>CM048750.1:115422150-116655101 GCA_026315105.1 Locusta migratoria | reverse complement strand
TAAATTACAATTATTGCAAGACTAGTTGTTTTCTGTATAAGGAGAAAAAATGTACGTTTATAAGGTGAAAGGCAGTGCAGTGAGTGCTCGAAGACGAATTTACGAAGGATTGCTACCTACCATTATTTGTAATGCAACAGTTAAAAAAAAAAAAAATTAAAATTCGTGAAGTGGCACAGTACGAAATGTAATTCTACCCACACTACACAAATTTTAGTTATGTATTTTGTAGAGATGATACTTTTGTTCACTCTTAATGGCAACGTGCAAATATGATTTTAGTTGTGCGCAGATCTATGACATTATATAAATTTCATAGATATCCTTGTATAACAAATACTAAAATCGGTGTTTCGATTTCCGTGCTTTGTAGGCCTATTAATATAATGATTGATTAATTTTTTCGTCATTTGTGCATTCCTCAAATAATTTTGGTTTCATTGATGCTACAAGATGATGTTAGCTTGCATAAACGAAGCAGGGCAGTAGGACCTGCATATCGTACGCAAAGGAACTAAATATTTATTCCTCTGTTTAAACACTTCATGAGAGGAAGCGCTTATCACGAATCCGATAAAATCGTGTAACATTTTCTTTCTTATCGGCAGATGTGTCGTAAATCTTGTGAGATAGTTGACAGCCATGCAGCAAACATACTGACATCCTATGGAAGAACGGATGTGCTTGTTCCCTGGTGGAAGACATGCTAGATAATTTTTCTATATATATATATTTTTCATTTATTTCAACCTTGTTTGCTGTAAAAATCATATCTATCTATAAAAAAGCGAAAGGACACTCATTCAGACATTCACTCACTCACTCACTTTACTTCACGTAAAGGTAAAAAAAAAAAAAAATAAAGTAAAGCAGTCAACAATCCGAAGATTGGTTTGAACACCACAGTGCTTTACTAGGCATGGTCTTGTTTGGAGGTGGTATGCCGTTGCCTTCCTCCGACCTTCGAACTGACTTCCCAGCCAGTTTAACGTGGATTCCGAACCACGGTGCTACTCGGTATTTTTCACATGAGCAATACTGCCATAGGTGAAAGAAGTGGAAAGTGACAGATAAAAATCCTAGGACCTGGCGGGTATCGAACCCGCGACCTATGAAGCTGAAATTTGGCAGGAATGTATTTCATTGGTAGAAGACGTCAGCTAAGAAAGGATTTTGCTATAGGGCCGATAGTTCAGGAGATATGACGTCATAACCAAAGAGAACGTCGTCTCCGTATTGCGACACGTGAAAGTGTGACTTTATCAATCCACTATTTGAGAAGGAGAGGACTTTAGCGACTTGCAACCAACTTTCAAACCTTTAGGAAACTTTTTCTCGCTGACAACACCAGCAACATGATGATAGGAAAAAAGTTTGTCGCTTACTACTTTTTCGGCGTTCATGAAGGAAATTACAGTATTTGGCATGACGTTACAATTTATTACTCGTAAACTATTAATTGTATTCGGGAGAAATGTCACAGACAGTATACACACATACCACTGAACGTACGTTCGAAATTTTATCATAGTACGACACACACTTCATGAGATATGGAGTATAAACAATAACATGAATGAAAAACCGCCATATCACGCATGACGGTTTGATTTGTTACGTCTTTCCTACTAACTCTATTCGCGATGTATTTTGCAAACGTTTTACATATGCAACACTGGATGTACCTTATAAATAATATCGTATTACGACATATAGTTCAGGTGCTATGACATCAAAGACATTGAAATACATGCAACTTCGCCCTAAAAAGCATGAGGTTGTTATTTACTACGTCTTTACTACCAAATCAATTTACAACACATTTCGCAGGCAGTTTCCTAATATTCCTCTCTACGAACCTGGTAAATAATGTCTTTGTAGGACCCATAATTCAGGAGATATCTCTTTATATATAAAAGCTAAAGGTCACTCACTCACTGACGAAACACGAAATCCCTAAAACTGCTGCACCTATGAAGCTGAAATTTGGCCGGTATGTAGTTTAAAGGTAGATGATGTTAGTTAAGAAAGTATTTACGATAGGTCGGAATGAAGGTGCATGGCGGAGGATACTTTTCTAAACACTGACGAAATCTACAGTTTCATTCCGACTTTCACGAAACTTTGCACGCTTGACCTTCAAAAGGAAGGTACCGTCTATCTGAAGTTCCATACGGTGCATGGGGGAGAGTATCTTGCAAGATAAAACTGGATCCCTAAGTATGTTGGTCGCGCCATAACTTGAGAACGGCTCGACAGATTTCACAGATCCTTTTTTTGTTGTTTTCGTTATTCTCAGAACACAGGTTGTATGAAATTAAACTGGAAAATTTGAGAACAACGAAGTGCGTTATTCAATGTGACTTTGTGTTTCTATTGCATACAAATCTATAGTTTTGTTCCGATATTTATGAAATGTCGCACACTTCACCATAAAAACAAGAGGAATGTCACTGTCTGTATAAAATTTCGTTTGGTGCTCGGTGGAGGGTACTTAACATACGAACTTTGAAAAAATGAATAGGTTTTCTCAGATCTTGATGAATTTTTGCACACACGACACATATACTAAGAGGAAGGTCACAATATACATACATGTTCGTATGGTACATGACAGAGGGTGCTTTGCAAACATTGCCGAGAAATGGAAAGGTGGAAACAAACAGAGACATGGGAAAGAAAGAGATGAACGCAGATAGAGGAGGGAAGGGGAGGTGGACTACGAGAGTGTAGAATATATAAACAGCCGTGCAACGCCGGGTATACAGCTAGTTCTATATAATTTTGTAAATTGAAAATGTAACTTTCTACGAAAATGTTTATTACCTTTGTAAATTGTACATATTAAACATGTTAATTTTACAGGGTAAATGTCGATAGGGAATGTTGGGAAAAGTGAAATATAATTCGTCAGAGAGTGCTGGCTGAAAGGTAGCGACGTTCTTGGCTAGCGTTTGGCTCTCGAGGGAGAGCGCGGGAGAAGTTGCTAGATTATTGGATTCTGAAGAGCCGGCGGGAGAGTGGCGTGTTCTCTGGCAAAGAGGCGTTTGTAAGACGCAGGGATATCTGCGGCACGGAGAGCAGGGCTAGCGTGGGCGCAAGTAAAATAGTTCCATTTACATCGAGATACTTCCCCCCCCCCCCCCAAAAAAAAAAAAAAAAAAAAAAAAATCTGTGAGTCAAGTGTGCCCGATATTTCATATGGACCTTGTTACATTATTATATGATCTGAGCAAACAGGCCCTAATATATATATAGCTTAAAGTCAACACTGAATTATATTAACTGCAGGGATACTCATCTTTAGTAGATTCAGCGTTTTATTATCTTGACATTTGGGGTTTTAGGAAATCTGATCGACCAAGATTCAGTTTACTGGATACAGGCTTGTAGAAACTCAAGAAGTTCTAAATAAAAATTGATGTTTTATATACATTTTTATTACACACGACAGTATAACAAAACCTCAAGCTCAATATAAACTGAACGTTAGCAGCTTCTTACAGCAAAGATCTCGCGCAAAAATACAGCTCAAAACACGACTCAGATGGCGCTGAGGCACCTGTTTTATAGTTTTACTGACAGTAAGTCTATAGGTTACAACTGTTGTTAACAATTATCAATATTGAAATATAATGACCAATGATAATAAATCAATTAAACAAACCAATTAAATTATGCATAATCGATTAATGACAAACACTCAATGTGGCTCTCTTTCTGCAGTTCTTTGTATTACGTATGCCAATAATACAAATCACGCAACTTAATGCAATTAATTAACATCAGGATAGAAATTGATACTAACATAAACTCGTAATCTGGAAAAGGATATCTACAAAATGATACAATCGGATTATTTACGTTCACAATTCTGTGAAATACGGAAACAGGTAACATTGTCACTTGATATATTTCGTTAATTACTGGCACAAATTAACATCACCAACGCAATATACAATTCACAATGTCTTTATCTGAGCTGTCTTATGCTTTCTATTACGATTTGCACTTTCCACAAGTCATCAGTCACAAAATAAGCCAATGGAATGTTCTGGAAATTTCAAGAACTAATTACTGTATGTTTAGCAGTGGAAAATCGCCACAAAAATACTAATTACAGTATTTAATTAAGTCAGTTACATTTTTATATGTCAGATTAAGTTTGAAAGGAGTTTGTTTCGCCACAGCTCAAAATCAGATGATCAAATATGTTTATCATAGCTCTAGCCACGCAAACTAATTACTCTTGTAGAATTGTGTTCCTCATTGAATATTATAAATTCACAGCACTCAGTGCACTGTCCATGGATTACGAACCACCCTGTATATATTAAATGTCTGTCTGAACTGCTCTTTAACATAGCACAGTTTGGGTATCAGAAGCGTGACTTTGTATGGAATTGTCACTCTGAATAGAGAGGAGGAGTTGCAGTGCTTTTATAACCTGCTGCATCATTATATATACATGTGGCGTCTGTTACGAAAGAACAGCCGTCGCTTCTAATCCTGCAGTTGTTTTTCTTTCATATTCACAGAATATATGACATCAACTGCGAATGGGTAAAGCTGACAATGTGTACCCAGCCGGGATTCGAACGCGGGTCTCCGCTTTCTAGGCAGTTGCGCTGACCGCTACACCACTGGGGAGACAGTGATCACCGCGGACTACGTAAGCACGCTTCACGCCAGACACAAATTCCCTAATTCACCCTGCCCACAGTACTCAAACTCGTAGTTATGAAACTAATTTCCGTAAGAGTAAGGGGCACAAACTTTCCCACCCCTCCCTACTAAGCTTGGAATTACGCAGTGTGATTTGAATATTTTTGTTCTCCACTTCTGCATTTAAAACGAATCTTAACACTCTCAGCCCGATTTACCTGCCGATAAGCGAACAAAATTGACAGCATAGGCCTATTATCGGAATCCAGATAAGCGTTTCCTCTCACCAGCGGAATAAATATTAGATACGCTGAGCCGCGGCGGAGCGGCCGAACACAATGAAGCGCTATGCTCCGATGCGCGAGGCTGTTCCCCTTCGGGGGTTCCAATTCCCCCTCGGACATGGATGTTTGTGTAGTTTTTAATATAAGGTAGATCATAAGTAGTTTGTAAGTTTAGGGACTGATGACCCCGCAGTTAGGTCTCTTAAGCTTAATAAACATTTGGACATTTTGAACAATTTTGTGATGTGAGGGATCTGTTACACTGCTCCGCAACAGTCAACAAAACATCCGTTTCTGCTGGATAACATTACATTGCGGCAGTAAGAACATAAACTAAAATAAAAATTTATTTCAGGAAACCACAAATGGCGAAGAAATTTAGCAGTCAACATATTAATATGTGAACCCGGAAATTGATATACCGATTTTTAGTATTAATTATAGGAGGAGATCAATGAAACTTACATAATACGAAAAATGCTTCTACATAGATGCACACAAATCAAAAAATCGCACTGACGAGTTTTACGGCCCACTTTAGCTTTTTCTATAGTTTTATGAATTTTAACAAACATTTCGGACACAAATAATAAAAATATAAATAATAAAAATTGATGGACGATACGATTACGACTCTAACAGTGTAATAATATCTAAGAACTCAACATTAAATCTTCTTTCTGGCAGTATTATAACAAATAGCCAAAATTATTTGATATTTGATTTTAGCTTTGACAAACTACACTTTTTTGAACTTTTACCTATTTATATTATTATCTTAATATCTCTCCGATATTTTCATTTTTTTTCCGTTAAAATAGCATATGTCTTGCCGTCGTAGTTTGTCCTCTACTACAATTTTAAATTCTTTGCTGGTACTGGTTGACGTTTAATCACGTGATAGTGTCAAATCGCCGTTATTTTTACAAATTGAAACGATGCGAGTTATGGAAATAACACAAGAGAGCAAAGTTGTTGAGAATTTTCTCTCGTACAAATATGTTTTGCGTCTCAGGTGAACGATTTAAGTGTTACTTGCAATTAAATTTCAAGCTGTCAAAAGGTCATCACAAAAGGCGTATTTTTTATGTTACTAGCCTATTTTTGTCCTAAATAATTGACAAAGGAAAGTTCTGATCGCTGGCCAACAATTGCGTGTGTAAAATTTGGTGCCGATCGGTTGAACGACGCGAGCTAAAACGTGGGAACACTTACAGACAGACAGACAGTTTCAAATCCCCGTTATGTTTGCAAATCTGAAACAATCCGAGATACGAATAAATAAATAAAACCACCAGAAGAGAGAAAAGTTGTATAGAATCATCTCGTTTAGAAATTCGTGTATTCATTTTTCGTGTCAGATGAACGGTTAAGCCATTATTTCCATTTAAATTTGGAGCTGTTAAAAGGCGATCGCAAAAGCCCACTTTTAGAGTTACTAATGTAACCTAAGAGTGGAAAAAAGTGTATCGTCTCTACAAAATGCATAACAAATTTGTGAAGTGGAATTGTTTGATTACATTTCGTACACCCACTTCACAAATTTTAATTGTGTATTTTGAATAAATTATACACTTTTTTTTAACTGTTAGATTTCAAACTCTGGTAGGTCGCAATCCTTTCTACATGTGTCTTCGAGCAATCACTACACTGCCTTTCACATTACAAACTGTACATTTTGGAGTAATTATAGTTTACCATCGTACTTTTATTAAGCAGCTTTTGTTATGCGGTGATGAAAACAAATAATCCCCTCTGCTTCCCTTACCCTTCACCTTTGGAAAACCAAAGTTACGATTAAGTCTGCCTTTGTAATAACCAATGGCAACGCTAGTTCGTGTGCTGACATAAGTACCGGACAGACATTGTAATTGTAACATGCTACTTTTCTAACATATCGCGATCTTAATGCAACAACAAAGTGTATTTTCAGTTCTTAATAAATTTTATAAATTGACACGGGTTTTGTAAAACCAAACATTCCTTAATGGGACATGATATGCAGTCTAGTTGTGTGTGACAATTTTAAACGGTAAGTAATAACCTTATATTTTATGTAACGACATTTATAAATTAATTCCTACACTTTTCGACGTTTGCACTTTGAAATTTCCATTGAAGATACAGGACCCTATCCTCCCTAGTGGAAGTGAAACCGAGTATCGTTTGTGAACCGCAAGCGAATTCAGCAACAAAAAATAGTAAGTGCTACTTTCTTTTATTTTGTTTGAGAGATTAAATAACTCAACATTTTATTGAGGCTAATATCAACAACCGCCTGTGCGATAATACAGCCAGGTAAAGTCAGTCTTGAATATTAGTCATAATGCTGAAAAATAAAGTGCAATGCGAATAACTTAGGCAGTCAGAAGTATATTTAAAACAAATAGTCAATTTCACTAATTACTGTTGATTTTTTAATGAATTGTGGAATGTGGTGTTGGCTGTTTCACACATTACTGTTGATGAAGAACTGAAATTTTGTTATTAATTTTTGAATGATCACGTGAGTCATTTGCTAACCATTCAGAACAGTTCACAAAATTTATTCCCAAATTCCCAGACTTAAATCCAACACTGTGCTACTATGAGAGTACCTCATCACTGGCGTAATTACAATTAACTCGCTCCTAGTTTATTAATTGTTAGAATAATCTTTCAAAGTATCAGCAACGAATTTCACTTGAAATAGTTTTAGTACTATGGGTTTCAGACACTTATTGCCCTTCTTCAGATGTATTTTGGCGCCCCTTTCAGTCTGAAAACCATGGTCGGTATGAACATATACGGGTATCAATATACATCTGCGGAAGGGCAGTAACTATCCGAAACAGCTAATATAAAACCATTTCAAGTGCAAGTGGTTGCTGATTCTTTGAAAACCAATTGTAGCCGATTTGGCTCAAAATTGGTGGGGAGGTAGCTTAGAAGCAGGAGACGAACATAGGATACTTTTTGTCCCATTTGACCGCGTATTATATCAGAATTTAAGAACAACTGAAAGTACGCTTGCAGCTGGGATCATTTTCTCGATTCTCCGACAGTCAGATTATTCATTCGCTACTCGCCTAGCGACCAAATACGCTGTAACAGAACGAACAAATACGCCAAGGAGGTTAGAATAAAGGGAGACGGCGTTATGCACTCAAGGTTAAAACTGTCAGACAGATTTAACATGAAACATTCTTTCTTTACAAGCCCCTCCGTATTATTCTTACCTCCATGATGTTATCGGTGGTGATCATATATTTGGAGCATTGCAAATTGATGTTATTTCGTGGTATTTTTGAGTGTTACAAACAAATTAAGTACAGATCGTGGTTTATTTTTTAGAAAAATGTCTCCAATGCGTCGGCGTAATATCGGTCGGCGTTCTCGCAACGCAATCTTACTACATGATCGTAGTCAATGAGACTGACGAAGATCGCACACAGCGCTTGGAGGTAAATCGAAGAAATTCTCAAGCGCGATCCGTTATGTCTCTGAAACAAAGGGTATAGTCGAGTTCGACTCCCTCAGTTGCAGTTCACGCACGAAATAATTTGGGTCGTCGACAAAACAGACGGCCACGCGTGGCAATTATCATTGAACGTTTGGGGTATAGATACAATCCAGCAGTCGATTACACAGCAGATGCATCAGATGGCTTCGGAACAAACTGACGCCATCTAAAATTTCATTGGCTATCTCAAGCTTTGCCACGATTGGTCGACTTCATTGCCACGATCCAAGAGCTGTTGCCAACATAGCTATACCACGCATGTGTCCCATACCACGTATGTGTCCCGCATTGTAAAATTTTACCGGTATGTAGCAATATTGTTAATCGTGTTTCACTTAAGATTCCTAATAAGACAAGAAATGAACGCAACACTGAGACTTTTGAAACTTTGTATTGCCATTCCACTTATTTTATTTCAATTAATTATTTTGTTTCGTGTGGAATTTCTATCATTAAAGTATTATCATACAACAATTACTTTGTATCTCAAAAACTCTCAAGAATATATACATGTGTTAAGAAACATTTCTATACGGCTCGCTGCGAGAAAAATATGCTAAGCTGTGCTGTAAACAAGTGCGGTTTGGTTTTTTTCTTCACAGTCATTTTTAACATAAAATAGGAAAGTTGTTTTTAGGCCTACACTAATAATCATACCTGTTCGTACCTGTTCGTAGCTGTGTCGGGAAAGTTCCAGAACTGCAAGCGTTAATAGAAAGCACCGAAACACACATCATTATAGGCAGCGAAAGTTGGCTCAAGCCGGAAATAAGTTCAGAAGAAGTATTTTCAAAAGATCTAACGGTATTCAGAAAGGATAGATTAAACAAAATAGGTGGGGGCGTGTTTGTCGCCGTCAAAAGTAGTATTTCATGTAGCGAAGTTGAAATTGATAGTTCGTGCGAGCTATTATGGGTAGAGGTTGTACCCGAAAATCGTAAGAAGTTAATAATCGGTTCCTTTTACCGGCCTCCCGACTCTGACGACACAATAGCAGAAAGGTTCAAAGAAAACCTGAGTCTAATTACAAAAACGTACCCGACTCACACGATAATAGTAGGTGGTGATTTTAATTTACCCTCGATCTGTTGGCGAAATTATATTTTCAAATCAGGAGGTAGGCATAAAACATCGTCCGAAATTGTACTCAACGCATTCTCTGAGAATTACTTCGAACAATTAGTTCATGAGCCAACTAGAATTGTAAATGGATGTGAAAACACACTTGATCTCTTAGCAACAAATAATCCTGAGCTCATAATGAGCATCAAAACGGATACAGGTATTAGTGAACACAGAGCTGTAGTAGCGAAATTGAATATCGAAAGTCCCAAAGTTACCAAAAATAAACGCAAAGTATATTTGTTCAGAAAAGCAGATAGAAACAAAATACATTGCTTCTTGAAAGACAGCTTCCACTCGTTTCTAACACTAAACGTAGGTGTAGACCAGATGTGGCTCAAATTCAAAGAAGTGGTATCGACAGCAATTGAAAGTTTTATACCTAATAAATTAATAAAAGAAGGAGGCGATCCCCCTTGGTACACAAAACAGGTTAGGACACTGTTGCAAAAGCAAAGGAAAAGGCATACTAAATTTAAACGAACACGAAATCCCCAGGATTTGCGATTGTACTCAGAAGCTCGAAATTTAGCGAGGATTTCAATGCGAGATGCCTACAACATTTATCACAACGAAACTCTTTCTCGTAATTTGACTGAAAACCCAAAGAGATTTTGGTCATATGTTAAATATACTCGGGGAAAGTCACAAACAATACCTTCACTACGTGATAGTAATGGCGATCCTGCCGATGACAGCGCTACTAAAGCAGAGTTACTAAACTTAGCTTTTAGAAACTCATTCACTAAAGAAGACGAAACCAATATTCCAGATTTCGAATTACGAACAGATGCCGTAATGAGTAACGTAAAAGTAGATATCATCGGAGTAGTGCAGCAACTAAAATCACTTAACAAGAACAAGTCTTCTGGTCCGGATTGTATACCCATTAGATTTCTATCTGATTATGCTGAAGCGATAGCTCCTTACTTATCAGTCATATACAACCGCTCTCTCATAGAAGGATCTGTACCAAAAGATTGGAAAGTTGCACAGGTCACACCTATATTCAAGAAAGGCAGTAGGAGTAACCCACTAAACTACAGGCCTATTTCATTGACGTCAATTTGCAGCAGGGTTTTGGAACATATCCTGTATTCAAATATTATGAATTATCTCGAACAGAACGATCTATTGACCCAAGGTCAACACGGATTTAGAAAATATCGTTCATGCGAAACACAACTAGCTCTATATTCACACGAAGTGATGGGTGCTATCGACAAAGGTTCGCAAATCGATTCCGTATTTCCTGATTTCCAGAAAGCTTTTGACACCGTACCTCACAAACGGCTTTTAATCAAATTGCGTGGTTATGGTATATCGCCCCAAATTTGCAATTGGATAGGGGATTTCTTGTCAGAGAGGACACAGTTCGTAGTAATCGATGGTAAGGCATCGACTAAAACAGAGGTGATATCGGGCGTTCCACAAGGTAGTGTTATTGGTCCTTTGCTATTCCTTATTTACATAAACGATTTAGGGGAAAATCTAAGTAGCCCTCTTAGGTTGTTTGCAGATGACGCCGTCATTTACCGTCTAGTAAAATCATCTGAAGATCAAAACCAACTGCAGAACGATCTGAATAAGATATCAGTATGGTGTAAAAATTGGCAATTGACTCTAAATAATGAGAAGTGTGAAGTCGTCCACATGAGTACGAAAAGAAATCCGTTAAACTTTGTTTACAACATAAATCAATCAAATGTGAACGCCGTAAACTCCACAAAATACCTAGGAATCACTATTAATTCAGACTTAAACTGGAAAGAACACGTAGATAATATCGTGGGAAAGGCGAACCAGAGACTGCGTTTTATTGGCAGAATCCTTAAAAGATGCAACAGAACTACTAAAGAAACTGCATACACTGCGCTTGTCCGTCCATTTTTGGAGTATTGCAGCCCAGTGTGGGATCCTTATCAGGTGGGTTTGACGGAGGACATCGAAAGTGTCCAAAGAAGGGCAGCTCGTTTCGTATTGTCACGATACAGGGGAGACAGCGTTACGGAAATGATACAGGATCTGGGATGGGAATCATTACAACAACGGCGCTTATCGCTGAGGCGTGGGTTACTTGCGAAACTCCAATCGCCAACATTCTCCTCCGAATGCGAAAATATATTGTTGACTCCCACTTACATAGGTAGAAATGATCATCAGAATAAAATAAGAGAAATCAGAGCTCGAACAGAGAGATTCAGGTGTTCTTTCTTCCCCCGCGCTATTCGAGAATGGAATGGGAGATAAATAGTATAATTGTGGTTCGATGAACCCTCTGCCAGGCACTTAAATGTGATTTGCAGAGTATCCCATGTAGATGTAGATGTAGATGTAGATGCATCCATTAAACGTGCGGCCATTGAAGCTACTAACCTCACAGATAGAGCAGCTCGAAACGTCTCTCTAATAACCCGTTTCCAATTGATTTACCTGTCCATTTTGACTTCTATCCCCAATCAAGTTCCCAATTGCAATAACAATAAATAAGATCAGAGACCTGGGGAGGAGGAGACAGATTATGGGGGGAATGAAATAGATGTACAAAGGGGAGATGATATAGTCGCAGAGAGGAAGGGGAGGAGATGGATATGGTGTGGGGTAAGAGGGAGTGGTGTGAAGGTAGGGTGAGGAGGATATGGACAAAGGAATGGGAAGGAAGGGATGGACATAGGGAGAAGCAACTGCGAAGCGTTGCCGGGTTTTCTAGTATTAGTTTAAATGTTAGAAAGTCGTTTCTGAAAGCATTTGTCTGGAGTGTAGCGCTGTATGGGAGTGAAACGTGGACGAAAGGAGTTCAGACAAAAAGATGATAGGAGCTTTCGAAATGTGGTGCTGTAGACGATTGATGAAGATTAGATGGGTAGAACACGTGATTAATGAGGAGGTGCTTAACGGAATTGGGGAGAAAAGGAGTTTCTGGCATATCCTGACTAAGAAGGGATAGGTTGGTGGGACACATTCTGAGACATCAAGGAATCGTCAACTTAGCATTAGAAGGAAGTGTGTTGGGTAAAAATCGTAGAGGGAGACCGAGGGACGAATAAAGTAAGCAGATTCAAAAGGCTGTAGGTTGCCATAATTCTCAGGTGAGCCGCTTTCACAGGCAAAATTACAAGCCAATCTCATTCACGTCGATTTGCAGTAGAAGTTTGGAACATATACTTTGTTCGAACATTATAAACTACCTCGAAGAGAACGACCTATTAACCAATAGTCAACACGGATTCAGAAAGTATCGCTCTTGCGAAACACAGCTTGCCCTTTATTCACATAAGTGATAAGTGCCATCAACAAGGAATCTCAAATCGATTCCATATTTCTCGATTTCCGGAAGGTTTTTGACACTGTACCCCACAAGCGGCTTCTAATAAAATTGCGTGCTTATGGAATATCTCCCCAATTGTACGACTCGATTCACGACTTCCTATCAGAAAGGACACAATTCGTTGTAATTGACGGTAAGTCATCGAGTAAGAAATGATATCTGGCGTTCCCCAGGGAAGCGTTATGGTTCCCGTACTCTTCCTTGTGTTTATAAACGATTTAGGAAACAATCTGAATAGCTCCCTTAGACTGTTCGCGGATGATGCTGTCGTTTATCGGTTAGTGAAATCAACAGAGGATCAAAAGCAACTGCAAAGCGATTTAGATAAAATTTCTACATGGTGCGAAAACTGGCAATTGTCACTAAATAAAGAAAAGTGTGAAGTAATACGATAAATCAGTCAAACCTTAAGGTCGTAAATTCTAGTAAATATCTAGGAGTTACAATTACGATCAACTTAGACTGGAGGGAACACATAGAAAATATTGTGAGGAAGGCGAACCACGGATTATGTTGCATTGGCAGAACGCTTCGAAGGTGCACCAGCTCTACCAATGAGAATGCCTACATGACGCTTGTGGGTCCTCTCCTGGAGTACTGTTGCCCATTGTCGGACCATCACCAGGTGGGATTGACGGAAGACATTGAGAAGGTCCAGAGGAGGGCAGTTCGTTTTGTTTTATCACGGTACGTGGTGGGGGGGGGGGAGGCGTCACGGGAATGTTGCACGAATTGGGGTGGAAATCATTAAAAGCAAGGCGTTATTCACTGCGGCGTGATCTGTTTACGAAGTTTCAATCACCGACTTTAACTTCTGAATGTGAAAATATTTTGCTAGCACCCAACTACTTACGGAGACATGAACTACCCAATAAAATAAGAGAAATCAGATCGAAAACGGAACGATGTAGGTGTTCTTTCTTCCCGCGCGCTATTAGAGAATGTAACGGTAGAGAAAAGTTATGAAAGTGGTTAATGAACCCTCTTCCAGGCACTTAAATGTGATTTGCAGTGTCTATGTAGATGTAGACAGGGTATCGTAAAGAGCTGCATCAAACCAGTCTGCGGACTGAAGACAACAACACCTTTATTAAACATATTTTCGACAGTAAGTAGAAAGGTGCAATAAATAGTGCCCCCCCTATCTAATGTGCCAATATTTCTTCTTCACAAACATTCGCATTAGTTAAAATTTCATTGTTTGTTTACATTAGGCAAAACATGACCACGGTCCAATTAGCTGGTTAGAAGAGGAGGGTTGCAGTGGGTGGATGGGGGCGAGTGAAAAGCAGCTCGTAGTCAGTAGTAGCTTTTAGCTTCTACGCACACGTCAGACGAGAGCGGGACGGTGCGTCGTCCTCGTGGTCATCGGTGCACAAAGAGGTGACGCAGCCGCTGTTGCAGCGCTCAGCTCGGCAGCGCGACAACCTTGCAACTTTTGTTAACAGGCGGTAGGCAACGCTTGCTCAGCTACGATATGCTGTGGCATCGCTGGCTCGACTGTCTGACCGCGTACGACTCCTGATCCGAACCCCGGACCTTCAACTGGCTGGTGGCGTTTGGGCCTGGCATAGGCAGTGTGACACCAATGACGCCAGCTAGACCTCCTAGCAGGGGGTCCTATCAACGTTGTAATCGCTGGGCGGCCTTGTGATGGAAGCCAACATTACATTTGCATCTACATATTTCCTTTGCAAATCACATTTTAAGTGCCTGGCAGAGGGTATATCAAACCACTTTGATATTATTTCTCTACCGTTCCGTTCTCTAATGGCATTGAAGTTTTATGTTTTCGACTCTTCTCTCCATGTAGTACTCCTTCTCTGCACGTGCCCATACCATATTAGCCTGCATTCTTAGATCTTCTTTCCTATGGCCTCACTTTAGCTGTCCTCTGATGTACTTGTTCTATCCTTTTTAATAACTCTACTCGTCCATCTTAACACTCTCGTTTCTGCTACTCCCATTTTTCTCTTTATAGTTTTGGCACTATAGAGCATCGCGGGCCTCACCACAAACTTGTAAAGATATCCTTTCACTCTGCAGCTAACCTTCTTATGAAAAGACTACTCAAGTTCGTCCATTTCATCCACAGAGACTTTATCTTGTGCTATATTTCAGCAGCCACTTCTCCATCGCTTTAAATGTAACAGACCAGATATTTAAACTTCTTAGCTATGGTTTGTACTCCTTACAGATTAATGTATGGTCTTCTGCGTCCTTTGTGTACGTCTGTTCCCCCCCCCCCCCCCCTGCTAGTTCTCATTTCTCTTTCATCTAGGGTTTTCCTCCACGCTTGTCTTGAAGTTCCTCCAGGTGGGGTTCATAGGTTACAATCAACAAACATCACGTTCCGTGAGGGTCATTATATTTCATTAATCGTAATAAAGTCTCACAGTCAATGCTCCTACTTTGTCAACAAAGTCCAGTCGTAGTGTATGTGGACACAGCCTGTTTGAAAGAATGAGAAACGTCATCCTGTAAGTTTCTTTATTTAAGACTAGCTGAAAACCCGGCGCTCCCCGGGTATTTATTTATTTATTCCTGCCATTTTTCAGATATATATTGATTTGTATAAGGGCTGTATGTCAGTAAATCTCTTGGGAATACAATTAGTAGTAAAGAAGTAATAGAATAAAACTTCATGCGTGATGGGACAGTTTTTCATAAACCTTACTGTTTATGTGCTCATATCTCATGAACTATGTGTCGTACTGTGATACAATTTAGAAGCTACATTCAACTATACATGTGTATACTGTCTCTAAAATTTCCTGCAGCTACAATTTGTAGCGTAGAAATTAAAAATTGTAACGTCATACTAAATCCCGTTGTTTTGGTTCATGAACAGCGGAATGTTGCTGTTTATGTGCTCATATCTCATGAACTACGTGTCGGAATGTGATACAATTTAGAAGCTACATTCAACTATATATGTGTATACTGTCTGTAAAATTTCCTGTCGCTACAATTTGTAGTGTTCAAATTATAAATTGTAACGCCTTACCGAGAGCCGTAGTTTTACTCCATAAACAGCGGAAAACTAGCAAGCGAGAAACTTTTTTCCTTTCATCATTTTACTATTGTTGCCAGCGAGAAAAAGTTTAATGAAGGTTTGAAATTATGTACTGTCATTCTCATACAGTGTATTTCGAAAGTCTCGCCGCATTATATGGCATTTTTTGCGATTTCTATTTGTTATGACGTAATATCTTCTGAACCATGTGCCGTATGTGATTCTTAACCATGCAGCAATTGTTACCCCATGGTAAGGAATGTGTGTACCAAATTTGGTTGAAATCGATCCAATGGTTTAGGAGAAAATGAGCAGCATTGTCGCAAAATGCAGCAGTTTTTCGCGCATCTCATTGTTTATGACTTCATATCTCGTGAAATATATGTCGTATGTGATTCTTACACTTACGGTGCCCGTCCTCATGGATTGAAGCTTACACGTACCAAATTTCATAAAGATTTGAACAAAACTGTAGATTTGTATGCAACACGTACAAACATACGGACACACTGCTTTATATATTAGATTCGGTAAACTAAAACCAGTTCATTAAAACCACGTCTTTCTATTCAATAAGTGTGAGGACGTAGTGTTTAAGACATTGCATGGCGTTCTATACTGGGCATCCACATTTAGTTTTACCCTAAATCAAAATGTTCAAATGTTTGTAAACTTATTGGACCAAATTGTTACGGTCATCACTCCATAGACTTACGAACTACTTGAACTAACTTAAGGACAACCTTCACACACATGCGCCAGGGAGGGCTCGGAGCTCCGACGGCGAGCAATCTCGCTCTGAGCAGCAATTTGCCTTAGATCGCTCGACCACTCCACCGTGGCTACCCTAAATCGGTTGAGGTGAATGCAGAGATTGTTCCTTTGGAATCAGAACAGCCGATTTATTTCAGACATCCTTGTCCAACATTGAATTCCCTTTTGACCTCGTAATCCATCTTTTCTTATATCTCCGTTCGGCATTAGGACATAGTGTTTGTAAGCTTGTCTAAATTCCCTAATTAACTCTTCCAATTGTTTTTGTGGTAATTTTTCAGCAATCAGTCGTAAAAATATTTATTTATTTGGAGATCTAGATTTCGACCACTACGTGTGTGGTCATTATCAATGCTTAAAAACCTCTCGACCTCCATGCTAGAGGTTGCGTTCGTACTGACTGATAATGACCACAAAGTGGTCGAAATCTAGATCTGTAAATAAATAAAAAATTTTACGACTTATTGCTGAAAAATTTCCACAAGTCAAATACAGTCGTGGAGCACAAATTCCACCATAGAATCAAGCCTGATAAAATTTTCCAATTAGGTTTGTAAAACCAGAGTTCTTCGAATCCAATGACAGCAGCTGATACATTAATTTTGATAACCATAAAATGTAATTGCTTATACATCAATCCTCTGTTGTGTAGTAGGTACAAGGAAGGCAAGCCACAGCTCGTCGGGGTAATTTCGGATGTGATCCCAGTTGTTGTAAAAGAATTGTAGAGCCGACACAAGCTGCAATACAAATACCTTTCCTTTTACAAAAAGTCATATATACACGATTACGTACAACGAATGTTACATACTTGGTTTCTGACTGTGTATATAGTCTATACGAAGACTATTGATTGCCGTGCAGTGTGTGATGCTGCTCCGTCCAGTTAAAACCAGGCTTCTTGAATGTTTGGAAAGTTATATAAGTTTTGTCCTTCTGATGTTGCTTATTATTTTTTTATTATAGCAACAGCTGTTTCGGTCTTAGGCCATATTCAAGCAATAATAATAATAATAATAATCTCGGAAGAATTAGAAATATACATCCACACAGAAGCATTCCCTAACGAGATTCTAAACGATCACGCAGATTTTAAACACCGTATTTATTTAGAAAATTTTATCGATCTTACAAAGTTGGATAATAGATAAATCCAGATACTTTTTCATATACAAAGATAGCACGAAATCACGAATAAAACTACAACCATAGATGATACAGTCAAAGGAATGAAGCTTTGAAAAGAACATCTCAGGCAATCAGAGGCACTCTATTACATGATCGAAGACAATACAAAATGTACGAAAAGCAACATTTTTGTAAACATGCCGCATTTAAAGGAAACTGTTGAATAACAGTACATATGAACATCATAAAGTTCGTCATAGCTAGAAGCAGTAAATACAAACGTACAATTAGCATAGCTGAAAGATCAGTAAGCTTACGACAGGTAAATAGTGCATGTAGCATCGAAATGTTTATTATATTTATCTCTCGATTTTATGTAGAAAAACTATCTAAATCCAAACTGCAAAATTCGTTCACAGATTGCTTGAAAATGGCCTAAGGCCGAAACAGCTGTTGCTATTAAATAATAATCAGCGTCAACAGTACGAAACTTTTTTTGATGTCGTTTTACGATATATATTTCGTTGCAGGCCCAATATTGAAGAAAAAGTTTGGAAAGTTGTTCAATGCAGGTGTAACAAAATTTTTTAACATCTTCAAATAACTATCGGCATTGTCAGATGTGTTTCTCTGTTCATTTGTGAAAAAATACGGTCCGATAATCCCACGTGATGAAACCACACACCATACTGTCATTTTGCTAGCGTGTAAAGGGCGCTCATGAACGACATTAGAACTTTTGTTTGTCCAGTAACGGTTAATCTGTTTATTCATATAACCTGTGAGTTGGAAATGTGCCTCATCTGACATCCACAGCTTCTTTACAAATTCATCGTCATTTTTTTTATTTTCGTTATAATATGTTGACATATCCTAAGCGTAACCGGTAATCGGTGTCCAATTGTTGCGCCATCTGTAGTTTGTATGGATGAAATTTTAAATCAAAGTGGATAATTCTGCAAACTCTCTCCCCTGACATTCCAATCACTGCTGCTTGTTTACGAATTGAAATACATGGGCTCCGTAAGACAGAGTCGCGTACATCAATGTTGAGAACACACACTTCTTGGACGCCCTGTTAGTTTCTCCTTGAGGGCACCACGTCTCTTAAAAGTTATTAATTTTTATCGCCTGTTTCGACGGAACGGCATCATGACGTCCTAAATTATAAAAACGTCTAAACTCCCTCTGCGCCACTACCAAACTATCATTGTTTTTATAAAACATTTTTGTGGCTAACTCACACATTGTCCATGCCATTAATCCAAGATTATTGAAACGGCGAACTGTTTAGTCGCTGTCACGAACCCCCAGTGCTGCCACTACTCATTTCAAACATTCCCATTATATTGTGTCACCCTGTGTTACACTGCAATGCAGTTTTAGAATAACTCTCCCGACCCTAAATTATTACATTCGATGCTTCGATGTTTCCAGGTGACAATAATCATATTAATCTTTCCTTGAAAAAAGGACCTTGACACAGCCAATACAGAGGGAAAATAAGTGCATCCACTGTTGATAGTACTTTGTCACATTTGTCTCGTATTGTACTGGACGCATTACCACGCTGAAGCTGTCAGCAGTTATCGGTTATCGGAACGTGACTAAAACGAATTGCAATAACATCCATTACACAGAGCCTTTGTACGACAACAAAATCTATGTAAATTTTTTGCGTCTTTGTGTGACTCAGCTGAAATATTCACATAGTGATAAATATGCCTGTTATTAATTCCATTCTTGTCAGTAACCATCAATACAGTAGTTCAGTAATGATTCGGACATGAATAAGAGCGTAAGGGAGGCAGACAATAGTGCTCAGTTAATAGAAGATCCTCTGCAATACTCTGAGGAACTACTGTTAAATTTATATCATGGCCTGAGGATGAAACAACAAAGAAAATCATAAATATCGTCAAAATAGGATGTCGTCTTACATCTGTAAAAAATTAGGGATGACACGGTAGAAAAACGGATAGAACCAGCAACATTAGAAACAGCGTACTCTATAGAGACTATTTAATACATAAAGTTTCGGCCGTGTAGTCGCATAAATTTTCGGCTGCGTACCATCCAGCAGTATTCGCAGTGAATGCATCGACTGATGCTCTAGCTGATTTCTTTTAATTATTTAATCACCCTTGCGGCTTATCGAAACATTAAGTAAACAAGATACTTTTTGCCATGTATAAACCGATGGAAATTGGTTTGTCAGATTAAAATGGGGCGACAACGCAGAAACGTGTGAAAACATATTAATGCGCAGGCACGCTGCATTTCTATGCCCTGAATCCAGAATTATACATCCAGTTGTATGGAGATTACTGACACACATGCATGCATTAAGCGTGTGGCTCATGGAGATATCGACGACTCGTTAATGCTGGAAGGTAGTTCAAAATATTTGTTTTCCTGAACTTTAATCCCCGTTTGAAAAATCATTGAGCAGGAGATCCATCAGATTTTAGTAATTTTCTATAATGTATGATACGCGAAGTTAGGAATTCGAGTAGCCAAAAGCGTTCAATGTAACTCTTAAAAAAGTCTCGAGAAAACCGACTTTGACGTTTTACGAGAACCTTAGTATAGGTGATATTTTCGGAATTTTGTTATCGATAGCGCTGTTGACTCACAGTCAAGTAATCACAGGATCGGTGTACATTTTTTCGTTGTCTAGAGACACCTACATCAATTACCCATAAAATTCGTCAAACATATAATAAACACATATATAATCGTAAGTTTTAAGAAAAATTCACGAGGTTTTTTGTTTATTCATAACTCTCATATTTTATATTAAATTTTAATAACGATGCTTTGAGTTTAATAAACACAGTTTTGGGGCAATACTGAAAATCTTTTTCATTTGAACTGCGTAGATATTTATACCACTGAAAAAAAAAAAAAAAAAAAAAACAGGAAAACAATAATCTTCATGGCATTAAGCTCATAGCACAAATACTGCAATTTCACAGTCGTATTTTTCTCTTTTTTTCGATAACTAGAAAACGAACTTAATTTACAGCCAAGAAGTTTTTTTTTATCGCAGTGAAGCTCTTGCATACATGCGGCAATTGATTTTTATTTGTACAGGGTGATTTTTTTTTCATCCTTTTACTAACTCTAGGGACTGATCAAGGAGAACATAACGAACAAGACAGATCTGATGATGTCTAGAAATGCATGCTAGAGACCATTCGTTCAATAATGCTTTGTTACAGAGAAGAGGTCTAATACGCACTGTACAATGCAGCCAAAGAGTATGAGTTGAAAATGGTTTCCATGTGTTTCATTGCATGAGTATTAACGGTTCCTTTGACACACGAGCGCTAAAATAGCATCAGTGTCAATTGTTACTTGGGCAGTAAAATAGTATATGATGGTCGCAGTACAGAGCAAATAAAATTCAGCATGGCAATGAGAAGAAAAGCGTTTTTGAAAGAAAAAAAATTGTTTCCATCGGCTATTAATGTAAGTGAAAGGAAGTTTTTTCTTAAGGCATTTATCTGGAGTATGGCCTTGTACGGCAGTGAAATGTGGCTTTTGAAATGTGGTGCTACAGAATAATGCTGGGTGTGTAGCGTACCTAATGAGGTACTGAACAGAATTGGGGACTAAAGGAATTTCTGGCATACCTTGAGTAAAAGAAGGGATCGATGGTTAGGACACATTCTTAGTCATCAAGGACTCGTGAATTTAGTATAGGAGAAAAGTGCGTAGTGTAAATATCGCAGAGAGAGAAGAAGAGACGAATATAGTATCCAGATTCAAGTTTATGTGGGTTGCCATTAATATGAGGAGATGAAGAGGCTTGATCGGGATACAATAGGTTGGAGAGCTGCAGCAAACCGGTCTCCAGGGTGAAGACCAAAACAACAGCATTTCTTGCAGAGTAACAATGAAGTTGTTGCACAAATTTTCAGTCTTTAATGATTGGTATAACCTCACATATCAACAACATACGGTTCCCTCCAAGAGTGGCACTGTCCTTCATAATGTACCACTGATTGGTCCTCCAACCCACATCGCCGTTAACGTACGGACGCCTTTCAATGGAGTCTTCCCTGGTCGATGGATCGGACAAAGAGGTCCGCCTGCATGGTCTGCTCTTTCGCCGGATCCCAGCCCGTGCGATTTCTGGTTTTGGGGCCATTTCAAAAGTACCGTATGCAGATCCCATTCGAGAAGTGGGAACATTGGAACAGCTTATTCAAATGTTTGTAAATCTATCTGACCAAACTGCGTGGTTATCAGTCCGTAGCTTACAAACTACTTAAACCTAGGTAAACTAACCTAAGGACAAACACACACACACACCCATGCCCCGGGAGGACTCGAACCTCCACGGCGAGCAACCGCGCTCTCCGCAGCGAGACGCTTTAGAGCGCTCGGCTACTCCACCGCGGCTATCTTTCTTGCCAGAAATCTAAATATTTGAAAGTGAAGGAACAATTTTTCCGAGTTAAAAGCAATGTTTTGTGTTGATTATTCATATGAAATTAAAAATTATATGAAAAGCTGGTATTGCACGTTGCTTACTTACCTTTATGTAATTCTTCAACATTTATGAAAGAGCTTCAAAATGTTCAAATGTTTGTTAAGCTTATGGGACTTAACTACGGGGTCATCAGTCCCTAAACTTACAAACTACTTATGAACTACTTACGAACTAGGACGGCACAAATATCCATGCCCGAGGGGGGATTCGAACCCCCGACCGTAGTGGCCGTGCTGACCGTGACTGAAGCGCCTCAGTCACCTCGGCCACCGCGGCCGGCTGAAAGAGCTTCACACACTCCTGGCACTATGAGGGAAATATCTGAACATGATACTCTGAATAAGTACATAAGTGACTGTACGAATCACCTGTGGCTAGAAACCTTAATATGATAGCCAGTCGAATTCTTGGAGAAATACTATCTTGGAATTTTTTTATATTAATAATAAGAGGTGCAATTAACTGCAGTAAATAATCAAAGTTCTCATTCGACATTCTCGTAAAGTTACTAAATAAGGCATCATCATCTGCTGTTAGATCTCCTAGTATGCTATTCCGTGGGCCTTCTTGAAATATTTTCCTCTTCCTGTTCCGTTGATTTTCTTTTCCATTGTTGGCTGCACCTGCATGTGCAATGACCAATTAAGCCGCTGCTGCAGTCACTGGGGCACCCACTCTCCTACAACACCGACTCCACGTGGCACGAATTCTGTTGCTTTGGTATAAATTAAACTGCCGCATGCAACATACGCCGCAAGAAGTTACCTTTTGTAGCATGCTACATGGCGGCGCACGCAACATTTACGTAGCATGCCACAATGTTGCAACATGTTGCCCCAGTGTAAACGAGGCTTTACATGTATCCCCATCTCCTGTAAGGCATGAAACAACCGATTATGCTGTCGTATGCAAGTCAATAAAGAGATGTTGTTGTTGTGGTCTTCAGTCCGGAGACTGGTTTGATGCAGCTCTCCACAATACCCTATCCTGAGCAAGCCTCTTCAACTCCACATAAGAACGGCAACCTACATATTCCTGAATCTGCTTACTGTATCCATCTCTTGATCTTCCTCTTCGGTTTTTACCCCACACACTTCCCTCCAACGCTAAATTCACAATTTCTTGATGTCTAAGAATGTGCCCTACCAATCTATCCCTTCTTATAGTCAAGGTATGCCAGAAATTTCTTTTCTCCCCAATTCTGTTCAGTACCTCCTCATTAGTTACACGATCCACCCACCTAATCTTCAGCATTCTTCTGTAGCACTACATTTCAAAAGCCTCTATCCTCTTCCAGTCCGCACCGCTTATCGTCCATGTTTCACTCCCATATACGGCAACACTCCATACAAATGCCTTCAGAAAGGACTTCCTTAGGCTTAAATTAATATTCAATGTTAACAAATTTCTCTTTTTCAAGAACGCTTTTCTACCCATTGCCATTCTGCATTTTATATCCTCTGTACTGCGACCATCATTTGTTATTTTACAGCCCAAGTAACAAAAGTCATGTACCTCCTTTATTGCCTCGTTACCTAATCTAATTCCTTCAGCCTCACCTGGTAGGTTTCAAAAATCTGATAACCGTGTACTCTCCCTGTGAGGCCGTAGTGGTAGCTGCAGCCGGCCGCGGTGGCCGAGGGGACTAAGGCGCTCCAGTCACGGTCTGCACGGCCACTACGGTCGGGGGTTCGAATCCCCGCTTGGGCATGGATATTTGTGCCGTCCTTAGTCTTAGCAAGTTCATAAGTAGTCTGTAAGTTTAGGGACTAATGACCCCGTAGTTAAGTCCCATAAACTATACAAACATTTGATTTGGTAGCTGCAGATACCGTCGAAAACTGGAAAAGTAGACGAAGGGCGAAGAGATAAGAATGTGTTTGTAAATCTTTCGGACCAAACTGCGCGGTCATCAGTCCGTTGCTTACAAACTACTTAAACTAAGGTAAACTAACCTAAGGACAACACACACACACACACACACACACACACACACACACACACACACACAAACGCCCCAGGGAGGACTCGAATCTCCGACGGCGAGCAACCGCGCGCTCCGCAGCGAAGGAAGAGATAAGAATCTGCGAGCTGGCTGGATGGGTGGGGGCTCGGCAGCTGGGCCGAGATTAAAGTCGAGGGTCGCCTTTGTTCTGGCCGTGAATAGGCGCGGCCACGGGGGAAAGCCGTCTCTGGTCAACGACTCTTGCCGCACCCGACGGCGCGGCGCCGAGATGCCACTGCCGACGCCCGCTTCCTGCTCCGCAGGGAAACGGCGACAGCCGGCTGACTTCTGGGGCGTCCGCCACTCTACACAAACAGCAGGCCTTGCCACACCGCTCACCGAAATGAAGAGCCCAAGGAACTGGAAGAGGCTTGCGTATGCAAAACGGCTGTCGGAGGCCCGGGGTGGCAGTATAAAAAAATGAGGCCCCCCGTCCACTTGGAAATAGATGTATTACTAGGAAAAAAAATACACTTTCGAGATTGGAGGCCCTAGATCAAGGGGCATAGAGCGATAAAAAAAGTTCATATTTTCTAGGTATTTAGAAGCCCCCACAACAGGAGAGACCCAGGGCAGTCTTCCCCCCCCCCTCCAGTTCGCCACTGTTGCAAACACATTAGTAGGGTCCAGAATGAAACTTTCACTCTGCAGCGGAGTGTGCGCTGATATGAAACTTCCCCCCCCCCCCCCCCAGTTCGCCACTGTTGCAAACACATTAGTAGGGTCCAGAATGAAACTTTCACTCTGCAGGGGAGTGTGCGCTGATGTGAAACTTCCTGGCAGATGAAAATTGTGTGCCGGAACCGGGACTCGAACCTGGGACCTTTGCCTTTCGCGGGCAAGCGCACTACCGAATGTGCTATCCCGACACGACTCACGATGCCGTCTCACAACTTTATTTCCGCCAGGACCTCGCCTCCTACCGTTCTTGCATGGTTCGCAGGAGAGCTTCTGTGAAGTTTGGAAAGTAGGAGGCGAGGTACTGGCGGAATAAAGTTGTGAAGCGGCATCGTGAGTCGTGTCGGGATAGCACAGTCGGTAGTCCGCTTTCCCGCGAAAGGCGAAGGTCCCTGGTTCGAGTCCCGGTTCCGGCACACAATTTTAATCTGCCAGGAAGTTTCACATTAGTAGGGTAACTCCGGGTGTGTTGGACCACTGGGTGAGACGGACCAGTGACGTATTTCGTGAATACGCCTCTACAGAGCAGCGCCGTGCACTTGTGAGTAAGCTCTTTGTTGAACGAACGTCGTGCAAAAGTGTTTTTGTCATTATCGTCTTAGTTCAGGAGAAAAATCACATTTTCTGTTTTGGTAAATCGAAAAGTTTTATCATGTAGTTACGTTCGTTTATTATTATGGCACAGTTCGCACACTATTTCTGCAATTTTATTGCTAAAAGTTTGACAAATGTTTTGGCACGTACCTAACCTAAAATGCACACCAAGCTATAAAACTACAGACTGAAATCAGGGTGCTCCATCTCTCCCAGACAATCGGGATAAATGGACCAGTTCTATTTGTGAGTGATGGATCATGTATTTTAAGTAGGGAGAAATGGACCATAATTAAATATATCTTAAGTGACTATGGAAATTACATTAATAATTTAAAAAATTGATCGAATAACATGTTTTTACATAGTTGGTATTTTTCTTTTTCAGAAAAATGCCAACTAATTACAAAAGGACCGTATTTTGTGAGCAAGGCAAATGGACCGAAGATGGATTGATGGAGGCTATACATGCTGTGCGGGATATAATCATGGGTGTCAATGCAGCAGCTAAACCTTTTTGTATACGTAAATGTACATTGAAAAGAAGACTGCATTCAAAAAATTATTCTAACGGTAGTATGGGACCACAGCCTTTACTTGGTATTGATAATGAACGAAAAGTCATCGCTTACATTAAGAAAATTCAAGACCGAAGTTTTGCACTATGTAGAAATTCGGTAATGAGTATGACATTTGAATTAGCTGAAAGGCTAAATATACAACATACTTTAAATAAGGAGTTTAAAAAGGGTGATTACGACTGGCTTCATTCCTTTCTTAGAAGCAATCCCAATATGAATCCCCAAATGAATGTTGTTCATCATTTGCTAATAAGTGTAAGAGCTGTGGTAGGAGAAAAATATCCTAAAGTTTGCACAAAATCTACAAATCAAATAAACCCAGTGTTCGCTTACTATTTACAAAAAACTGATAAAATTCTTTTGGTCTGAAATGTCTAACTATTCATTACTACATATTCCAATGAAATATGTGATTTCCATTCACTCTTTTCTTCATGTGTAGCAATTATTTACGTGGTCCATCTCTCCCACTACACTGGTCCGTCTCACCCATACACCTACGAGTGAGATGGACCGCTGATGTATATTTTTATTTCGTTGTGCGACTTGCACTTTGAGTGGGAGGGCCTCAATAATGAAATGTATGTAAGTTTATATGACAATCTACATGAAATTGCTACAAGAAGTTAAAAAAAAATTAAAAACCGATTAATTTCACCCTAAAGAAAAAAAGTGGTCCAACTCTCCCTGAGCTACCCTATGTAAACATTCCGAGGATAGTGCTGCACGAAAGGTCTGGAGCGCCATGTTGCGGATCACGGGTCGGAGGTTCGAATCCTCCCTCTGGCATGGATGTTTGTGCTGTCTTTAGTATAAGTTAGTTCGTAAGTAGTTTGGAGGTTTAGGGACTGATGACTCCTCCGTTATGTCCCTTAAGCTTAAAAAACATTTGAAGTTTTATTTATTTATTTATTTTAATATAGCTCTGCAGTTGCCAACACCAGGTGACTGGCGCAGGCGATAAATCGGCTACTGCTGCTAGAATGGCAGGTTATCACGATTGAAGCAAGTTTTGAACGTGGTGTTACAGTTGGCGCACGAGAGATGGGACACGGCATCTCCGAGTTAGCGATGAGGTGGGGATTTTCCCGTATGACCATTTCACGAGTGCACCGTGGATATCGGGAATCCAGGAAAATATCAAATCTTCCACACCGCTGCAAGTGGAAATAGACCCTTCAAGAGTGCAACCAACGATGACTGAAGAGAATCGTTCGACTTGCCAAATTACATCAAATGCCTGACTTCTAGAGCACAACCATTTCCCAAAATACCTTCGAGTAACTTTAGATCGCTCTCTTTGTTACAAGAAGTATCTAAGCAATGTCGCAGGAAAACTCGGAACACGGAAGAATATAATTCAGAAGCTTTGTGGAACTACGTGGGGACTACTGCTTCGACTTTACGAACTAGTGCTCTAGCCCTTACATGTTCATGTACTAAGTATTGTCCTTCCGTTTGGCTGAACAATCACACTAGAAAAGTCGATCTTTAATTAAATAATACTATAGAGAATCACCACAAGAACAATAAAGTCAACACCGTTACAATGGCTACCAGTTCTTTCGGGAATAGCCCCACCACAACTTAGAAAGACTGACGCTCTTCTGCAGGAGTATAATACAGTCACTGCCAATAACAAACAGCCCGCTCATCAAATGCTGCCAGCACTCCGAGTAAATAGACTCAAATATTGAGAATCACCAGTGAGAGATGCAGAGACACTTATAGTAAAGAACTTTGACTTCATGACACAATGGCGCACATAGTGGAATGAATTTCCTGAACCAAACCTTGTATGTGCTTTCATTGGAGCAAATCTATCCTCAGGTTCAGAGCTACCCAGAAAGAATTGCATAAAACTGAACAGAGTCTGGCAAGCAACGGAAGATGTGCTGGCACTTTATATAGATGGGGTTATGTACAATCTCCCTCAAAAAATTTCAAATGTTCGTATAACTTATGGGACT
The DNA here is from genome assembly GCA_026315105.1 of Locusta migratoria. Classification (NCBI taxonomy): domain Eukaryota; kingdom Metazoa; phylum Arthropoda; class Insecta; order Orthoptera; family Acrididae; genus Locusta; species Locusta migratoria. The sequence continues at coordinate 116,626,953 of CM048750.1, read as the reverse complement.
TAACTACGGGGTCATCAGTCCCTAAACTTACAAACTACTTATGAACTAACTAAGACTAAGGACGGCACAAATATCCATGCCCGAGGGGGGATTCGAACCCCCGACCGTAGTGGCCGTGCAGACCGTGACTGGAGCGCCTCAGTCCCCTCGCCATAGCGGCCGGCCAAGCTCCCTCGTGCGACAGCGGTGCATCTCGACAAACTGTGAATCACATTGTTATGACCTGTAAGCTCAGAGCCTTTCAAGGAGAGTGGAATGAGTTTCTCACTGTTGCGACCTCTGCAATGAACTGGATTAAACACCTAGACATCAGCCTACGAAAGCCTCCTATTTGCATTATTTTAGTTCATTTATACACATTTCTCTTGTAATATACATACTCATCATTGACTATTAAAGCATACCTTTTATTATTTGTATATAATTGCTAGGTTTTATATTTTTATATATCATCTATGTAAATGTTTACATCTGTCATGTAATGACATACTATAAATAAATAAATAGAAATTAGTAATTTTACAAAAAAAAGTTTAAAAAAGAAACTATATGTCATGTAATGTTATCTTTTACTAAACTGACACGCTCTACATAATTAGAAATCTACTCATTATCTATGGAACAAGAATTAATCTAATATTGCCTTGACAATCAACTTGTGACACATTCGTGAGGTATGTATATACATATTCATAGAACGCCATCAAGCACAGTCTTCACCAGCTATACGTGGTACGTTACATGATTCTGCAGATATTATATACTTCGCTGATGAGAAATTTCATTGTCAGCGGAGGTATTGATAACTACATCCACTTAGCATCGAAGATAGTGAAAATTTTACTTCTAAAATTTGCATTAATTACAAAAACTACATGGGTCATAGCATGGAGCAAGAAGAAACGCATATAAAAAAAATTTAAAGATAAACCAAAGGTGAAAGAAGCAGGAGAGAAAAAACGTAGGCGGAGCCAGTGGTTGAACCTTGAACATTTTGAATTGGACCGTGTTATGCATCACAAGACCAAGCGCCGTTACTTTATATTTCTGATGTGAGCACAATTAGTGCTGTTTAGTATGTATCTGCTGTGAGATATCACTACTAACTGAAAGTACACTAACCCTTCTTTGGTACAAAAAGTTGAGAAGGATTCATAAATAAATATATTTTAAGAACATGTAAAATTTAGGTTCCATTATGTCAGTTATGACATATGGCTCTTGGACTAGTGATGCATAACACCATCCAATTGTAGTCTAGTTCTTCCTCAATAAACCATTTCTTTGGCTAGTTGAATTCGAGGACACTTCAAAAAGTAAGGTGACTTTTCAAATTGCGCGGGAAACATACATTCGATTATAGATTTTTTTTCTTTTACTTCGGTACACATGTTCCGAACATATCTTCACAGTTTCAAGTGTACACCGTTCTTCGTTTATTTTTCAGAGATAGAAAAGTTACATGTGTTTTAGTGTGCTCCGCTATTTTCTGTTATTATAAAAAATGGAGCAAAGAATTTGCGTAAAATTTTGTGTGGAAAATGGAATCAGGTGCTCTAAAACACTTGAAATGTTGACAATAGCATATAATGAGTCTGCTCTAAGTAAGAAAATGTTTTTGACGTGTGGTAAAGCTCTTCCAAAATAGCCGAGGAGATGACAATGACGAACCTCACTCTGTTCGCCCCGGAACATTAACAACAGATGACAACGTCGAAAGTGTGAAGGAAATTGTTTTGGAAAATCGTCGAATTACCGTAAGAGATGTTTCTGATAATGTTGACATGTCGCTCGACTCGTAACATGCATTTTTTTCGGGTGTTTTGGATATGAGACGTGTGTCAGAGAAGTTTCTTCCAAAACTTGTTAATTTTGACCAGAAAAGCAGTCGCACGAGCTTCATTCAATATTTCTTGAATAATGTCAATAATGATACTGATTTGCTCTAAAGGGTCATAACTGGTGACGAAACATGGATTTACGGTTATGACATCGAAACCAAAGCACAATCGTCCCCGTGGTAACATCCCAGAGATCCAAATACACGTCAAGTTCGATCAGAAGTCGAATCAAAGTTTTGCTCAGTTTTATTCAAGTAGTGCACCATGAATTTTTGCATCAAGGACGTATGGCCAATAAGGAGTTTTATCGCAGTTCGGAATTGTGGTAAAATAATTCATGGCTTTTGCATCACGACACTGCACCTGCTCATTCATCGTTACTTGTAAGAGAATTTTGTAGCCAAAAAGAAAAAAAATACGAAATCATACCTGTCACCAATTTCACGGGATTCTTTTCCGAGCGACTCTTTTTTGTTCCCAAAAGTGAAGAGATGAAAGGACGAAGACTGCAAAGATTGAGGAAAATAAAAATTGCATCGCTGGAAGTATACTGTACAAAAATTGCTTATCAGAAGTGCTTCGAGCATTGGAAGAAACATTGGCACTAGTGTATTGTATCTGTGGAGGATTACTTTGAAGGGAACAACGTGAATTTTGATGAATATATAAATACTTTTTCATAAAATATAAAGCCACCTTATTTTTTTGTACACGCCACGTATAATACGTATTTAATGTGCAGTGCTATAAGAAGTGGACTTAGCGAAATACGAAACGTAGTCAAAAACGTTCAAATGTTTGTATAGTTCATGGGACATAACTATGAGGCCATCGGTCCCTAAACTTACAAACTACTCATGAACTAGATTATACTGAAGACGGCACAAACATCCATGCCCGAGGGGGGGATTCGAACCCCCGACCGCAGCGACCGTGCAGACCGTGACTGGCACGCCGCAGACCGCTAGGCCACTGCTGCCGGCGAAAGGTAGTCAGATTAGTGCCCAATGGGATATTGCAATTTTTATAATTGTGCGTGAAGTGCGAACAGTGAAACTGTTTATAAGAAGTGAATGAAGTCAGTTTTAAGATTACATAACCATTCGCTTGGAGAGAGCGGTTGAATAGGTGCCAATTATCGGTAAGCTAAGAGTACTGTTAAGATGTGTTAACGCTACGTGAAACTTGTAACGTAAACAGTCGTGCAGCGCTATCTCACACTTTTGCTTACGAAGGCTGACACAATGCAGAGAACAGGTATGAACAGGTGGCCGGGGGAGGGGAGAGTGCTTCAGTATGTGCTAGTTAACCATATCGACGTTCACTGTTCTACATCCAGCTCTTCCATCCTTGTTCTCCTCATGGCATGGTGTATTTGAAAAAGAAAACGTCGTCATTGGTGAAACAAGTAATGTTTTCGTCGCAATGACAGTATGAGAATCAGGCTAATAGTGATATGGTGGCGGAATCATTTAAATATACCAATACCAATGAAAATATTTTGCGTCACTGATCTATCTCAAAATCTAGAATAGGATGCGAAGCTGCGGTGGACGATTTTTCCAAATTTTTACATTGAATGTACGCAGGATAGATATTTCCTGTGCGCTGCAACAGTTCTTTCTTCCCAATTCAGACCTCACGGTGTGTGTGTGTGGGGGGGGGGGGGGGGGCAGGGGGTGGAAGTTACAAAGTGTACCTTGTTCCTTCTTCCTATTCCAGTCGCATATGGTTCGCGGGAAAAATATTTGCCTGTACACCTCCGTGTGGACCCTAGTGCTCGCTTCGCGTGATACTCGTAGGAGGAAGCAATATTTTCTTTCACTCTTCTCGAAACATACGCTCTCGGAACTTTGAGAGAAGTCCGAAGTGCGATACAGAACGTTTTTCATCCAGTGTCTGATACTGGAGTTTCCTAATCATCTCTGTGACGTTTTCGCGCCTACTAAATGAGCCCATAACGAAGCGTGCTGCTCTCCGTTGTATCTTCTCTAACAACCCCACCTGGTGTGGATCCCATACTAATGAGCAATAGTCAAAAGATGGCCGAACGAGAGTTATGTAACCAACTTCCTTTATTGACGGACTACGCGTCCTTTCTTCCAACGAATCTTAGTGTTGCATCTGTCTTACCCACGTTTGGAGCTTGTGCCCCTTCTAACAGCAGTGCACCGAAGGTCTCTAGAGGAGCGAAGTGTTCTAAGGATTGGAAAAAAAAGGTGCAGATCATTGCCGATTATAAGAAGGGTTGTATATCAGATGCGCAAAACTATAGGCATATATCTCTGACGTCGGCAGTTGCAGGATTTTGGAACACATTTTATGTTCGAATATTATGTCATTTCTCGTGATCGGTAATGGCACGTGGTTTCCGAAAGCAGCGATCATGTGAAGTACAACTCGCGTTATTCATCCATGCTCGCACTTTATTAGACAATCGTGCGGAACGGTATCGAAGGCCTTGCGGAAGTGAAGATACATGGCTTCTGCCTACGATCCTGTATCTACTGTCCTCTGGATCTCATGGATGAATAACGCGAGTTGTACTTCACATGATCACTGCTTTCGGAAACCACGTGCCATTACCGATCACGAAAAATGACATAATATTCGAGCATAAAATGTGTTCCAAAATTCTGCAACTGACGGCATCAGAGATATAGGCCTATAGTTTTTCCGCGCCTGATCGACAACCCTTCTTATAATCGGGAATGATCTGCACTTTTTTCCAATCCTTAGAACACTTCGCTCCTCCAGAGACCTTCGGTACACTGCTGTTAGAAGGGGGGCAAGTTCCTTCGCGTACTTCGTGTAAAATCGAACTGGTATCCCACCAGGTCCAGCGGTCTATCCTCTGTTGAGCGATTTCAGTTGCTTTTCCATCCCTCTGAAACGTATTTCAGTATCTGACATTTTGTCGTTCGTGCGATGGTTTAGAAGAGGAACTACCGTGCAATCTCCCTCTGCGAAACAGCTTTGGAAAAGGCATTTCATATTTCCGCCTTTTGAGTGTATCGTCTGTTTCAACATCGGTATGGTCAGAGAGCGTTTGTATATCTGGTTTTGACTCGTTTACCCATCTGACGTAGAACCAAAATTTCTTAGGATTTTCTGCCAATTCCTTAACCAAAATATTGCTCTCAAAGTCGTTGAACGCCTCTCGCATGGCTCCCCTTATGTTAGTTTTGGCACCATTTAACTTATGACTGTCTGCTAGACTGGCTATCTTTATATTTGCGGTGAAGTTCTCTTTGCTTTCGTGACAGTTTCCTAACCACGATTCAATCTTTCCCATCTCTCATAATTTTACTTGGCACATACTTATCTAAAGTCTATTGCACTTGAACTTCGCCCACAGTTGCTCAACACTGTCAGTGTTAGAGACGAAACTACAGTTTAGAGCTGTCAAGTACTCTGGAATCTGAATCTTTTCTCTTTTGGTAAATAAGAAGATCTCCCAACCTTCCAGGATATTTCTATTTACAGCTGTATTCACTGATGCTGTAATGGCCTTATGACCGCTGATTCCCTGATCTATACTAACTGAATTGAAAAGTTTGGGTATATTTGTTATCAGCAGGTCTCACACGTTATCTCAGCGAGACGGCACTGTATGTAACTGCTCGGGTTAAATTTCGGATACAGCACTTAGAACAATATTGTGCGATTCTCTGTCCCTGCCACATGTTACATACAGGTTTGTCTCCAAATCTATATCCGGTAAGTTAAAATCTCCACCTAAAAATAGGAAACCTGTGGGAAATTCCTATTTTTCAATTCCTAAGAAAGCAAGTGTAGACAAAATGAGAAAATTACAGAACTATCAATTTAATAAGTCATGGGTGCAAATTACTAAGACAAATTATTTACGGAAGAATGGAAAAACTTGTGTTATCCGATCTTGGGGAAGATGAATTTGGATTTAAGAGAATTGTACGCAATACTCACATTACGACTTATCTTAGAAGGTGGATTAAGGAAAGGGAATCCTACATGTTTAGCATTTGTGGATATGGAAAAAACTTTTGACACTGTTGCCTGGAATACACTCGTTGAAATTGTGAAGGTAGCAGAGGTAAAATATATGAAGCGAAGAGTTATATTCAACTTGTACAAAAACCAGACCGTAATTATTAAAGTTGAAGGGCATGAAGGGGACGCAGTGGTTAGGAAGGGCGTAATACAGGGTTGTAGCCTTTCTCCAATGTTGTTCAATCTGGAATGTAAGGAGAAATTTGAAGAAGGAATTGGTCCAGGAAGAGGGAGTGAAAACTTTGCGGTTTGCTGACGACATAGTAATTCTGTCAGAGACAGCAAATGATCTGAAAGAGCAATTACAATTAAACGGATTGGATAGTGTCTTGAAAGGTAGGTATAAGATGAACATTAAGAAGAGTAAAACAAGGGTAATGGAATGTAGTGTCAGAAAGTCAGGCGATAAGGAAGGAATTACATTATTTAATGAGACAATAAAAGTAGTAGGTGAGTTTTGTTATTTGGATGGCTAGTTAACTTCTGATGGCCGCAGTAAAGAAAATCGTTTCTCAAGAAGCGAAGTTTAAACGTTAGGAAGTCCTTTCTGAAAGCATTTGTTTGGAGTGTAGCATTGTAAGGGAGTGAAACTTGGACGATAATTTCAGACAAAAAGATTATAGAAGCTTTCGAAATGTGGTGCTACAGACGAAGATTAGATGGGTCAATCACGTAACCAAGGAGGAGGTACTTAACAGAATTGGGGAGAAGTTTCTGGCATATCTTCATATAAGAGAATGGATAGATTGGTGGGACACATTCTGAAACATCAAGGAATCGTCAACTTAGCATTAGAAGGAAGCGTGGGAGGTAAAAATCGTAGAGGGAGACCGAGGGGCGAATACAGTAAGCAGATTCAAAAGGATGTAGGTTGCCGAACGTATTCTCAGATGAAGAGGCTTGCAGAGGTCAGGATGGCGTGGAGAGCTGCATCGAAGTCAGGCTGCGGACTAAGGACCACACCAACAACAACAACATGGGAAATATTTTCCATGTTTCTGCCACTTCTGCTGTTGAGCCAGGTGGTCTACAAAAACTTCCAATGACCATGTTTGAGCCACTTTTCACACTGACTTTCTCCCCAATTGGGAAGTAAATAATGTCACTGAATATCAGAAATAAGCCTTTGTAAAAGAATTTCACCAAGAGAAATAACTTCCACAAAAAATCTTTAAAAACAAAGCATTCTAATGGTGACGATGAAATATCAACAAAGTTAATTAACGCGCGTTCTTGGGAGTTACGTACAAGTTTAAGATATTTGTGTAATCGGTTTATAACGTTAGGGACATTTCCTGATGGCTAAAAGGGATACAGAGATACCATCAAAGCACAAACCGATTTCACATTTGCCAGCATTCTCAAAGGTAACGTACAGGCAGTTTCTCAACCACCTGAACACAAATAACGCATTTCCAGAACACAGTTTGGAATTCGGAAGGGTACTTATGTCGAGAAGGTTATTTACACGTAAAGTGAGAATGTACTCAATTCATTAGATAATATATTGCAAGCAGCATGTATTTTTTGTAATTTGACAAATTGTGTAAACTACAACATCCTTTTCAGTATATTATAATTCTATGGTGTCATTGCTGGAAAATGGTTCAAGACTTGCCTTGCTAACAGGAAACAAAGGGTGTCAGTGCAAGGGACTAGTGAATTAAGCCATCAGTCATCACCAGATTGGGAAGAAATTACATGAGGTGTCCCACAAGGATCCAATTTAGGGCCACTGTTTTTTCTTGTGTACATTAATGACCTCTCATCAGTTAAACTGCCAGAAGCAGAGTTCGTTTCGTTTGCAGATGTTATATGTATTGCAATAAATAGAATGTCTGGAAAGGTCTGCTAATGATATTTTCATAGTCTTAAATGAATGGTTTAAAGTCAACTTATTGACATTAAACTTTGAAAAGACTCACTACTTGCAGTTCAGAACATGAAAGAGGTTTCCATCTCACATATACATAAAGTATGAAGAAGAGCAGAGGGAACTCGTTCAAAGTTTTAATTTCTTGAAATTCCAACTTGATAATAACTTTAGTTTGGTGGAGCACACCACAGAACTGCAGAAACGCGGGAACAAATCTGTATTTGCAATTCTAGTATTAGCAGATGTAGGCGACATAAAAAAGCTTCCATACTTTACTTATTTTTAATCGTTATACCATATGAAGGGCATGAAAAGGAAGCATCGGTTGGGAAGGGAGTAAGGCAGGGTTGTAGCCTTTCTCCGATGTTATTCAATTTGTACATCGAGCAGGCGGTGAAGGAAAGCAAGGAAAAATTTGGAATAGGGATTAAAGTTCAGGGGGAAGAAATAAAAACATTGCGTTTTGCTGATGACATTGTAATTCTGTCAGAGACAGCAAAGGACCTGGAAGAGCAGTTGAATGGAATGGACAGTGTGTTGAAGAGCGTATAAAATGAACATTAACAATAGCAAAACAAAAATAATGGAATGCGGTCTTAGAAAATCAGGCGATGCTGAATGAATTAGATTAGGTAACGAAACAATGAAGGTGGTAGATGAGTTTTGTTACTTGGGTAGTAAAATAACATGCGATGGTCGCAGTACAGAGGATATAAAATGCAGAATGGCAATGGGAAGAAAAGCATTTTTGAAAAAGAGAAATTTGCTAACATCGAAAATTAATTTAAGTGTAAGGAAGTCTTTTCTGAAGGCATTTGTATGGAGTGTTGCTTTGTACGGGAGTGAAACATGGACGATAAGCAGTGCGGACAGGACTAGAATAGAGGCTTTTGAAATACAGAAGAATGCTGAAGATTAGGTGGGTAGATCGCATAACTAATGAAGAGGTACTGAACAGAATTGGTGAGAAAAGGAATTTCTGGCATACCCTGACCAAAAGAAGGGATCGCTTTGTAGGACACATTCTTAGACATCGAGGAATCGTAAATTTAGCATTGGAGGGAAGTGTGTGGGGTAAAAATCGCAGAGGAAGACCAAGAGACGCGTATAGTAAGCAGATTCAAGTGGATGTGGGTTGCCGTTCTTACGAGGAGATGAAAAGGTTTGCTCAGGATAGAGTAGGGTGGAGAGCTGCATCAAACCAGTCTCCGGACTGAAGACCATAACAACATACCATATGGTATAATATTTTGGGGTAAATCGTCAAGAAAAACAAAAGTTTTCAGAGTCCAAAATCGTGGGATACATATTATTATTTTGTGCCGTAAATTCATGGACATCTTGTAGGCTCTTCAAAGAACTGGGTATACTAACTGTCAGTATATACATCCCTTAATGAAATTTGTCGTAAATAATAGTTCCCTTTTTCTATCAAACAGCTAAGTTCATATACACAATACTAGGAACAAAACGATCTACACAAGGACTTAAAAACAATTACTTCAAAAAGGGGTCCACTACTCAGGAAAATACATTTTCAATAATTTACCAGTAACAATAAAAAATTTAGCTACAGATAAAGATCATTTTAAGAGGTGCCTGATAGACTTACTAGTAACCAACTCCTACTCCACAGACGAATTTTTTAATTGAACCAACTGATTTATGCATTCATTAGTACAATTATTTCAGCCTGAAAAAAATTATATTGACATGTTCCACATCAACGAGGATCAGCTTCAATATGGATCTACAGAACATTCAGCTAATCTAATCCAATCTAATATGGCGGTACATTGATGTAGCAACCCCATCAGATGACCATAACACTGAGCTAAAAACTGAGCGTTTCTGAAGTATCTGTAATGCATTGTATGACTTGAACTTTTAAGTTTCGTAATACACAATTTCACCAAATTTAGCACGTTAGCACTGCATACACTGTAATCAACGTAACGGCTGCGCCACTAGATTTTGACTGCCAGTCACAGCACAGGATACGTAACCTTTATTATTATTATTATTATTATTATTATTTATAGCACGCTACACAGGGCAGTTTAACTCGAATTAATAATAGTCTTGGTTCTCACACATATTTGATTGTTTTCTCCCACAGAAATTTATGCTAAGCTGTGCTACTAGCTTCAACCACAACCTTGACCATGAGTCGTGAATGGTTGACGAGGTGATACGTCCCGCGCTGTGATTCGCTGTCAGAAGGGAAATATGGAGCAGCCATGTTTATTTCGGGGTATACAAAGCTAATATTATTTATTTATTGGTTTTTATATTTTGTTTCCATATTTATAATTGGACATTAAAAAATATGCATTCAGTGATACACAGCTGTAAAGATGTCTCAAAAACGAGTCATTTTAGTACGCTTTAGTGAGCCAAAGCGAAGAGATATGTTGCTACAGCTCGTAAAACTGGCGTCACAGTTACTTAATAGGTTTAGTGTGTTTACGGCAAATATTTATTCTGTAACAGGTTTTGGCTAATCTGTAATGGATAATTTTTAAATGTATACATAGTTTCTATTTCTATGGATTTGGCTGTTTATGAGATGTAAAGAGGTAGATACTTGTAGGTTTATACGTAGTTCTGTTACTATTGAGCTACGATATAACAAGTAAATAACTACGAGACACATTGTAACGAATATCTTTTTTAATTGTAGGCCTGCGTCCTAAGTTAGGTCTACACTCATGCATACCTGATATGCTACAACAGAACTATGTTTTACACGCGAGTAGTAAATGTATTCCACTTTTATTTACTGTTGATAGATATCTGACAGAAACAACTGTTACCAGTTGCCAAAAATTAACTCCTAGAGCTCTGTTCTTTTAAGATGTCGAACTGTGTTGGTGTAAATCTTTTAATGAGGGTTTATTTCATATATTATGGACAATGTTGCCCGATTTTTCATTTCAGTTAATTACACTACCTGTTGGTTTTTCAGATGCATGATAATGACTAAACGTGGAAATTAGCAAACACTGAAATAAAACAGAAATTTTTCAGTACAGCTTACGTAAGATTTCACGACAACGAGGCTAAACACGCTAGACTGGATTTTTATTGGGATTCAAACTCATCCCACGAACCGATACGGAGAGCGCGTCGATAAATAACCTATTGTGCGTACTATTAGTTAGCTGCATTGATTGCATGAAATAAAATGTACACGATTCACTGGAGGCTTTGTAGCCTCAGTTTCTGATGACTCTACCGATAATATCGCCCCACTTCCATCACCCGCTTGATGTTTTTCTCGTTAGCTTTGTATCACTCTCACACAGAGTGGCACTCGCACTTTATAAAACGTTTGCTTCGATCAACAGAGTACTGAGATTTAAATGTACTTCTTGCTCAGTCCAAATTGTGGGGAGGAAAATCTCCATACCAACTTGCAAGGTTCCCTGATTAATTAGGAGATTGAGGGAGTTGCATAGGGCTTAACATCAATAGAATAAAAAACCGCCACTGGCGTTTTTCCCATTTTTTTTTCATATTGATTCCTAAAAGTTTTTTTCACACTCTTGCTAATTGAACACAACTATATTCTGCAAGATTAGGAGTTTTTCAAAGGTAACAGCGGTTTCTCTGAAAAGTGCATTTGTTCTATTTTGTGAACATACCGTGAAATACACTCCTGCAAAATGGAAAAAGAATACCATGAGTTCGTCGACCCAGCAGAAGAAAATTTTATTGACACATTCTTGAGGATGTATACGTGAGCAATGTCGACTCTAGTATCGTGTATATCCTCCTTTTGCAATAATACAAGCTGTAATTCTCCCACGGAGACGATCATAGAAGTGATGAATGAAGTCTTGCGGAATGAACCGCCATGCGGATTCCACCTGGTGGCTCAGTCGGGCCAGATTTCGTGCCGCTGTAGCAGACCGCCCAACATGACGTTTCATCCGGTCCCAAACATAGATAATGATGGGCAGGGTAGTTCACGTACACCCAGAAGAGCGCGCTGGGTTGAACGGAATACGTGTGGGCGTGCATTGTCCTGTTGGAAAAGCATATCGGCTTGTTTGTGCATGGACGGTGGCAAGACGAGTTGAATGATGGTTTCAATGTACTGGATATTGTTCGACGTTCTCTCGAAGATCACTAAACGGCTAGTGTAGCATATGGCTCCCCACACCATGATGCCAGGTGTCGGCCCCGTTTGCCTCTGTTGCGTACACTTCTGATTTTCGCGCTCCCCTGCACGACACCACACACGCGTATGATCATTATTGCCACCGAGGCAGCAACGACTCTCATCAATGAAGACGACACGTGTCCATTCGTCCCTTCATAAACGCCTACTGTGACACCATTGGAGGCGGGCTCAACGATATTGGGGCGCAAGCGGAGGACACCCTAATAGCAAGCATGATCATGCAGCATGGTGTGGGGAGCCATATCCTACAATGGCTGCTGGTCTTCTCTGGTGCTCATCTAGAGAACACTGAACAGTGCACGGTACATCGAAACCATCATTCAACCCGTATTGCTATCACTCCTACACCAAAAAGGCGATGTGCTTTTCCAACGGGACAGTACATGTCAACATTTATCCCATACCACGCAACGTACTCTTCAAGGTGTACGTCAACTACCCTCACCAGCACGAACTCCAGGTTTGTCCCCCACTGAACATGTTTGTGACCTCATGCAACGTCATGTTGGGCTGTCTGCATGAGTGGTTCAATTGAGGCACCAGGTGAAAATTGGCCATTCCACAAAACCTCATTCGGTACCTCTACGATTGTCTCCATGGAAGAATTGCAGCTTGCATTACTGCAAAAAATGGGTATACACAAGTATTAACGCCGACATTGCGCGCGATCTGGTGACTGTACTCAAGTGCGTGTGGCTCTGGCTGTCTGATCGTGTGTTGCGTACATCCTCAAGAATATGTCAATAGAATTTTCCTCTGCTGGGTCGACTGATTCATGATGTTCTTTTTTCATTTTGCAGCAGTGTACATACCAGCGAATTGCAAACGCAGACTTTCTTTTTCACATGTACATAAACTGGAGATTTACTGTTATAATGACTGTTGTAAATGACGTAATGGTAGTAGGTAGTAGCGTTGTATATAGATTAAGTACTAGAGTTATGTGGAATTCAGTGTTACCACATTTATTCCATATGTTACTTTAGTTGTAAAAGAGAACGTAGCCACGGTTTGAAACAGAATATTTGCTCTTATTGATTGGTTGTACTGTCGGTTCTTGGTGAAAGATTTCAGTTTAAATAACTGAACACGTGTTATTGCCTTGTGTCGTAAACTTTACTTGTACGACTTAGGTTTCGGGTTATGACCCCATTTTCATGTAGTTTACTGATTCCAAAGTTGTTACACCAGTGAAGACAAACCATTACGTTACGACAAGTCTCTGTTTATCGACTTTAACATGGGAAGAAAAAACTATTTGCATTGCAATTTAGGAACTATTACACTTGAATTACATTATTAGAATAGCCTTATGTAAATATCTATTGTGCTGCCATTGTATTTAATGATGTCATCTGTTACTGAAATTACTAATCATTATTGCGTGCAACACAGCCTAACGTGCTGTCGGTTTCATTCAGTCCTCGCCTCATAAGACTGTTTTTTTTTTTTTTCTTATGAACAACCTTATACTAAAGACGACACAAACATCCATGTCCGAGGGGGGGGGGGGGGGATTCGAGCACCCGACCGTAGCGGCAGTGCAGACTGTGATTGGCGCGGTCGGGGGTTCGAATCCCCCCTCGGGCATGGATATTTGTGCCGTCCTTAGGATTAGCTAGTTCATAAGTAGTTTGTAAGTTTAGGGACTGATGACCCCGTAGTTAAGTCCCATAGACTTTACAAACAATTGAACATTGAATTGTGACTGACGCGCCGCAGACCGCTCGGCCACTGCGGCCGGCAGGAACTCACCCATGACTGGTTTATTAGGAAATGATGTAGAATCTAAGGTTATATAGATGGGTTGTTAGCTTGTCATTTAGTTTATAATTTATTATAAACATTCAGTTCAGGCACACAATTTTAATCTGTCAGGAAGTTTCATATCAGCGCACACTCCGCTGCAGAGTGAAAGTTTCATTCTGGAAACATCTCTTAGGCTGTGGCTAAGCCATGTCTCCACCATATCCTTTCTTCCAGGAGTGCTAGTCTTGCATGGTTCGCAGGAGAGCTTCTGTGAAGTTTGGAAAGTAGGAGGCGAGGTACTGGCGGAAGTAAAGTTGTGAGGCGGCATCGTGAGTCGTGTCGGGATAGCACAGTCGGTAGTGCGATTGCCCGCGAAAGGCAAAGGTCCCAGGTTCGAGTCCCGGTTTCGGCACACAATATTAATCTGCCAGGAAGTTTCATATCAACGCACACTCCGTTACAGAGTGAAATTTTCATTCTGGAGACCCTTGGTCTAAATTATTTACATGTGTTAATTGAGTAGCAAGTGTAAAAATATCTTTCTGAAATTAGTATTCTAAGTAAGAACATCCAGCTGTTTAGTTACGGTACGTGTAAAGAATGTTACTTCTACTAGGAATGTTTTAGAAATTTGTTTATATATCTTATTTGATTATTCAAGTGGTTGCGCTTGTTCCAAGCATCATCAGGAAATACTAGAAATCTAAAACGAAAAATACATGTAGCATACAGAATCCAGTCACAATGAATAATTTATGTATAAAAAGAATATCATAGACCCATGGGTTCCTTCGCATATTTTTTTTATTTACGTAAACTTTGACATTTTATGGTCAGGATATATAAGTTCTTCATTTCATTTTATGACAGTAGATGAACTGGAGTACATGATTTTGTATACTTGTGACACGCCCTAATGTTTGCTTTAGAATTATTTGGAGACTTTCTTATATGTGATTTGTAAGTACTACATGATATTTTTAGTGATTAGACTTTAAATGCTACATGCATTTTTCGTTTTGGAATTCAGGTCTTTCCTCATTATGCGTGAAAAAAGCGAAACCGCAAGAATTATGAAGTGGTTCAATACTCAGCATAAGGATTAAAATAATTTATTCAAAATACTTAAAAGCTGTAGACCGTCACCAACATAAAGTTCCGAATTTTTATACTGCTGACTTCTAAAAAATATGGTTTGTATGTACGTGTGCGAAATGCTATCGTGCCAGCGGGAGAAAGCAACATTCAGCGCACGTAATATTTATTCTAGTGTTCTTAATTGTGTTGGCACGTCTTGCTGTCGGACAGGGACTGCACCCTATAGCTCCCATTGTCTGACGCGATACCACTACTAATGACCACGCTGTCGACGGGACGCTAAACGCTAATCTTGCTTCCTTTTCATGGCCACAACGTCTGCGAGACTGTACCACAGCCTTTCCAAGACGAGGCATGTCTGACTCCTGATGCCTGTTGGAGCTAATCCACTAACTCTGGTTTAAGGTAATCCCCATTTTCGTGCAAAATGACTTTGTATGACTCGTTTGTCGAGCTGTCCGTCCCAAGCTTGAACTCCTCCCGAAGGCCCCCAATTTGCCCAGTTTCCACACGGAAAACATATGTAAATGTTTCAAATTTTCGCAATATTTTGTCCTACGTCACATCTTCCCTTTATCATACCCTCCCTCCATATATCTCTCACAGAATAATCAAACAGTCTACACTTGAGTTGCTAGGCAGGTAGGTTTAAGTAGTGAGAAATTTAAGTAATTTCTGTGGGTGGAAATTTCTCGATTTTAACTATGTGAATTTCACAGAAGTCAATGCATATTGCGAAAATCTTATGTTGCTGCAAGGAATTTCAACAACTTTGTCAGTATTAAATTCGTTTCGAAAATCTTGTGTGAGTCGCACCAGCTTCAAAATGCTATGTAGGGAGAGAGAAGGAAGAGAAGACTCTCGAGACGAATACACACGGGTCTATATGTAATAATTTTGAAAAATCTATGCTTATTCCGAAAACGTTATATTTCTGTGAGGAATTTCGAAAACTCTGTCTGCTTTAACTTTTGTTTTGAAAATCTTATGTGTATCACATTGAAAAGCACATACTATGTAGAGGGAAGATGGAGGAGACTGTTACTCGGTCGGTAAAAATCGAATCACGCATTATAAGTATATGTTTTCTTCCATTTGAGTTTTTTTTTAATTTTATTTTTATTATTATTTTTTTTTATATACAGCTCTGCCGTCAGACGATTCCTACAACACAGCTTCTCTTGCTCCTACAGCAACCGAGTGATGCCAACGACGAGTACGTCAACATCCTCTAATGTACTGAGGAGAAAAAAAAAAAAAAAAAAAAAAAAAAAAAAAAAAAAAAAAAAAACTGAATACCTAATTTATTGATTAAGGCTCCTGCATGGGTCATGATTATGGAGAAAAATCGTGTCGATCCTTCATAACATTTTATCAGGAAATATCGAACTGGCGTGTTTTATGATTCACTTTTGATTTGCCTGTAGGTTTATGATTTTTTGCAAACATTTCGGACAAAAATAATAAAAATATGAATAATAAAAAATTATGGACGATACGATTACGACTTTAATAATGTGATACTATCTATGCACCCAATGCGTAATATTCTCTCTGACCATATTTTAACAAACAACCAAAATTATTTGATATTTGAGTTTAACTTTACACACCCTTTTTTGAAATTTTACCTCTTTACACTATTATGGCTTTCGGTCGGCTGTTGAGCAGCACTTAAGCCTAACACAGGCGAGCGGCCTTTATTTTATTTTTTGACTTGCTAGCCTTTTGTTAGCATGTTGAATAATTTTATAAGTTTGGACTTCAGCACACTGCTCGTAATTGCGCGTCTCATGTTTTAATTTTTATTCTTCTGATGAAGGCACCCTTAGTTGGTACCGAAATTTAGATCAAGGAATTTTATCAAATTCTGCAACTGGTTGGGCTGAACTTTGTCAAATATTTGTAAACCTACAATTGCTGCAGTCGACAAGCTATTTTTAAAATCATCATTTTCAATATAGTACTGACATCAAACATCATTACACTTTCATCTACTCCGCAATACACTGTAGTCTCATAATTGGTCCACCACCTAGTGACCAGATACAGTTATTCATTATTCCTTCATATCTGTCTGTTGGAAGATGACACTCTCCTTGATTAAATATAGCGTAAACACCTCGTTGAGCTTCCTACATTGGTGAACAGCAATGTTTGTATCACGACAACACTGAACCACAATTTCACATCTCCCACCAAAATTCGCTTCGCATTTGGCGGATATCGTGATAATTAACTTGATTTTTTAATGAATGATAGTTACATACGCCTTCCCACTGTAATGTTTGTTGCCCATTTATAACAAGATCTTTTTGCACAATTGAGGCTGCATTGATTTATTTATTAAATCTATATTTGGTACTGCTCATCTTTGGTGGCCAGAAAAGGAAAATTGTTTATATCAGTGGCATTCCGATTTTCGAATCTAAAACTTGTGGAAAACTTTTACTGTCATAAAAAATGATACAAGTTTCGTAAATAATTATCATTAATGCAGGATAAGGTGTACCACCGTTTATTACTGGACAAAAAAACTTTGGAGCCCCAAACAAAACTTCAAGTTTTCTAAACATAAATATATCGGATATCCGTCGCTTGAATAAACAGAACAAGACAGAACGCAAAAGATTGTGCGAAAGTTATACACGATATGTCAGAGTAAGAATGGGCACGGGACTGCTAACACAGAAAGACGATTCTCTCGCCAGCGTCGACGCTAGTTCCCAACGACCGGGGATGTCGCAAGAACTTGTTTGTCGCCGAAAGTGGAGTGCAAGTCTAGACCGGCCGTGTAGGATGTTGGACGTGGGCACCGGGTCACTAGCTTCCTGCCAGCACTTACAAGGTCTTATCGTACGACAAGGCTGTGTCTGCCTGAGACAAAACAAGAAGAGGCGAACCTGTAGCCGCTGGTGTGTTCACAATTCTTCACGACAAATTTCTTTTCTTCCCAAATCTGTTCAGTACCTCCTTATTAGTTACGCAATCTACCCATCCAATCTTCATTATCCTTCTGTGACACCAGTATTCTGCACAACAATTTTCTTTTCTTTCCAAATCTGTTCAGTACCTCCTTATTAGTTCCGCAATCTACCCATCCAGTCTTCAGTATTCTTCTGTTCAAAGTTTGTGTAACTAAGGGACCAAATTGCTAAGTTCAACGGTACGAAAACGTATACACTACTTAAACTAACGAATGAACTTATATTAAAGGACATAAGAGGACTCGAATCTTCCGCGGGAGCGGCCGCGCAATCCGACACGTGGTTCCTCAGACCGCGCGGTCATCCAGGCATGGCTTCTCGAATACCAAATTTCATGAGCTTCTGTCCTCTTCCTGTCTCAAGTATATGCATCCACGTTACACAACTGAGCAAGTTTACACTCTGGACAAATGCCTTCACGAAAGGCTTTTTAACACTTAACATTTGATGTTAACAAATTCGTCTTCTTCAGATAAGATTTTCTTCCCTTTGCCACTCTGCATCATATATCTTCTCTATTTCGCCCATCGTAGGTTACTTTCCCACCCAAATAACGAAATTCATCTACAAATTTTATTTTTCTCGTTTCCTAATCTAGATCACATTCCATTACCCTTCTTTTGCTCCCATTCATCTCATTCCTTTCTTTTAAGACACTGTTCATTCCGTTCGGTAGTACTTCCAGAATCTTTGCTGTCGCTGACAGAACAATGTCATCGACAAACAGCAAAGTGTTTATTTCTTCCCCTTGAACTTTAATTCCGTTCCCAAATTTCTCCTTCCTTACCCTCATAGGTTGCTCACTGTATAGAGTAAATAGCTTTGGGGAAAGGCTACAATCTTACTATCTTCCCAACCAATGCTTCCCTTTCATGATCTTCCGGCAGTCCGATTGCTGTACAAATAGTATATAACGTTTATTCCCTGTATTTTACTCCTACTAGCTTCGGAATTCTAAATATTCCAGTCAATATTTTCAAAATCTTTCTCGAAATGTACAAAAGCGATTAAGGTATGCATGCCTTTCCTTAACCTATCGTATACGATAAGTCGTGAGAATTGCCTCGCGTGTTCCTAGATTTCTCATAAATATAAATTGATCTACTCCAAGAGCAGCTTCTACCAGTTTTACCACCCGTCTGTAATTAACTGGTGTTAGTACTTTGCAACCATGACTTATTAAACTGATAGTTCTGTTTTTTCACATTTTGCTTCACTTTCTCTCTTACGACTGGTTACATTCTTCTGCAAGTCACATACATTTTGCACACTACGAGGAACAGTTTCTTCATGACTGGCTCTCTGAAGGACAGCAGCAGTTCAGAGGAAATACAATCTACTCCATAGGACTTGTTTCAATTGAAATCTTTCTATTCTCTATCAAATTCTTCTCGCAGTATTATATCTCCTACATCATCGTCATCTACACTACCGGTCAGAAGTTTTCAAGCACCTTTCACAACTATGGATTTGTGGTTAAAACAGATATGTAGTTTTTAATAATCTATCATAGCCCTGTTGTGATACTAAAACAAGCATAAATATGTAAAGACGAGAACGACTCTCGTGTATTTGACCGGTTCTCCGTATGGGCACTGATGAGTAAGCACAATTACACTGACGTGTCTTTACCCAAGACATGTCCAGTCGAATAGGCTTCATTCCTTCAACCGTCTGTGTGGCAAGCAGTTCACGTTAGTTTTCAGTACACTATGTGCAGCTAGCAGTGTGTTTGAGTATCTGATCAGGTACGTTCCATATTACTTCCAAATGGGATGGAAGCAGAAGACTGGAATTGAAAAGCGTGCTGTAATTATAGCTCTGCATCATGAAGGACAATAGCAATAAGTCGCCATAGCTCAATCTACAGTGGTGAATACATGGCAACCAAACTAGTGCCAAGGCAAGTGTTTCGTGATCTGGAAAAATCGGTTCATATGTGTACAGAGTAAACGTCAGAGGACTCGTAAGGCACCTGAAATTTGCGAGGAAATCAATAATCTGCTCCATTCTCTGTCTCAACAGTGCAACGCCGTCTCCGTGAAGAGGTTTAAAGCGGCGCATAGCGGCCAAAAACCTTTATTACGGACGCAAAATAAGGTAAAAAGGTTGTAATGATCACAACAACATAAAAACTGGAGCGTGCAGCAATGGTCCAAGGTGTTGTTCACTGATGAATCGAAGTCTGAAGTATTGGGGAGCCATCGTCGAATGTTTGATCGTCGACTTCGTGGAGAACGTATGAATAATCAAAGTGTGATACCTACGGTGAAGCATGGTGGAGGGTATGGGGATGTTTTGCGGGTGATAAAGGCGATGATCTCGTGCGAAATAATGGATCATTAAAGAAAGAAGGATATCACAGGAAACTGATCAACAATGCAGTTCCATCTGGCAAGAGGCTTATTGGTCGTGGGTTTGTTCTGCAGCGGCACAATGACCCCAAACATTCTTCTAAATTGTGTAGAGGGTATGTCAATAGAAAAGGGAAATGTGGGGAACTGAAAAATATGATTTGGCCAATTCAGTCACCAGACTAAAGTCCCATTGAACTGTTATGGGATGAACTTGACAGGGGGTCCGAAAACTGAGGTCGACTAATGTTGAAGAGCTATGGAATAATTTACAGAGCTGCTGGACTGCAAAATCTGCACAAACACTACGAAATCTTATTTCCAGAACGCCAAGAGTTTGTGCAGCTGTTCGGAGGGCAAAGGGTGGATCCTTTGCTGAGTCTAAAATATAGACCATATTGTATTGTACTTAGAGAGAGAAAATTTATTTTTTGTTTGTCTATTTAGGTTTTACGATGTGTTTGTACATTGAAATAAAGTACCTAGTTTTGTGCATAAGTGATCGAAAACTTTTGACCGGTAGTGTACTTCCTCTTTAGTTTCTAGAATACAGACTTTATTTTCCTTGTATAGCATTTCTATAAAATATATACCTTCCACCTGCACGCTTTCCCTTCTTTGTTTAGTACTGGTTATTCGCCTAAGCTCCTGGTATCAGCTATATCAAAGTAAGGCCCTTTTATACATTCTGCACTCGATATTACTGCTATTGATATCCGTACATATCGCTATGATCAACGAAGTAAGTCCAGAGATGTACTAACACTGAAAACGTGAAGCCAGCAAATTATGAACACGGCCATTTCGTGTGCCAAAAACATTGACCATAGTGTGTGTATTGTAGTTCTAGTCGATGAAATGTACGACGTTTTTAAGTACATACTCCTCTGTGGCTGCGAATTTAGTGACTTTATAAAAGAAGGCAAGATTAACACAGGATTTTAAAGGAGAGACCGTTGTCTTCCTCACAAAAACATCCCTTCCTGGCCTCAACCAATGCCAGCTCTTTGCATACGTGAGGTTATATATCCCTTTATTCTAAACTCCTTATCTATCCCGTCACAATAATGACGAAACGGTGTGTTGAGTGATCGTGATCTCTGGCTTTGACGAACATTGTGACGAAAAATAAGAACGACAGGTGCAACTGCAGAACTGACGTTGCGAACCCTGTCAGTCAAAAAACACGAAAAGTGCTCAATAAGTTGGATGCTGCAAGGGGATCTGGAATTGCAAAATCTGTGCTGCAAAGTCCTTAACTCGCAAATGTAGTGGCGAAGCTAGAAAACCTGCTCTAAGGTGCAAAAGGGAGATGTGTTTTGTTTCACACTGCTTCCAAGTTTCGGGCGATTTTACGTGTCACACATCGTCTCAAGCCTACGGTTCGAACTGCTTATTGTCAAGATTAGAAAAACCAGGTGGTATTTCAGTGACTATATGGGCAGCTATATCATGTATTCCATGGTCTCCATGGTTATTCAAGAAGATCGCATTACTTTCCAGGTCTACGCTACCATTGCGCGTGATCAGGTCCACCCCATTGTATATTTGTCCCCCAATAGTGATGGGATCGAAAGCGGCTGGACTTCTGCTTATCCAGCTCATAGTTCATAAGTGGTTTTGTGAGTATGAGGACAAATTGTCGCATCTCCCACCATCCGCCGGTCAGCATGGACACTTACTGTCCATTTCATAATGATTGACCCCTAACTTTAAGCTCATATTCTGATCACATCGCATGACGAACATCGATGTTTTATACCTCGCCGGAATCGTTGAAATGTCTACTTTTATTTGGTGTATGAATGTAACATCGACATACGCCGTAATATTTAAGAAAAGCGTGCTTTTTCTGGCTTTTTTCGGCGAATATCAACTTTAAGGATGCACAGAAATCAGACCGTAATTAGCAGAAAGTTTTCCTTTGCACAGTTTAAAGGTCCAACCTTGTTCTATTTATAGACGGAGTTTGGCTATTTTCTGATTAGTCGTTTAGTCCTAATAATGATTGGCGTAGACTGCTGCAGTTCGCCTAATGACACGTATTTACAAAGAGTGTAAATGGAAGCTCTGCCCTTGCCTTTCATAGCTGTTATATTTTTATGCTCATAAATCTACACCAACCGCTAATATCACAATATTAATTTGTTTGCTTTTTCGTTCCTACGCGCTACGTGCTCGCTTGTGCTGTGTTGCCGTTCTTCACAGTTGAATAGGCGCTTCTGGCGCATTGCAACAGTGGCGGCGCGCTGGTGTGGCAACTACGCTCTGCCATAGCGTCGCATATACTGCAGCCACTAACGCAGTTGCTTTACAAACTCTTATCTGACAAACACGGAGACAGTATATTAGTGATAACATCTGATGTCACCAACAAAAGTTCAAGCTTAACAGCAATGCCCTCTCCGTCTCAATAGCTGCAGCGGTAAGCTTGATTGCAGCTTGTTGCCTTTTATATTATAGCAACGAAACGACTAATCAGAAAATAACGAAACTGCGCCTGTAAATAGAACAAGGTTGTATCTTTAAACTGTGCAAAGGAAAACTTTCTCCGAATAACGGTCTGATTTATATGCATCCTTAAAGTCGACATTCGCAGAAAAAAGCCAGAAAAACATGTTTTTTCTTAAATATTAGCGCGTATGTTGGTCTCTTTTCAAATAAAATGTAATATTCATAGACCAAATGAAAGTAGACATTTCAACGATTCCGGCGAGGAATAAAACATCGATGGACGTTGTGCGATGTGATCAGAATATGAGTTCAAAATCAGGGGTCAATCATTATGAAATGGTCAATAGATCTCAGCAGTATTGAGCCTTTGCCGTTTACTTTGGAGAGACGGTCACGTGGTCGCTAGCCACCTCCGTTACCCTAACTATCCACTGTTTTCAAGGAAGATTGGTAGTAAGATTCTTTAGAAAAGATTATGGGGCTTGTATTTACTATACCGAGTGTATATAAAGTGTTTTGAATCCCATTGGTTTTACTGCATACAGTGTCGGATATACAACATTTCCTAGCCGGGGCATAAGCTTGATAGAGGGACAGCAGAGGCACTTCGGGTGGACATCCCGGTCCCCCCCTCTCCTCAACACCCTGGATCTGGTGCTGCCTATGCATTATAGAAATGTCCTGAGTTTTTTGTGATGCTTCAGTTTTGTCCCTATCCTGTATGTGTTGTTTGTACCGCTTTAGTCATTAGTCTTAAACGTATGATGTGAAAAGTGCTATTTTTCTTCTAGAAAGTACTGTTTCATCCCTAAACACAGCCTAAAACCGCAGCTCTGATATGTATACGCACTAAAAAGAGAGAGAGACAGTATATCTGTATGTGTGTGTGTGTGTGTGTGTGTGATAGAGAAAGAAAGAAAGGGAGAGAGACACGACATGCATTCTTGTGTTGTTAAGTGAAGCGTTATCGATCGATAGCCACCTAGCAACAAACATTGGTCGATAGTTTTATGCGACAATTCTCACAAAAAGTCACTTTGCCTGTTCAAATGTTTGTTAAGCTTACGGGACTTTACTGCAGAGCCATCAGTCCCTAAACTTACAAACTATCTTATACTAAAGACGGTACAAACATCCATGCCCGAGGGCGGATTCGAACCCCCGACCGCAGCGGCCGTGCAGAGTGTGGCGCGCCGCAGACCCCTCGGCCACTGCGGCCGGCCACTTTGCCTGCATTGATCCCAAGTGTACTGTTATAATACACTTATTTTCGTAACTGGATGACTGTGCAATTAACTGAAACAGAAGCTATGAAGCTTTCGAAAGGTTAGTAACTATTTATATTCTTTTTAAGCGTAGGCCTTCGCGGCCGTTGTCACTGTCAATAAAATTCTTCGGGGTATGAGAGTGCGTCGTCATTTTATAATTTCTACCGACGTTTCGGCCACTGTTGCAGGCGGCCTTCATCAGGGTCCGCGTCTTCTTGGCATCGAAGAATTGTTGGCTGATAGCAAACTGAACTGTGTTACTACACGTTTGAGGGGTATCGATATTATTCATATATTGGATGCTGAAACTGAAGTATGTAAGAGAGACAATTGATACCCAAAATTAATTAAGTATATTGATTAATGAGCAATCTTTTATTTTGTATTCGTTTCGATGAAACCGCTAGATGCTAATGATATAATGATGTTCCAAAACTGTAATATGTTAGAATTCGGCGCTTGTTAATATTGACAAGTTTCAAATTATTGCCGAAAGTGAAGTCCGTTAAAATTATCCTTTGTGAGGTAAAAGTTTACTTTATCGTGCGGTGACATGCCTGGAAACCTAACAAAGTAGTCCTCACTACAAAGACCCAGTTAGATCGATAGTGTCACTTTGGTCAGCCAACCGGTTTATTCCTTAAAAAGAACCAAAGAAGATCGTCCGCTCTCACATTCTTTTAGTTGGTCCTCGAGCGAAGGGAACACGCTTCTCAAAATACCGCAGTTAGTCGCCGGACGACATGGCCCTGTACAACAACTTCCAAAAGTTATGCCACCCCCTCTTTAGTGCTTATGATGTACACTCCATGTGTCTTTTTGTACATGGGCTTATTTACATACATACATCGGGAAAACCAATAGAGATGTGCAATGGGATTTCTCCACTCGGTTCCGTACAAACGGTCGGGGGTTCGAATCCCCCCCTCGGGCATGGATATTTGTGCCTTCCTTAGTGTTAGCTAGTTCATAAGTAGTTTGTAAGTTTAGGGACTAACGACCCCGTAGTTAAGTCCCATAAGCTACACAAACATTTGAACATTTTTTTTGTTTCCGTACAGAAGTTTCACTAAAGCGAACGATAGTGCGACAGCAACAGGAATCTCCGGGACCGAATCTGTCTTGGATGGAAAGAGGACATGTCGAGTGCCCTGCTAGGAGTCTACATCTGACACCATGCGAAAATTCCCTATGAGGAATAATTAAACAGCATGTCCCGAAACAACGATACCTGGCGACTGACGAATTGAAGCAAGCTTTTGGGAAGGCATTCAAGGAAATCAATGAGTTATGCTTCGGAAAATTTCACACAATACCTCGCAAAGCATCCTTTTGTGTCGCGGCAGTGGCGTTGTGAAAACACTAATCAAGTAGCAAGCAGGAACGTAAAGCATCATCATTCCTCAGACATCTGCTATGACATTTTCGATATAAATGAACACAAATCATGACAAAAAACAGAACTTTCGGACCAGAGTTTTCAGAATTGTGTCCAAGCACTCGAGTTCAGTAAGTTCTAGGTTTTCAGCAAGCAGCCATTTTCATCTTCTTACTGCTGAGTCATCGCGATACTGCAACTCGTTTCGGTTACCGAATGTGCGAATGTCACTGATCTTCGAGGTCATCAACACTTCTCCACAGACAATACTTTATGATTTACTAACGTTTCATCCATGACGATATCTCCCTTCCTCGACTTGCTATCTTTTATTTGTTGTTATGTGAACTAAAATAGTTACTGACAGCAATTTCTTTATTATAAGATTACCAAATTAGTTTATGACCATCTTCAGACATCCACCACGATGGACGGCACATGTGCATGTGGAACAGCGTCGTAGGTCACAGTCGATTTGTTTTCTCTACTTAACCAAGCACACACTATCGTATTTATGTTCGTGCTGATCAACGTAAGCGTTCATTGCTACCAATTTCATTGCGATTACACTGGTCAAACCATGAACTTCCTTGTATTTTTAATTGAAGACTTCACTGTGTCTTTATTTTGAGTCTGTATACGACTCGTCGAGTAGAGCTGCAAAGTCATTATTCTGCTGACAGCAGATTTAATTAAGGTAATCGTGACTAAGAGAAAGTCTGGGGTTAATTACGCCAGCAAGTAGGAAATGAAGGCTGGTTGATGCCTACGTCACGCTCAGGCCTGGAAAGCTATCGTGAAGGGGAGAGGACAGGGGAGAGAATATCACAGTTAAATATCATAGTGAGCCTTCTTTTTTAATGGATCAATCCTGTTTATCAAGAATAAGTCGTTTCTTCTTATTTGGGGCTATCATGCTCCGCTTCCTTAGTATCGAGTAGTAGACCGTTTTTGACGATGTTGAATACACTCTTTCAAATTCTTAAGTCAGCACGGGTAGATTATAGGAAACGGAGGTCTTCAGAAGTAAGAGTTATGTTAGGTGTGCCACAGAGGAGTGTCGCGAGTCCGTTGCTGTTCACGATCTATATAAACGACCTTGCGGATAACGTCGGAAGTTCACTGAGGCTTTTACGGATGATGCTGTAGTCTACAGAGAGGTTGTAACAATGGAGGATTGTACTGAAATGCAGGAGGATCTGCATCAAATTGACGCATGGTGCAGGGAATGGGAATTGAATCTCAATGTAGACAAGTGTAATGTGCTGTGATTACATAGAAAGAAAGATCCTGTATCATTTAGCTACACTATAACAGGTCAGCAACTGGAAGCAGTTAATTCCATAAATTATCTGGGAGTAGGCATTAGGAGTGATTTGAAATGGAACGACCATATAAAATCAGTCGTCGGTAAAGCAGATGCCAGACTTAGATTCATTGGAAGAGTCCTGAGGAAATGCAGTCCGAAAAGAAAGGAATTGGGTTACAGTACACTTGTTCGCCCACAGCTAGAATACTGCTCACCGGTGTAGGATCCATACCAGTTGGGGTTAATAGAGGAAGTAGAAAAGATCCAATGGAGAGCAGCTCGCTTCGTTACAGGATCGTTTGGTAATCGAGAAAGCGTTACGGAGATGATCGATAAACTCCAGTGGAAGACTGCAGGAGAGACTCTCTGTCGCTCGGTACGGGCTTACGAGGTATGACGTCAGAAACAATCAGATGCGCGAAAAAACTGCTGCGTTAAGCGACGATGCTGCTCATTTTGTTTCTAAACCACTGGACCGATTTCAACCAAATTTGGACCCATATTCTTTACGTGAGATAATTTCTGTAAGAGTAAGAACCACATACGACATGATTCAGAAGATGTAACGTCATAAACAATAGGATTTGCAAGAAACTGCCACATAATGCGACGAGACTTTATAAATACACTGTACGAGAATGACAGTACTTAGCGACTTGCAACAAACATTAAACATAGTTTCAAACCTTTATTAAACTTTTTCTCGCTGACAGACACTTCAAAATAATGAAAGGAAAAAAGTTTCTCCCTTACTACTTACCCGCTGTTCATGGAGTAAAACTACGGCATTCGGCATGACGTTTCAATTTATAATTTCTACACTACAAATTGTAGTCGCAGGAAACTTTGCGTATATTATACGCACATACAGATGAATATACTTTAGAAATTGTATCACAGTACGACACGTAGTTCATGAGATAAAATGACATGTATTCCAACCAGCTTAAAGAAATTCCTGGAAAGCTGGTAGTAATGTTGACAACTTTGAGCTCTGAAGCGCACACGAATGCATGCGATAGCAACGGACTTCTATATGGTTAATAGGAAAGGAAGAGAATGAAACACAGTACATCTAACGAATATCCATTATGTATGACAGATCTGGCTTTTAAATTCAAGAGACTGCAGTTTCCAGTGAGACTTGCAATTTCTGTTACGATTAATAAACAACAGGGCAATCTATTCAGTACTGTAGAGTGGATTTGAAATACCCATGTTTCTCACTTGCTCAGGGAAATTATTCATATTATATCCTGGACAAGTAACAAGAAATTTTGTTTATAGTGAAGTTGTGAATTAAATAAATGTATGAATGTTACATATCATTTGTATTTCGATTGCTATCTATCTTTGTTTGGATACTGTTCTTAAATTTTTGTATGTTACGCAAGACAGCCGTATTTCTTATATATTCTCTAATAAATATGTCATTAGGAAAAAAGGAGATGGACAGAGAGAGAGAGGAGAAGGAGAAGTACTAAGCCAAGGCTTGAACCAATAAATAACTACCCGGGCAACGCCGGATTTTCAACTAGTTTCTAATAAAACACAGTCTTGTTTGCAGTAATTTTTTAATCAACGCATTTCTTCTTTTTGGGTATCAGAATCTTAAAATAATACTTCGCATCAGTCAGCGTTAAAAAGATTTTATGCCAGAGCACGACAGATGTATTATTTTACGATTCTGATGATGCCCCAAAAATGCTAAACGAGTTGATCCAGATAAATTTTTGCAACCAAGACTGTGTTTTATTAGGAGTTGTTGTATCAGACGGCCTGATTTAGTGGAAGATATATTTCTGTTATTTACAAATTGTACATAAAATAGACAGCAATTATAAGGGCGTTGGGAAGGGAGTAAGAGAGGATTGTAGCATTTCTGCATGGTTATTCAATCTGTACATTGAGCAAGCTGTGAAGCAAAGCAAGAAGAATAATTTAATGTAGTCTAATTAAATCAGGCGATGTTGAAGGAATTAGATTAGGAAACGAGACGATAAAAATAGGAAATGTGTTTTGTCATTTGGGCGGTAAAATAACACGATGTCCAGAGTAGAGAAGGTATAAAAACACATAAACGTCATGAAGCATTTCTGAAGAAAAGAAATTAGTTGACATATAATATTAATTTAATTGTTCGAACGTCTTTTCTGAATGCATTTGACTGGGTGTAGCTTAGTGCAGGAGTAACACGTGAACGATAATCAGCTCAGGCAGGAAGAGGTATTTTCGAAATGCGGTTGCATCGAGGAATGCAGACGATTAGGTGGATAAATCGTGGAACTAATGAGGAGGTAATAAATAGGATTGGATAGGAAAAGTAATTTGTAACATAACTTGACTGAAAGAAGGGATCGATTGATAGCATACATTCTGAGACACCATGGAATTGTTAATTTAGTATTTTGTTATTACTGTGTTGCTAATTTAGTATTAGTGGGTTGGGTTAAAATAGCAGAGCGAGGCCACGAGACGAGTTCACTAAGCAGGTTGTTATTAGGAGATGAAAAGGCTTGCACATGACAGAGTAGCTTAGAGAGCTTGCAACAGGCAGGCTGTGTTTTTCTCGGTTTCAGAAAGGCATTCGGTGCCACACTGCAGACTGCTAACGAAGATAAAAAATGTTCAAATGTTTGTAGAGCTTATGGGACTTAACTACGGGGTCATCAGTCCCTAAACCTATAAACTACTTATGAACTAGCTTCTACTAAAGACGGCACAAACATCCATGCCCGAGGGGGGCTTCGAACCCCCGACCGCACCGGCCGTGCAGAGCGTGACTGGCACGCCGCAGACCGCTCGGCCACCGCGGCCGGCGCTAACGAAGATACGATGGATGGTCAGAGTAAGTTGTAATTTGCTGCTGTCTGCTGATGATGCTGTTGTGTATTGACTGTAATAGCATACAGGATGACTTAGACAAAATTCCTAGTTGGTGTGAAGAAATGTAGAAAAATATAAGGTGACGCATATGAGTAGGAAAAACAATCCCATAATGTTCGAATACAGCATTAGTAGTGAGCTTCTTGATGCAGTCGCATCGTTCAAATATCTTGCCGTAATATTTCAGAGCGATATGAAATGGAACAAGCATGTAAGGAGAGTTGTGAGTAAGGCGGACAGCCGTCTTCGGTTTATTGGGGGACTTTTGGAAAGATGTACTTCATCTGTAAAGGAAAGCGCGTATAAAACGCTTGTACGACCACGTCTTGAATATTGCTCAAGTGTTTGGGACCCGCAGCAGATCAGTTTAAAGGAAGCCATAGAAGCAGTTCAGAGGCGAGCAGCTAGGTTTGTTCCTGGTAGGTTCGACCAATGCGAGAGTGTTACGGAAATGCTCCGGGAACTCAATTGGGGATCGCTGGAGGAAAGACGACGTTCTTTTCGTGAATTTCTGTTGAGGAAATTTAGAGGGCCGGAATTTGAAGCTGAGTGTAGTACGATCTTCCTCCCGCCTACTTAGATTTCGCGTAATGATCACGAACACAAGATAAGAGAAATTAAATCAAATGTTTGTAAATCTATCGGACGCAACTGCTGGGTTATTAGTCCGTAGCTTACAAACTATTAAAACGAAGATAAACCAACCTAAGGACAACACAAACACCCATGCTCGAGGGGGGACTCAACGGCGAACGGCCGCGCACACCGCAGCATGGCGCCCCAATGCGCACGGCTAATCCTTCGCGGCTACGAGAAATTAGGGCTCGTAGGGAGGCATATAGACATCATTTTTCCCTCGTTCTATTTGGGAATGGATTACGAAAGGAAATGCCTAGTAGGGGTACAGTGTACGCTAATGTTCAAATGTTTGTATAGTCTATGGGACTTAACTACGGGGTCATCAGTCCCTAAACTTACAAACTACTTATGAACTACTTACGAACTAAGACGGCACAAATATCCATGCCCGGGGAGGATTCGAACCCCTGACCGTAGTGGCCTTGCAGACCGTTGACTGGAGCGCCTCAGTCCCCTCGGCCACCGCGGCCGGCACAATGTACCCTCCGCAACGGATGTTACGGTGGATTGCGGAGTATATAAGTAGATGTGGAAGCATCAACCAATTTTCGGACTGAAGGCCATAACAACACAATCGCGTTCGGAGTAATAGTTTGGACCCCTCTCGGTCATCCAAATATCGGACCTTTTCTGTTTATTTCTTCACGCGAGTTAAAGTAATTATGTACTTTGAAACAGACTCCTTGTTTCTCATTCTTATCAAGTCTGATAGGGAATACCACCACTTAAAAGCCCATTCTTTGATGGTACGTTAAACGTTAACCCATTTATCTTTCCATTTACTGGTGCCCCAGTATCTACTTAGTCTGCTGAAAACATGCTTTATGTCCCGTTCTGCCTCCTTGTCAAATTTTTAACGTACTAAAATGTCGACTAAATTGACGACGTAAACACCTAGTAGTCACATCTGCCCGCAAAGATACCTTTCGCGGCCCCTTTCCTGCTTGCATTACAAGACAACAGCACCAAATAATTTGTAAGCAGGTAAATTTCCTGTCCTAACATCGGCAAACTACGGATTATAGAGTAAATATACTTTCACATCACTTGCTTACGTCAGACATTGGCGCTGATTACGTAATGATTGTTTCTCATCAGCGACTCAGGCGCAAATAACTGTTCGGAGACGTTGCCATTGTTCTGACAAAGCGGGTTTCTTAAAAGATAAAATTAGGCCTCTGCAATACTAGAACAGAACTTCCATTTGCTTGATATATATTTATGCTTGTTGTGTTGTTTCAAGTGCGAAGTTGTGAAATATGGCCGGCCGCGGTGGCCGAAGGGACTGAGGCGCTTCAGTCACGGTCTGCACGATCACTACGGTCGGGGGTTCGAATCCCCCCTCGGGCATGGATATTTGTGACGTCCTTAGTTGTAGCTAGTTCATAAGTAGTTTGTAAGTTTAGGGACTGATAAACCCGTAGTTAAGTCCCATAAGCTATACAAACATTTGAACATTTTTTTTGTGAAATATGTTCCTATCAATATGATAATTCCTTCTCATCAAATCCGTGGGGCCAATAACACACATATTTTCGATTTAAAGTGCTCCCCACTGTCAGAAAATCTATACATCTTATAAAATAGGCTGTATTCTTGTATGTGGGTATGTATGTTCCACATCTCCTCCTAAACTACTGGACCGATTTCAACCAAACTTGGTACATATGTTCCTTACTATCAGCCAACAATCGCTGTCGGGGCAAGAACCACCTACGATACATACATAAGGAGATATGACGTCATAAACAATGTCAGTCGTGAGAAACGGCCGAATCATGCGATACTATTCTACTTCTGCTCCTAAACTAATGGGACGATTTCATCCACATTCGGTGCAAAGATTTATTAAGGTGAGGAATCACTTGCTATGGTTGCAAAAACCACGTTAGATAGATAGTTCATACGATATCACGTCATAAACAATTAAAACTGCCCCATCTTGCGGCGCGTGATAGTGAGATTTTATTCGTCAACTATTTGACTATGAGAGCACTTGGCGACTTCCAATAAACTTTGAACATAATTTCAAATCTTTACGAAATTTTTCTCGCTGACAACCCCAACAAAATTATGAAAGGAAAAAAGTTTATCGCTTACTACTTTTCCGATGTTCATGATGAATATCTACGGCATTTGGCATGACGTTACAAATTATTACTTCTACACTGTAAATTGTATTCGCGGGATAATTCACAGATAGTACACATACATACAACTGAATTTCCCTAGATACTATATTACAGTTCGACATATAGTTCATAAGAAATGAATTCATAAACAATTTGGTTCATGAAAAACCGCTTCATCACGCATGAGATTTCAATTTATTACTTCTTTACTACTAACACAACTCATAACATATTTTACAGACATTAGGCACATATACCACTAAATGTACCTTCGAATTTACATAATATTACGACACATATTTCAGAAAAAATGACGTCATAGAAAATGAAATATTCGAATATTCCATGTCTCCTCCTAAAATAATTGACCTATTTCAAATAAACTTGGTACACAAATTGCTTACTATTAGACAACAATCACTGTGGGGTTAAAAACTACCTACGACACATAGTTCAAGAGATATGAAGTCGTAAACAATGAGTCACAAAAACTTTCCCTCACAAGTATCAATAAATATTGTTTATAGTCAAGTTTTGAATTAAATTAATGTTCAACATCATTTGTATTCTATTACTATTTTTCTTTCTTTGGATACTGCACTTAACATTTTGTACATTATGCACTATTTCTTTGTTTTATTGTTTCACAATTTCTAAGGTGTTTTCAAGGATACCAGAATATGAAATCTATCTCGAATTTTTATTTTCGTTTTTAATATAAGACTGGAGAAATGCATATATACCCGGGCAATGCGGGGTTTAACAGCTAGTACTAAAGAAGGGAAAGCTGAAATGTGAAAAGAGTATATAGAGAGACTCTACAAAGGAAATGAACCTAAAGACACTATTGTAGGAATGGAAGAGAAAATAGGAGATACTATACTGACAGAGCACTGAAAGACGTACGGTAAGTCGAAACAAGGCCCCTGAAGTGGACGACATTCCCTCAGAACTACTGAAGTCTCTGGGAGAGCCAGCCATGACAAAACTATTTCACCTGGTGCGTAAGATGTATGAGACAGGAGAAATACCACCAGACTTTAAGAAAAACGTAATAATACCCATTCCAAGGAAAGCAAGCGCAGACGTATATGATAATTACAGAACCATCAGTTTAATAAGTCATTGTTGCAAAATTTTAACACGAATTATTTACAGACGGATGGAATAACTGGTAGAAGCCAGTGGCGTAGCTACTATAGGGCTAGGCGGGGCAGTGCCTCGGGGCCCCCAAGCTCTAGGGGCCCCTCAGCCTCCGTGAGCGACGTTCGAAAAAAGTTACAGTAGAGCGCGAAATTTTTATTTTACGTTTTTTACTCTCCCATCCTACCGTCCATCACCTACTCCCCTCAAACCAAGTTCCCACAGTAGCTGCACTGGGCCATCGGGTGGCGGAACACTGCTTCTAATGCGACGCCGCTCGTGAAGGATCACGCGCCTCCGAATACTGTATAAATAATATACTTAGAAATGTACAGTTCGATTATCCGAATAATCGGTTTTCCGAACATCTATGTCCTCCAGTTATTTCGGATAATTATTTTAGATGAACGAAGGATTTTCCACATTTAACTTGTTTGAACCCTGACCAACAAACCTCAAACGCACGAAGAGAAATCAAAAAATTATTCCCACCTCAGAATATACACGTAACAAGGTCGATTGCTTGTCCGCTACGACATGGACCCTGCCACCGTTAGCGTGCTGTCGGTTGAAGTCAGAGTTGCCATGGCTGGCAATCTTTGCGAAATGTCAATGGCGCTGAATTACTAGCAGTGTGTTTGACATTACACGACGTGACCACATTTGAATATGAAGTATCTACAATTTATTACAACAGAATGGTGTTATTATGGTAACTCAACTGTTTGTGTAGTGAATTTCCCCAAGGGAGTGCTCCTTAATTCATACATCCCAATGAAGTGCTGTAAGCAAATGCACTCTGAAATTTGTGCAAGAAGAAGAGAAAATATGGTTACTTTGTTACAATAGTGAATTGATCATTCAAGACGCTACCCTCTATGTCAATGTCACGATAATAACCGAAGATGTCGACTTAGTTTCTTAGGCCTATTACTTTTTCCTGGTCAGACACTGACGTATGCTTTGTGAAGCCTTACTTTTTGCTGAAACCACCCTAACGAATATTTCCCCTACTTTCTTCTTTGACTGGGCCATCAAAGAAATTACGTTGATCTATATGGAGCAATGAGCTAAGGCTGTGGTCACAGTGGCTCCGATATCGGCGGGTTTTACCGACGACAGACATCGGCGGAAAACGGCAGATCGTTTCTGATCAGTGCTCCACTATGGGCACGGTCACAGTGTAGCCGATCTCATCGCCCGAACGTAGAGACTTCGAACGACAGTCGGTGAAATTCATATCAGTTTGTTTTCTTCGGTCAAATCGACCGACGTTCTCACATGCTAGTTATGGACAGTGAGCAACTGATATGCTTAGTGAAAGAAAGAAAAAGATTGTGGCGCCCAGAAGACGATAAATATCAATTCTGGATATAATTCGGAGACCATGGTCTCATATTACAGTTTATTGGAAACTCCAAGTTAGTTAAATCCTTTATCAGAAATTTTAGGCGTAAATTATAACCTCAAAAAATGTGTACTATTCGGGATTGTGGCTTATCTTAATGTTATTGTAGTGGCTCTCTTACGTTGTTTTACACTGTGATAATCGGGTATTAGCAGTCCTCGAATTATACTTACTGGTTCTGGAGTTCTTTAACAAGGTGATGAGTGTTCTGTGAAGTGACCTGCAAATGTGGTGCAGGTCTACGTGTGATTCTGCTTTTCAGTGATTTTTGTGTTCAAAATTATTCCTAATTTCATACTTGTCTTTCACAAATATATTGAATGACAGTCATTGAAGTTCAATGTACCGTAACTTCATTTCGTTCATCAGAATCGTATGTTTCTGGATGGCCTATAACTGTGTTCTTCATGGATTTAATTACTGAAGAACTGAATCCATTATGTATTTTTATGCTCAGCACAACGCATTTCGAGAATTTTCCTCGCTGTTAGTGCATTTTTTTTTTTTTTTTTTTACATAAATACGTCGATACGTTTCCGTGTGTGATTTTATGTAGCTCTTGCACATATGTAATATTTTTGAGATTACTGTAATGAGGGAAATTGTATCATACCTAATAAAATCTTGGCAACTTTTTTACATACTAACTACTACGTCTGTCTATACTTGCAGGTATTGTGTCTGCTCCATTAAACTGGATATCACAACACAAAAATAGTCACTTACACTGGTTTTTGTACTCAGGTAGGCTACAGCAGGCCTAAGTCACGATTTTTATGTTGCGTTTTCTGAGTAATGGAAGAGGCACAATATCTTTAAGCAGACAGAAGAAGTTACGGGTTGTAACATTAGGATAAAACACACATCTCAATATTTATTCTGTCCGATTTTACCCGAACTTCAGTAGCTAACCTAAAAGAGGCAACTGCAGTGGAAGTGTGTCAGGAAAGCACACATTGAAACGTCGAAAAAGTAGCGTACTTATGTAAACAAATGCACTAGAAAATGCGAATAAATTCTCGAAATTCGTTGTGATAAGCAATAAACTTCCCCAACTGGTGTAGTTTTTCATTATTTAAAGCATGGAGGTTAACTGGTATATGTCTGCATAACTTCAAATAAATTAAGCAAAACTGAAATATTGCTTGTCAATGACACCACGAAATATCACAAGTATGTAAAAGAAATTTCTCCTTTGTTTGGGAGTAGCAATAACTGAGGACAGTACACAATCCTCATCACTTTCTTCTTTCCAGACAGGTGTATCTCATTCGTATGCATTCGTAGTCTTTATTAATAACAAAAGCCGCATAGCACTAATTTAGAAGCGTAAAAATGTCTGTGTGACTGGATAGCGAAGGGTCGCGGGTTCGGAACCCAGTTGGACCTCTGATTTTTTGAGTCTGCTCTTTAACCCATCCTTCACCTCCCAACGATGTGAGGAGTCGCCAGAAACGACACGCGGTTCGGCTTTCGCGTTAAGCTGTAGGTCCTCTTTCCTTTCCCCGGTTGGATAACTGGGATTGGCTAGGGCCAAAAGTGGCGTGTAATTGAAAGACTTGCACCAGACCAATGAGCCACACGAAATTATTATGTTTCCGTGGTTAAGTAATATTTATTCGTTGTTTAGTTTTTACTAGCTTCTGCTTGGGACTTCATTCACCTAGTATGGGCAGCTTAGGAAACTATGGGGTCGTTTTATCTATATGTCCTACCCAGGTCCATCTCTAACCCTCTGCAAAATTTTATCCAAATCCACTCAGTAATTTTTGCGTGAAAGCATAATAAAGTTTCACAGTTATAATTATATTAGAGACTACGATTAAATATTATCTTCTGCATGACACATAATAATTTCCTTAATAGTATTTAGGTTTGCCTTATGTCAAACACTGGGCGGTAAGGACCTGCTGATGAAGTAGTTTTGCACCTGTCTGGTTTTAAAGAGGGCCCCAATGTCATTTCTGCCCCGGGGCCCTTAGTGACATTCCTACGCCGCTGGTAGAAGCCGACCTCGGGGAAGATCAGTTTGGATTCAGGAGGAATGTAGGAAAACGGGAGGCAATACTCACTTTACGGCTTATCCTAGAAGATTAAGAAAATGCAAAATTACATATCTAGTTTTTGTAGATTTGGAGAAAGCTTATGATAATGTTGGAATATACTCTTTCAGATCTTGAAATCAGCAGGAGTAAAATATAGGGAGCGGAAGGTTATTTACAACTTGTACAAAATCCAGATAGGAGTTATCAGAGTTGAAGGGCATGAAAGGGATCCAGAGGTTGGGAAGGGATTAAGACAGTTATTCAGTTTGTACAATGAGCAAGCTATAAAGGAAAGGAAGGAGAAATTTGGAGAAGGAATTAAAGTTCAGGGTGACGAAATAAATACATTGCGTTTTACTGATGACATTGTAATTCTGACAGAGACAGCAAAGGACCTGGAGGAGCAGTTGAACGGAATGGATAGTGAGTTGAAAGGTGCGTACAAGATGAAAATTAACAGGAGTAAAACAAGGGCAATGGAGTGCAGTATAATAAAATCAGTAGATGCTGAAAATATTAGATTAGGTAACGAAACAATAAAGGTGGTAGATGACTTTGTTACGTGGGCAGTAAAATAACTTATGATGGTCACAGTACAAGAGAATATAAAATGCAGAATGGCAATGGGTTTCTAAAGCGTTTTTGAAAAAGAGAAATTTGGTAATCGAATATTAATGTAAGTGTAAGGAAGTCCTTTCTGAAGGCATTTGTGTGGAGTGTTGCCTTGTACGAGAGTGCAACTTGGACGATAAACAGTGCGGACAGAAAGAGGGTAGAGGCTTTTGAAATGTGGTGCTACAGAAGAATACTGAAGATTAGGTGGGTGGATCGCTTAACTAATGAGGAGGTATTGAACAGAATTGGGAAGAAAAGTAATTTTGACATATCTTGACTAAAAGAAGGGCTCGATTCGTAGGACATATTCTTAGGCATCTAGAAATCGCGAGGAGGAGGAAAGTGTGTGGGGAGACCAAGAGATGAATACGGTAAGCAGGTTCAAATAGATGTAGGTTGCCATTCTTATGAGTAGATGAAGAGGCTTACTCAGGATAGAGTAGGGTGGAGAGCTGCATCAAACCATTCTCCGGACTGAGAACCACAGCAACAACAATATATTAAATATTCAAATGTTTGCAAATCTAAGGGATTTAACTTCTGCGCTTATCAGTTCCTGGGCTTACAGACTATTTAAACTAACTTATGCTAAGGACAACACACACACGCAGGATTCAAATCTCGGGCGGTGAGCAACCGCTAGCCCCGCAATAAGACGCTTTAGTGCGCTCGGCCACTCCAACGCGGCAGCTTAATACTGTGAGACCGTTCTCGTTTTAATTTTGGTTACCATTATGAAACAAGTACTGGTTAGAAGCTCCAGTCAGTGACGATTCTACAGAATTTAGCAGGCCTGTACATTTACTGCTCATAAGGTACGCTGTCATTAGCTTCCTTCCCAGATGCTGACTTAGGTGATGCCTGATTATCATATTTAGTCAGGTGTACGTTACTTGCTCTCATCGTGACGTACGTACGCTCGTGAGCACGCAAGACATGACAGGTCGCCGTGACGACCTTTTATTTTTCGTAATAGTGCCTACTACCTCTGGAACAGTGGGTGAAAGTTTTAGGAATTCTGCAAGGGTATCAGACCTTCCTTTTCTCATATTTATGTCTGTTTTCCAGCTACTGCACATTCTCTTCTCATATTGAATACACTAGTTTATTAGTTAAACAATGTTCCATATTAATTTCCTCAGGTAATGTGCACATATTACTTATTAATATATAAAGTAGGAACATTTTCTAGTTACGAATTTACCTACGAGAATATGGCTTTTTTGATGGAATTTGATAATATACAGGTTTTTACTGCTTCTTGTGCATTCTCACTGAAGGTGGAAACATGGAGATAGCTCCCATCTTCAGCGAAATAATCAAAATATTCCGAACGCACCAGTAGTAACAATATTATATTATCAGATTCCATCAAAAAGACAGCGGGTCATATAATCACGTTATCGTCTTCAATCAGTGTTATACCATCAAAAAACGAAATAATTTTTCTTTTAGACAAGTTATCACTAATTTAAACACAACCTAGATTATAGTCTTTTTTTGCAAGAATTTGGTGTTGATCAAATAAATCCGTCACATGACAAAGCGTGTATATCTTCCTGAGACGATAAACATTCAAAACATACTATTTCAAAAGTTTACGTTCCAAAACGAGTCAACAAACACTGTGGAAGCACTTCCAGTGAAATGAAACAAGACAGAAATTGACTGGAAACAGTGTAAGAAAGAGTTGTAGCCTCTCCACAACGTTATTTAGTTGTACATTGTAAATTGAGGAAGGTGTGTAGGAAGCAAAAATTTGGCGATGACATTGTAATTCTGGCGGAGAAAGCAAAGGACATGGAAAAGCAATTGAACTGAATGGACAGTATCTTGAAAGAAGGGTGTAAGAAGAACATCAGCATCAGTAAGGCTAGGGTACTGGATTGCATTCGAATAAAAACAGGCGATGCTGAAAGAATTTGGCAGAAGCTGAGAAGATATAAAATTAAGAATGGATACAGGAAGAACAGCTTTTTTGAAGAACAGAAATTGGTTGACATCAAATATTAATCTGTTAGGAAGACTTTTCTGAAGACGTTTGTCTCTCGTATAGCCTTGTACGTGAGTGAAACGTGGGAAAGCATTTCAGACAAAAAGAGAACAAAAGCTTCCGAAATGTGGTGCTATAGGTGAATGCTGAAGATTAGATGGGTAGATCAAGTGACTAATCAGGAGTTACTGAATACAGCTCGGGAGAAACTAAATTTGTGACATATCTTGTCTAAAAGGATTGGTAGGACTCCTTCTGAGACATCAACGAAGCGTCAATTTAGCATTGCAGTAGAAAATCAAGGGACAAGTAAAGTAACCATATTCGAATGAACTTCGTATCACTTACCTCTTAAGACGACCTGGCAATGCTTCGCAATTGCTAATATGTATGTGCTCTTGCTTTGAACGTTAACTGTGAGCAATTTTATCGCAGTCGTACGAATGATATTGATATCCGAAAGAAAAGAGGTCTTTCAGTTTTCTATAAATATTCTTATTTCCTGGACAACTACTCCAAACTTTTAGTTCACTCAAACCTTCCTCTCGCTTTGAACGTCGAATGTGCAAAATTTAATCGCAATCAGATGAATGGTATTGATATTTCATAGAAAAATCTCTATTTTTTCTGAATTTTCCAATTTTCCGGGAAACTTTTCCAAATTTTTCTTTCATAAGAAAGTTATTCTTGCTTTGAATGTCAAATATGCAAAATTTTATTGCAATCAGACGAATGATATTGATATCCCATTGAAAAATCTCTTTCAGTTTCCCGCGAATGTTCAAATTTTTAGTTCATAAGAACGTTCATCTTTTGAAGAACGTCAAATGATCAAAATTTTATTGCAATGAAACGGTTCTCAACTTATAGTGTTGAGTAAATTTAGAAACGCAAGGAAAAAGGAACTTGGTTCAAATTTTGCGACTTTCCTTTTTAACTTTCCTTATTTTTTTTTTCTTTTACTGAAAGCTATTGCAAGACGATAGTGAACAAAATAAATAAATAAAAATAAATTACCCCTCTCCGTCGTGTGTGAATAGTTACAGTGCTAAATTCAATCAAATACACATAGAAAAACGCACTTTCAGTTTTTCTCAAATTTTCCAATTTTCCGGTAGATTTCCCAGAAAATGTATTTCATACAAACCTTGTCCTGTCAAGCCGTACTCAAGTGATGCTCTTTCAACCTTGTGGCAATTGGTTTTTATTCATAGAAAAAATTCGCTTTCGGTTTTTCCTAAATTTTCCTACTTTCAGGGCGACTTTTCCAAATATTTATTTGATACGAACCTTCTTCTTGCTTTCAACATGAAATTTTATCGCAACTGGACGAACGGTATTGACAGCTCACTGGAAAAAGCTTTTTCAGTTTTTCCCGATTTTCCTCTTTTCCGGACAACTTTTTCATATTTTATCAACGTTTAAACCTTCCCTACGAATATTTCAAGACTAAAATTAGCCAAATCGGTTCAGCCGTTCTCGAGTTTTAGCGAGACTAACGAACAGAAATTAATTTCTATATATAGACTAGATGAACCGGTGAACTTCGTATCACTTACCTCTTAATATAAACCATATTAATTTAAATCATATGTATTTTAGACCCAGTAGCTTTATAAAGACATCATCAGTCTAAATATCGGCTCTTTAGTGGGCGGAAAGAATGGGCAAATCACGCACACATGTCCAGTATAATGTTCATGTCACATTCGTGGAAGTTCAGGGAAGGTTTAAACGGTGATAAAACATGGAAAAATTGCGAGGAAAATTTAGATTTAAAACATGTAAAATAATTACTTGGTTGTTGTGTTGGGTGCGTTCAGAAACATACTTTGAAAGAATAAAGTTCGCTTTACACGATCTGAACCCGTGTATGAAATTTCAAAGATAAAAATGAGTTGCTGTTCGCTAGTCTCACTAAAACTCGAGAACGACTGAACCGATTTGACTATATATCATTACATAAACCACTGCATCTATTATGATGAAATGTGGCGTGGAGATAGCTTGAGCGCTGAAGTACCGGATAAGATACTTTAGAAAGTGTGTAATTCAATATATTTTTGATCTGAAGTATATAGAGCGAAATATCGAACAATAATTACTCTCTGGAAAAGCTATTTACTCTTTAGATCTAGTCATCTAGTAGACCTGGCAATGCTCGCAATTGCTATGTATGTACTCT
Organism: Locusta migratoria; assembly: GCA_026315105.1. NCBI lineage: Eukaryota > Metazoa > Arthropoda > Insecta > Orthoptera > Acrididae > Locusta > Locusta migratoria. The sequence goes on along the minus strand of CM048750.1, from coordinate 116,585,372 downwards.
TGCTTTGAACGTCAAATGTGCAAAATTTTATCACAATCGTACGAATGGTATTGATATCCCAAAGAAGAGAGCTCTTTCAGTTTTCCACAAATTTTCCTATTTTCTGGCCAACTATTCCAAACTTTAAATTCACTCAAACCTATCTATCTCTTTGAACGTCTAATGTGCAAAATTTTATCGCAATCAGATGAATGGTTTTGATATTTCGTAGAAAATTATTTTTTCTGAATTCTCCAATTTTCCGGGAAAGTTTTCCAAATTTTTATTTCATAAGAATGTTACTCTTGCTTCGAACCTCAAATATGCAAAATTCTATCGCAATCAGACGAATGATATTGATATCCCATTAAAAAGCACTTTCAGTTTCTCGCAAATTTTCAAATTTTCCGAGTAACTTTCCCAAATTTTTAGTTCATAAGAACGTTCATCTTATTTATTTCATACAAACCTTGTCCTGTCAAGTCGTACTCAAGTGATTTTCTTAGAACCATGTGGCAATTGATTTTTATTCATAGAAAAAATCGCTTTCGGTTTTTCCTAAATTTTCCTACTTTTCCAAATATATATTTGATGCGAACCCTCCTCTTGCTTTCAACATGAAATGCACAAAATTTTATCTCAGTTGGACGAACGGTATTGATAGCTCACTGGAAAAAGCTGTTTCAGGTTTTCCCGATTTTCCTCTTTTCCGTACAACTTTTCCACATTTTATCACCGTTTAAACCTTCCCTGAACTTTCACGAGTATTTCAAGACTAAACAATTCGGTTCAGCCGTTCTTGAGCTTTAGCGAGACTAACGAACAGCAATTCATATATATATGAGGTCATGAATCCTTAAGTTAGTGGCGTACTAGTTGGTTCTTGGTCTCAGTCCTGAGGTAAGCCGCGGTTGTGGTGGATCCTTTGAAAAGGAATGATTGATTCATTTCATACGATTAGGAAAATTTCGCGAAAACAATTACGCGAAAAATAGCACGAAATTGGTAGTTCCTAGCGAAATAACGTGGTATCGAACATTCTTTCGAAATGATGTGCAACAGGTCATGTCCTCGATGCGTAAAAAGTATCGTGTATCTGAGGATGACAATTTACTAGTAGTCGTCAATAACCGATGATTATTGCGTTGAATTTTTATTTTGACTTCTATTTTCTTCGTACCGTATATTAAAATGGCAAAAGAAAGGAAAGAAGATAGAAAAAAATGAAGATTAGGTTTTAAAGTCTCGTCGACACTGTGGGTTTTTGGGTAAGGATGGGGAAGGAAATCGGCCATGTCCATTGAAAGGAATCATCCTGACATTTGCTTTTATTGGTTTAAGGAAATAATGGAGAACCTAACTGAGGATGGCCGGAGGCGAGTTCGAAACGCTGTCCTCCCAAATGCGCCACCTCGCTCGCGTTTTTTAAATGACGGTTAATTTGCCTTGTAGGGAACTTTGAAATAATTTCTAAAATAGAGCTATGAAATGGCAATTAATTAACTCTGAATGTGGCCAAAAATTTAGCTCCCAGTCTGCCAAATATACATCATAGAAACTAACCAAAAGCCTTACGAAGTCTGGCGTAAAAGTAACACCTAAACTTGCAGAAACCTAATATGCAAAAAAAGATACACACACACAAAATTTATATATTAATAAAAATGTAAAAAAAAAAAGGATCTGCCAAAAATAGCGCAGAAATTGAGCCGTGGCGGATTAGCCGTGCGTACTGGAGCGCCGTATTGCGGTGCGCGCAGCCGTTCGCCGTCGGGGGTTCGAGTCTCCTCTAGGTCATGGACGTTTGTGTTGTCCTTAGGTTTGTTTACCTTAGTTTAAGTAATTTGAAAGCTACGAACTAATAACCTAGGAGTCTTATAGATTTACAAATATTTGAACATTTTCTTAACAGATATTAGAAAGAAACAACACCAAAATTGTAAAAATAAATAAAAAGGTAAGTAAAGAGACTGATACAATGGGACACCGAAATTGGCAGGCAAACAACAGCGAAATCGGCAGGTACACACAGAATTTTGCTAGCCAATAACGCCGAATTTAGCGAGAAAACATCATCGACCTTGATGAAATTGGCAAAAAAAAAAAGTGTCATCGAAATTGGCATAAAATGTTACCTATTTTTTCCACCCAACCTAACACGCCGGCTGACTGCAGCAACTCCATGGGATGTCTCTCCGTGACATCAGCAGTTAGCTGCATTCCTGCTGTAGGCGCTCTGAAGCGAAGCGACAAGAGAAATCCTTTAGCTGGCGACTGCAGGCAAGTCTACACTGCTGTTAAACGCCTCGCTACTCCACAGGGTAGTCAGAGACAGTCTTAAAAGCTTCTAAACATTGTTGCCAACTCTCTCAAGTATTGACTCGATCTTAGGAAAGGCATTTTTATAAGAAAAATGCCTAGATAAAACTGTCGCTTCTCTTTGCAGAAGTTAAGATGAGTTGGAACGCCCTATCCCGACTATTTTAAATTTTTAAATTATTTATGAAGGAGGGGAAGGAAGAAGCCGGTCTCACATTTTCACTTGCCTCCATTGTTCAATTTCAATGGCCTAATGCACCCACTGTCAATCCTTTCCTTCCTAACCCTTCTTCCTTCCTCTCCTTCAGAAATAGTTCCAAGAGTCTAAAAGTGTGAGGATTGAAGGATATTGCTTCAAATTCGGCCATCCAGCTTGCAGTTTCTCAAACCATTGGGTTTCAGAAAGGCTTTGCAGAGACAAAGATCACAACGACCAGAGTTGATAGAGAAGAAAGTCACATCACAACTCAGCGTAGCGTAGCGACGTCGGCGTCAGCTCTGTTCAGAGAGTGTGTTTCACAGCGATTTTTTAAATTTCTGTTTTCAAGTATTCTTGACTGAACACCATTTTGTGACCTCGCATGTTGAAGCCATTGCCATTGCCCTGAGCATGACACTCCGCAAATGGTGCTCCATGAGTTTGTAATGTGGACAGTATTTTATCAATTACGGCCCGTTAATATCCAAAAATTAAATGAATCCTTTAAAAATTTCGAATGAATTGAAAAAGTGCTCTCCATAATTGCTGTAGATGTACTGGTAACGTGTGAAGAAGACTTTCAACGAGCTTGGTCCTTACATCGCTTTCAGAAACAAAAGTGTCTGCTAGGCAATTGTTTTCGTCGTCGAGATGGATCAAGACGTAGGCTACTGAGGAGGAAGCATGTATGAAAACTGACTGCTCGGTCTTGCTCTTACCCATTGTCTGTCAGCGTATTCCTATTGAAATCGAGAAAGTAATTTCAAGATTCGCAAAAAGACTGCGGGAGGAGACTGATCTTTTAAGATCGGTATTAATATATATACTTACAACATATTTAAATTTTTTCTTTACGTCTCTCAGCTTTTGTTTCACGCTATTTTATAAATCAATCAAGCCTCCCAAGCGGTTTCAAAAAATGTTCAAATGTTTGTAGAGCTTATGGGACTCAACTACGGGGTCATCAGTCCCTAAACTTACAAACTACTTATGAACTAGCTAATACTAAGAACGGCACAAATATCCATGCCCGAGGGGGGATTCGAGCCCCCGACCGAAGTGGCCATGCAGAACGTGACTGACGCGCCGCAGACTCTTCGGCCATGCCCGAGGGGGGATTCGAGTCCCCGACCGAAGTGTCTGTGCAGAACGTGACTGTCGCGCCGCAGACTCTTCGGCCACCGCGGCCGGCACAATCGGTTTCTAATGAAATTGCGTGATTATGGAATATCTTCCCAATTCGCGATTTCCTGTCGGAAAGAACACAGTTCGTAGTAATTGACTGTAAGTCATCGGGCAAAACAGAAGTGATATCTGTCGTTCCCCAGGGAAGTGTTATAGGTCCCCTCCTCTTCCTAGTGTTTATAAACGATTTAGGAGACAATCTAAATAGCGCTCTTAGAATGTTCGTGGATGATGCTGTCGTTTATCTGTTTGTGAAGTCAACGGAGGATCAAAACTAAATGCAAAGCGATTTAGACAAAATTTCTACATGGTGCGAAAATCGGCAATTAACACTAAATAATGAAAAGTGTGAAGTAATACACATGACCACTAAAAGAAATCCGCTGAACTTCAATTACACAATAAATCAGTCAAACCTTAAGATTGTAAATTCTACCAAATACCTAGGAGTAACAATTACGAACCACTTAGACTGGAAAGAACACACAGAAAATATTGTGAGGAAGGCGAACCAAAGGTTAGGTTGCATTGGCAGAACGCTTTGAAGATACAACAGCTCCCCAAAGAGACTGCCTACATCACACTTCTGCGTCCTCTCCTGGAGTACTTCTGCCCCGTGCGGAACCCTCACCAGGTGGGACTGGCGGAAGACATTGAGAAGGTTCAGAGAAGGGCAGCTCGTTTTGTTTTATCTTGTTACAGCAGGGAAAAGCGTCACGGAAATGTTGCACGATTTGAGGTGGAAACCATTAAAAGACGTTATTTGTTGCGAAATTTCAATCACCGACTTTTACTTCTGAATGTGAAAATATTTTGCTAGCACCCACCTACATAGGGCGACATGACCATCCCAATAAAATAAGAGATATCAGATCGAAAATGGAACGATTTAAATGTTCTTTCTTCTCGCGCGCTATTAGAGAATGGAACGCTAGAGAAAGGTTATAAAGTGCTTAATGGACCCTCTGCCAGGCACTTAAATGTGATTTGCAGAGTATCTATGTAGATGTAGGTGCAAATATTTGTGAATATATTTGTTTACAATCAACTTTTGAGAAGCAACGGGTACAATCCAATCACTGCGCGGCCTAAGAGAAATCGTGGATCCGCGCCTGAATATTCAATAAATCTGCGTTTCTCAAATTTTATTGTTAGAAAGGTTTCTCTTACTTTATATTGTTCAATAATATCTTCACAATAACAACATTGTACCAAATAATCACTCTTTTTGAAAAAAAAGACAACCAATTTCTGGAGCAGGAGACAAATATGACAGAATCAACAAGCATCACTCGCAGTTGACAAGTGGACTGCATTCGCCTGATGACCAATGAAAACGTTTTCGGGTTCCGGCTCGTTTGGACAGATTCTCAGCTTTCAGGAGAGAACACGGCAGTCTGATTCGCCAAGAAGAGCCACCATCTATGGGGATGGGGAAAACTGATCGGTTAAGCCCGATACCGCTATTTCATTTTTGAATAACCGTTTTTTCGATATTTATTTAGTGTCAGTTGTAATTTTCTTATCATAAATAAACACTGGTATAACTACTTTGAAGTAGTGGTTGTAATTTTCTTATATATATAACTAAAAACTAGTAGTTCCACATGTTGAAAACAGTAGTTTGGCAGGGCGAGATTAAAATACGTGAAAAAGAAAATAAGCAGTCTTGCACATGCAGATGGCAGATTCGAATGAAAGGTAGCCATCTAATATTTCAGAGCTCAATCAGGGGCGTAAGGGTTATGTTCCGAAGATCAGCATCTTCAAAACAAAAGCAATGTCTTTGGGAAAGAAATTATAACAGATTGAGTACCAAACAGGAAGAACAAAGTAGATAGTTTCAAGTACCTAGGATGTACTTTCCAACAGGTTTAGCAAAGCTAATGCAGTGAATGCTCAGCTACAATCTACTCTCTTCTGCAAGTAGGCAGTCAGTACCAAGACTCAAGAATGATTGCAGGCACTAATAGATGGTAACAATTACAGAAAGCTGTCCATAATGAGGAAGTCAAAGAAAAATTGGGAATGAACACCGTAGATGAAGCAGTTATAGCGAACAGGCTGAGATGGTGGGGTCATGTTACACGCATGGGAGAAGCAAGGTTACTTAAGATACTCATGGGCTCGGCGGCGCAGGGTAAGAATAGTCGAGGTAGTACTTGGATCCTGTGAAGAATGATTTTGAAGTAAAGGAATTGTTTATGATATAAATCGAAAAAAATCAGATAGTAAAAACAATCAAGATCGCGAAAAGTCGTTTATGACAATGATAATTTCAGCGCATTTAGTCGGACATATTCAGATCAAGAGCACCATTTGGTTGGAAATGGTGCTCTTAATCTGATGATAGCTGACTAAATGCGCCGAAAGCGGCCATTTTAATAAATGAGTTATCTTGTGATCGCGACTGTTAAGAGCAGTGTGTTGTTACCTCCATCTATCGTTGGATAAAACTTTAAACAGGTAAATGCTGATATATTGCCTGTGTCTGTAAACAGATGCCTGTATCTGTATGTAGCTCTAGGAAACGTAACAAAAAGAATTCGCCAACCTCTCCGTTTTCACTCTTTAGTACTTACTATTCGCTGCGCCCAAATAGTGATGCGATCCTCGATTACCAAATGATTTTTCAGCCGAGATTCAGAATCAATAGGAGAAAACCGGTAATTTTTTGTAGTATTCAACCCTGCATTACTTTTCGATAAAAACAGCGAACGGAAGACGGACTAAGTTATGTTTCAGTTCGCTGTCATCACTATCATCATCATCATCATCAACATCATCATCAGAGACTGATTCTGCCTTCTGGCGTCCAGTCTGAAGTATAGTGCCTCTAATAAAATTCCTCCGTGATCCCCTATTCAATGTTATTCATTGATGCCTCGTCTGATGTTACGCCTTTTACTTCAAAATCATTATTCGCTGAATCTAAGTGATTTCTCTTTGGTCTACCTCGACTGCTCTTACCCTCCGATGCCGAGCAACCTTGCTTCTCCCATGCGTGTAACATGACCCCACCAACTCAGCCTGTTCGCTCTAACTGCTTCAGCTATGGTGTTAATTTCCAGTTTTTCTTTGATTTCCTCGGAGTCTGAAGGAGTCTTAAAATGAACCGAGCGAGGTGGCGTAGTCGTAACACTCTGGACTCGCATTCGTGAGGACGGTGGTTCAAATCCCTCTCCAGCCATCCAGATTTAGGTTTTCCGTGATATTTCCTACATCTCTCCAGGCAAATGCCGGCCGGCCGCGGTGGCCGAGGAGACTAAGGCTCTTCAGTCACGGTCTGCACGGCCACTACGGTCGGGGGTTCGAATCCCCCCTCGGGCATGGATATTTGTGCCGTCCTTAGTCTTAGCTAGTTCGTAAGTAGGTTGTAAGCTTAGGGACTGATGACCCCGTAGTTAAATCCCATAAGTTCTACAAACATTTGAACATTTTGGCAAATGCCGGGATAGTTTCTCTCAAAGGACACGGTGGATTTCCTTCCACGTCCTTGCCCAAAAATCCGAGCGTTAGCTCCGTCTCTAATGACCACGCTGTCGACAGAACGTTAAACCCTAAGCTCCTTTCTGCTTCCTTCATCTTAAAATGTTTCAGCTTTTTATTTCTACCTTTGTTTGTGGAAATAATTGCTTATTACAGCAAGGTTAAACTGGATATATATATATATATATATATATATATATATATATATATATATATATATATATATATATAAATACCACACAAGTTCACACAACATACGTGACATTAACTGCCAGCACCAATTTCATTAAACTCTTGTGATAAAAGGTTTATCATAATCATCTGTTTTAAATTTTAGGCTAATTGTTAAAAAGTGTGCTAAAATTTATCTGGATAAAAATCCCCCCCCCCCCCCAGAGTGCTCATGGTTCTTTCGTAAGTGCTTAGCGAACACGGGGCCCCGACCTAATGCAGTCTTTCTTCCTTTTTTTCTCCCTGGACTGCATTTCCTTTTCCTTCGCCTCCTTTCATATTCTCATTCCTTTCCCTCCCCCAACTTAGGCCGTTTGGTCCCCCTTTCCCAAACAAACAAATAAACAACTAATATTCGCCTTATCCATTGTGTGTGGTTGCCAGGAGTTCCTATGGATGGTCTGGCTGTCTGTTGTAATGTCCTTCCGGTTTTTGACCGTTGTTGTGAAAAGTGAACTTACGTTGTATGTAACAAACTGTTTTGACATGCCACTAGTGTGAACAACGTTTGCAACCAGAGACTGTATGAAATTGCAGAGAACAATTATCTTTTATTATCTTTGTAAATAATTAATATAAAATGTTTGTACGAAAAAGAATTCCTTCTGGTTGCTTCTTGTTGCTTATTATCGTTTGTGCATCTTGTTATTAGACATTGTATTATGAGAAGCGCGGTTAGATTGTTTTTTCTGATGACACTGGAACCAATTATAGTAAAGGTGTGTAACATTCCAATATTCTTGAAGTAGATCAAAATATACTGATGGGTTTAAAAGTGCATTTACATTATTTGAATTTAGATTATCCTGACCTCAAATTTATAAAATGTTTGTAAGAAGTTTCAGCCAAAACGTTACCAGTTGTCGCAGCTAGCAGCCAGCGATTGAAATTGCATAAGCTGCTGAATATCACGCGGTAAATTTAAAAGTAACAGATCTTAGAAATCAGGGCCGGGAGGTCGTAAGAGTGATAGAACCTTAACATAATTTATTTTTCAGCCTTCTGGACTTCAATGGCAATCTCGAGGTTTGTAAGTGATAATATAAAGTGTGACTGATAAAGTCAGTGTCTTTCATATAAAATGCTCTCTCTATAAAAGGGGAAGTGAATATTGCAATTTTAATTCAATAAAAAAATTATATGTGGTACTAAAAACTTATTGAAGACATTTACGTAAGATCAGTTAGCCTATCAGAGACTCGTAGCTTCATTCAGTAATGATATGTAGTAATTTCAGTGCTATACAACAAAACAGAATTTTACTTAAGATCATATATAAAGATTTTTGCACTCAGACTAGTTGCAGGGATAGGTTCCATATAGCTTTGTCGAATATTAATCGAAAAACTAAAAATGAAAGTTCAATTGGTCATAAGTTATTGTCATAAGTCATAAGCTGTGTTGTAATGATACTCGTATTAACTGAGGGCCGTTAACTAAAATTTTAACTGTTCAAACAACTTACGGGTATGCTGCCGGGTGACGTCGTCGACAACCGCCGATATTTCGGCAGGAGGACACCCTGCCATTCTCAAGGCACAACTGCAGTTGTCGACGACGTCACCCGGCAGCATACCCGTAAGTTGTTTGAACATTCATTACGCCGGGAAAAGTTAAGGTCTCACAAAATTTTAACTGACTGAGTTAGCCATAGACTTGAAACTATAGCAGCAAATATTTCAATGAACGTAATAGCAAATTAAAACCTTTTATTTCTAATACAGATTCTATGAAATGTATTTACTATAAAGGCAAAAATAATTTTTTGAATAAACGAAGGCCTAAACCTAACAGAACTTAAAACCAAACGAGTATCATTACTCTATATAGCTGTCGCGGATCTGCTGCTCTTATGATGGAGTTCCAGAGAATCTCCAAGAAACCTAATTTGCCTATACATAGGGACCTACCAATTCTAAATGTAAACAGACTACGCTCACGTCACCCAACTCTGCGGTTGCTGCTGACAAGGTTACTAGAGACTTTAAACCTCTATAAGAATGGCAGTGTCGGTGGCAAGCGGCAACAGATGAGCATCTGCATAACATCTTCTCAGGCGCTAAACTACCATCTGGCTATTAACTACCACGCAAGACCTGGATAGCACTGAACAGAATTAGAACGGGTCATGGCAGGTGTAATGATGTACTTCATAAATGGAACAAGCAGTCACATCCAGATTGTGACTGCGGAGCTCCATGCCAGACAATACATCACATTGTCAGAGACTGTATGCTTCGAGCACATGGTGGAAGAGAACAAGATTTCCTGCTGGCAACCCCAGAAGCTGTGCGTTGGATTCAAGGACTGGACATCGAGTTATAAAACGCATGTTGCCTTGCAAACCTCATTGTTTCCTTTCTGTATATATTATCTTAATATATATATAAAATTGAGGTGTTTGTGCCTATATTTCACTCTGCAGCCAAAACTACACATCGCAAACGAATAGTGTTTGTATGTGATAGTAGGCATCAGTCTCCCAATGTGCACTATGGTGGTAGAGGACTAGAGGGTTGATAACGATAAGAGGGTGGAGATATGGCAGTTGAAAGTTACCGACTTATATAAAATTCTACTTGTGGGTGACGATATTTTGCTATCGAGCAAAAACTACATATTGGAGACGAACGATCTCTCTGTGTTGTAGTACAGAGTCTCCCAATGTACATCATAACAGTTCCGTGTCGATAGCTATAAGAGGCTGTAACATATAGTGGTTGAAAGTCGTCAGCTTATATAAAATTCGAACTGAAGACCAGCGATGACTTTTTACAAAATGTTCAAATGTTTGTAAAGCTTATGGGACTTAACTACGGGGTCATCAGTCCCTAAACTTACAAACTACTTATGAACTACTTACGAACTAGGACGGCACAAATATCCATGCCCGAGGGGGGATTCGAACCCCCGACCGTAGTGGCCGTGCTGACCGTGACTGGAGCGTCTCAGTCACCTCGGCCACCGCGGCCGGCGTCTTTTTACACTATAATAGCAAAGAGGTTATATACAGCGAAACGTGATGCACTTTCTTCAGTTGTTTTTCTGCAACAAGGGTACGAATAAAGAAAACTAAGTGCATATTGCAGTTTGAAAAGTAAAACTACCAAGAAAGACGCCAAAGCGATTCGTTTCTAAAAGACAGAAAACGGCGCTGTAAAATGAATCTACAGGCGATAGAAACTTGAAATTAGTAGACGTTGTACATCTTACACTGTAGGTATCAGCCATTTTTCGATATTCCCATCCCTAAGGGGGTGAAACAGGAGATGAACGGTTTCTTGAAAATACGTTGCTATTAAGGCAATTTTGAAGCAAGAAATACAAAACTTCGTATTTAGATTTTTGATTGGAATTTTCAAAACACGTGTTTCGATATCTTTGGAAATTCAACCATTAAGCGGGTGAAATAAGGGAAAAATCTTTTAAGGGTGCTAATAAGACTATTTTGATGCTAGAAATGCGAAAAATTTGGATTTGGAACCATGGTTAGAATTTTTAAAAATATGTTTCGGAATGTTTTGAATTCTGCCTTCAATAGTGCAATAAGGGCTGACAAGTTGTATCAAAAAACTTGATTTGGAAAACAGTTTTAAAGCAAAATCTATGAAAATTAGAAAAAGTAGAAACAACCAATGCAGACTATCCACTCTACGTGTGCGAAGTAGTGCGAAGAAAACCCGATTTTAGCCGTTTTAGCTCCGTGAATCGCAAATATCTAAATAAGTAACCATAGAAAATTGTTCAAATATTTACAATACATCAAATAGACTTTTCTCTATAAACGGCATTTTTCAGTTTTCGTAAATCTTAGTCCGTTAGGAAGATACGGCCGAAAAACCGTGATATTTTGCTAGAAAAAGTGCGTATTGTGTTGAAAGACGGTGTTCGGACAGCTCTGAAACTTACCAGGCGCTTTGAAAAAAAAGTGCGCGGTATTAACATGTTCGTAAACGGCGCGTGCGAATTTTCGATTCTTTAGGAGCCCATATCACAGGTTCTATTCATCTCAGAGTGAAGGGGTGAAGTGTTCTGGACAGAGATTGGCCTAGTGATCATTTGTGTCCATATTAGAAGAACGCAGTACATCGTCAAAATTTTCAGTTACACACTACCTGGAGCCCATTCAAATTGAGCAAACCAGTTGGATTTTGTACATGGCGTGTAGTCTATGGTGGCCTTAAACGGCTTACAAAAGGACCATTCATTCATGGGAGGTTCCTGGGAAAATAATTAAAAAAAAAAAAAAACATGATTTTTGGGTACCAAAAAAAAAAAAAAAAAAAAACGAATTGTGGGGATGGTCACTTCGATACTTTCTATTCATTGCAAATCTTCGAAATTTTTACCATATGTTCTTATGATGATATTCTCGAGGCCGTTTTTAAATTTCTTCGATATCGTTATTCGTTACCGAGATCCAGCGGCTGAAACTTATCATAGTTTTGCACAAAATCACAAAACCCGATTTTAGCCGTTTTAGCACCGTGAATCGCAAATATGTAAATAAGTAACCTTAGAAAATTGTTCAAATAGTCTTTTCTCTATAAACGGCACTTGTTTTCGTAAATCTTAGTCCGTTAGGAAGATACGGCCGAAAAACCGTGATATTTTGCTAGAAAAAGTGCGAATTGTGCTGAAAGGCGGTGTTCGGACAGCTCCGAAACTTACCATGCGCTTTGAAAAAAAGTACTCAGCGAAAAAATTTGATTTTTGTACATCTTAAAGATTGAAATCTTCGGTCGATGAAGCGGTGATTTTTGTTTTACTTTACAGTTAATATGCAGTATCCGGTTTTGTGAACTATTGCAACATATTTTAAAGAGTTTGCAGAGGTAAAAACACATTGCGTAGACTGCTCGTATATTTGATTTTAGGTTACACATAGCTGCGTATGAAATGCCGAGAACATATCGAAATTTTATTTAAAGTTTAGAGCAGAATGATGTCTTATGTGGTTCTTGAGATATCGGTCCGTGAATGATAGCACGCGACAGTAATAGGTTCGAAAACGCTGTTTCTGATTTTGAGGTAACGTATCTTGAAGAATAGGAAATGACTAAAATGTTATGTTTAGAAAATGTTACTTAACAATAATATACATGTGATGCAGTGTTATGAATCCCTTGATAATTCATTAACATTCACGTCTTTCAGGCCACTGGACTTGCACAATTCGTCATCGTATTGGTTGGATCAACAAGAATGACTTGAATTATCGTGACATAGCAGCATCATATAAAACTTAATTCTAAGCTGGACTCGAAAATATTTGCATGCTTTTTATGGAACGATATTTAACAATGTTCTCTGAAATAGTTAAGCGTGTTTAGCAATAATCTGAATATGAAGCTCTGTTTAGAAAGTAAACTACTACATAGTCAATTTGGTTTGACGTTTGTACAAATGTATCAAGGTATATAAAATACTATCCAAATTGCCATTGATTTCATATTATATAAGCAGTACACTCTGTTGTAACAGGAAGAAGACGGGAACCAGCTGAAAAATGCTCCTGCCGGAGCACTGAAAAGGCGAATATGTTCTCTGACACAAAAGTGTGGAACCAGCTTCCTCAATCCTCATTCCGACTTCCTCCAGTCACGGTCAGCACGGCCACTACGGTCGGTGGTTCGAATCCCCCCTCGGGCATGGATATTTGTGCCGTCCTAGTTCGTAAGTAGTTCATAAGTAGTTTGTAAGTTTAGGGACTGATGACCCCGTAGTTAAGTCCCATAAGCTTTACAAACATTTGAACATTTAAATGGTACACACACCGTTGGCCTCCGTGCATAGAGGGCGCTTCCTCGAAGGTGATTTCGCACTGTTGTAATATTGCGCGTCCTGTTGTTGCCTGGAGGGTGCGTTGCTGCTGAGCTGGCATTCAGCCTCCTGTCTCGACGAGCTATTAATCAGAGTTAACGATCATCTCTTGCTGATGTTACCCGTGGACGACCTCGGCTTTGCCTTCTTTTAACGGTTCCTGTAGTCTGAAATAGCGTCCAGGTCCTGGTAATTACACTTTGCGACACTCCAATAGCTGCACCAACCCCCCCCCCCCCCTCCTCTCTGTGCCTGTCCCACTTCCAGCCTTGCTATGGCTCTTCGTGCCATAGCTTCAGGTAAGTCAGGTTGTAGATGCATTACACTATCTGCTCACTACACAATCTGAAACCAAATGCTCGTGTAATTCGTTTGGTAAACACAAGTCAACATCAACCCCCTTCGTGGAAATTTTCTGTTATTACAACTACTTAGGTTGATGTAATGCTGTTATCTCCACTCCGACAGAAAGACGTTGAACCATTGTAGTTCATTCTTTCGATGACAATACTTGAGAACCTAGACATATCAACTGACCCCTCAATTGTTTGGACCAGTGTACATCGGTACGTTTACTCGTAAAGTAGACATATTGGAGTGTTGACATGTAACTACCTCGGGGGCTAACACACGAATGAAGTATTTTTCGAGTTTCTTAAAGCTGTTCCCTTTCTCCCTCTGCCAACCGAAAGTAGTTTGTGTACCCACCCACCCACACACACACACACACACACACACGCCTCGGTCCTACAAATCCAAAGGTCGCGGGTCCTAGGATTTTTATCTGTCACTTTCCTCTTCTTTCACCTCTGGCAGTATTGCTCATGTGAAAAATACCGAGTAGCACCGTGGTTCGGAACCCACGTTAAACTGTAGGTCCCTCTATAACTGGCTGGGTAAGTCAGTTCGAAGGTCGGAGGAAGGCAACGGCATACCACCTCCAAACAGGACCATGGCTAGTAAAGCACTGTGGGGTTCAAACCAATCTTCAGATTGTTGACTGCTTTATTTGCGTACATTCCCCTTAAGGAGAGCGCTAAAAACACAAAAATCTAGCTTTTATTCCTGTCTTTCTTCTTCTTTTTTTTCTTCCCAAAAACCTTTCATTCTTTCACTTTGTGCCTTCTTTTGTTCATCTGTCCATTTTCGTCTGTTGTTTTTGTGTTGTGACTTAAAGTCAACTTTTTGGTTTCTGATTTTTTTCCCTACAGGTTTTGCTGTCTTGTTTGTCTTCTATACAGATGTTTAATATTTTCAGGTCTTCTATGGTTTCTTTGCACCAAGATGTGCCCAGTTTCGATGTAGAAATTATGTTGAGTATTCTTTTAATTAGTCTGGTGTCATTCATTCTGGCGATATGCATGAAAAATTTTGCTCTGCGTTTTCTAATATGTGTCGTTATTGTTTCAGATGTCTGTATAGTTCTTCCGTGGGTCTTTTCTGCCAGATATTTTCTCTAAAAACTGCACCGTGGATTTTTCTCAGAATTTTCCTTTCTTGTTTTTCCATCTCCTTGATTTTTGCCATTCCTTTGGTGCTCGTAGTTTCTGTTGCGTAGAGAGCTTCTGGTAAGACTACTGTGTTGTAGTGTCGTAGTTTTGCGGCCGTGGAAATACATTTTTTATTGTAGTGGGACCAGGTGAGTTTATAGGCTCTCTGTAATTTTGAGACCGCAGCAGTCGTGCAGACCGTGACTGGCACGCCGCAGACCGCTCGGCCACTACGGCCGGCCTTCAAATGTTCTTTAAGCTTAAGGAACTTAACTGCGGGGCCATCAGTCCCTAACGTTACAAACTACTTATGAACTACCTTATACCGAAGACGACACGAACATCCATGCCCGAGGAGGGATTCGAACCCCCGACGGGAAGCGGCCTCGCGCATCGCAGCATAGCTGCCCCAATACGCTTGGCCACTCCGCCGCGGCGTAGTAATAAGTCTACAGCTAAAAGAGCTGCTCTTCGCAGTCTAAAAAAAAAGAAATAAAATAAAATAAAAAATAAAAATAAAAGAATTAAAAATTTTAAAAAAAATTGTTAAGCTTAAGGGACTTAACTGCGGGGTCATCAGTTCCCTAAACTTACAATCTACTTATGAACTACCTTATACTAAAGACGACACAAACATCAATGCCCGAGGGGGGGATTCGAACCCCCGACCGTAGCGTCGCAGCCTCCCAGAAGATTTTAGAACGGTCGTACTCCCTGCGGAGAAGGGTAATGCTATGGTCTTACTGACAAGTGAGGCCTACAGTGATGAGGTATATGGTCAGTTAAGTGGTTCTATGTGTCGCAAAATCGAGAAGGACCCAACGAGCCATATATCAAAGAAAACTGGTGCCCTGTTAAACGATTGTTTTCTACCTGAAAAAGTTACCAAGGGGCTGAAACCACATAGTGTAATACCACCGAAACTATATGACCCTCCCGAGACAGAGTTTACACAGGTTGCCGCAAAGAGCGCTTTAACTCGTGGGGTAGCCACTCTATGATATTTAAGGTTGCTGGATCAAGTTCATTCCTTCCTTATGCCGGAAATGTGCCTTCTAAATTGCACAGATTGCTTACGAAAAATAAAATCTAGGTTATCTTTCGTCCACCAGCGAAGAGCTTGGCCTTAGAAGGAATCGTTAAAGATGATGTACAACTGAGAAAATCGGATGTTTACAAAGTTCCCTGTGAATGTGTTTCTGCATATATAGTCCAGCGATACGAACTGCACCCATCTCGGCCATCATAAAAACAGCAGTTGTAGAACACTGTATTAGGAGCTACTTTTCAAAACGCATTATGTCCCAAAAAGTTAAATTTTCAGGAGAAGCGAAAAACGTATACCGCAAAAAAATATTCGATTAATTTTTCCGAATTACCACATACTCAGGTAGGGCTATTGATCCAAATGTGGTTAATGCAAGGAAATTGCTTTTTATACTTTCAAGCTATGAGCTCTTTAGTGATGGAGAAAGTGCGTTTTGCTGGGTTCTGTTGGACAATCTGCCTTTTGATGTAAGCTATTTTTGACATAATGCGTTTTGATTAGTTTTCAGTGATATATAAATGGTAAAAATACTTTTTATTGTTTGAAAATACAATTTTAGCATACAATAAACATTTGAACACCAAAAGTAGGAACAAAAAAGGAAATTTTCTTCATTTACAATAAAAAAGTTCACAATATTTTTCCAAGAACAGACTCCTCTTCCAAACTCACAATCACTATCTTGGGCAATAAGTTCGTTACATGGAAGGCTGATAGTCTGAGTGAAAAATTCAAGTATTTAATTTTCTCTCCAGTTGTTTCCAAATCTGAGACTTGGTAGTTTTTCCACATTGTCACTTTTTTTCTTGTTTCAACATCATCAGTGGTGACACTTGGGAAATATCTGATACTTTCTTAAAGCTGTATCCACGTCTACCTAACGTCTTGCCAACAATCTTATAAATCATTACAACTGCTTTCAGCTGGATAAACATTGGAACTCCGTTATTAATAATATCCAGTTATAGCGGAATCGACGTTACCAATCGATAGTCAATTATTAGAAAACTGTTTTCCACCACTGAAGACAGAACATACAACTCGGCTTTATGGCGCAAGTCACCACCTAACACATGTGCAAAACGATGCCAGCACATTTGCCACGCGCCAAGAACCACTATAAAATACCATCATTGCGCGTGAGTCTTCAGTAGTTGTCTTCTCACCTGAAGATGATCGGACGTCTCTGAGCCGAAATAACGTAGCAGAATGTCGACAGAATCCCAATCCACTCCCGAAAATTATTGGAATGTGATATATGCCGGGAAAATTTCAAAAGTTACAGGCAAATAACAATTTTAGTGCCAATGCAAAATTAAGTCCAATACCTTGCTGGAATACAGGTAAAGCTGCAATAAAGTGGAAGTATGTGTAAGCTATAATAACAGTGCATGAAAAGAATTACGGCTGGACAACAAGCATGTTTAAGGTGACCACTGACCCTAAGTGAAAAAGCATGTGTGACTCCCTGTCAGGCAAAAATCTTTAACTTTGCCATTGGATTTAATTCAATGCCCTGAAACACCCAAGATGTTTAGGTATTTCTAACTCATTACATTTCATTATTTCATTTTGCACAATAAGATATAAGGTTTTATTTGATTGAAATCATATTTTGTGAATATATATATATATATATATATATATATATATATATATATATATATATATATATATATATACTTCTGGCCATTAAAATTTCTACACCAAGAAGAAATGCAGATGATAAACGGATATTCTTTGGACAAATATATTATACTACAACTCGCATATGATTACATTTTTACGCAATTGGGTGGATAGATCCTGAGAAATCAGTACCCAGAACAACAGCCTTGATACGCCTGGGAATTGAGTCAAACAGAGCTTGGATGTCGTGTACAGGTACAGATGCCCCATGCAGCTTCAACACGATCCCACAGTTCCTCAAGAGTAGTGACGCGTATTGTGACGAGCCAGTTGCTCAGCCACCATTGACCAGACGTTTTCAATTGGTGAGAGATCTGGAGAATGTGCTGTCGAACATTTTCCGTATTCATAAGGGCCCGTACAGGACCTGCAACATGCGGTTGTGCATTATACTGCTGATATGTAGGTTTTCGCAGGGATCGAATGAAAGGTAGAGCCACGGGCCGTAAAACATCTGAAATGTAACGGTCACTGTTCAAAGTGCCGTCGATGCGAACAAGAGGTGACCGAGACGTGTAACCAATGGCACCCAATACCATCACGCTGGGTGACACGCCAGTATGGCGATGACGAATTCATGCTTCCAATGTGCGTTCACAGCGATGTCGCGAAACACTGATGCGAGCATCGTGATGCTGTAAACAGAACCTGGATTCATCCGAAAAAATGACGTTTTGCCATTCGTGCACCGAGGTTCGTCGTTCCATACACCATCGCAGGCGCTCTTGTCTGTGATGCAGCATCTAGAGTAACCGCAGCCATGGTCTCCAAGAGCTGATAGTCCATGCTGTTACAAACGTCGTCGAACTGTTCGTGCAGATGGTTGTTGTCTTGCAAACGTCCCCATCTGTTGACTCAGGGATCGAGACCTGGCTGCACGATCCTTTACAGCCATGAGGATAAGGTGCCTGTCATCTCGACTGCTAGTGATATGAGGCCATTGGGATCCAGCACAGCGTTCCGTATTGCCCTCCTGAACCCACTGATTCCATATTCTGCTAATAGTCATTGGATCGCGACCAACGCGAGAAGCAATGTCGCGATACGATAAGCCGCAATATCGGAAACGTGATGGTACGCATTTCTCCTCCTTACACGAGGCATCACAACAACGTTTCACCAGGCAACGCCGGTCAACTGCTGTATGTGTATGAGAAATCGGTTGGAAACTTTCCTCATGTCAGCACGTTGTAGGTGTCGCCGCCAGCGCCAACCTTGTGTGAATGCTCTGAAAAGTTAATCATTTGCATATCACATCTTCTTATATTTCGCGTCTGTAGCACGTTATCTTAGTGGTGCAGCAATTTTAATGGCCAGGCATGTATTTCTTGCAAGTAGAGATTTTTATGACAGTGTATAAACTCTATTAAAATTGATTTTCTGCATTTTCACATTTGAGAAAGATTATTCACAGGTTGTTCTTGACTATTTTTAATACCCAACACCTCTCTCTCTCTCTCTCTCTCTCTCTCTCTCTCTCTCTCTCTCTACCTTATTGTTTTCTGTCTGCTTCAGAAGTGTCACCTTCATCATCAACTAAACATAACTAATATAAGAATAGCAACACCTTTTCTAAATATTTTACTGCTTTATTTCGTAATTTATTGACCATTTTGTTGATATATATCATATCCAATTGTAAAAGGGTATAATATTAGATCAGCTTTCCAAATGTGTCTATTAATACAAGAGTGTGTACTTTGATGTTAATCAAGAAATATGGGCAATTAACAGTCACATGGGAATGACCATGTGATCTAAGGCAGTCTAAGGCCACATCTGTTGGAAATTCAAGTCCTCACTCAGGCATAAGTTAGTTTAAGTAGTTTGTAAGTCTAGTAAGCGATGACCTTAGTAGTTTGGTCCCTTAGATTTACAAACCATTTTTTTTAATTATTACGGGGATGATAGTTCATTCTTTGGGATGTAATAACAAATGGCAAATTTAGAGTCTTGCCTAAACTCTCCGGCAATTTTTTTTACTGGCGTCCAGAAGGTTATCTAAACTGGATGAAGGGTTAGACTACAAAAAGACAACTTGGAAAGAGCTATACACTATTCTTCTGGATAATGGAAATAATTCATTGAATAAAAAATTGTTTAGTATGGAGTTGTTACAAAGAAAGCCTAGTAGGTAGCAGTGTGCATTGTAC
Source organism: Locusta migratoria (assembly GCA_026315105.1). Lineage (NCBI taxonomy): Eukaryota > Metazoa > Arthropoda > Insecta > Orthoptera > Acrididae > Locusta > Locusta migratoria. The sequence continues at coordinate 116,565,767 of CM048750.1, read as the reverse complement.
ATTCTATAAGCAGTTGAAAGAAAGAGACTTTTCACAACAGCTGTTACAAAGACTTCTAGATATTAATGTAGTGTCAGACTCAAGAAATTTGGGTTTTAGAAGACGTAACCACTAGTTAGGAGAACGAAATAACAGTAATTTGTTGGAATTAATTGAGACACTTGCTTAGTCAAATTTAAGCGAATATGCAATTTATGTTAAAATATTAAAAGCTGTCAAGGTAAATACAAAAATAAAGTGCACTAGTAATCTTTCAGAATAGATAATGAAGTTCATATTTTGTGTGGGGATAATATATTGAAAAACTATTTTAGCACCAGAATGATGCTTTGCTTTTTTGAAATTCATTTTCATTGATACTCTAGATGTGTCCAAGACTGAACTAAGTATTTTATTAAGGTATTTAACAAATATGCAAATAAAACAAATACGTAAATAAAAGGTAAATTCATGTGAAGTTTCTAAAATATCTTGATTTACAGGAAAAGACATGTGAGCAGTTAACAATTTACCATACAAGCATTTAAGTAGCACCAAATTTGGCTGGGCAAATAAAAAGTAATAAAAAATAATAAAGGCTGGACCGGGACTCGAACCCATGTCTCCCACTTTTCGCGATCGAGACTCACACTATAATGTGTGCAAGCATATGAGGAAAAGAGACAGGTGCAACACATGGAAGTTTGGGTCTGGCCAGGGAGCATGCACAGGTAGCCGAGTGGTTAAGGCGACCGCTCACGAAAAGTGGGAGACCTGGGTTCAAGTCCTGGTCCGGCTCAAATTTTCATGTGTTCCAGATCATTTGTCCATCTTACAGGAACCGCAGAAGTCGGAAAATTTTGCGATTTGCGCAATATATACTTGGATATAATGCTAAGTAGTTGTTTAAACATTATTAAAGCTATAATAAATGACCATTGATAAGGCTTGAATGCCTAATCAGAGGAAAATAAATTACAGTCAAGATGCTTGTGGAGATGGAGCAGCTGGACATGGTGGATGTGTATGTATAGTTGTCTGAATGATTGTGTGAATGTGTGTGTTTCTTTTTCTGATAAAGGTCATTGCCGAAAACTTAAGTTGTGTGAATGTGATTGTCCATTTGTCGTGCCTGTCAGCAGCTCAGTAAGCCTCTTTATGGTGAGTTATAATGTATCTTCGATCATTGACTTATCAGAGAAATAGTAACATTTAGTTCAGTGAGGGCACCTACTTTTCTTGATATAAAGAAGATAACAGAAAATAAAGTTTGTGCATTACTTATTACTTATTCTAAAAGAAATTTATTGTTTGAGGATACAACACATGTTTCCTGAACCTTTGATTACACTCAGATTTTTCCATTGCCCTACGCGTAATGGTTACATCAGGTGAGAGAGGATTTAATAGTTTTACTCTTTCACATCCTGAAGTCAGCGGGGGTAAAATACAGGGAAAGGAGAGTTATTTACAACTTGTACAAAAGCCAGACCGCAGTTATTAGACTCGAAAGGCAAGAAAGGGAAGCATCAGTTGGGAAGGGAGTAAGACAGGGTTGTTGCCTTTCTCCGATGTTATTCAATTTGTAGATCGAGCAGGCGGTGAAGGAAAGCAATGAAAAATTTGGAATAGGGATTAAAGTTCAGGGGGAAGAAATAAAAACATTGCGTTTTGCTGATGACATTGTAATTCTGTCAGAGACAGCAAAGGACCTGTAAGAGCAGTTGAATGAAATGGACAGTGTGTTGAAGAGAGCGTATAAAATGAACATTAACAAGAGCAAAACAAAAATAATGGAATGTGGTCTTAGAAAATCAGGCGATGCTGAAGGAATTAGATTAGGTAATGAAACAATGAAGGTGATAGATGAGTTTTGTTACTTGGGTAGTAAAATAACATGTGATGGTCGCAGTACAGAGGATATAAAATGCAGAATGGCAATGGGAAGAAAAGCACTTTCGAAAAAGAGAAATTTGCTAACATCGAATATTAATTTAAGTGTAACGAAGTCTTTTCTGAAGGCATTTGTGTGGAGTGTTGCCTTGTACGGGAGTGAAACATGGACGATAAGCAGTGCGGACAGGAAGAGAATAGAGGCTTTCAATGTGGTGTTACAGAAGAATGCTGAAGAGTAGGTGGGTAGATTGCATAACTAATGAAGAGGTACTGAACAGAATTGGTGAGACAAGGAATTTTTGGCATACCCTGACTAAAAGAAGGTATCGCTTGGTAGGACACATTCTTAGACATAGAGGAATCGTAAATTTAGCATTGGAGGGAAGTGTGTGGGGTAAAAATCGCAGAGGGAGACCAAAAGACGCGTATAGTAAGCAGATTCAAATGGGTGTGGGTTGTCGTTCTTATGAGGCGATAAAAGGCTTGCTCAGGATAGAGTAGGGTGGAGAGCTGCATCAAACCAGTCTCCAGACTGAAGACCATAACAACAACAACATATTAACAAATGAGTTGTTTCAGGCCAACTTTAGGTCAATGGAAATTTAATCATATAGAGCAGAAACGTTTTTTAAAGATGACTTTAGTGATGTATTGAATAATTTTATGAGATTTTGTTTTCCATCTACAGTTGTCTTAAGTTATTCAGTTGACACTTTCACCCAGATTTCTTAAAAAATGATAATGAAGTATGCTACAAAGATATCTCTTCAAATGTTTCACTTGTTTTTAATACAGTAAATTCAATCAATATGTAATTGATTGACAATGCATTGTGAAGGCAACGTTTATTTACTGCCTATTTGTGAAACAATGTACTTTCGAATCTATACTTTGTTTGGTCTAAGAAGGCTTGATTGCTCATATAAAAGTTTATATAGGAGCCTATGAAATCAAGGTGTGGCCATATACTTAGATTGGTTAAGCTGAACCGATACACATTCACTCTGATAACAGTATTTAGGGATGTGATGTGACAAAAATATGAGCATTTCAGGAGATGTTGTAGTTGCTGAGCAAGTACGATGAAGTACTGATCTGATTTTTATATTATTTTACATTGTCTGTTCCTTCATAAGAGGAAATAAGCATTAACCACTGACAAGGTATAACACCTGTCTGTACGGCCATATCCCAGGGGGAAGGGGTTGAAAGAGATCGATCCTTCTCTTGAAATTATGTTACGATGTTTTAGAAGTTCGAATATATGTCATAATTTACAGTTTCTATTGTCCGATCCTCTGTCCCCAAAACAAAATTCTCACTATGGCACTGCTTGACCAGACATACATTACTACTAGCAAATCCCAACCAGACTGCATTGTGGCTCTGATGTGAAATGAATGGGAAAATAAATAATAGAATTCTTGTGAAAATACACTCATGGAGAAAATATATCGTGGAATCAATAACTTAATTTACGTTGTTGTGAATATGTGAAATGAAAGTTAGAGAAAAATAATGTTTTGGCTGAAAATAACTATTTATTGTAAATTCAGTGACTGAGAAAATTTAGTGATTGTGCGATTCATAAACACAACTAAAAGAGCAGGCGTTTTCCCAACTATCGAGCTCACATCTTATAACTGCCCTTCATAAAAGCATTAAGGCCAATTCACACTGTCCGTCACGTCACGCCATGGCACTGTTACGTCAAGTTGTATTCACACTGCCCGTCAGTGTCAGTCACGTCAATTCGCCCATCTCAATATGCAATGTTGGAAGTGAGGTTATATAGAAAGTCATAGTTTAATGCTAGAATTGTGGGAACAACAACCCTACCTCTTATTGACGGCTAAAGAAAACTTTACAGTGTATGTTTTTGGCCAACTTACTGGGAACTGAAACAACTTCAAAACATCGACATCTATTTTCAAGCGAAAAAATGAAGATATGAAAACATCAAACAATACTTACAAGAGCATAAATAGCGCCTGTTTACTTCATCCATTACGATTTTCTCGCTGACATTGTTAATACCGTCGTAAACAACTCAATTTTTGTCTTTCATTAGAACTGAATTTTTCATTTAAACTGTTATTTAATGAAAAACGCGTAATCAAATTACAATCTTATTCAAATAAACAGTTTGCTTCAATCTTTTCTATTACAATGTTATGCAACAAAACAATTTTTGGATTCAGATATCTGACCTCGATTTTAGAGGGACACTTAATTGACAAAAATATTTAAGTCGTCATGAAACACTTGAGATTTATCCCTAAAACGAAGTATAACAACAAAATAAAGATAAATAAGACACATTTGCATATAAACAGTGCAATCGTCGACTGAAACATGTAATTCGGGTGACGAAAATAGGTTAACTCCCGAAGTTAGCGGACGGCCATTCCGTCAAAACATTCTTCCCACAATTCTAGTATTAAACTATGACTTTCTACATAACAGATCGCGACTCATAGCCTCACTTTCAACATCGCGTATTGAGATGGGCGAACTAACGTGACGGACACAGACGGACACTGAGAATACAACTTGACGTGACGGTGCCGTGACGTGACGTTGACGTGACAGACTGTGTGAATTGGCCTTTATGGTCAATAAACCTTTACATTCTTAGCAAATGTATTAATTTTTATTTCAGAGGAATTCAATTATTGGTTTTACTTATTGTAATACCGTTTTAACCTAGTTTGTGCCCATTTTTTTCGATCCAGCAACCGTTTATGTATCAAATATCTGTAATGTCTTAACGTGATTGTATTTGTACAAAATTAATTATTACGAAATGAAATATAATTTTTAAAACGGTAATAGATAGTCTGTTTTATACGCAAGCAATCGTTTTTCGTATTTTGATATCACCACCTTCACGCAATTCGCGGCTGTGCTCGGAAAGATTTAGAAGGCTGTGGACAGCAGCGCCGCGCATGAAGAGGCCGGTTTAACGATCAAGCTGGCGCTGTACTGGCTATGTGGGAGACCTTGAGTAAGATGGCGATCGGTGTTCGGTGAGAACGGCAGACATATTTGCTGCTCTTGCGTTTAGTGAGTTTCGCTGTCGTTTATTGGTAAATTTCATTGTTAAACATTTGAGAGACTGTTTCTTTTAACTGTTTACAAATGTCTGGAGGCGTTGCAGTCGCAGAAACCATAGCAGAAGCTTGTTTAAAAATTGAACCGAGTGACGTTGCGCGTCGTATTGAGGACCTACCAGGTATGCAGTCGACAGACGCGCTAGGGGATGGCGGGCCGACGGAAGAAGACACCGCTAATAGAAATGGTGAAGGCACTTCGTTCAGAAAGCGAAAGAAGACTCGAAGAGGAAAGCCGAAGAGACGCAGGTTGAAACCGTATTCACGTCTGTGGCAAGATGATAAACAGCGTACATCAAATAACAGACGTTCTAAAGTACATGCGTACGGTCAACCAGAAGCGCCGTTCAACACTACACAATTTTTGATGGCTGATCATGATCTTCAAGGATTGGATGACCATCTCCGAAATGTACCAGTCGCACAACGACCACCAAGAGCGCGAGATTCAAGTTTTAGTGTGGATTCGGAGGAGGATTATTTCTATTCCTCGCCGGAGGACGAAGGTGAATTTCTAAGTAAAGAATTCACAAATACGTACGAAGATCTCCATGCAGAAAGGATAAGTGCTATGTCGAAAAATCAGTTAATACAAGAATGTCTGATGTTGGAAGAGAAGGTTGAAATGTTGGAAACAAGAGTAAAATCCCTTGAAGGGAACAGAGTTACGGATCAGGCGAACGCGAACAGTGTATCGGAAGAAAGGGTGGCGGATGCGGCAGAACTCGAAAGGTTACAACTCGAGAACGAACAATTGCGGAGGGAGAACGATCATCTTCGAAGGGAAAACGATCACCTTCGTTCTTATATGAAAAGAAATTCTTCGACTGTTTCATCTATGGATTCTGAAAGTGATAGTTCATCGACTTCTTGCTCAACGGGCAGTGATTCTTCGGAAAGTGAGCCAGAGATGGAAGACTGTGAAGAGACTGATGCGGTGAGATTTGAAAATGAAGAGAGCGATGCCGCTGACCGCGAAATTGCAGAAAATGTTCAGTCTGATAAATCGACAGCTAATGTCTGTGTTAGTCCGGCACATGAGGGTACGTCAGATATAAGAGACGAAATTGGCAGTGAAGAGCACAAGATTTCAGACGAAAAACAGACGGATGGTAGTACGTTGACAGAAGTGTTAGTGGCTGAGCCCGAGCCAGAATCTGCTGTATCCCAAGGCAGCACTTCTGCACGATTGGAGATAAACGAAATGGACAGTGAAGAAAGTAAATAAGTGTAAGCTCACAATATTTACATATTGATGTTCTTAATCTGACTGAGAACTTCTAGTTACTGCTATATCCGGTGCATCTTGTTTTCCTGTAACGCTTGTTGTTAAGGTTTTGTTATCCAGAGAATAGTATTAGATTTTCCGTGTACTGTGCTTTGTGACATTCATATGGCAAGATTTTAATCACAGTCTTACCTCGTTTAGGTAAAATTGTGGTTTATATGGAATCTCTAATATTGTCCCGTTGAAGTATTTATTGCTACAAATTGCAAGCGTTAGCTGAAGAGTTGGCAGAATAAAATTCACAATTAGTAATAGCACTTTCAAAGTAGATTCTAATGTTTCGTGTAAGCCGCAGTACATGAAAAATTGATTCGTGTAAATCATGTGTTTTTTCCCTTCATGTTTTTATTGAATCCATATTTCAGAATGTTTTTCTGATAAATTTCGTTGTTGTTTATTCATAACTGTGCCGCATTTTTATTTGGATTACGTTTTCGTTATATTTAATTTATTCAAAACTAAAAGTAGCGGATTGGAGATAAAATTAGAACATAACGACCAACCCCAGGCATCACATTTGTCATGATTACGACTTACTACGATGACATGTTCATGGCTCAGATTTTGTGTGTGTAGAGAAACTCTTGAAGTGGCTACAAAAAAAAGCCACGATAGAGTATAATTTGTTTTATAGATGAGAAATATTGCATTTATTCTATATTTGTATTATGTGCTTCTAGAAAGTCATATTTGTCTCTTTGTACATATATTAAGTCTTATTTTCACTGTAACATTATTGAAAATATACAGCATTGTAAATAAGAAGCTACACTGATACCACTGTTAAAATCCTTGAAATTCTAAGGTAGGTTTTTGTTTCCTGCAAAATTTTAAATACATATATTGGTTGGAAAGATAGGATATTTATTATTTTTTATTTAATAGGCCCTATAATGTGAAGGGTGTGTGTGTGTGCGTGCGCGAGTGTGTGTGTTCGGGTGTGTGTGTGTGTTTTGTGTTAGTGTCATTTGCTTGTTTTTACAGTACAAATGTTAAACATTTTGTGAAGCTAGGTAAATTGTCTAGCTACTGTGTACCTTTCTTACATCAAAGTCCTCTTTCCTATGTAATTTAATTTCATGACTTATGGTGAGTGGTTTTTGTACAAAGATTTCATTGTACTAGGGGGTCATAAGGCACATAATTAATGAAATACCTGCTACCCTCCCACTAAAACCTTATGATCATATCTAGAATTGCTGGGAATGTAATACATGTTCATGCATTAGGAGATAAAATGTCCTCTGTTAGTTAAAATGAAATTTAGGAAGGCTTTGTCGTAAAAAAAAAATTGTTATAAGTCAACAGCTTGAAAAGTAAAAAAAAAGATGAATGTTTTGCATAAAAATTTTGGTCATAACCCATTGTGACTTTCACTCTACAGTTTGTGTGCAGGCAGTTATGACAATTAGGAGCATGTGAAATCATTAAAGTCTGTATCCAGCAATTCAACCATGTAAGACTCATGACTTATGCTAGTCATTACTACTGTCTATGTAAAGTGTCACGAATCGTGCTTTAATGCAGGTTGGACCATTATATTTTGGAAATATCATGCATTTGAGTAGTAGTGTAAGTTTATGTATTACACATTCAGCTAGATAATCATGGAGAGTGATGTTTCGTCTCTTTTAGACTGGGTTTACTTTAGTTGATGTTGTTAGCCAGTATTTTAGCATATGTTTGTCATATTTTCTCAATGAAACAAATACTTCAGTTATGCCAGAGTTTACTATACTGTGACCGTTTGAGAATTTATTATTTTCATACAGGTGGAATATTTTAATAATGGATATGATTCGAAGTATTGTGTGACCTGAATGTATTGTCACGTGCAGTTTCAAACCAAATATTGATAGGTTTAGATTTTGCGATGAGTAAAGGGTAGAGATGACACATACTGCTTAGTTGCTGCTGTTGATAATTGAAAACTGGTGTATTTTGATACAGAGAAACTTATTAAAGCTTGATTTGTTGATGTTTGTCCTGTGGTTTCTGGTAAGCAAATAACTGGAAAAGAAAGCAGTTTCTCAGTGGCATGGAATGAGAGAATAAATGTCTTGTTTTGATGGTGGAGCTGCATAAGATAAAAGGCTGCTCTTTGTTGTTCATATTACTTTTAAAGACGCATATTTTCAATGTATAAATGGTAGCAATTATGTTTTATGAAAGTGCAGATATTGTAGAATTAATTCACAGGTGTGTAAACAGTATTTTGAAAATACATACACACAATCGTATATAAACGTGGACCGTTTGGAATACACATAGATTTCTGTAATAATGATGTATTTTTCATATTTGATTTTGAAATATATACATATATAACACATGTCGCATTTCAATGTTTTTTGAGCCCCCAATGCTCCAGATACTTAGCAAACAGAAAATAAGTGGCTAGTGCAGGTTGGATGTCAACATTACAACTAGATTTCATTTCTCATGTGGATTTAAAGTTGTGCAAGTAGGTAGTCACAAACTATTCAAGAAAATTATTTGAATGTACTGAATATTATTTAAATATGATCTGGTTAGAAGGCAGTGAGAGTAGTTTACTCTTCTGGTAGGCTTTGTAGTCCCCACCTGTCCTATATTTTGCTTTAATATATTTTGTCCTCGTATTGTTGCATGAATAAATTTAATAATGCTGTTATGTGGTAAATGTTTCCAGTTACAGTAAATTTAAATGAACTGTCATAAGTAGGTGGCCATCCATGTTTTACTAATGGAAAATGGCATTTAAATAAAGATTAGCAAATACAAATGAGGAATAGTTTGTGAGCATGCACAGCTTAAACCCATCTTGAATTAGTTGTTCTTTTTGCTGATGTGCTGAACAAAATACAGCTAACTTGTCTGCAACAGGTGCAAAAACTGATAGACTTGCTATATGCATAATATTGATTAGGTCCAGCTACTTCTATCATAATTATTCTCTACTGTGGCTAACATTCTCAGCCAATGATCGAAACTAGGTGTTAACAATGAATATTGTTTATATAATAAATTTTTTGTGGTTTGAAGTTAAAACAGCTGTGGCTGTACGCAACTGTTACAACGGTAAAATAAGTATGTGAAATACCATTCACAAGTTTGACATAATTATAGACCAAACTGAAATGGTTTTCGGGATCCAGAACAGTCAGAATATAATCCATTGGTTTTTAACACTTCTTTCTGGAGAAATAAGTATGCTCCTTTGTCTAATAATGGTAACAAAGTAAATAATCCATTAATATTTGTGAAAACTTACTTAATACTTGGACGACATACCTTGATATTACAATTCAGTTAAAATTTGCTAGCTTTTTATTCGGATATTTATTCCAGTGTGCTGATACAAATTATATGATTAGGAATATTTAGATTTTGTCCCAAAGAAGTTGGACATTAGGAAAGGTGTTGATTAAAATAAAATACTTTTCCTAATGCATCACAGTGGTTCTTAGAATAAGATGTAACTGGGTTGGCACTTCTTGGGCTTTAAAAATTTAACTCCCCCCTTCTAGATTCCCAAAAATCATGTGTAAGAAACAGAAATGCAGTGACCAGTCAACACATAGAATATCTACAAGGAAAATCTGTATAAAATACCAAGACTGAAAGATTTTCTGTTAAATTTTCCTCAAACTAAAAACTGTTCACACAATTGAAATGCTTCTTAACATTATGAGAAAGCGTTTATAAGCCTTTTCCCCTCGGTGATAGCTGCACATGGAAATTCACAGCTCTGAGCTCAGTGCAGTATTGCTATGGGTAAAATTTGGCAAAATTGGGATATTTACTCTGCCAATATTGCCAGTGATTGAAATTAGTTTATGTAAAACTGCCATATTATTAAGGCAGTACATTTTGTTTGTTTTCTAGGAGCCGGAGATTTGTTAACTTTCATTACGGAATGGCAATGTAGTTATTAACATACAAGAATTTTTAAAAAAAGTCCATAATATTTACTACGGTAATTAATATTAAAAATGTTGCAGCTGGATAAGTCAGTTTTGTTCAGCATAAATAACAACTTTCCCTATAACCTATTCTTGGGAACCACTTTCTTGCTGTTAGATTAAGGTTTATTTAGGATTACAGTCAGACTAAAAGTTCTGGTATCTGTGTCTACTAATTAAAAACACGATCTTCATTCTCAGTGCTGAAGGTCATCAGGAGTTGAGGTACTGTGGCAGCAGATACCAAAAGGACTGAGGGGGCCTGGTGGTGATAATACTAATACAACATGGCTTCCCATAGTCCTGCATTTCTGCTTGCAAGTGTAAGTTTTCCTACAAGTATATGTGCAAAAAAGGTTGTTTTATAGCTTGTCTGAAACAGATGTAAAAGTTTGTAGTTATGTAATTAATAGAAAAGGTGATAGGAACACCGTATATTACTTTTTTTTTAACTTGGCTGATTTTTCCAGTGATATGATCTGTGAATTACATTTATAGGATCAGTTAGTATTCTGGGGGCATCATGAAGGTACCTTGGCAGTGGTGAGATAGTCGGAGGGTCTGCAACACACACTACAGGTAAGAACATACTCTCGAAGAAAAAGTTTTTGTGCTGGAAAAAAGTGTGTGCTGTATGCTACATTTTGATGATTGGTACCTATCTACAAATATATTGTAAAGAGAGAATTGTGTATCATGAGAGTATTATGTAATATTTTTCCGTGCAGGCATAAATTAAAAAGGAAAATTTTTAGTCAACCTTAAAGTGTGCGTGGTTAAAGCACATTTTTATAAACTACTGGTACTTTCCTTTTGTATTTCCTCAAAGCGGTTGGCATTATTATATATTTGGCAATGTTATTGGCATTAGGTGGCAGGGTGCTTTCTGACATCATTACTCCTCCCCCAAGTGTAGAAAAAAATAGATATTACAGCTGTAATGGCTTAGCAATGATGGTACATTAAACTATTCCCTCCTCTTTACAAAATGTCTTTTGCAGATAACAGTAGACATTTGTTTGGATTGATCAGAATTCTAAGGAAAGAAAAGCAGAAATACAATGTTTATATTTGCAGCATATTTCACAATACTAGTATTGCCTGTGATCGAAATTCAACCAGTTGTTTGGAAAGTCATGGGAAAAAAAAGGGAGGGGGGGTAATTGGAATTTATCGAGCACTGCAAATTTATAGGTTTTATGTGAACGCTATGAGAACAGATGAAAGAAAGGGCAAAGAGGAAACATGAGAGAGACAAATGAAAGAATAATTGCTTTATTTCACAATTTATCATTACAAAACTTAAGTAAAAACATTTTTCATCATTTGCTAAATGTCCTTGTTCCCTATGTTCACAAATATAAAATTTCAAACCATCAAAGGATCGAACTCTACTTGCAGCAACATATAGCTGACCCTGTGTGAAAGCTGGTTTTCTTAATCCCAAACTGAATTGTTTGAAGTTAAGAATTGAATATTACTTAGAATTAAAATAATAATAATAATGGAGGGCAGTGGGAATCGAACCCAGGACCTTATGATTTGAACTCCAAGCCCTAACGGACTGAGATTGTTTGCCTTTTTCTTACCTGTACCAATATGCCACCTACAAAGGATTATAATGTAGTGGCAAAACTTATGGAGACTCAGTATCATCCTAAAATTTCTTCTTTTTACCATTTGTTAGGATTATATGCACACACAATTTTTATATTTGCTACATCTATGACAAACCACCTTTCAAATTATGTATGTTTCATTGGCCTTCTTGTATGATTAAAATTAAATTCTGTACCCTCTGTTTTGTGTTAGTGTATTTATATAATGATATCTTTCAGTGCATATAGGAATTAACTTTAATATTGTGAAATGCATTTCATATATGACTTACACAAATATATGTAATCCTAGTCTTAGTATAATAATAGTTAATTGAAGTCATAACACCAGTTGATTGAAACCCTGTAACTCAGATAGTTGAGGCCATTATTGTGCCTACTTTCTCAACCTGGAGGGTCAAATTTTGTCCCTTGGGTTAATGATGAGTTCTAGTGAGTTAGTGAATGTAGATGGGCCTTTTAGCACTTTTTCCATATTCAACCAGGTAAATATAGGCTAGTACCAAATGTTGCCAAGATAAGTTTTTTACTGTCTGGATGACTAGTTTCGGTAATACACAGTTGTCATCATCTGTTTCAGACACAACCTTTTTGACAATTGGCGAAAGCACTTGTATTTTCCCTTCAAGGGCAACCACGAAAGATCTGTCATAGGCTGCCACATTAATGCAGCTAGTGGTGCTTGTATGCATAGATTCCAGTTCAACATCACAACCATGGTTGTAAAATAGTGCTCTTGGCAACATTTGGTACTAATTACTTAAGATTGTCCCGTAAAACATGATAAAATTAAGATTTAGGCTAGTATCTAGAACATTATATTTACAAATAAGGTACCAATATTTATTCTGGGGGGAGGGGGTGGAAGTGGAGGTTAGATTGTCAGGAAGGGTGTCTTGGCTACCATATGCTATTAGAACAGCCAAAAATAACAATGTTGACCTCATTGGAAAAAGGTAAAATTAATAGAAATATTGGTTTATTAAATTTGTATTTGTACCTTATTCCCACACTTATAGGTTGTGTAAAAGTGCCATTTAAAAACTTAAATTTTATAATTTATGTCTGTGCAGATATATTATAAAACAGTCAGTTTATCAATAATCATGTTGTCATTGTGTATATCAATAACTGACTAAAATTTCTTGGAGGGGGGGGGGGTGTCATTTTTAAGCATATATTGGGTTCTTTTGACATCACAGTGAATAGTGTAGGTAAATGGCACAATGCTGATAAAAATACCATTTCTACCGTCACAACTTCATGGGTTTGTTTCACCAATAAAGTAACTTATTGAGTCAGTTATACATTTGTGCAAGTGTTATCTAATGATGCCATGAGAGATCTGAGAAGTAGTACTTTTCCTTAGGTGTTGTATCTACAATCTCAAAATAATGACAAAATGTCTCTTTCTTTCTTCGTTTGAGTCATCTAAGAACTACACACCAATTTCAATGCTTTCTTCTTTGTTGTTCTTTCTTTTTGCCCCAATATTATTTCATATTTTCAGTATGTATGCTCTCTCTCTCCTCAGACCTTATTGACCCTTTCTTATTTTCCCCTCCTGCCTTGAAATCCTTTCATTTTTAACTCTTTCATCTTAAAATGGTTGTTGGGTCATCGTGTATGATTTGGAGCCAAACATATTCTGTTATTTTAAATGGCCCTTTAAGGAAAGAATTTTCAACTACACTCACATCTTAATCTGCCATTTTCATGACACAGGCTAAAAATTGGGAACTAATGTTCGCCATGACTTCCACCCAGTCCATGGGTTCATAAACTGTTGCTGATTTCCTTTGCCTTTCCACAGTCACAGGGCAGGAAGCTATGACCAGTGATTATAAATTTCTGTTCAACAATAGTGAAATACTTCTGTACAATTAAATGCTGCAAAAGAGCAAAAATTTGCCAGTTATTATTTTGACTTATGCATCTATCTGACAACAGAATGAGATGTCTTGTTTCTCCTGTTTTAAGTGGTTGGAAATGCTCTGTAACATACTCCAGCATTGCATATGAAATTTCAACAGAACCCCTTTTGGCTATGCTTTCATTCCAGAAGCACATAAAAGCTATATTATTGTTGTTATTGTGGATAGCAAGGTTACAGCAGGAGTACTGTCTTTGGTAAAATACAGATGAATGATGCAAATTGGGACAGAATAAAACTTGTTGTAAGTCAACACAAAGCACAACAATATCCTAATTCTCCTTGCTAATACTGGTATCAGCTGCCAAAGATTTATACGCTGTCTCAGATCTGTGGTGGTGAAGTTTACTTTCTTCCTCTATTTTCTGCATTTCCTTATTCGAGTCTGCAGAAAAGAGGAGAATAAAAAGTCGATCATAGTAAGCACAAGTATCGGTTCTTGGAAGACGAAACCACAGCCTAAAATCAATTTAAAAATATCCCTATAGTTATATTGTGAACACTCAATGTCTGGGTGCTCTTCAGTTTGTACAGTTTTCTTAGTCAGATCAGGATTTAAGGAACACTTTTTACTTTCATGTCTTGAGTAATATGATACCTTACATGGCCTGTTGTAGTGTTTTTCACGATGATCGTCTACAGGCTTCCGAACTTCATTTTCTCCTGTAAAATTTGCAAGTGCTTGTCAGTAATCTTCAGTGTGTCAAAAAGTGTCTTTTGACACACACAATTTTCCTTTGTCTGTAGACACATAATACCTCACGTTGCAATGTCGGCGTGAAACATCTGCACTAGTAGACCGACATTTAATGTCTACTAACTCTAAACACTGTTGTGCCAGAAGTCTGCTTTGATTATCATAGTTTAACTTGTAGAAATTGGAAAATGCTTTCTGCTTATCACTTGCACTTAGTTGCCCGAAGAGAACAGCGACAGATTCTTTCCTGCAATAATAAAGGGGATTACGTTTGCTATGCAATCACAATATTTGTCATTATTATATGATTGATCAGTGTATTAACGAGTTAATATCATTACCAGACACTTTTATGTATGTACTTATCAGAATAAACTCTAGTTATTGAGTCTGAATTGCTAAACTTTAATCTATAATACACAAAAAATTATATATCATAGGTCAGTTGCAGTGTTGTTCCACTCACTGGATTTGGAGGCCGTTTTCCAGAAACGGGATGCTTTCTTTTGGAGGAATATGGACATCCACTATCCCGTAGACTTTTACAAATGTTATCTTTCCTTGAGCTTAATGATATCTTCCTTCTTTTCCCTTTATTTAACCTTTTTCTCATCGGCTAATGTAAGGGAGACATCTGAGCTGCCTTGTTGCGTGCAGTTACTTTGTTGTTTGACCCAACACTATTTTCAAATGCAAGTGGTGCTGCCAATGTATGATTTTCAGGCCCAAAGTTCTCTCTCATATGTCCACCATGGCAAGTCAAATGTTGTTAGACATTTATCTCATATTCATGGAATTTGTCAGTTACAACGTTGTTCGGGCTAACCATTCATTTGATGGAAATATGCAGATCACTTCAGCAAGATGACAAATTTTGATTAGTGTATCTGTGTCAGTTTCATTAACTTTCACAAGAAACCCCCTTCCCCATCTTCTCTCCCCCTCTCCCTCAGTCCTTTCATTTTTCCACATTCTTCACTTGATATATCACTGTGGTGTCATGTAAAAGAGGTGGCTCTGTTACCAGCTATGGAATGTAAAAAAAATTGTGGAATGTCTTTGATCAAAAGATCCCTTTAATGCATTACTAAAGGTGCAATTTAACTTTGGTAAAACATTTATGCTAAAAAATAGTAAAAATATCAATAAGTACTACACACGTAGGAATGATGTGTGTAATACAGCATATTTTAAAACTTACATTGTGTAAGGCTGTTCAGACTTACACATTCTGCACAGTACTCTTAAACAACAAAGTAAATGTGACAGTTATGATCGCATTCCTAGGAATAAAAGAAATTATCCATGTTGAAATATAAACAAAAATGCTGAAAAGGTATCAGTAATTCATTGGAAGTTTATGGTGGGAAGAAAGTCAAAACAGCCAACTGGGAGGAGTAGAGGTACAACACTGCATATGCTTTTTCAAATAAATTCATAAAACTTATTCAGCAAGACCAGGAAGGAACGAAGATTCATACTTCACAATACTGAAGTTCCAAACCCGAAGGTGCAGTGGACACGCAGGACTCTCATTCGGAAGGATGGTGGGTTAAACCTGCGTCCAGCCATCCTGATTTAGGTTTCGCTAAATCACACCAGACAAATACTGTGTAGTTCCTTTCAAAGGGAATGGCAAATTTCCTTCCCCAACCTTGACAAAAGCTATCGGAACTTGTGCTCAGTCTCTAATGACCACGATGTCAACAAATTGTTGAAACCTAATATTTCTTGTAGAAATTAAAACTTTTAGGAGTATGTGTCAAAATTTTAATAAAACAGTCACAAGAAACACATTTACCAGTATGTTTTGCAACTAACCGCATCCCCCTCCCCCTGAAACCACAAATTTTTCGATGTATGTTTTGATGTCTGTACCCTTGTCTTCATAAGTAAGATACATTCTTTTTACAAATTTTGCAAAGCATACTTGTAGGTGTTTGACACTAAAGTACTTATTTGATTGATGAAAAAATTTAAATTTATAATTTCATGATTTCTACTACTCTTTAATGCATTTGGAAAAAAAGTTTCACGTTAAGAAGATTATGTTTTATAAGAATACCAATTTTGAAAGTAATAAGACTTTTATGTTAGTTGTTTTATGTACCTACATAAACAAATTTTTGTGTTGTTTAAAATGTCTGTTAAAAGTTTCTACTTGTGTTTTAGAACTGCCCAGCGTAATGAACTGTTTCTTTTTCAGTCTTATATATCAATTTTCTTTGTTTTCACGTTCCTATGGTCACTTTTTATTGTCACCTCCAAAAATGATCTATCTGCTTTCACTGCACACACCCTATCACATACAATTGTTATATACTTCACCCAGGGCTGGCTTACTTACTTCCTTCTTTATTAAAACATTTTGTTTTGCAAATCATTATTAAAACATGAAATGGCATTGTAAACACCAATAGCAAGTGCAATTCTTCCACAAAGTGACTTTGGTAATCTTTCTCTCACACATTGGTTAAAAATCTCCTTTGCATCTTTAGTAGTGCCATGAAGACATCTCTTAAGTTGCATTGAACAGTCCTGGAATGTAACTTTAATGGTTTCCATTACAGCTATTGGTAGAGAATTCATGTGATGAATTCTCCCCACCAATGGACTTTCAGTAACCACTCCATGATTCACTTCTCTTTTGGACAAGGTTATTGTCTGTGGATATTTTGTGGGAAAACACTTCTAGGTTTAAATAAAAATGTTATTCATAAATTCTGCTGGGCAACAGTCACTGAAGATGATGTTAGCAAAGCAATAGGAAAACTAAGTAACTCCAAAGCAGAAGACATCTACGGTCTGTCGAATTTTGTCATGAAGAAGATAGCAGGTGATATTCAGTCCCCTCTAACCATTCTCATAAACCGAATGTTACAAAAAGGGACCTTCCCCGACTGCCTGAAAATAACAGTAACCATCCCGATATTTAAGAAAGGAGATAAATAAAATCCAGGTAACTATCGCCCCATCTTGTTGATCCCAATAGTTTCTAAAATAATTGAGTACTGTGTTCACCAACAAATGAATCTCTATTTTGAGAGGAATAACTTAATAAGTAACACACAGTATGGATTCAGATCAAAGCTATCTACAGTTAAAGCGGTTGAAAATATTGTTAATGATATATATGATGGCTGTGAAAAAAGATTAATCTCTTGTGCTACTCTCCTAGACCTGAGCAAAGCTTTTGACAATGTGTCTCATAGTACTCTGATCATGAAATTGAGGCACTATGGCATGGAAGAGGGTGCCATGAAATTAATAGAATCCTACCTAAGCAACAGAGTACAACTTGTTAGTGCAAATGGGCAATTATCGAACCCACAATCAATAAAGAGGTGTGCCACAAGGTTCCATACTTGGGCCGTTCCTGTTTGTAGTATACATTAATGATATGCCAGAATATTTACCCTGTAAAACAGTTCTCTATGCAGATGATACAACCTTTATCAACTCAGGACATACTGTAGACTCTGTACAAGGGGGGGGGGGGGGGGGGGGGGGGAACAAACATAATACTTGAAAAATCTGCTCACTGGCTTAGTGCAAACTCCCTACACATCAAGAAACAAAAACCGAGGAAATAATCTTTAATTTGAAAGTGTCAAATAAGGAAAATAAATAATAAACTGTTAGGAATGATGATCGACCAGAAACTCAACTGGGATCAACACATCACATATGTCTGTTCCAAACTTGCACAAATTATTTTCCTACTGCACAAGCTGAGGAATAAAGTCAGCCAAAATTTACTGATACATTCTTACTTTGCCTATTTCCACCCTCATCTTTCATATGGCATTCTGCTCTGGGGAAATTCTCCAAATTCAGCATCAGTCTTTAGATGGCAAAAAAAAAAAGCTATTCGATGTTTAGGGACACATGCAAGGAATATTTCAGAAAACTCAACAATGACAGTTCCTGGTTTGTACATTTACTGCTGCCTATTACATGTTAAAGAAAAAATTGCTCAATATCCCCTAAGGTCATCTGTCCACTCCCATTATACGAGACGAAACCACACAATTGATCTGCCATACTCTAAGACTATCAAAGATTCACAACAACCATAAATATGTAGGCCTTGAATTGTTCAATATGCTCCCTAAGACTGCACAAACAGTATCTATAAATAGATTTAAGACAATCCTAGGGCAGTGGCTCAAAGGTAAAGCATTTTACTCAATTGATGAATATAAAGAGTGTAATATGACAGATTTGTTGTTTTAACATAATTATACCTATTTGTAAAAGTATTTTTAATTGTAAAATTAACACTATTTAATATTACAAATGTGTGTGAAATTGTAACTCAACTTTTTGACGAAGCCCATTGTATGAGAAAATACTGAACGGCAAATAAAGATTCTTATTCTGCTTGCTTTTTCAAGTCCCCTGTATTCTTATTGTCAATTCATAAATACAGGGTGTAGCTTGTCTATTTCTGCATTAGTCAGTTGCCCTCTCATTTTTATTCCTTCCAATCATATAATTTTTTCCTGACAAATCTTGTCTCGGCTATCTAAGCCTAATGTCAGGTCTTCACTGTAAAAGCCCATACATCTGAAAAAGGTTTCTTTCTTTCTTTTTCCCCTGACATCCTTCCTCCTTCAAGTTTTCTTTCAGAGAATAAGTTTATTTTAATTACTTTGATGAGTGTATCTTTTCGGATATCTTGCCCTAGAAGTGTGGCACGACTACATCATCTGTCCTCAATAATACGAAGTTTGTGGTTTTGAATTCAAACGAAAGGAGAGGGGGGGGGATTTTGTAAATGTTAACGAAGTCAATAACCAACACTTTTCTGGGACAGTTTGTTATTTAGAATCGTTCACACAAAGCTTCTGCTTCATCTTTTGATAGCAACTGTTTGGAACACATTCTTTCAATAGAGCTCACAAAATTCTAACAAGAGCTG
Source organism: Locusta migratoria (assembly GCA_026315105.1). Classification (NCBI taxonomy): domain Eukaryota; kingdom Metazoa; phylum Arthropoda; class Insecta; order Orthoptera; family Acrididae; genus Locusta; species Locusta migratoria. Next base: position 116,546,374 of record CM048750.1, on the reverse strand, counting down.
TTTTCATTGGATATAATGCCATATTGTTATCCTTGCTTAACTTTCATAGTAGTAATTGTATGTAAATTATGGCAATTACATTAGAGGTTTATTGTGAATGTAATACATTGACTGAATAAAGAAACTGAGTCTCGATTTTTTTGTGTTTTTTCTGAATTTCTACTCCAGTCTGGAAATCACAGTATGAAAATTGTTTGAAGACAAGTCTACTTAAATGCCAAAAAAAGTTTAGGTACAGATGAAGCATAACCTTTGGTGGGATAAGTTTGGGGAATAAAATCAACCATTTCTTTCCCAGTAAAATCTAATAAAATAGCAGCATTTGACTTGCCCTAAGTAAGTTACAGAATCCTAAATGGGGTGAGGGGCTAAAGATTGGAACTATCCTAATCGGCTTTGTATTTTGGTTAAGGAATGTAACCAGCTGCTTTTATGGATGTTTTATATTCCATAACTCAGTCTTTAAACCACTGCAGGCACATCATCAGTGGATAAGTTACAGGAACATTTATCATCTTACATCAAGTGTTCTTGTAACTTACCCTATGATGACAAAGCCTGCTGTGCCTCGAAAACTAGTTATGGAATATAAAACATCTATAAAAGCAACTGGTGGCATTTATTAACCAAAATACCTCACCAATTTACACTACAGCTGCAGTTCGCATCCAACATAGGTATTTTAAATAGTGAGAAAAAACTCACTCTCTATTTGTATGTCCAGCACTTTAACCATCACACCACAACATGTAATGTGAGCTGATTAACACGGTCGCTGCGGCTGACACTTATAAGCGTTTCCATGATCAACTCGCCAGAGCTGCTGGTGCTTATAAGCGGCGCGCTAGCTGAGTACTCAGTTTAGTTAGTTCGGCTGTGCACTCGTGTTAGTACAGGCCACCAAAAAACATCACTTAACATTTTCCTGTCTGCAGTTGTGTTTTTTCGTCTTTAATGGTTTGCAATAAAAACATTGCCTATACACCTTGCAAATTTATGTGGGATTAGGTTTTCATAGCACTACATTGCAGATGATACATGTTTCTTTTTCTCTGTTTGATAAACCTTTTGTTGTTTTTCAGTATAATTCTTTCTCAATGAAGCGGATTTATCGCTTGTTTGAATTTAATTTTATTTCCAGTTTGCAATAAATCAGGGGCGTTGTTAGAATTGTTTGCAATAAATGCATATGACGCTTATAAGTCAGAGAGCTTGCAGCATTTATCACGTAATCAGCATGCAGACATTATATTCACTTTCAATATTACAGGTTTAGCAGTGGTCTGATTTCAGCTCTTGGTGCACCTGCACTTACAGGCGTCTGCCTAGAGCGTTAGCTGCCTGCATTGGTGACCGTAGTGAACGTGTTAAGAAAAGGGATGAGGTATATTACTAATGTGAGGGCTGTTTATCATAATAAACTTACTAAAATATATTTTCATTCACTCATTCAGCAGTCAACCCTTCATAGTTTGTCAAGAATCCTCTACATGAAATTTTTGTAATGCCCATATTGTGACTGCTTGACTTCTTTATGATGGTTATTGAAAATAAAAAAAATCAAATAAGGGTGTATTGGAAATGTTATAAATGTTGGAGGCGGATTTCTGAAACCAAAAGAATATTGAAAGTCCATAGGTCCATAAATAAATGTTATTTGTTCAATATCTCCTCCACTTTTCTTTGCGCCTATGCTGTTAACAAATTGTGGTTCATTACACACCTTTGAACAGTTCTGGATTGTATTAGTTAGTTTCACAGGCTTCCCTGACATTAATGAAGGGTGTGTGCCATAGAATTCAGATGCATGAATTATTTATTTTAAAGAGCATCAAAGATAGTAATCCGTAAGACTTAGGTAGGAGGAAGATGGCAGGTTGTGGAATTACTTGTTCGTTCTTTTTCATCTGTCATAGTAGACTACCACCTTTTGTGTATCTAAATTTGCAACAAGAGTAAGTTGATGCATAGTCATAAAACAATCAGATAATTTCTGTTATTTATACAGACACATCCTGTTACAAATATGGTGTACCCTAGAATAAAGTGTTGCAGACTTTCTGTAAGATGTGCTTGCACCCAAAAAAAAAAAAAAATCGTAGCACATATGTTAATTGTAAAATATTGCAGTTGTCTAGTATAAATTATATCTAAGTTTATTCAGTGGCAAATTCGGAATGTGAAAACCTGCCATTCCTTCTCTCTAAATGTTGCCATAGCCATAAATAATACTGTAGATACAAAAAATGCTTCTGCAATTTTATTTACAATCATACAAAGTTGGTTCTTGGAACATATAGTGATTGACAAGCAGAGACCTTTCAAATATTTTAGATTATACGAATATATAAATTGCATCTGTGATGGATAGTGTCTTTCATTCATAATCGAAACATCTACAGTCCTGGATTGCAATCCAACCACTGCCTAAATTTTAAAACCAAAATCATAAGTAATGACAACCAAAGACTTTGAGAACAAGAATTAACCTTGTTCTGTCAACAACCTTCCCATAGAAGGTGGAGAATTGGACAGAGGTTCAGGGCACACTGTGTCCTTGAGGCGGGAAGCTGACCCCAATCATGGAAAAACTGGCAAGATCGAAAGCGTGAGGATGCAAGGGGCAACAAGTCAAAATATAACCAAACTTACCGTCTTATGCAGGTGATAAAATTTTAATAGGAAATAACATTGATAGAATTGATAATATAGTAAGGGCAGTTTACAACTCACTGCAAAGACGTGGCGACAGGCTGCAACAGGTACATACAAAAGACGCACACATACAACACTTTCAGCTATCGGCCATGGCCTTCTTCAGAAAATAGAACACTCATGCAATCACACAGGCACACAATAGTCACACAACCATCACCTTCCAGGTGTGAGTGTTCTATTTTCTGAAGAAGGCCATGGCCGATAGCTAAAAGTGTTGTATGTGCCTGTTGCAGCTCTTCGCCGCGTCTTTGCGGTGAGTTGTAAACTGTCCTTACTATATTATTAATTCCATCCTGAACTTTCCACTATAATATTGGTGGAATTGAAATGTAAATAAATCAATGAAGGAAAATCTGAATACTGGATCATATGATGGGAAATATAACTACAGAATAATATGATAGAGGCACGCTGAGCTGCTGACACGTGAAAATAGATAATAAGATTCACACAACTTAAATTTTCAGCCATGGCCTTTGTCAGAAAAAGAAACCACATACCAGCCACTCCAGCAATACAAGCATCTAGATTGTCTAGATGCTTGTCACTTGGACATGAGCGTTGTGTGTGTGTGTATAGTTGTCTGAGTGATTGCACAAATTTGTGTTTCTTTTTCTGATGAAGGCCATGTGATTATCTACTTTTGTGTCTGTCAGCAGTTCAGCATGCTTCTTTATGGTGATTTGTTACCGATCCTCCATTATTGACATTCCCATCGAATTTGCCATTGTTAGAATAATATGGTAACCTTCACACAAACTTTCAATAATACTCCAAACTTAAAATACCTTGATGTAAATATAAATTACTTTAATAGACAAAAAAATCAAAATAGACCATGGAATGCAAATAAAGTTTACATGTCCCTCCAAACCTGTGACCATAAAAACCACCCTCAAACTCTATAACACACTCAGGCCAATACTGTTGTATGAAGTGTGACAAAACAAGACCACTAATTATAACTTATTGAAACAGTGTTTGAAAATAAAGTGGACAGAAAAATCTTTGGGCTACCATTTGACCTAGACATACAAACATGATAGGAGATTCAAGAGCTAGTGAAATTCCTAATGTGAGATGTTTGTAACATACATGCCATGTTCTTAGAATGGATCCTGACAGGAGAGTCTTTCAGATATCACTTTCGCTGTGGCTGACGCTATCCTACAGTGAGCATGGATGCTTATAAGCGTCAGCCGCAACAAAAGTGTTAAAGAACTGAAAGATCAAATGCTCGATCAAGAAGCAGGTGGTAAGAAGAGGTGACATCGGACTTAGTGTTTGGTACCATAAGAACTCGTGGCAGACAGTGAATAAGCCATTGCCAATGGAGTGGGTGAAGTGAGAAGGGGGAGATCAAATACATGTGTATATATTTCCAGGATACATACAAAAATTGTAAAATAAGAGTCTCGATCAAGAGTGAGCTCAGTTTGTAAGTGTAATCAATGAGAGAGTGGCTGGTAGGAAATGGAAATATTTTGATATGACAGAAAATTTCTCTATATTTTTATTTATTTTGTGAGCAATAATAAAAAGTTTATTTTGAATGTATACTTTTGTTAGGACCTTTTTCCCTCTTCCTTAATAACTATTACGTATCTGAGGCTATTATCCATGTGTCACCTTATAAGAAAATGTCCCTGTGATGCAATGGCCAAGTGCTCTAAGGCACCTTGCTGTGGAGTGTCCGGTTGTTCTCCATCAGAGGTTTGAGTTCTCCCTCGGGCATGGGGTTGCACGTGTGTTTTCCCTAGATTAGTTTAAGTAGTTTGTAAACCTAGGGACTGATAATGACAGTAGTTAAGTCCCATGGCTTTACAAACTCTTGAACAATTTAAGAAACTATTAAAAACACATATCATTTGAATTAGATTTGATAGAGTAACATAAATGGATAAAATCAATGAAGATGCCATGATATGAAATGATACAAATGTAAAGAGGTCAGAAAAATGTGACCCCACAATGAAACAATTGTCTTCCAGCCCGGTACAAATTTTCACGACAGGTATTCAGTTTCATGATACTGATCTGTAAGATACAATTTTCACAAAATTATGTCTACTCTAAATCCTCTGAGGTCATACATTCAATCAGTGCACAAAATTGTTTGTACTGCAATGATTTGTATTGTCAATATACAGGAGTTCGTCCATAGGATGATCTGTCTCAAGCTTGCCATAATGTACACCCAAATTCTTTTAACAAAATTAGAGAAGGAATAGAACAAAATTTTCAGCACTTTATTAGTTTATACAAATAGTTTTGTAAAACTCATAAATTCACTATAATCTGCATTCCCTTTAGTGTAATGCTGTAAAATATATTTCTACAAATTGTTGTTTTCATTGTGAAGACTGTGCTCTGTGAAAAAAATTTATTAAGCAGCTTTCACACTTTTTCCTCCAATCAGTGTTCTTCTAGTCCCCCCCCCCCACCTTCAGTTTTTAATACTATCAAATCTAGTGACCCATCACAATTTTTGTCTAAGATAATCTCTAAGAACAAATTATTTTTCCTGTTCCCATCTTCTTAGAATCTAATTGGTCAGAAATAATGTTCAGTGTAGCTTGTCCACATTTTTATTTTCTTCTTCATTATCAACATTATTCCTTCAATTCCCATATTCAGTTTTCCCTTGATAAACTTTTTCATAACGTATTCACTAATTCCCACTATATATAACTAAAAACGAGGTAGAATGGCTGGCCAGTACTTACCATTGTGCTGTACCGCCAATAGTCACACAAATGAAGAATCAGAAAAAAGGGGACAAAAAGGACAAGGGCAAGCTTTCGGAACACAGTTCCTTCGTCAGGTGGGACAAAGGAACTGTGTTCCGAAAGCTTGCCCTTGTCCTTTTGGTCCCCTTTTTTCTGATTCTTCATTTGTGTGACTATCGGCAGTACAGCACAATGGTAAGTACTGGCCAGCCATTCTATCTCATTTTTAACAATATTTATCACCTCTGAGGAGATTTTTCATCATTAATCCACTATATATAACCTCATTCTACCCATTTCTCTTATTAAATTCTCTAACCTTTTAAATTGATTAAGTAATCTGATGTTCTATGCTCCACCTGCAAAAGTGACACAAAAAACCCATGTTAACTAATGTTAAGACTACATCAGTCAGTCAACTAGACAGTTACCCATTCAGCCTACAGAAAAGGATGCTGTGTCTCTTTACAAATCTGTTCACTCTGGAAGTTCTGCTTAAACCCCTCCAATATGGCTGTGCATACAGTACAGTTATCAGTAATATTAAGGCACACTAAACTTCGAAAGGTTTAGGGATCATGCGGGAGTAGAGGCAGTCCTAGTATTTACTTAAAGTAAGCAAAAAAGAGAGTGAAATTATTTGCTTATTTTATATGGTACCAATACAGTGACAGGAACATCATTCCATATAATTCTTTCTTGGGTTTTAATCCGCTTCATGTACTGTAGTAAGTACCAGTAATTGTCTGCTGAGAAAATAATACTATAACAGGTTTCAAAAGTAGAAATTGTTTTGCAGCCACTTATCTTTTGAGGGATAATCCCCCCCCAAATTGCATTCTCAACTGCCAGGTTTCAGCTCTCAAAGCTCTTCAAATTACAGATTAATAGACAAACCATTTCTTCTTTTTCCAGATGCTGCCATTACAATTGTTTTCTCTGAGTCAGTGGGCCCTCAGTGATAAGGACTGCAGGATGTGAGCATACCTGCTCAGGTAATTTGACCTTTTATATTCTGCATTTATGACCATGTGATTAAAAAGTTTTCTAGCTTCATTTTTGCAGCTTTTATTTATATTTAATTTTATTAACAGTTGTTTTGCTTTAGAGAAGGGAAAAGTTAAAGTATCCCTATAAGTAGGATAAAATTGCATTATTTCATATCCAGTTCGTATACACACATTGTGAATAATGGTTTGAGTAGTATAAATTTCAAAGTAAATGCCCTTTTATGTAAGATGAGTTACAAACTTAAGAGTGATAATGTTCAAAGAATTTCTTAAATCACAGATCCTTCTATTTTCATTCAGAACTAAACTTTGAGGATCATCCATTTATTTGTCTTAAAAGGTAATACATGCTTATAAAAAATTAACTGCTGGGTTAGCTTATATTTACTTTCTCATAGAAAGATTACAAATTAGTCAATAATTACAGCAAGAAATATAATTATCCTTACAAAAACTTGATGGCTTTGTAGTCATACTTTCACTGTGCTGTTAAGTTCATGCCTAACCACATACTTATAAATCATACTTTGATGAAAACAGTGAAATATTTTTGTCAAATAAGTGTGTGAATTCAGTTACAGCTTGTTTCACTCCCTGCAATTAAAGCTGTTGTCGGGTACTGGCCTAAACACGTATTTCAATATTAATACAAAACAGCAAAGGATTTTGCAAAATGCATTGAATTATAACCAAACCTCCCATAAATTGCATCTGTGCAACTGTTAAACTGTGGCCAAAAACAAGATAACCACCTTGTGGCACAACATGCAGCGGAGCATATGCTTGATTTCAATGGCAGCTGCACAACTGGTGTCATCTGGATCTTCCCACCACCAGCTTTTCTGAACTACACACATGGAAGCTATCCTTGCCATGGCGGAGCGGTCGAGCGCATTCAGGCGCTATGCTACAATGCGCGAGATCGTTCCCCGTCAGGAGTTCGAATCCCCCCCCCTCAGTCATGTATGTTTGTACAGTCTTTATTATAAGGTAGTTTGTAAGTCTGAAATTTCAGTGGTTAAAACTGATCGACATAAAGGAGATTTTACTGTGTTCACATTCATAGAAAGAAATGGTTATTTCGGAGTTTTACAGAAGGGACACTTTATTCTCCCCATATTAATGCATTAGAGGTTATGTGGCACAGAGCAAAGCATGTCACTCAAGTATTAAAACGTCCATCTACTGTAGTGTTACCTCTGCAGAACTTGAATTTCTCCAGGAATGTGTATGGTAAATTGGTTTAGCACCATCACTACAAGAACTCTTTATTTCGTTGCAATATAAGTAAAATTTAGTCTTCTGGCTTGATTCTTCACTACAATTAAGATGATGCAATGAGAGGCCCAGATACTCTGTTCCTCATGCATTTTCTTCTTTGTATAAATACTCGGACTCTTAATAATTCCAGAGATTACATTTTGGACAGATAAGAGAGAATAATTATAATGAGCATTTAATGCCCAGTAACTTTACAGGAGATTTATAGAATACACTTCTTTATTCTTCTAAAGAATACATTATGGACTCCAACTTGTGACAAACCAACTTGTCTTTAAACAGTCTCCAACAATACTCCTCTAACAAAATCACATCAACTCATCAAACAAGTGACAAGGTTCATAGAACATGTAAATTACATACTTATTCCTGGACCTTAAATTTCATTTACATTGAAATTCACTTTACATAATACTATTCATCAAAACATAATTGAAAACTAATCTGCAATGGTTGAAGATAAAAAAAAATCAAAAGAAAATATTTCTTCATAAATGGTATTTAAATAAACTATTTGACATTCTTGTGTCAGTTCATTGAGTTGTAGTGCCGCTTGTTACACTACACTTCTTCTAATTGGTAACTGTCAGCAAAAAGAGATGCCAGCTGCTGGTACAGCCAGCCTATACAATCTAACATTGTGTACCTTTCTAAATAAGTTACTTTCACTGTACACTGTATCTGATTATGAAAGTTACTATAAAATGCTATTGGCAATCTTTATTACTTCCATCACCATATTTATCTAATACATAAACATGACTGTTTGTTTGTATGTTAGTTCGTATTTTATGCACGGCAGCACTATTAGTAAGGTACCAATGAAACTTTGCTAACATATAGTTTGCACGTTTGCAATTGTTATTGACGTAATTAAATGACTGTAAGCCACATAGTTCAGGAGATATGACATAATAAACAATGAAATGTGCAATAAATTGCTGCATAATGCGACAGTGTTGCACATCTCCTGCTAAACCACCGGACCAATTTTAACCAAATTTGCTGCATGTATTCCTTCCATAAGGTAATAATCGATGTAGGGGTAAGAACCACATCTCATAGTTCAGGAGATATGATGTCATAAACAATTATATGGTTAAAAAAACTGTGATGTCATGCAACTTGTGAATAAGGATACTTTATTCATCCTCCAATCTTCATGAAATTTTGCACAAGTGACCTTCAAAACAAGAGGAAGGTCACTATACTTAAGATTTAATATGGCGCATAGCAGTGGGTACCTTGCCAATCACCATGAAAGTTAACACAGTTATGTAATTTTTTACAGGTGGAGGAGGCAATGGACTGGGGAGGTGAGGACGTTTACAACAGACAGGCGAGGTGGTGACTGGCAGAGAAAGTGAAAGATGAAGATGAGCAGAGAAAAGCGCAGGAGGAGACAGAGATAGAGGAGATGATGAGTGAACAGAGAGAGAGAGGGAGGGGGATAGGATTGGCAGAGAAAGGGAAAGGTGGAGATGGGACACAATAGATGAACAGAGGGGGGGGGGGAGAGAGAGAGAGAGAGAGAGATAGAGAGAGAGAGCAGACTGGAGGTGGTGCATGAAGGAATGAGGTGGTGGACAGAGAGAGAAGGGATGAGGAGATGGACTTACTGATAATTGGAATAAATAAGTACCTGAGCAGTGCCAGGTATTCAGATAGTACAGTATAGAATCATCGAACCTATGCTGTCAGCACAGAGCAAGACAGTGTTAAATCTTTTATGCGCACCTCTCCACAGCTCCAGAATAAAGTTGCTTACAGAATTACACACGTAGTAAACAATTAAAGTGACATCAAAATGTGAGTAATTTCTATGTGACATAGAAAAGCTGTAGTAGTAATTGTGCTTCTTTAAACATTCCAGAACCTATGGCTGCGAAAAACATTAAATTTCTGAGATATACTTAGATTCGCTGGCCAGTACTTAGCTTCCTGCTGTTCCGCCGACAGTTACACACAGTAAGAAAAAAGAACGAAGCTTTCGGAACTGTGTTCCTTCTTCAAGTAAGAGAGAAGTGTGTGTAACTGTCGGTGGTACAGCAAAACGGTAAGTACTGGCCAACCAATCTATCTCTTTCAAAAATTAATTTATCATCTCTGTGGAGAATTTCCATCATTAATAAGATATACTTGACACAAATATAAATAAAATCTGTGGCTTAGCATGGTGGGTGTGGGGCTGAGGTCCGCATCAGGTACAGGCACTATGGAAATCATAAACCATGCAAGAGTTGTCTCAGAAAATTTGTTTTCGTCCTTTCACTATTGGCACTTAAGGCAGATGTGTCAACAGCAGAGCTTACTGACTAGATATGACCTTTTGCATTCTCATATGATGCTAAACAAAAAAGTGTATTTTCTTTTATTGTTTACCTGTCAGTAACATTGTAATTATTGGAGTAGCATTAAACTTTCACTATTCTGCTTCTTATCCTACACGACTGTTCGTATTCTTCCGTTATTGTACATGACCAGGAGCGATAAGTGAAACTTTTTAATAAAGGTGCCTGCAGGGGTGCTCGCGAACACAAATACGCCTAGTGGAAATTAATTTATGAATATCAAAACATATTGATTTTTATGGCGCAAAATACCTGGAATATTATCAGATAAGGTTCTTCTGACAAAAAGAAGTGAAAGTGCCAGGCCGAAGGACGTGGAAAAATGTGTGAAATTCTCAGTTATGAAAAACCTGACAGAAGAAACAAAAGTGAAGAATCAAAGAGAAGCTGAAGAGCATTAAGAAAATGCAGAAAATCTATTAGATAGTTTAATGTAGATGACAGTAGATTGCAGAACAATGTACCAGATGAAGAGGTTGTGAATGAAAAAGATTTCTCATTGGCCTGTTCCAGAAGATGTAAGGGCTAATTAAAATAGCGTGTGTAGCAATTCAGAGCACAGACAGACCATCAGTTTCCATTAACACTTGGCGGGTTGCTCTGTTCATTATGTAGACTAATGAAATAAAGTTGGAGAGAAATTTCGAGAACCTGTATAGCACACTCAACAACAATCAGACACTTTCCGCACAGGTTTGTAAATTCTGCCAACCTCTTCCACCGCAAGAAAAGTAATATTTTTGTACGCCCAGGGGGGGGGGGAGGAGGTGAAACACGGTATCTGTTGCCAAACTAATCAAGAATTAAACAACAGGAAACCTTAAAACTGTTCTGTCGAAAATCAGACCTTGGCCACCCTAAGATAGACATTTGTGATCGGAAATCATTTAAATCAGGCACATCCAATCTTTTTAACTGAAGAAATGCTCAGGTTAAAAGCATATTATTGTATGTTACCAGTATGATAAATTATTTTCTCCAATCTCTGTGATCAATTTGTGAATCAGATGATAACTGATAACACGTGATCTGTTATAATTAACAAATGATGACATACACTGTGAAGCGTTGACATAACGAAGCTACTCTACATAAAGTGTGTTTCTCCTTACTTTCATCCACTAAAACTTTTGTTTAGAGTCTAAGTAGCAAGATAAAAATCCATGGCATGAACATTGCAGAAAATATTTTGGTGCAATTGAAAATTTTATTTACAAAAATAATATTCAGTTGAATAGTAAGAAATGATGAAAATACACTGAAAAACAATTAGATCCCATTGCTCATCTGCCAAAGGCAGCAGAAAATAATGATGGTTCTATTAGTAATAGTTTTCATTACTCATTAATAGTCTTTTGTGCACACTGTTTGGTTATGTCAAATTTTGAAGCCATTTATGTCACCTAATGCTTATATTACCACAAGCGTTCAGTCCTGGTCAATTACAGGTGAAAAGATATTCAGTAATAAACCTACAGTTCAAAGTGCTGGCACAGCTGCAAAAAAGAACTGCAAGCGATAATTAAAGTTGTCTGAAATGAAATGACTCGTGTTCGGAAGAGTGCCTGAAATGAATGGTTATAGAATGGAATATTTAATAGCCTTTCAATATTTTTCATACAATTTGTGTTGTCAGGATACATAGTGGAATTTACATTTATACATTAATCATATACATACAGAATCACATATTACAAACAAACAACATTTAAGGGAAACACACATTTTTACTATCAGTTTTTAGGAATTCCTCAATTGAGTAGAAATCACTATATTTTAGACTAGTTTGCGGGGTGATTTTATATTTGCTCTTTGGTATTGTATGAGCTGATTGTGGTAGCTTATTGAAAAATTTTAATCTTAAATACTTATAGTTATTGGCCAGTCTTGTGGAAGGCAAATCCAATACACAGTTGTTTTTCGTATTGTGTGAATGCACATTACTTCTAGTGTTCAATTTATCTATATTTTATATGTATATATTAGAGGGAAACATTCCTGGTTGAAAAAAATATTTGTTAAAAATAAAGACAGTTTAACTTACCAGGTGAAAAGGCACTGGTTCGTTGACGCGCACGCACACACTCTCCTGGGGAGTTACCCCACAGCAATATTCTATATTGCAGCTGCGGATGGAAGAAAGCGTAGTATGATTGAAGTACCGTAATAATTGTTTGCTAACACTGTCCCTCAATTTGTGCAATAGGAAAAGTGCATGAGCTAATTTGCTGCATAGGTAATTGGTGTGTCCTTCTCAAGAGAGTTTTTGGTTTATGACCAGACCAAGCAATTTCACAGTTTTATTTTCATTTTTAGTTACCTTCAGGTCAAAAATTATTTCCTCTGTTTTTGTGTGATTTATGTAGAGTTGATTGGCCTGGCACCAGTGGCTAGTCATATCCATCATCTCTTTATTTTTATTCAACACACTTACAGGGTATATAAGTTGGAAATTCATTGACATAGACAATGAAGATGAAAGATCCAAGGACTGAGCCTTGGGTATCCATCTTTTTATTGGGATAATTGCTGATCTCTGTTTGCATATACAAGCTGTACCCTACTGCTTAGATAGGATTTGAGTGGTTCATCTCCTATTCCATAGTGGCTTTTTGATTACCACGTCATGAGACACAGAATAGGGTGCTTTACGTAAGTCAATAAGGGTTCCAGAAGTGTATAACCTTTTTCGTAGCCTTCATAAACATTGTTCACTAGAGATTGGACTGCTTTCATGTCTAATAAGTGTGATCTAAATCCAGACTGTTATTCATTTAATAATTTGTTGCATTCAAAGTACTTGTATATCTATTTATGCATACTGTTTTCATTTATCTTAGAGGGGGTTGATATTATTGATATGGGTCTGTAGTTAATTGGTAGATTTTTATCTTCTTTTTTATACACAGGCAGTGTGACTGCGAGCTCAAGACATTCTGGGAAATTTCCATCATCTAATACATGGTTTGACTGTGAGAGAAGTGGCATTTGGTCTTCCTTCTCTATAGAGTTTATGATGAAATTACTGAGACCATAATACTCTTCTATTTTTGAATTGCTGAGTTTGTTTATTGAGTGTTAAGTGTCATTCAAGGTGACTGAGGCCCAAATATATTACTTGCTTCTTGTTGTTTAGCATAAATGAGGAAAGCTTCTGCTTCGGATGCCATTCACAAAATATTCATTGACAGTATCATAGTCTATGTGAATACTGTTTTCTTTATTGTTGTTATTAATTTCACTCTTAATGACATTCCAAGCTGCGTTACATTTATTTTTTTGAGTTCAAAATATATTAATCATTCACATGACATTTGACATTTTTTTCTTTCAAACCTGTAAAGTTTTCACATATTTATGTAGTTTTCCTTGTCCCTATCAGTATTATGAGACTTATCTTTCAGAATGAATAATAATATCCTGAGTCTGTTTAGGTTATGGATATATTATAATAATAAGCCATCTTCAGTCACAATAATTTTATTGTTTTAATTGTCCAATGTGTTTGGGAGCTATAACTCCATTTTTTGAGGACTTTATTACTATAATTTTGTGTAGCATCTGCTTCACTTTTTCACTGAACAGTAGAACAACGATACAGTTGTTAGTTTTTGGCGAGAAAGTTGACGCAGACATTAATGCAAGGATCTTGTAATAAACATACAGTGAAGTTTTGTGAATTGTTACCTGCATTTGTCGAGATGAAATTATCTCCTGCGGTGTTGAAATAACTTACGAATTTGCACACATTTTACAACACATTTTTACAACTGTCGTGTTTATGCCGGTACTGTACACATCAAATTCATTACATTAAAGTTATGGAGTAATTAAGCTATAGATACAATCATTTGTTTTGATTAACAAAGTAGGTTAACAATATGACAAAATAAAATAAACAAGATTTTTAAGATGGCAGAGAGACGGTAATTTTTTGTTTACATTAGGCACATTCAGCTTAAACTTTGACAATTTATTATACAAGATAACCTGAAAAATAAACTGTTTATATTACCAAGTGGTTTAGTGTTTTGGCGGAATTGTTGAAAGGTTGTTATATTATTTCTATAAGCAAGACAAAAATTAATAGACAGCAAAATGACTTCAAATAGTGGGGCGGGATTTAGGAGATGGTGAGGGAGAGAGAGTGACCGGGGGGGAGGGGGGTATGGTGTATTTTTGCTTAAGGTAGGAATTAAGGTACGTACTTGTGTTGTTTACTTTTTGTGTGGCTGTTGTGTGAAGAGGCAATCTTCATTAAATACAAAAAGTAATCTGTTGTATTCTGTCAGTCTGTTCGTTCAGCATGTCAGTGGGTTGGATGATGTGTTGTTTGTGTATTTCTAGCGCCTCTAATATATTAAGTTTGGTGTCTGATGGTTGTCTGTGGCAGATTGTTAGGTCTTTGTTGATGTTTGGGAGGCTGCGTTTGCTCTCATGAAAGTAAGTTGCTACTACAGATTTGTGATGCACTTTTAGACATAGAGCTGACATGTGTTTATTATATTGTATGGCAAATAATGTGCATGCCCTGCCTGTGTAAAAAAACTGGTACAGTCCAGGCATTTGATCTTGTAAATACCTGGTTATTTATGTTTGTCAGGTTTGTTGCAACTGTGAGGAAGGACATGTTTTATCTTGTTGTTAGTGTAATAGCTCGTCTTGATACTTTTTTTGTCAATTTTGTAAGATGCTTTTCCAATTAAAGGAATACTAGAATATTTTATGCTTCTGGAGTCTGTTAGTAGCAAGTGTGTTATTTCATTTCTGTTTTGGTTCTTTTTTATGTTATGAAGTAGGTAATCAATTGTGGATGGTGGATATCCATTATTAGTGGCTACCTGTTTGATTAAAACAATTTCATTAGCAAGATCATGTTGTGCCATTGGGATGTTCACTGCTCTGTCTACATCTCCGAAATCCCACCCCACTATCTGAAGTCATTTTGCTGTCTATTAATTTTTGTCTTGCTTATAGAAATAATATAACAACCTTTCAAATATTCCGGCAAACCACTAAAACACTTGGTAATATAAACAGTTTATTTTTTGGGTTATCTTGTATAATAAGTTTGTCAGAGTTTATGCTGAATGTGCCTAATGTAAACAAAAAATTATCAAATCTTTCATCTTAAAAATTTTGTTTATCTTATTTTGTCATTTTGTTAATCAAAACAAATGATTGTAACTATAGCTTCAATACTCCACAACTTTAACGTAATGAATTTAATGTGTACAGTACCGGCATAAACATGCCAGTTGTAAAATGTGTGCAAATGTGGACCTTATTTCTCCAATGCAGGAGATGAAATTACCCTCTGCGGCAACTTTCTCGCCAAAAACTAACAACTGCGTAGTTCTTCTACCGTTAGGTAAAAAACTGAAGCAGATGTAACACAAAAATACAGTAATAAAGTACTCGAAAATGGAATTATAGCTCCAAAAGGCATAGGACAATAAAATTATTGTGACTGAAGACGGCTTATTATTATAATAATATACCCCTAACCTGAACGGTACAGTCACAGACAGCCCACGGTGAAATGTCCATTAATAATACTGTATAGCTGTGTATTTACTACTTGTTATACGTTGAGGCTTATGTGAAGTATTCATATAATATCTTCTAGTTACCATTGGGCAGGTCTTTTCTACTATGTGCTTAATCTCTGTCAGGAAAATGGAAAAGCATTTCTCAGTTGTTTCATTGTTATTCATTATTTGTGACCAATCCCTTTCTTGTAACTTATTGTAGGTGAGAGGAAAAAGCCATTCATTGGTGCTTAACTGAGTCCATAAACTTCGGTTTAATGGAAAAATTTTCCTAATCCAATTATTGAGAACTTGTGCATTTTGTAACAAATTAACCAGATAATGTTCTTGATCATACATGGATGTCAACCAAAATGTTTGTTTACATATCTTTTTTATTTTTGTCTACCTCTTTACAATCTAATTGGTCCACTTTTAACGTAGCGTATAATTTCTTAGAACTGTCTATTAGTAAATATTCCTTGTGTGGCTGTATGTAACTAACTTTCTATCCCCAACTTTACCCAGCATCCTTCTCCCTCCACTCCCCACCTAACTCACAGTCGAGTTCGTGTTGCTGGAGTGGCTGGACATGATAGTTGTGTGTGTATAACTGTCTGAGTGATTGTGTGACTGTATTTGTTTCTTTTCCTGTTGAAGGCCATGGCCGAAAATTTAAGTTGTGTGAATATGATTATCTATTTTTAGCCACTCAGCGAGACTCTTTACGGTGAGTTGTTACTTATCCTCCATTATTGTAAGTAAGTAAATCATTCTTTGACAGTTGTTACTTCCATTGGTAATGGTAGTATTTTGTATAACAAAAATAACTTATTCTCAATTAGTGGAATGTTAATTACATATCCTAACATTGCCTTGGTTACAAAGACATCTAGTTCCATAACTTTTAACATTGTTTATCCATATTCCTCTACTAGTGGGATTGGAAATCTTATATGCCATAATTCATTTTGAATTAATCTTAAATTTTGGACTATTTGTACATGTTTTACAATGTGGTGCAGTGATATTCTTTTGTGCCTGATCTATCGCACTTACCAATTGTTCGTATTGGGTACTAATCTCATTAGATATTACTTCTAACTGTAGAAGCTATTCATTGATTGACCTGAATGCTGTAATGTGTTTCAAACCTTTATCTGTGGTTCTTAATGAGAACATAATGAATTTTCCAACTTTGTCATTCCATTTTTGAGCAATTTCTTGTTTATGGAGATGTTATCTACTGTTCTATTCAGACCCGTTAATGTGGCTCTAATTACTGCCACTTGCTCTGTAGGTAATTTTAATAACTGTTCCAAATTTGCTTCCATTCTGTCAATTTGAGTTTCATAGTATGTAGCATCTGCCACATTCAAAGTGCTGAACAATATTTTACTAACTTATACCACAAAATTCAAAACTCCTCGGTTTTGTCAACTTCCTGGCCTTTTCAATTCATGTATCAGAGATTTTGTTTCTTGCAGTCTCTCGATATTTAGCAAAACCCCATTGTACTCTTGTACTAATGTTTAGACACACTAACTTGTCCTTGCACTGTTGTATAGCCCTAGTTCCTAATCATGCAGCTGCATAAAATTTCTCATCTAATTATTAATCGATATTTCCCCTTGGGCTCTCCATGACTGTACCGTATAGGTTAGGGGTATATAGTAATAATAATAATAATAATAATAATAAGCAGTTTTCAGTCACAATACTTTTACTGTCCAGCGCATTTCGGAGCTATAACTCCATTATCAAATACTTTTGTTATTGTACTTTAATAATATTTTTGAGGAGGATAGGTTGCTCACTCACCACAGAGCGGTCCAATGAGATGCAGGAAGGCACAAATAACAGACAACAACATTAGAGCTTTCGGCCTTTAAGGCCTCCATCGGAGACAACACACACACACACACACACACACACACACACACACACACAACACACACACACACACAAACTGCCAACTCCGGCTGCTGTGGCTGATCTGTGCTACCCAGCATCCTAGACAAAAGCAACCAGTGGTGGGGATGAGGAGGTGGCAGAGAGATGGAAACAGGAGGGGAGGGGGGGATGTGCAGCATGAGTGGGGGGGGGGGATATGTTAGTTCTGTCTGACGGGCAGTGTGCAAGGGAGGGAAGGAAATGAAATCTCCATTTTGACAGCTGCCACCCATTGCACACCAAAAAGTCCCTTCCGTATAGCCTATCCACCTGAGGTCATCGTATCTGCAGTGACAAGCAGTCACTCTCCAAATATGCCAAATGCCTCACTGAGGACTTCACTGACTTCAATTACCCTCCAAACCTTGTCCAGAAACAGATCTCACGGGCCCTGTCTGTCCAGCTCCCCACACCCACCGTCCGGCCACAAAGGAGCATCCCCTCTTGTGACCCAGTATCACCCAGGACTGGAGAAGTTAAAGCAAGTTTCCTGCTGGGGACTACCTTTCATCCTGCCCTGAAATGAGAAATATCCTACAAAATATCCTCCCCACACCCCCTACAGTGATATTCTGCTGCCCACTAAAACTACGTAATATCCTTGTCCAGCCCCACTCCACCCCTGCTCCCAATCCCTTACCCCATGGCTCATACCCCTGCAATAGACCTAGATGCAATACCTGTTCTATCCGCCATACCACCACCACCTTCTCCAGTCCTGTCACTGGAATTTCCTATCATATAAAAAGCAGTCATGTTATCTACAAATTAAGCTACAACCACAATGCAGCTTTCTATGTGGGCATGACTAGCCCAGCTATCTATCTGAATGAATGGCCATCATCGTACTGTGGCCAGGAGACAGCTAGACCATCCTGTTACAGAGCATGCAGCACTGCATAGTGTGACTCTTTTCTATGACTGCTACACAGCCTGTGCCATATGAATCATCCCCACAAACATCGGCTTTTCTGTATTGTGCAGATGGGAACTCTCCCTACAATATGTCCTACACTCCCGCAATCCCCCAGGCCTAAACATTCACAAATTCCTGTTTCTAGCACTGTTTCCTACCTCTCCCTGCCACTCTCTATCCTTACATTCGTCTCCTATTCCACCACACATTTCATTCCCTTCCCTTCCTTTCGCACTGTCCATCAGACAGCACTGGTGTATTTCCCCATCCATGCTGCACCCCTCCCCCCCCCCCCCCAATATGTTTGTCGTTCACCTAACGGTAAAAAGACGACAGAGTTGTTAGCTTTTGGTGACAAAGTTGCCGCAGGCATTAATGCAAGAATCTTATAATAAAAATACAGTGAAGTATTGTGAACTGTTACCTGCATTTGTCGAGAGGAAATTATATCCTGCATTGGTGAAATAACTTTCACATTTGCACACATTTTACAACACATTTTCGCAACTGACATGTTTATGCAGGTACTGTATACATAAGATTAAGTTATAGTTATGGAGTATTGAAGCTATAGTTACAATCATTTGTTTTGATTAACAAAGTAGGTTAACAATATGACAAAATAAAATAAACAAGATTTTTAAGATGACAGAGAGACGGTAATTTTTTGTTTATATTAGGCACATTCAGCTTAAATTTTGACAACTTATTATACGAGATAACCTGAAAAATAAACTGTTTATATTACCAAGTGTTTTAGTGCTCTGCCAGAATTGTTGAAAGTATGTTATTTCTATAAGCAAGACAAAAATTAATAGACAGCAAAATGACTTCAAATAGTGGGGCCGGATTCAGGAGAGAGGGAGGGAGAGAGAGGGGGGGGGGGCTATGTCTATTTTTGCATAAGGTAGGAATTAAGGTACGTACTTGTTGTTTACTTTTTGTGTGGCTGTTGTGTGTAGAGGCAATCTTCATTAAATACAGAAAGTAATCTGTTGTATTCGCTGTCAGTCTGTTCATTCATCATGTCAGTGGGTTGGATGCTTTCTTGTTTGTGTATTTCTAGTGCCTCAATATATTAAGTTTGGTGCCTGATGGTTGTCTGTGACAGATTGTTAGGTCTTTGTTGATGTTTGGGAGGCTGTGTTTGCTCTCATGAAGGTAAGTTGCTACTACAGATTTGTGATGCACTTTTAGACATAGAGCTGACATGTGTTTATTATATTGTATGGCAAATGATGTGCCTGTCCTGCCTATGTAAAAACTGTTGCAGTCTGGACATTTGATCTTGTAAATGCCTGGTTTTTTATGTTTGTCAGGTTTGTTGCATCTGTGAGGAGGACATGTTTTATCTTGTTCTTAGTGTAATAGCTCATTTTTATACCATATTTTTTTAAATTGATTGGCAATTTTAAAAGATGCTTTTCCAGTGAAAGGAATACTAGAATATTTTGTGGTTTTGGTGTCTGTTGGTAGCAAGTGTGTTGTTTCATTTCTATTTTGGTTCTTTTTGTCATGAAGGAGGTGATCGATTGTAAATGGTGGATATCCATTATTAGTGGCTATCTGCTTGTTAAAACAATTTCATTAGAAAGATCATGTTGTGCCATTGGGATGTTCACTGCTCTATTAACCATACTTCTGTATGCTACTAATTTTTGTGTGAAGGGATGGAAGGAGTTGTGAATAGTTCTATCAGTAGCTGTTTTCTTTCTGTGGACTGTGAAGGTGTGTGTGTTGTTTTTTATGCAAACTGCTAGGTCCAGAAAATTTAATGTGTTATCTGCTTCATGTTCAATGGTGAATGTAATGTTGGGATGGAACTGGCTTGAAAGGTTACATAGTTGTTCTAGTTCCGTTTTGCTGTCTTGGAAGAGTAAGATATCATCATCTAAGTATCTATGAAAGTTGCTGTCACTACCTGTGCTCCTTCGCCTGGTAAGTAAACTTCATCTACTTTTTATATAGATATTTTTCCTGCTAAGAGTTTTTCCGTCTAAAATTCATATAATAAGTTTAAAGTAAATTATTTTACTGACTAATGTATGATTTGAACAAAGAATCTGATGATCAATATAAATTTCAGCTAATCGCCCAGAGAGACTTGATCCCATTGCTAATCCATCTGGTTCTACATAAAATTTGTTATTAAACTGAAAATAATTTCAATACCAGGTCCATAAGTTATTTAATTTCTGTTGCTGCAATTGGCTTAAATTTGTTTAAATTTTTGTTAATCATGTCTAGTGTTGACTTTACTGGGACATTGGCAGACAGATTTACAATATCGAAAGATGCTAGTCTAGATCCACTGGGTACATGGAGGTCGTTGACTGCCTGAATGAATTCTCTGTTGTTCTTGATGAATCTGCTGCTTTCAAAAGTGTGTCTTCTTGAGGATATTGAACAGCTTTTTGTTTAGATGGAATGCTGGGCTTTTTCTTGAGTTTACCACAGGTCTGATGGGGATATTTTCTTTATGTACCTCGTGCTGTGCTCTTACAACAGGTGGTTGTGGATTCATCACGATTCTTTCTCTTGTTTCTTGGACTGTGAAGAGGAAATTACTGTTCTTCATTGGTTCTTTAATTTGTCTATGGAAACATTGTGTGAGATCCTTATTAACTTCCTTGATGTTGTTTTTGACAAAAAAAAAAAAAAAAAAAAAAAAAAAAAAAAAAAAAAAAAAACAACTTTGTTTTTTTCTATATAGTCATCCACCTTCATTATAGCTGCAGCATTGCCTTTATTAGCTTTAAGAGCAAGTGCTTCATTTTCTTTCAATTTTTGACTTATATTATTGGCAGTTAACCTCTCTTTTGAATTGATATTCTGTTGCTTTCGCTCTTCAAGTGCTTTTTTATTCAGAACTGAACTAGCTTTATGTGCTACTATAACCTAATGTTTTTATATTTACATAAGTTATCGACTTCCATGTTATGCCAGTAATCTTTACTTCTCCTTTATGATGATAGTATATTCCGGGTGAGGTAAGGATTGGGTGAATCTCCACAACCTCGTCCATGTCGCCGTGCACTGCAAGACTGTGCGCCCTCTACACACAGGTAATGATCCAACTCCATCTAATTGCCATTATTGGCACCACACTTGATCTGTTCTGTTGCAGGCTGCTGTGTTATCTTGTTTGCTCAGCTGGGCTGGTAACACTCGGCGGCACATCAGTTGGCTTCTCCCTTTATTTCCCTGCTTACTATCAGTGCACCCACTGATACACTCCTACTTTATTTAACTGCTGGTCCACACACGTGTCCTACCTGGCTGCCCGTTGTGCCCGATCCCTTAACGTTCTTCGTGTCCTCAGTGGCACGTCATGGGGAGCGGATCGTACCGTCCTGCTTCACCTTTACCAGGCCATTGTTCAGTCGAAGCTCGACTATGGAAGCCTTGTGTACTCTTCAGCACGGCCGTCGATTCTCCGCCGTCTCAACTCTATCCACCATCGTGGATTACGTCTGGCGACCGGTGCATTTTATACCAGCCCTGTTGAAAGTCTGTATGCCGAGGCTGCTGTATTACCTTTGACCACTCGACGTGACATACTCTTGTGTCGGTATGCATGCCGCCTACGGTCGATGCCCAACCATCCCTCTTACAGATTATTTTTTGACGACTCACTCGATCGCCAATATCAGTTGTCTGCGGTTGCCTTGCTTCCACCGGGAGTTCGGTTTCGCCGCTTGCTACAGCGGCTCGATTTTACCTTTCCTTCCACCCTTCGGTTGAGCGAAAGCCCATTGCCACCGTGGCATCAGGCCCAGGTTCACACACACCTCGAACTTAGTTCGCTCCCCAAGGAGAGCACTCCGGATTTGGTATTCCGCTCGAGGCTTGTCGAACTCCGTTCGCGGTTCGATAATGCCGTATTTATTTACACTGATGGTTCCAAGAGCACTGCCGGTGTCGGATCTGCCTTCGTCGTCGGGGACAACCGTTTCCAATACAAGCTCCCTGACCGGTGCTCGACCTTCACGGCTGAGCTTTTCGCCCTCCACCAGGCCGTTTCGTATACCTGCCGCCAACGCCAACCTTTCTATGCCATATGTTCTGACTCCCTTAGTGCCCTGCAGAGTCTTAAGGACCCTTTCTCGAACCATCCTCTCGTGTATCGGATCCAACGCTCCCTCCAGTTGCTGGCGGATGACAGCTGTCACGTTTCTTTCCTGTGGGTCCCTGGCCATGTGGGTGTGCCCGGGAATGAGGCCGCCGACACAGCAGCCAAGGCAGCAGCTCTTTTACCTCGCATGGCTACCTTTTGCGTCCCATCGGACGATGTTCAACGGGCTCTTCGCCGGAGTATCGTGTCGCAATGGCACAGTGTGTGGCTTTCACTGTACAACAATAAATTGCGAACTGTCAAACCGATCCCGACCGCTTGGAGGACATCCTCACGCCCCTCTCGGCGGGAGGAGGTCATCCTGGCTCGGTTGCGGATCGGTCATTGCCGTTTCAGCCACCGTCACTTGCTATCCGCCGAACCTGCACCGCTATGCTCCTGCGGTGAACTGCTGACAGTGCGACATGTTTTACTGACTTGTGTTAATTTTAATCATCTCCGTGTAGCCCTTCACTTTCCGTCTACTCTGGAGGAAATTTTAGCTGATGACACACGAGCAGCTGCTCGAGTTTTGCGTTTTATCAACTTGGCCAACTTATCCAAGGATATTTAACTCTTTTAATTGTCTTTTATCTTTCGTTTTTAGCCTCTTGTTGATGTTCTGACAGTCTACATTTTTTTAGATCATAGCGAATCTATGTTCTTGGCTGGGCGCTAATGACCATAGAAGTTGTGCGCCCTAAAACCACAAAAAAAAAAAAAAAAAAAAAAAAAAAAAAAAAAAAAAAAAAAAAAAAAACTTTATTTAACTGCACACCACTACACACAACCCCACATCTGACTGTCCATCAGTAGCGACTGCTACTGTCGGCGAACTGCATCTCGATAGCTTATTTGCCACCACTCTCAAAGACCTACTTCATGAGGTCAGTGTGAGCTATGCTCAATGCTCAGCCAAGCCAAGGCACCTAACTTAGCTCTTTTGTGACTAATCTCGAGAACCTAGATCATGAGGTTAATGAGATCTATGCTCAGGAGAGCAACTTCAGTACACACTGCTTCTGAAGCTCTTGGCATGTGCATTTTATATCCGATTTCTAGAGCCCCTTTGCACACATTCCCCTCCTTTTCTCGTTCTTTGATGTAAATGTTCCGGACTGCCTAGTCACGAACACATTTTGTGCCGGCCCGTGTCCACTTCGCAGTCGCAGATAACAAATGGTTATGCGCTTACACATATTTACTTGCCCTGTTGCTCTATTGGTAGCGTGTTGTCTCGACGGCGTCTACTGCCTACTGATTCCTGACTGAATTATTCTATCAAGAAATGTATGTTACATTATTTCTTATTCTAGATTCCCTGTGGACCTGACAGGGGGAGGATTCGAACCCACAATGGGGAAAGGCCTCGCACTGTGCTCCGATGTGCCTCAATGCACTCGGCCACTCTGCCGCAGCTTGCACTAAGTCCTTGTGTATATTACTTATTATGTTATCAAGACAGGCATTAAGTCTAGTAGGCTTTTCATTCAGACAATAATAATTTAATGATTTCAGAGAGTTAATCATATCTACTACATATTTTCTCCTAGCCCTTGCATCAATGTTGATATCACCTACAATTACAATTTTATGTCCACATCAGAGCCTGGAGTTCTATAAATTGAGACAATTAAAATTTTGTGTGTGTGGGATACCATACCAACTACTTCTAATGTACCTTCAATGTGTACTGTGTTAAGATCTATTACTGAGTAATCCAAGTCTAGGTTGCTTTTTATGTAGATAGAGACTTCACCATGTACAATAGTTTCTCTGCAGTAACTAGTTGCTAGTAAGGAACCTATAGGAACATACAAGTCTATTTCAGAGGCTTTCATCCAGTGTTCATTGACACACAAAACAATGTCGTTGATTCTGTCAAGCCATTATTGTAGTTCATTGACTTCACGTCTAAGAAATTGTACATTTATATGTAGAAGGAGAATGTTGCCATCAGTACAAAAGGGTATTTTGTTTTCATTGCGTGTTGTATTTTCATTTATTTTTGCTACGTGTTCTGGATCATCACAATGGTCCAGTTGAATTACTTTTTGGCTGTTTCCTGTTTTCACGCTTTCTACCTTCCCTTGCTTTGTGTCATTGTTTTGTCTAAGTAAAGGACATCAACATGTAAAGAGGGACTATATTTCAGAACAACCTTATTGCGTTAATGTGTCTCTGACATAGAAATTTTTTTCCATGGTTGTTCATGTTGTTTGTCTAGATTTCTGTTCAGTCTATTGACATTTACTACATTGCATCTGGCGTAAATGCAGTTCTTTAACATTTTTAAATGCCAGTTGTCCCCTTTTATGGCTAGCTTAAGTCTCATTAATTAACATCAATTAATACCAAGAATGCACATTCCACACGTCAATAATGACTTTACAACACAGTTCATGTGTGGAATACAAATGTTCGAGGTGTACATAGTAATGTGGCACAAATATTAATTAATCACGGTAGATGCACTTTCCACACTAACAACACTGACTAACTTTTGCATAATTATTCAAAACTGGCGTGGTTTGTGCCTCAGACCATGGCCAAAACAATACTTTGAACTAGCATGGATTATGCCCCTGACACCAGACTAAACAATACTCTCAACTAGTGTGGGTTGTGCTGCTGACAACTGACTAAACAATACTCTATCACATACCATGAATGCATCCTATTTATATCTTTCAAACAATGTCACTGAAGATTACATATTGTTAATTGATAATATAGTAATAAGGACAGTTTACAACTCACCGCAAGGATGTGGTGACAAACTGCGACAGGCACATACAAAAGACACACACATACAACACTTTCAGTGTTCGGCCATGGCTTTCTTCAGAAAATAGAACATTCACTCAATTACACAGGCTCAGAACACAGTCATACAACCATCACCTCCGGCTGGCGCACTTCGAATCACACAGAGCGGAGGTGATGTTTATATGACTGTGTTGTGTGCCTGTGTGTGTGCATGAATGATCTATTTTCTGAAGAAGGCCATAGCTGAAAGTTGTATGTGTGTGTCTTTTGTATATGCCTATCGCAACTCGTCGCCACGTCTTTGCAGTGAGTTATAAACTGTCCGTATTACTATATTATTAATTCCAACCTGGACTTTCCGATTAGATATTGTTAATCAAGTTCATTACATTAATTATAATGGAAAAGTAAAGAATTACATGCTACTGGCTATAGTGAAAGATAGCGTAAATAATACTGAATAAATTAATATACAAATCTCAGTTGAATGAATAGTATTTCCTTTACGTATTTAACAAAATTGGTTTATTAACAACACTTTCATAATTAACAGTAATTATACAGAAAGCTAAAGAGGGCAAAACTTTGCTAACATTACTTGTGAAACATAGTAATACCTACTTCAATATTGTGAGAAAAGAATTTACTTGGTTTTAACAGAAATACTAATTAGCATACTATCTGAATTCTAACAATAAATCCCTGGCATTAACTGATTAATATTTGCTATTAAACAAACTTCTCCAGCGTCAAATAATAGAAAATGGCTTCAACTAATCAAGTTAGGAAAGAGAGTAACAAGAGTTTTGGAAAAGAAAATGATAATAGACTAATTACATTCATACCTAGTATTATGCAACAGTGGTATTGGGAGGTTGAATAATGCAACAGATGGGAATAAATCCCAACAAGCTTCGTTACAACATGAATGATAGGTCAGGTCATGCCTCTGACATATCATCGCAACAAGGCTGTTTACCGTCTTATTTGTATCTAAAAAGTTTCTCAAACCTGTTACACTTAGCTCCATTCTGTGCTACATTGTTTGAACGAATAATGCAAATAACAAAATAACCATTCTTCATTGTAGTCTTGAATTCAGAGGCGACTTCAATAATATTCTTCATCCTCGTGTTGGGATTAATGATGCCAGACATATTTAAGTCCGTACTCACATTGTCTCCTCCCATGGCTTTCCACTAGAAAAAAGCACACTGCATTTATCTGCCGCTAGTTTCTTATAGCTTGAGGCATCATTACGACTTCCCATTATGTTTTTAGCTGCACATTGGTTAGGCTTTTTTTCACTTTTACTGTTCACGTCCATGCTGCTGCTTTCAGATAACACATTCAACTTGTTTCTGCATACAAAATTAGATTTAGTTATTTGATTTTGTATGGAGTGTTGCAATTTTCCAATCACTGTTTTTGATTTTTCTTGTGAAACACTATTTGAACTGTTATACACTTCCACCTATTGTTTTCACTTTGGTTAGCAAGCAAGATATTTATGCATTTCTGGTCATTATTTTCAGGGGTTATCATGTTTGAACTGTTTACACATAGTTGACCGTTATTTTACACTACCCTACTGTGCCAGTTGTCTCAATAAGTTTCGAATTATTTTTAGTGTTCCACAACACATTTGAACTCGGTACTTTGTGTACTGGTGTATTTAACTCACAGTTCTTATTTCTGAGTTTTGCAATTATCTCATACATTGTTTTTCACAACATAACAATCTTCTCGTCACACTGCACTTGACGCCGTCTTGAGGAGTCAGAAGTAAAAATATTAAAAATGAGCTCTTTAACATAAAAATAACATGAAAACTATTTTTTAATTAAATACTTCCTTCTTTTTCCTAATGCTACTTAAATGTAATTGTTGGGGATAGTAGAAATACTAACAATATATTAAGGGAATTGTTTAATATAAATAACTTTATATTAAATATTTTCGTCTGTGTAAATGTATGGGGGTGTGTGTGTATTTGTTTACCTTCCTTTCCTTCCCCCAAGGTAAGTCTTTCCTCTCCCGGGATTGGAATGGCTCCTTACCCCCTTCCGTAAACCCTCATCATTTCCTTTTCCCCTCTCCTTCCCTTCTGCCTGAAGAAGCAACTGGGTTGCAAAAGCTTGCGTTTGTGTGTGTGTGTGTGTGTGTGTGTGTGTGTGTGTGTGTGTGTGTGTGTTCTATTTATTTGTGGTGCTGTCACACCTGTGCTCCTTCGCCTGGTGAGTAATCTTCGTCTACTTTTTTATATATAAAAGACTATTTCAACATAGATAACACTTACTAAAGCACTGCAGTGCAGTGAAATTTTGATGTAGTAGATTCCAAGTGTTGGATTCTGAAGCAATTTCTAGTACCTTCTAGATGTATTGAGAAATGATGTTCCAAACGTTTCTGTCAGTGTATATATAAACCTTTGGCCAGAGGTAATATATATCTATGCTCTTATATGTGTGAGACAAGTGCAAAATAAATCATTGCTGATTTTAAACTAGTGTTCATCAATTGACAAGTTACATCTTAGGACACCACTATATGATAGTGGACACTGTAGGAAAAGAGAATTTAAGATAATTAAAGGATTACTTTGCAGGAAAAGGGTACCTGGCAGTGATTCCTAAACACAACCACTTAAAGATTCTACAGGAATCGTACGGTGCTCCTGATGCTGTTCATCTAGTATTGGTAAAAAGTTGACAGAATCTACAAGAGGTTTTTCTGGTCAGAACTGTTTAGTAGTGATCATCAAAATGTCAAATATCAGAAAGAAAGGCAGTTCCTCTGAAACCACCAGGATAACTTCTAAAAGTTTCACATTTCTATTGTGTTGAGATTTGACTTACTCAATTTCCAGCTTCTACTAGTGGCAATAAGTGGATTGTTTTTTGTACTGATTACTTAACCTGATATGCCATTACAAAAGCTGTGGAAACAGCCAAGGCAACTGAGGCAGTTAAATGCATTGTGGATAATAGTGTCTTGAAATATGGAGGACCTAGATGTGTAATTACAAACCGAGAAAAGGTTTTCAATCAACATTTGTGGCGGAAATAAAGTCAGTGCAGCTTTGCTCATCAGTGATGGCCTATCAGCCTCAAACTAATGGACTCACGGACTGGCTTATTAGGACACTGAGCTGACATGGTATCCATGTATGTCAACTTGGATGAGGTCTTGCCTTTTGTAACATTCACCTACACCACCACCAAACGAGAGACAACTGGATTTATGCCAATCGTTTTTTGTTGTTTGGCCAGGAAGCAGCAATAATGGACACTGCGTTTCCAGTTCAGGGTGATGTGGATGATAATTAAATGAGACAATTATTAACCAGCGCTGAGGAGGCTCGACAGTAAGCTCAACTCCATAAGCTATAGGTTCTGGTTATGACGCAAGCCATCATCAGTTTTGTTCCAGCTTGGTGAGCTTGTTTGGATCTTCAGTCCAGTTTGAATGGTTGGTCTGTCTGGGAAGCCAGATCTTAGAGCTATTGTCTGATGTTACTTATGAAGTTAAAGGTTGCAACTGCAAAACAAGACTATGGAAGGTAGGGACTTTGGCATGTCCTGCAAATGAAGCTGTACAGAGATCCCAAGGTTCAGGTTCAGGGTAAATTTGAAGTTCCAACAAGATGAAAACCAATGAATGTTTTTGGTAATCCTCCACTACAGCAAGCACCAGCCATTTGGAGCTGTGGTATGCAGTATGGGCCAACAACTTGTTATTGCAGCAAGAAGATGTGAACATGAAGATGTTCTCTTAAGGAAGGAGCAATGTTTGCAAATAAAGTGCTGGAAGACATGACAGAGTGGTATTGTGGATATAGTTTTGTACTGTGAAGCAAAGGGGCCTGGGTTCAAGTTTTGCCTCATTTGCACATTTTAATTTCAATATAGTGTTCTTGCACCTTTTAGATTTATACAGAAAAAAGGTTGCAGAAGTTTGTGTTACTGCTTATATACTGTGTAAACCTCCAGACAGAGAGTTCATTATGTGCTCTTGTAACAAGTGCAAAATAAATCATTTCTGAATTTATACCAGTGTTTGTTAATTGACCAGCCATGACCTATGACACCACCAAATACGACTTATTTAGTAACACTTTTACTATCTAATTTTAAATAAACTACACCTGTTAAGCTTAAATACTTATGAAAGATGAAAATACATCAAAATTTAAAAAAACTAATTTAAAAAATCTGAATTATATCCATACAAAAAGAGTAAATTTTTGGATTTAAGTGTCAGTTTATGATAGACATAAATGATTTTGCTATAGATGTGAATGTTTATTGCTACAGTAACAGAGGATAGGTTAATTCACAGGAATTATGGAACAGAAATCAAAACTGTCACAAAGTCATTATTCAGCTAAGTTTCATGAGATATTTAAGTTACATAAAACTAATTGTAAAAGTTACTGATACTTAATCAAAGAACTGTGACACTAAATGAGTGCTAGGAGCTAAAAACTTTTGACACCACATACTGTACTCGAAATGAATAAACAAAAGAAGTCACATTAAAGAAGCTAAGTGTGCCTTGTTATTGGATCAAATACGCATTCGAGACCAGAAAAGGTTTGAAACTGTCCTTCTGACTATATGGTACTTGCATAAGCACTGTAGTATACATACTGAAAACAGTTGTTATGAGCACATCATAAATTAGTAACCAAAACCAATCTCAAAATGTAGTCTGTTGGTTTGCCTGTTCCCCTATTAGTTGGATCTGGGGGGGCTCGCCTGGCTTGTCTGGAGGGCTTTAGGGAAATAAAATACCTCTCGTGGACCAAAAAGAAGCACAGCCAGAAAGCATCTTCAAACAACCTCTGAGGCTCAATACCTTTGTTGCAACTATGAGGTTGACAAAGAGTGATTTCCTCCATACCTTTTGCTAGAATGATGGCAACATCAGTTAATCATACTACTCCCCAGGGCCTAGTTTTTCTTGGTCATCGGGACATAAAATCACTTGGGAATGTTTTACCTCTTTCCAAATCATTTTGCCCAGAGGAAGAGCATTATATTGGCACTTTAAACATCAACACACTTCGAAAGACTGGAAGCTGAAGTACCGAACACAGTACACCAACTCAGCATCCAAATTCTATCACTCCAAGAAACTAGGTACAGTGTCAAGAATTATTTTGAATCAGGAAACTATAGGATTCATAAAGGTAACCAGCTATCCTCCTCCTCTAACAAAATATTACAATTTGGCACTGTCTGTTGTGAGGAAAAATATTGCCACGAGTCTTCTGACAGCACATATGGTGCAGTGGTTAGCATCGCAGATCTGTGTGTTTGCGGTCCCCAGTTCAAATCCTGCTAGGGGCTGAAAAAATGTATTTCTTTGTATTTACTATTTCTAGAATTTTCTATGTTTTTTATGTTTGATGTACTTGTAAGTTCCAGAAATTTTTTCCATGTATAAATAGTGGAGCACTCCAAGCAGAAATCAGTCTGTACTGAGTGTTCACTTGTTAGCAATATAAACGTGTTCTGAGTGTAAAGTGTTGTGCTATGTTAAAGACCAGTCTTCGAATTCCAGACCACCTGCAGTTTACAATGTGACACTTTCTGGTGGAGGTGCCAGGTAGATCCTGCAATACATCTGCATCTGATTAAGCAGTGTAAGAGCCATCGCTTACACGGGCAAGAACTGGAGTACAAAGGGTATATTGACTACCTCCATCCGAAGGTCCAAAAGAACCATAGATGCTAAAATGGCGGTAAGCCAGCTGCACATCAGACACCCATCAGAGTTCTCAGGAGACGTTGGTCAGGAACCAAATAAATGGCTGAAAGGATTTGACCGAGTCAGCAAGTATAATAGGTGGGATCACATTATGTGCATGGCAAATGTATATTTCTACCTGGACGGGACGGCCCAGCAGTGGTTTATAAATAATAAGGACAAGCTCAATAGCTAGGAAAAATTCCATACAAAACTTAAGAAGACGTTTGGAGACGACCAGCAACAAGTCTATCAGAAGAGCAATTGAAGAATTGGCCCAGCGACATGGTGAGTCATCACAGTTGTGTGTATATATAGTGTTTTGACCGTATGTTACATAGTTAACCTGGTATGATGGAGGCCGATAAAGTTTCACACTGGATGAAGAGCATTGCTTGAGACATGTATCAAGTTCTGATAAGACGTTTCGACGACAAGAGTTTATCCAATGGTGCCAGAAAATTGAGAGATGCAACAGACGAGAGTTAGACGAAAGAAGTATGACAGACTCCTGAATGTTGTTCCTATGGCCGTTGTGGAAGAGCAGCATGACTTTGCTTCTCTCATACGACAAATTGTGAGAAGAAGAATTGCAACAGTTTATAGCAGCCGGGACTGTTGGACCAAGTGAGCATCTGATTACGGCAATGGATGTCAGTCCTGTATGTCATGAGGGGGCTGACACTGCTGAGAAAGCTGCAGTTGGTGTGAGGATACTGACATGGAATGTGTTTTCTTTGAAAGCATTGTTGTTGCCATTTTCGGTGTATGCCATGCCATGGCGTGGCGTGTGGTGCGCATCGCACATTTGTTGTGGAGGAATTATTCATAATGGTGGTTCTGTGATTAGTACTCTGGGAGTGTTTCGGAGATTTTTCGAACTTGCTCGACATGATCATGTCCCTGATAGGAAAACTATTCAACTGTGGATGTTAAACTTCAGAAATACAGGTTCAGCACTGAAAAAGAAAACCTACTGACCATCCTCGGACTGCAACAACGCCAGTAAATGTGACACGTGTGAGAATGTCTGTGCAACAATCGCCAGTGCGTTCAGCAATTAAACATGCAGCTGCCCTTGGATTTTTTCATAGGAGTGTAAGAAGAATTCTTCATATAGTACTTCATATGCATCCCTTCAAAATCATGGTTACACAGGAATTAAATGAAAGAGATTTTAGATTTTGAAACTCAAAGAGCTGTGTGTGCAGAAATTCTTCAAAACATCCCACCTGGCACCTTGTTTATTTCTTCAGATGAGGCCCATTTTCACTAATCAGGAACTGTAAATGAACAGAATTTCCACTACTGCGCTGCAGAATACCCTCATTTTTGTGTCCCAACTTCGACGTCGCTTTTGTGTCCCAGCCTCGTCGTAGGTGTCGGTGGCCGAGTGGAACGAGACCGACACAGGAACAAAGACAGCACGCTGGTGCAGGTACGGAGGGGAGCAGCCAGAAACTATAAACACTCGAGTAAATTAGAAAGAGATATATATTGCACAGAATGTAACAATACTTAACTTTTACATAGTACTGCAGAATGTTGATACATAGTTGTTAGAGGCCTGCCTAGTGCCTGTACAATAGCAAAGTCTTCACTCGTGCCTATCTGATTACGAAGGTCCTAACTCGTTGCTATCTCAGTCCGAAGAGGCCGATGTCCTTCAGTGGTGGCCACGAGCGGCGTTGTCGCAGAGGGCGCTCGTGGCTGTCGTCGTGAGAACGCCGCGCCGTGCGTGCATGGCGGCGCGCGGCGAAAGTAAGTGGCGCGCACTTTGTACTTGTGCGACACCACACCCCTCCCCCCCAAACCGCCGCGCCGTCGTGGCGTAGGGCTGAGGGCCACGGCGACGGCACTGGGAGGAGGGCCTGGGCGGGGGCGTTACTGGTGGGACGGGCGTCGTAGCTGAGGCCGGGATCGAGACGCCGTCCGTGCCCCGGCATCCGCCTTGCGATCCTCCAGGGAACCCGCCGAAACCTGGGGAAGGGCGCCCGCCCCCGCCCAGAGGGAGCAGGTCATCTTCTTCTGAGGTGCGTGGCCCAAGCTGGGGGGGCCCGCACGGTCCCGGAGTCCCTCTCGGTGACGCTGTCATCTGCGGCGGCGACAGCGGCGGCGACGACTGCGTCGGATGTACGTCGACGTCCATAGGGATCTCGTAGTCCGGGGACGAACGATGTGGTTGTGCTCCCTGGCGGTGAACTGGGTCTGGAATCAAGAAACCGGAGACAGGACCGCGCGGCCTATGCAGACGCAATTGGTTTGCGTGGCGCCGCAGCTCCGACCCTGTGGAAGAACGTACAACATACATATTGCGCCCGAGCACGCGCTGAATGATGCCCGGTAACCATTTCTTCTTGTTGCCAGCAAACACCCTGTACAGCACCGGCGTAGAAACCTGAAAACGCGTAGCGCCATACGAACCGACTCGGTGCGTGGGAGGCTGCAGCAGGTGAAGGAGAGTGCGGTGACGGCGGCCGTGTAGCAGCTCGGCAGGAGACGGGCCGTCACGTGGCATGCACCGATACGTAGACAGGAAAATTTGAAGAGCTTGCTGCCTGGAGTGCTGACCTTTCATCTTTTCCATGTGTGACTTGAATGTTCGAACGAAACGTTCTGCTTCACCATTGGACTGAGGGTGAAAAGGTGCAGTGGTAATATGCTGAATGCCATTCACACGACAAAACTGTTGAAATTCCGCACTAACAAACTGAGGTCCATTGTCACTGACGATAGTTTCAGGCAAGCCTTCGATGCAAAACACTGATGTTAAGGCACTGATTGTACTAGACGCCGTCGTTGAGTTCATGGCAATCACAAAAGGAAACTTGCTGAAAGCGTCTACAACAATTAACCAGCGCGTATTCCAGAAAGGTCCGGCAAAGTCAATATGTAAACGTTGCCATGGTCCCTTGGGGCGTGGCCAGTCTGAGAAACGTTGCGGTGGAGCCGCCTGATGCTCCGCACAAACAGTACACTGTGACGTCATGTCCTCTATCTGAGCGTCCATACCAACCCAGGTACAATGACGTCTGGCCAGTTGCTTTGTCCTAACAATACCCCAATGTCCTTGATGCAGGAGGCCTAACACTTCTCATTGCAGGGAACGAGGAACAATCACTCTTGCTTGGTCGTTGTCTGTATGCAACAACAGTACACCCTGACTTAAAGATAATGCATGACGTTGTGCAAAATAACGTCGAACCAGAGGCCGATCAATGTCTTTGGCTCTGGCAGGCCACCCTGAGCGAACAAAACGTGCTACCACACTTAGGTCTGCATCCGCAGCTGTTTCCTGTGCAACCCGACGAGAGTTCAAAGGAAAGTCTGCGACAGCGGAAGCATCTCTGGAGTCTATCTGACAACATGCCATTTCTGAAGAATCAAACGAAACATCCTGGCCAACCGGAAGTCGGGAAAGTGTGTCCGCGTTGGCATGTTTAGTGGTAGGTCGGTACAAAATCTCATACTGATAATTAGACAATATCAAGGACCATCTCTGAAGCTTTTGTGCCGTACGTGGCGGAATCGGCTTTGTGGGTGAGAACAACGACGTGAGAGGCTTGTGGTCAGTCAACAAATAGAATTTTCTGCCATAGAGATAATGATGAAACTTTGTGACGCCGTAAATGATTGCTAAGGCCTCCTTTTCTATCTGACTGTAATTCTGTTGCGTCGGCGTCAGTAGCTTGGATGCAAAGGCAATAGGACGATCGTGACATCCAATACGATGCGACAGAACGCAACCCAGACCGTACGACGAGGCGTCAACTGCTAACACTACAGGCTTCTGTGGGTCAAAGGGAATCAAACATGCATCACTGAGTAGTGCAGACTTTAGTTTGTCAAAGGCAACCTGACAATCTTTAGACCATACAAAAGGAACATTCTTCCTACGTAAGTGATGCAGTGGAGCTGCAATCTGAGAGGCATTGGGAATAAATCTGAAATAATAGTTAAGCTTTCCCATCACTGCTTGCAACTCATGCACATTCTTAGGAGGAGGCAAGTCTTTGATTGCTCGAAGATGTGACTGTAAGGGATGAATTCCTTGGGCATTAATCACATGACCTAGGTACTCTATTTCAGTTTGAAAAAACGAACACTTTGCTTTATTGCAACGTAGACCTGCTGCAGTCAAAACTTTGAAAAGGCACTCCAGGTTTGCTAAATGTTCTTCAACTGTACATCCGGATACCACAATATCATCTAAATAGTTTGAACAACACGGTACAGAAACTGTCAGCTGTTCCAAAAAAACGCTGAAAAATAGCAGGGGCGGAAGAACTGCCAAAGGGTAGGCGTTGAAATTGAAAAAGGCCCATGTGAGTATTAATGACGAAAAACTTTTTTGACTCGTCATCAAGTGGAATCTGTAAGTATGCCTCTGCTAAATCAATCTTAGAAAAGAAGCGAGACTGTCCTAATTTGTCCATTAGTTCGTCAGGTCTGGGCAGGGGATAAGTGTCTACAATTGTTTGACTGTTCACTGTTGATTTGAAGTCCGCACAGAGACGAAGTTTTCCTGACGGCTTGGGTATAATTACTATAGGCGAGGCCCACTGACTCGCAGAAACAGGAGAAATCACCCCACTATCTTGCCAATGTTTAAGTTCTTCGGCAACTGTATCACGCAATGCGATAGGCACTGGTCTAGCTTTACGAAATTTTGGAACTGCAGATTCTTTTAAAGTCACATGTGCCACGAAGTCTTGTGCACAACCTAGTTCCGGCGAAAACAAGTCACTGTATTTGTCACACAATGCATTGATTTTATCCTGAGGCACTATTGACGAAATTTGAAGCACATCTCTTTCAATTGATAAACCAAACAAGTCAAAAACATCTAGTCCAAAAATGTTCTGCGTAGATTTGGCCTGAAGAACAACAAAAGCAACTGTTTTCGTAATACCTTGAAAAGAGGCAGGCAGGCTACACGTTCCTAGCACGGGAATATTTTGACCTGTATAAGCTGTTAACACTTGTTGACACAGCGATAATTTTGGCGAACCCAGAAGTTCATAAGTATCTTTATTAATTAAGGTAACAGCGGAACCAGTGTCGAGCTGAAATTGCACAGTCTTATTGTCAATGGAAAGATTCACAAAAAGTTTTTGCTTTCGGCGCTCGACAGGTGCGCGAATGTGGGCAACGTCTGCTACGGTTTGTTTACTGCCCTTGCGCGGGCCGCGTAGTGAAGTGAGCGGCGCAGACTCGGCACGCAGCGGATTAACAACACTGTCACGAGATGGCACTACCGCCGGATCGGCGTCCGCGCAATGCGAGGCTACTACAGAGTCACTAACTACTGCACTAAACTTTTGAGTAGCTACTCCAAGTCTACTGTCACCATCTACACAGTACTGGGCACTATTACAAGGAGCAGTTGCAGAAGGCACTATTTTCACTACAGGAATGCACTGTTCATAGTCATTTTGCTTGTCCCGAACCCTTTTCCGTTGCACAGAATTACGCGCTCGTCGGCGCTTGCTACGTGGTGCACTATATAGTGGTGCAATAGGTGCAGAAGAATTTCCTTGCAATTGAGAACCAAGGAAAGCAGTGTTCAATTCCACAGCCCGTATAACATGTACAGAATGAACTGTTCTCGCACTCTGCGAAGCACTGTTTCTAACGTTACTGTTCTTTGAGTTTTTAATTTGCATACACACAGACTGCACATGTCCCAAATTGCCACATTGATAACAGGTTGCGTTGCGACTAGGGCAATGAGCACGCTTGTGGCGAGACACACACTGGGGGCAAGATTTACGTACATTTTTCTGAAATGAGCGTTGGCGCCCGTTATGCAAATTACTGTATCTAACACTACGGGGCGACCTTTGCGTCGCACTTTTACTCTGGCTACTGTTCACTGTCTGTTCAGCACGGCCGGTAGAAAAATAAGAATCACTAGTGCTATACTGAGAACTACGGCTAGGAAAGCGTCCGTTGCGGCGCACTGAATTTACACTGTGGCTTTGCATTTCTACATCTGCTAAGTCAAAAGTATCATGCGCTTCTATAAGCTGCAGTACACTGTCTAATGAGGGGTCTGACTGTTTCAGAATTGCTGCTCTAATTCTGGGGTCCTGAATGTTCTGCGTAATCGCATCCCTCAACATCACGTCACTATACGAAAGTCCACAAGAGCAAGTAAATTTACATTGGCGGGTTAAGCCCTTCAATTCCGTAATCCACTCTTGGTGTGACTGCTGCGGTAATTTTTTAAGTCTGAAAAATCGGTATCGTGCAGCGGCTACAAGAACTTTTCTCTCATAATGAGCATTCAGTGCATCTACAATTTCTTCAAAGTCTACATCACGAGGAGATGCGTGAGGGAATAGTTTTTGCAATAATACGAAGGTCTGGGGGCCCACTACAGATAATAACAGATGCTTCACTTTCTGACCTGTAATTTGATGAGCCGCGATGAGTTCTTGAAACTGTGCGAAATAATCGCTCCATTCTTCCTCACGTTCGTTGTACTGGCGGAACGTCGGAAGCGGTGCGGCGGCAGGTGTGGGCTGCTGATGCGACGGCTGTTGTTGTTGGTTAGCTGCTTGCGCCGTGAGCTGGGCCACAGCCTGGAGAAGTTGTGTTATTTGCGCCGTCTGTAACTGAATAATTTCCATTAAGTTTGGGTTCGGGGTAGTGGCCATGCTGACCGATTAGGCGCCGCGTATACAAGTAACTTATAACAAAACACAAATGCAATATGAAAGGAGGGCTCGCTCTGCAACAAAAAAGTCCACAAAACACGTAACTGAAAATGTTCCCTCAAAAATCTTATAATAAGGGTGGGTGGGCGGGAGCAATTTCTGCGTGCTCCGACTACTGCTGTCTGGCTGCTGCAAGCGGGCTGGTCCAAGGTTCTATCACTCCTCGTCGCCACTTTTGTGTCCCAACTTCGACGTCGCTTTTGAGTCCCAGCCTCGTCGTAGGTGTCGGTGGCCGAGTGGAACGAGACCGACACAGGAACAAAGACAGCACGCTGGTGCAGGTACGGAGGGGAGCAGCCAGAAACTATAAACACTCGAGTAAATTAGAAAGAGATATATATTGCACAGAATGTAACAATACTTAACTTTTACATAGTACTGCAGAATGTTGATACATAGTTGTTACAGGCCTGCCTAGTGCCTGTACAATAGCAAAGTCTTCACTCGTGCCTATCTGATTACGAAGGTCCTAACTCGTTGCTATCTCAGTCCGAAGAGGCCGATGTCCTTCAGTGGTGGCCACGAGCGGCGTTGTCGCAGAGGGCGCTCGTGGCTGTCGTCGTGAGAACGCCGCGCCGTGCGTGCATGGCGGCGCGCGGCGAAGTAAGTGGCGCGCACTTTGTACTTGTGCGACACCACACTCATGAAATTCATCAGTGACCACTACCATTTTATTACCAATGCTTCGTCATTGACCAGTTGGAACTGGTGGACTGCGTCAAGATTACATTTAAACAATAACAACACTACACTGAAAATAATAATTAACATTAGTATTTTCACATCTGTATTGTTCAGAATATTGTAACACTGTTGCAAATCAGGTAATCACTGTTCTGTCACTAGAGAAGAATTCATCTGAGTACAGTGGATGTTCTTTTAAGTTACTTAGCACTTTATTTATGAACAGCTTCATTGGCAGGGACTGTACACTATTTGGAAGCATATTGTCACGTTGCAATGGAAGTAGGCTTGACTTCGAAGGCAACTAAACACAGCACTTATATTGAAAGCCTCTCGGGTAGAGTGCTCTGCTATTTATACACAGACAGAATTTACCAGAAATTAGAAGAACAGTTAACATAAGAAACAAGTAGAATTTACAAGTGAACATAAGAAAGATATAGAACCTTCAGGAATTGTAAATTACAAAGAAATAAATTTTTGCCGGTGGGCGGGATTGAACCGGCGACCCTCTGCTCCGCAGTCCATGACGCTATCCCCTGCACCACGCCGACAGTTGGTG
This sequence comes from Locusta migratoria, assembly GCA_026315105.1. Classification (NCBI taxonomy): domain Eukaryota; kingdom Metazoa; phylum Arthropoda; class Insecta; order Orthoptera; family Acrididae; genus Locusta; species Locusta migratoria. Next base: position 116,507,280 of record CM048750.1, on the reverse strand, counting down.
TTCATGGTCTCTCGCGGCATTGCTCCATCTCCTGGAGAAACAGCGACCTGCTGTTATGATCCCTGTGGAGCCAGCTGCAATGTCCTGGATCTTGACCGTGTCATGGGTCCTCTGTATGACAGTTCAAGGGAATCCTTCCCTTTTCCGCGATTATCGACGACAGACGTTCCTGTCGTGGCTTCATCAGGAACATTACCGTCCTTAAAGTCCTTGAACAAGAAGCCATTGTCGTCTACCTGCTCTTCAGGATTGTAGTAAGGCTTCATGCGCAGGACGTGAACAATGTCTCTTTGTTTTTGACGTTTCGATGACGGCTCATAATCCTCAACTTCGTATGTGACGTCTGACAGGCGGCGTATGACACGATACGGACCAAAGTACCACTTTAATAACTTTTCTGACAGTCCAACCTTCCGTACAGGGGTGAAAATCCATACCAGATCTCCTGGGCTGTACACAACAGGTCGGTGCTTGTCGTTGTACCGCTGACGGTCCTTCTCCTGGGTGTCCAGTGTCCGTATGCGAGCCAGCTGTCTTGCTTCTTCGACCCTGGTGATGAGCTGTTTAACATAGTCATCCTGAGTGTCGTCTGGTTGGAACGGGAACAGTGTATCCATTGTCGTCTCAGCTTCACGGCCATGGAGCAGGAAAAACGGAGTGAAGCCTGTGGTGTCTTGTCTTGCGGTATTGTAAGCAAATGTCACCACAGGCAGAATTGTATCCCAATCCTTCTGCTCAACATCGACGTACATCGACAGCATGTCGGCTAACGTTTTGTTAAAACGTTCCGTAAGACCATTTGTCTGAGGATGGTATGCAGTTGTCATTCTGTGGACAATGTTGCACCGTGACATTACCTCTGATACTAGTTTTGACTGGAATACTTTTCCACGATCAGATATCATGACACGTGGTGCTCCATGCTTCAAAATAATGTCTTCTACAAGGAATTTTGCAATCTCTGGAGCTTCTGCAGTCGGCACAGGTTTGGTGACAGTGTAGCATGTGAGGTAGTCAGTGCAGACTATTATCCAACGGTTACCGGTTGTCGACTTCGGGAACCTCCCTAAAAGATCGATCCCAACTTGGTGGAATGGAGCTGCTGCCTGCGGAATCGGTACGAGATGTCCTGGAGGTAATTGCGGCACATGCTTCCGTCGCTGGCACTCTTTACAGTGACTCACATAGTGCTTGACAGATCGGTAGAGACCTTTCCAGTAATACCTGCGTCTGATTCTGTCTAGGGTCTTCACGAATCCCAGATGACCGGATATTGGAGAATCATGGAAATATTTGAGAATAGCTGGCTGGAGATAGCTGGCACAACAAGTAGCCATTTGGGGCCCAGTGGATCGTAGTTGCTCTTGTACAATGTTCCATTTATAAGTTGGAACTCTCCATTGGTCGGTTCTCCTTTCTCCAAGGCCTCTATCATTTATAATAGTGTTGGATCTTCCCTCTGTTCAGCTGTAACGTCATCTAATTCAGTGAGAGCTGAAATTTCATTAATGCTGTTGTGTTCCACTAATGGATTCCTTGAAAGGCAGTCTGCATCCTTGTGTTTGTGCCCATTCTTGAATACCACTGTGACATCGTACTCTTGGAGTCTTAGTGCCCATCTTGCTAGTCGACTTGATGGATCCTTCAAGCTAGTCAGCCAACACAAAGAATGGTGGCCTGTCACGACGGTGAATGGTTTGCCGAATAAATACGGCCGGAACTTGTTGATAGCCCAGATAACCGCGAGACATTCTTTTTCAGTTATAGAGTAGTTTATCTCGGACTTTGAGAGTACTCTTGACGCATAGGCTATCACTTTTTCGGCACCTTCCTGAACTTGTACAAGCATTGCACCAATCCCATAGCCACTGGCGTCTGTGTGAAGTTCCGTTTCTGCATTCTCGTCATACAAGGCTAGCACTGGTGCGGAAGTTAGAGCCTCCTTAAGTGCTCGGAATGCTCTTTCTTTTGTCTCATCCCAGTAAAATTTGCCGTCTCCCTGCAGAAGTTCTTGTAATGGACGTGCCTTGTTACAAAATCCTTTTATGAAACGTTGGTAGTATGAGCACAGCCCGAGAAAACTTCTCACATCACGAATGTGCTGAGGAGTTGGAAATTCTGTGACTGCCCTTTCTTTATCTGGATCAGGACGGACACCATCTCTGTTGACTAGGTGCACCAGGATTGTTATCTCTTTGGCGACGAAGAGGCACTTCTTTGGATTGAGGCGGAGACACTCTTCAACACAGTTGACAGGTGACTCAGATGTTCTTCAAATGTTTTCGAGAAAACGACAATGTCATCTAAATAGCAGAGACACGTCGTCCACTTAAGGTGTCGAAGCAAGTTGTCCATCATGCGTTCGAATGTGGCTGGAGCATTACATAATCCAAATGGCATTACTTTAAATTCATAGAGACCGTCAGGTGTAATAAAAGCCGTCTTCTCCCTGTCAGCTTCGTCAACCTCGACTTGCCAGTAATCTGTCTGCATGTCCATAGTTGAGAAGTATGTAGCTCCTTTCAAGCAGTCTAAGGTGTCATCAATACGCGGCAATGGGTAGACATCTTTCTTTGTGATACTGTTCAGCCGCCGATAGTCGACACAGAATCGCCACGTGCCATCCTTCTTCTTTACGAGGACCACCGGAGACGACCAAGGACTCTCCGAAGGTTGAATAATGTCATCTCGCAACATCTTCTCCACTTCCTCCCAAATTATCCGTCTTTCAGCTGGCGACACACTATACGAACGCTGGCTAATTGGCGGATGGTCCCCAGTATTGATACGGTGCTTTATCGTGGGCCGTTTCGTCTGACTTTTCCCCTGCTGAGGTGTGAATGCACCCGAAAATTGGCGTAGTATACCTAACACCCGCTGGCATTGTTCCTTGGTCAGTCCAGGCCCTATTGGCAGTTCCACGTTTGTTTCCTCTAGCGTGTTGTCTGTACTAATAGCAGGGCATGGGTCTTCATTGATGACGTTGAGCTCACCGTCCTGGATTGGTTCAGCTGTCCCGATACACATTCCATTGGGGGTAAGTTGTGACTGCTCGTGACAATTTGTGATCCAAATCTCTCCCTGACCACCGGTAATGCTTATGATAGCCGCTGGTATGTAAATTTCTTTTGTGAGCCTGATAAACTTTTTACTATCAACAAGAACTTCACAGTTTAGCCAGTCATCTGTGTTTGTGACTGCAACTCTTCTCATTGTCAACGGCGGTATCGTCACATTGTCAATGACGAATAACTTCCCAGAAAATTCTGTATTACATGTATCTGGCGGAACAACTTCTTCAATTTGCAGCTCAGATCTTCCACAGTCAATGATAGCTTGGGATGCCTGAAGGAAGTCCCATCCGAGGATGACATTGTGACTACATTCTGTTAACATGACAAATTCAAACGGCTGCGTCCTGTTGTTGATGGTTATTCTTGCGACACAAGTTCCTGCTGGATGGACGTACTTTCCATTCGCGACCTTCAGCACAGTTGCTCCCGTATCACAGAACATTGTCTTCTTTAGTGTGCGGCGGTAATTATCCGATAATACAGAAAAAGAGGCTCCTGAATCAACAAGTGCCCAGACAGTTGGCGGTCGATTACGACGTCGATGAGATTTCCCGACATCTTGGCGACTGTCGTCCATGGAGGATTTTCATCTGCGGCGGCCTCACCTCCGTAGATGGTCGCCTCGCTTAGTTTTCCGGGGCACGGCGGCTAGGGGAGCGGCTGGTACCTCTGTACGGCGACGGTGAACAGCTGCAGTGCGTCAGGGAGCGACCTCGTCTAGGGTACGGCGATGGGCTTCTTCCCATAGGTCGACTGAACTCATCAGCAGGTGACTGCCTTGGATAGAACTGCTCAGACGGCTGACGTCTTGCGACAAAATAATCATCGAATACTCGCCTCCTCTCTCTGCAGTAGCGTACAACATGTCCAGGGCATCCACAGTGGAAACACAGTGGTGTGTTGTCTTCTGTCCTCCAGACGTTTGTTCTTCTGCGGGGCATCATAGTTACTGGGGGAGTTGGCTGTGGTCGCGTCGGTCGGTTCATGGGCTGCCGTTTGGCGGCTGCAGCGTAAGTCATAGCAGGGCGACGCCATTCTTCACGTCGGGTGCAATTGACAGGGCAGACAGGAGCTAATGTTTGAAATACCTCGTCCTCAGCGGCGTCGGCTACCTCGTGACTTACAGGGCTCACATCCATGGCCATAATGTGATGCTCGCTCGGTCTAATAGTCCCGGCTGCTATGCACTGTTGTAATTCTTCTCTCATGATTTGTTTTATGAGAGAAGTCAAGTCCTGCTGGTCTTCCACAACGGCCATAGGGACTACATTTGGGAGTCTGTCATACTTCTTGCGTCCAACCCTCCTTTGTTGCATCTCTTCAATACGCTGGCACCACTTGATGAACTCTTCTGTCGTAGCGACGTCTTTTATCAGAAGAGCTTGGTACATATCTTCTGCAATTCCGTTCATCAGGTACGTGATTTTGTCCGCTTCAGTCATGTTCGGATTGACTACGTTACACAGGGCCAAAACGCTCTGTATGTACGACTGTGTCGGCTCACCATGTCGTTGGGCCCGGTTCTTCAGTTGTTCTTCCGCCGAGCGGATTTGTCGCTGGCGGTCTCCAAACGTCTTCTTAAGTTCCTCCTGGAACGTCTCCCAGTCATTCAACTTGTCTTCGTTGTTTTTGAACCATTGCTGGGCTGTTCCATCCAGGTAGAAATAAACGTTGGCCAAGCACATCGTATGATCCCACCTGTTGTACTTGCCGACTCGGTCGAACCCTTTTAGCCATTTGTTGGGGTCCTGTCCAGCATCTCCAGAGAACACCGACGGGTGTCTGATGTGCAGCTGGCTTATTGCTGGTTTCATCTCCATCGTTCTTCTGATAATACGGACTTTTGGAAGGATGTACTCGGTGTATCCCTTGTATTCCGGTTCCAGTTCGTGTAAGCGTCGGCTTTTACGTTGCCTAATCGGAGCCACGGTGATGCAGCTGTTGCACAGTGTACCCGGCGCCTCCACCAAAACAATGTCACGTTGCAATGGAAGTAGGCTTGACTTCGAAGGCAACTAAACACAGCACTTATATTGAAAGCACGTTTATTACGAACTCAACATACACGCAGCACTGACTGCCTCTCAGGCAGAGTGCTCTGCTATTTATACACAGACAGAATTTACCAGAAATTAGAAGAACAGTTAACATAAGAAACAAGTAGAAATTACAAGTGAACATAAGATAGATATAGAACCTTCTGGAATTGTAAATTACAAAGAAATAAATTTTTGCCGGTGGGCGGGATTGAACCGGCGACCCTCTGCTCCGCAGTCCGTGACGCTATCCCCTGTGCCACGCCGACAGTTGGTGTTCGTGGTCTCTCGCGGCAATATTAAACATTTTCACAGCTGCCACAGGGAGACTTTCTTGGGTCTTGGCCAATCGACACCTTTGCTCATCTATACAGACTTCATTCCATTCCATTCAATTACTCTTCCAGATCCTTCGCAGTCTCTGACAAAATTACTATGTCATCGGCAAACCGCAAACTTTTTATTTCTTCTTCCTGAACTTTAATTCCCTCTCCAAATTTCTCCTTCCATTCCTTCACTGCTTGCTCAGTGTACAGATTGAACAACATTGGGGACTGGCTACAACCCTTTCTTACTCCCTTCCCAACCTCTATGTCCCTTTCTTGCCCTTCGAACTCTAATAACCGCTGTCTGGTTTTTGTATAGGTTGAATATAACTCTTCGCTCCCTATATTTTACCCCTGCTACCTTCAGAATTTGGAAGAGTTTTGACATTGTCAAAAGCTTTCTCTAAATCTACAAACACCAAAAACGTACGTTTGCCCTTCCATAGCCTATCTTCTAAGATAAGTTGTAATGTGAGTATTGCCTCCCATGTTCCTACATTTCTCCTAAATCCAAACTGATCTTCCCCAAGGTTACATTCCACAAGTTTTTCCATTCATCTGTAAATAATTCCCCCTGTCTCATACATCTTGCATACCAGGTTGAACATTTTTTCATGACTGGCTCTCCTAACGAAATCAGCAGTTCAGACGGAATATCATCTACTCCAGGGGCCTTGTTTCGACTCAAGTCCTTCGGCGCTCTGTCAAATTCGTCCCACAGTATCATACCTCCTATATCATCGTCCTCTACTTCATCTTTCCTTTCTAGAATACTGCCTTCAAGTTTATTTCCTTTGTGTAGGCCCTCTATATATTCCTTCCACAGTTCAGCTTTCCCCTCTTTGCTTAATACTGGTTTTCTGTCCGAGTTCTTGGTATTCATACAGCTGCTATTCTTGTAATGAAAGGAAGATATAAGATGAACATTAACAAGAGTGAAATGAAGGTAATCGAATGTAAAGTTAGAAAATCAGGTGATGCTAAAGGCATTAGGTTAGGTAATGAGACAATAAAAGTAGTAGATGAATTTTTGTTATTTGGGTAGCAAGATAACTTCTGATGGCCGAAGTAAAGAAGATATAAAATGCAGAATGACTATGGGAAGAAAAGCGTTTCTAAAGAAGCGAAACTTACTAACATCCAATATTAATTTAGATGTTAGGAAGTGTCCTTTCTGAAAGTATCAGTCTAGAGTGTAGCATTGTAAGGCAGTGAAACGTGGGCAATAAGGGGTTCAGACAAAAAAAGATGATAGAAGCTTTTGAATGTGATGCTACAGACAAATGATGAAAATTAGATGGGTAGATCATGTGACTAATGAGAAGGTGCTTAACCTAATTGGGGAGAAAGAGTTTTTGGCATATCCTGACTAAGAGAAGGGGCAGATTGGTAGGACACATTCTGAGACATCAAGGAATTGTCAACTTAGCATTAGAAGGACGTGTGTTAGGTAAAAATCGTAGAGGGAGACCGAGTGATGAATACAGTAAGCAGATTCAAAAGGATGTAGGTTGCCGAACGTATTCTCAGATGAAGAGACTTGCACAGGACAGGGTAGCGTAGAGAGCTGCATCAAACCAGTCTGTGGACTGAAGACCACAACACATATATATATATATATATATATATATATATATATATATATATATATATATATATATAATTTTTTTTTTTTTTTTTTTTTTTTTTTTTTTTTTTTTTTTTTTTTTTTTTTTTTTTTTTTTTTTTGAAGATGGCCACACGGTAACTGTTAATTCAAACTGTTATTGTCACATGCTAGAAACCTTCCTCCAAACTAGGCTAAACCAGTTAATTGCAGGTCATGGAGATAAAGAAGTGTGGTTCCAGCAACGGATCAACAACACACACCTCTTGGAGTTCTATGGAAATGTTGCACGAGTTGGTTGCTGGTCATCTTGTCTCTTTGCAAGGAGGCATCGCGTGGCCCTCTAAATCGTCTGATTTATCGCATTGTTTTTTTTTTTTGTTTTTTTTTGTGGGTGGGGGGATACTTAAAGGCTCTAGTGTACAAACATGGTCCCACAAGACTTCAAGCACTTAAAGAGACCGTTACCCAAGAAGTGGCAGCCATTTCAAGAGGAATGACACGAAGATGTATGGAGAATTTGGGGATAGATTTTGTCAGTGTATCATCAATGGAGGACATCATTTAGCAGATATAATGTTTAAAACCAAATAATCCAAAAATGGCAATGTATGTATTTTTCCTAAAGAAAACTAATTTTTCTGTATCATATTTAGTTTTTCTGTAACAACCTATTAAAATGACGGAGGTTTTTTTTTTTCCAGACCCTGTATTTAAAACATCAGTGCCTGTCAGCCCCGCCAGTCGCACCCGACGTGTAGAATGGCCTCGCTCTACTATTACATGCCGCAGCTGCCAAATGGTAGCCTTGGAACTCACCAACATGGCCACAACCAAATCCTCCAGCAACTATGACAGATACGTGGAGGACAGAAGACAACACGTCATTGTGTTTTCACTGTGACCTTCCCTGACATGTTCCTACCTTCACAATTATCACTTTGATTGGTGTTAATCCACACCAGTCTATCTTCTACCAGTAACCTCATTTCATTCTGCAACAAATGTAGCATAACGTTTTTGCTCACAAACCAATCCAAACCTAACAATATGGGGAAATTGATATTTGATACAACTAGCACTGACTGCTGTACCATAACTCCTAAGCTGAATGTTAACAGTACTACTTCTTCTACATTTCTTCCTTTTGAACCTTTCAAACCAATTACTTGTACATTGGTAACAGGGAATGTTGGGCATTGCCACACATTTTTGTTTTGCTCCCACACTTCCTTTGCCAATAAGCTCACTTGACTACCGGTATCTAATAAAATTTCCATAGTTCATCATCACACATCTCCCTTAACTACTAAAGTTGATACCCTGCTTTCCTTTTCCTCCTTTTCTAAAAGTAAATCCTCCTCTAATGGCGATTCCTCTTGGTATCTAAGAAATGCTATCTTTAAATCTTTGTTCATTACTTGAGTTACTAGTCGACGGACTAAAATTCTTTAGATCCATTTCTTTTGATCCAACCTTTTCTTCCTGTACCTTCAGTTTCATGTCTGAAATGCTACCCTTATCACTATTGTTGCCAGAATCTCCTGTAGACCCATGATTTCTACCCATTTTATCCTGTCAGTTTCCTGTACCTATTCCACTGTTATTCTCTACCATTATAACTGCAACAACCTCTATAACTACCTCTATTATTAATCCATCTTCCATTTGGCTGTCTAAAATTGCCATTATTAACACATTTATCACCATCAGAATTATAATTTACTTCTACACAACATGCAGTCTTCACTTTTGTGTTTTCTACGTTATTGACGTGGTTAAGTTGTCCTACATATTCCAAAATCTCATGCTCCTTCTACCAGTCTCTCCCTGCTAACATCTCCTTCATTCTATTGGGTAACTTTGAAATTAGAACTTCCATCAAATGTTCTTCCCCAACAGATTTATCTAAAAATAAAGCTTGATTTAAATGATACTCCATAAAATTCCTACATCCTCCCCACTTTTCACTATAAGCTACTGGACTAAACAAATCAATTATTAACTTTCTCTGTTCTTCTTCTGACCAGAACTTTGCTTTAAAGGCTGTAGAAAATACCTTCACTGTATTAAACCCATGACGATTCAGCATAGCCCACTGTCTAGCATCTTCTTCAAGATGTCCGATCATAAATCTCACTTTTATTTCTTCATCCCAACTATTTGGAAGTGAATCCTCAAAAGCCTTAAGAAAAATTACTGGATGTACGCCCCCTTTGGTTTAAAATACGGCAACTGCTGACTGCCTGTTTTCATTCCAATCTTTATTTCCTCTGCCAAACCATACCTGTTTATCTCCCCACAAAATCTAGCATCATTATTCTTATCTGGTGTTACCAAAGTAAATCCCTTCTGACTATTTAAATCTCCTTGAACTCCCATATCTACCTTGGTTTTAACCAGTATACTTTGGTCAGAACAAACCTGATCTCCTAACCAGACAACGTCCTCTGGAAACGTGTTCACAGAATAATCTGTCCACTCTTTACCTTCTTTCAATTCAATATCCCTCAATTCTTCTGCTAACCACCTATGTGCTGGAAAAACATTTTCCTTTAATTCTTTAACTAATGTTTAATAGACTCCAGTCTACTCCTGCATTTTTCTGTCCATATATTTTAACAACCTATCATACTCAGCTTGCTTCATTTCTTTAGACCTTTTTCCAACTTCAGACAACACTCCCAATTCATATAGTGTATTTTCTACCTGACCCAATCTCTAATCTAGTTTATCACATATCTCAGTAACATCCTCTTGTGCCTTCTTCATATCTTCTGTATCTCTGTCAATAATTCCTAACCTGGTTCTTATTCCATCCCTACTCATCTTTAATTCCTCCTTTAGCCTTTCATAACCTTCTTTACACTCCTCCTTAGTACCTTCAATCTGTTCAGAAAGATCCTCTCTCAGCTTCTCATTTGACTCTTTAACTTCCTTTAAACTATCCCCCAACTTATTAAACCTCTCCAATAACACCCTCAAACTTTCCTCATTCATAGTTGCAATAATCAATATACACTTTAATCAAAAAAATTATTCTAACACACTCTTCCTCCATCCCTAATCACAAACACTTCTTTAGTTAGTACCTTGCAATACACTCCTAACTATACCAACACAACATAAATCCTAATATATACAACATTTACTAACACATCACACCATTACTACTGTACATAAGAATTAATCAAATACAAATATAGAAATCCTAAGCCTTCGAATCCTCGTACCTTCAGTACCCCACTCTACTTACAAAACTAGTTATCCACACAAAATCTCTCGTTAACTCGAAGTTGAAGTGTTGCCCAGTAATCAGGTTGGCAGCACTCTCACTCCTTTTTTCTTTCTCCCTCTCTGGGTTCTCAGTCGTAGCAATTGGTAGCCCTCCCCTAAACTCAGGATAGCTCACCTCCCATCAATAGACTCAATCTTACCATACACACCTTACAAAATCTCTATTAGTACTGAACGTACAGTTGTACTGTTCTTGTTGTGATCTTCAGTCCGGAGACTGGTTTGATGCAGCTCTCCACAATACCCTATCCAGAGAAAGCCTCTTCTCTTCAACTCCACATAAGAACGGCAACCTACATCTGTCTGAATCTGCTTACTGTATCCATCTCTTGGTCTTCCTCTGCGGTTTTTACCCCCAAGCACTCCCCCCCCCCCCAATGCTAAACTCATGTTTCCTTGATGTCTAATAATGTGTCCTACCAATCGATCCATTCTTTTAGTCGAGGTATGCCAGAAATTCCTGTTCTACGCAATTCAGTTCAGTACTTCCTCATTAGTCACTATCCACCCACCTAATCTTCAGCATTCTTCTGTAGCACCACATTTCAAAAGCCTCTATCCTCTTCCTGTCTGCACTATTTAACGTCCGTGTTTCACTCCCATACATGGCAACTAGAGGCCGTCAAACGTGGCCTGGCTCTCGCTAGTTCCCGCCAACGAGAGTGGTTGCCGAGACCGCCGCACCTGGGAGCCGGCAGTACTGATAACACAGTCTTGGGAGTGAGGCGACTCTGTACTCCCAACTAGCATGTAGAACAGCCGACAGCAGTGTGCATGCGCACGGTCAGCCCCCCCCCCCCCCCCGCGCCAGCGCCCACCTGGCACACGTCTGCATTTTATAATACTGCGATTGCAGTACCGGCCAGGCCAAAATGGAAGAAAGGGGGAAAATCCAAGTTCCGATTTTCACAATGAAAAAATGTTCATGGTATATGCGTATAAGAACAATCCACAATGTTTTATCAATCAAGTTTTTCCTTACAAACTTTGCCTCATCATGAAAAAAAAAAATCGTACTGACGTAGTTTACGTCCCACTTTACATTTGTAGTTTTATAAGTTTTTGCAAACATTTTGGACCAAAATAATAAGACTGTCTGAAACCCTTTTAGGGAAAAAAATTGGTAGTCGCGGGTTCCGAACTAACAACCTTTAGCGTCACAGTCAAACGCCTCGCCCATTACGCTACAGATATCAATCAAAACATAAGTACATTATTCTTATACAGTACTATTGATGGCTTTTGTTAACTGATGCTAATATGGCCAGTGGCTCAACCAGGATTTTTTTTTTTTTTTTTTCGGAGGCGGCCCACTCATATATAATGATATATTTGACATTGAGTGCTGAGGCACACACACACATTTCGGGAGGGGCCAGGGCCCGGTGGGCCCATAGCTAATTGCGCCTATGAATATGGCATTCGTAGACACTAGATTATCATTTGTCGTACGTAGAATGATGTGTTTTTGTTAATTCCTCAGTGCGCCATTGCTTTGAAATGACAACGTGTAAGTTACAATAAGAAAATCATCAATTACGCAACGGAAGATGGCGTATGCCAGAAAGAGTTCTGGGCAAGGAATGTCATGTGACGTCTCCAAACGGCTGGTTTTCGTTAATTCAATGCAGGGTGTCAAATCTCAGTTATTTTTGCAAACATGTCTCGAACAATACGAGATATGAGGAAAACATAAGGGAGCTAAGTTGGAGAGAATTTTCTCCTCTACAAATTTGTTTATTCAATTTTCGTGTCAGATGAACGGTTCGTTTGCAATTACAATTATATTACAAACGGCTTTTTTTTATATTACTACCGTATTTTATGTCAGAAAAATTTGAAAAAGGGAGGTTCTGGTCTCTGGCGGCCTACAATCATGTCTGTAAAATTTGGTGCTGATCGGTTGAACGGTTCGTCTTAAAAACAGGGAACACATTACGGACAGACAGACAGACAGACATACATCCCAAAATCGCCGTTATTTTTGCAAATATCTTTGAAAAGCTAAGAGATATGAAAAAAAAACGTAGAAGAGCAAAGTTGTAGAGAATTTTCTCCTCTACAAATTCGGTTATTCAATTTTCGTGTGAGATGAATAGTTAAGCCGTTATTTTCATTTAAATTTCGAGTTGTCAAAAGACGATCGCAAAGGCCCACTACCGTAACCTAAAGTGGGCCAAAAAAAGAAAATGTCTACTTTCATTCAACCTGATTTTTAGTTTTGTAATGCTCCTCACTCGATTTTGATGAAAGTATACGACTAAAAAAAATCTGATTTTTGGACTCACAGTAGAACATCATCTTAGCTTTCGAATGAATCATTCACCTTTTCATACTTCATAACGGTCGTTCTCAAATGACGCTTTTTCTCAATGTGTGCACTTCGATAGCGAGCAGCTTAGTGTTCTATACATTTTACACCATACATTACAGCGAGTGAAGTGGAGCTAAAAGAACAGAGAAGTTTTAGAAATGGTATTCGAACTGATATCTACCTCCTTACACAAGTAATTGCGAGTTATCTGAGCGGCGTGACGCCGCGACCACAAGTCTACGAACTCTGCGTGTGTTCAGCGTAGCGTGAAGCACTGCAGCGCCGAAAATATTATTTGCTGGCCATGTATGTTTGTCGCTCTTTATGTGTTAATAATCCATAACCAGAATATTACACTATTCATTCTTCTTTTAATTTTCACTTTTGTAGCTCTCGGAAAATGTGCCACAAGGTGAAACAATTTATTTACAGTGTCTCACATAAGAGTGCTATCCCTCATGCCCGGGACTAAAGTAGAAATGAACTAAGTGAAAATGCATTCAGAACAGGAAAATTATAGACATTTAGTTACGTCCTTATAAGGAAGGGGTACTGCAACTTATGACCATGGGGGTCCGCGAGGTGTACCGGTTTTATGTCGGGGCACGATGTACTATGTTTCAATTCATTTCCACTTTCAAAGAATTCTACATGGTTCTCGAAATTTGTATTAATTTTGTTAGGAAGCTGTCCGATGGGAAGAGATTTTCTATGAACACTTCCTGAATCACCTGATGATTATTTTCTTTGTCTCCATGGTACTTTCATTTCGATTTTACTACTTTAAATGAAAGAAAAATGCGCAGATTTATTTTAGCCACAGACACTACAGATCAGTCAAGGATGAGAAGCAGGTGTCATTTCGTTTCATATTGTGATTTGTTTTTTCCTTCTTTGTGGGCGTGTGGCCAGCAATAAGGGATCGTCACCCACCGTCAGTGGAAGATTGAAGGAAACGCCGGTTCAAGCCACCCAACTGTTAATTGATTTTGTTATTTTATTACTATTGTTTGCACACTGTACTGACTCATAGAATTATAAGAACATTAGAAATATGTGGTATGGACTCTTCCCATTAATTTCAACTAACATTTAGGAGAGTTTTTTTTCGTTTTGTGAACAACTAAGTATTTCTTAAATTTTTTATTCATATTAAAGAATCAATAGTAATAGAAGAAAAATAAACATATTTCCATAAGTGTGATTGAAAAAATATCTTTCAGAGAAGCTTCTGCTGAAAGCAGGCTGGAGACTTGTGATACTTGTGCTGCACAAGCAACACCGTAGCCCAATCGGTTCGTGCCGGCGCCGACTCGCGCCGGGAATATTAAACATATCGAATGTTCACGTAATTAAAGACTCTCCTAAATGTTAGTCTAAAATCATGGGAGTAGTCCATTACCACCTATTTCTTATGTGCATAAGATTCGAGAGTCACTACAGTGGGAGGACAATAGTCAGGGCTGGCGCAAGGAGCATGTGGAACACACGGCCGTATGAGGCGCTGCCATGGAGAGGGTGCCGATGTGTCGGTGTCAGCAGCGGCGAAGCGTTCATGGCGTCTTCAGATTTTTTTGTTTCAAAATTATTTTGGCACCGATGAATGTGTGCCTAAAGACGTGGCCGCCTTTGGTGGGATATAAAATAAACGGCCTATTTCTGTTTAGCCCTTCTGGACAGACAACCTACACTGCCGCGGAGGATTCGCCGTGCGCATTGGGGCGCCATGCTGCGGTGCCCGCAGCCGCTCTCCGTCGGAGGCTTGAATCCCCCCTCGGAAATGAGTGTTTGTCTTGTCCTTAGGTTAGTTTACCTTAGTTTAATTAGTTTTTTAAGCTACGGACTAATAACTGTAGACTGACTATGAAATCTGTGCTAAGTGCCAAAATGAATGTTCTGAGTAAAACGCAAAAAACATGCCAGCCTCGGTGGCGGAGGGGACTAAGGCACTCCAGTCAAGGTCAGCACGGCCACTACGGTCGGGGGTTCGAATCCCCCCTCGGACATGGATATTTGTGCCGTCCTAGTTCATAAGTAGTTTGTAAGTTTCCCAAAGACTATACAAACATTAGAACAAACAAACATTTGCAAAAAACATCCTAAAATGAACAGTTTGCCTTTATGTGCAATTTTGTTCGCCTTAATTTGTGTCTACCATTAGTCTTGAAGACTTACTACAGTTGAATTGACCATTCAGTTTTTATCTTTATAAAAAAAAAAAGAAAGAAAAGAAAAAGAAAAACGGGCTATGTGCCATACCCTCTACTGTAAAAACCGGGCTATATCCAAAATTCGCCACAGTGGAGTAGCCGAACGGTCTAAAGCACCTCGCTACGGAGCGCGCGGTTGCTCACCGTGGAGGTTCAAGTCCTCCCTGGGGCGTGTGTGTGTGTGTGTGTGTGTGTGTGTGTGTGTGTGTGTGTGTGTGTGTGTGTGTGTGTGTGTGTGTGTTTGTCTGTAGATTAGTTCACCTAGGTTTAAGTAGTTTGTAAGCTACGGACTGATGACAACACAGTTTGGCCCGATAGATTTACAGACATTTGAGCATTTTTATATCCAAAATTCGAGTAAATGGAAAGCTGTGTTGGACTTTGGGGTATGGATGAAGGTCAACAAAGGGGTCATACATCCTCTGATAATTCAAATCTTGGCTTAAACACATAATTGAACTTTTGGCCCTTGTGTAATGACTTTTCTCTTGGGGGAAAATTGCTATATGTTCAACTATATGCTGTGCATCATCACCTGTGTACTTCCTCTCTTTCGTTTTATTTCCCCTACGTTCAACGTACGTAACGTTACCACGCTTTTTCGGTTTAATCAATGCTTCAACCCTACGCTTTGTGATTCCATGGATTTCCATAAATGTTTCCTTGCACACTTGTTTATGATCACCTTTGCCATCAGGAATGGTATAAAATACACTTGCCTGCCTTCTACTTTCTGTCCACTCTGGGTATGACCCATGTCCCCTACGTTTAATACTTATGTTTCCTATTAGATACCAATTTTGCTTGACATTATCTCCTAGTTCATAAAACTGATTGAAGATGTTTGGTTTTTGTTTGAACACAACGCTTCTGCATAGATATGGGCATTGGCATGAAACCTACATAAAAGAAGGCCATTATAAATGTAAACACTGCGTCTAATAACCTGTTTTTCACTACTTTGCACTCTGAACAAAAACGCTTATACAAACAACTGTGACATTAAAAGCCGAAGGAATACAACTTTGGGCTATTAATAAACAACAACCTAGGTCTATGATGTTATCTTCAAACCTACCGCAACAGGTGGAGATTCTCCGGCACTGTCACGTTCTGGCTGTTCTTGTAGGACGTCCCTTCTGCTCTAAGCTTTTTCTTGCATTGAGAAACACTCCCTTAACTCCTTTTACGGCGCTTATTTACCACTTCCATTGCAGAGAAAGCACAAAATGAATAGTTACTGATTGCTATACGATGGAACCTCAACTCAAAAAGTAATAAAAAAGCTGACGTGCACTGCTGACCACTGGCACATAGTCCAGATTTTAATTCACAACAGGTGGCACATAGATCGTCCGGCATTCTTGTGAGAAACAATAGAACTATTTCCACTTCTAATAACAGATAGCCCGCTTTTTTGCTGAGTAGTGTTAGGCATGTAGCCCACATTTTCACAATAAAACATTTTTTTTTTTCATTTTTGGCACTTACCATGAATTTTACTTTCAGTCTACAACTCAGCAGATGAGTCCGATAGACTTACAAACATTTGAACATTTTGAACAACCTACACCGCCATAGGGCGCCATGCTGTCAGAATCGGCGCCCTTTACTGTCAGTGTGAGAATTCCCCCCCCCCCCCCCCCCCCAAGACAAGAAACACCCTATATCTTTTTGACGCATCTTTATAGACAGACGAGACTGCATACACCTGTATAGGGCGCCATCCTTTCCAAATCGGCGCTATTGATTTCAGTGAAAATTTTGTTCCCTAAAGACGCGGCTGCCTTTTTTGGGAATTAAAAGAAACATTCCGCTTCTGTTTGGAGCCCCTTCAAATATTTAAGATTATAGAATCTACACTGTAATAGGGCGCCATACTTTTCAAATTTAGCGCTCTGATATATTTGGGCTATTCTGTAGTCCGAAATCTAACTCCAAAAGACTCTTGCGCTGGTGGTCAGGAAACTGATTTATTGGTGGTGGTGAAAGGTGAGGGGATGAGTCTGAACGATGTGCGCACAATACCTTTCTGCCACAACACGACCGTACAGTCTAACCACAGCCATAGTATTAGTGTAGCGAAAATCACGCATTTGCCAGGTGACTAGATTTGCGCTGCTGTCAATCTGGTACAATCGTTGCCGTAGCCATGCGCCTTTAGCAGTTGTAGCGCTGGTACAACTAGGCAACAGGTTAAAAATTTCAGTTTCCCTATCGACTGCATTTCAGGTAGAAGATTCACGGCTTCTTTACACAGTACCAAAAAATGCGATATTTTGTTTCTTTTGCAAAGTTCTTAGAAATGATAATGTTTCCTTGTCGGGAACAGAAGGATATTCAGATTGGAAAAATATTCAATGTTTCTATGTCACCACGAAAAGTCACTGTCACATGTTAAAGCTTCCCTCTCTTATCATGAACTGTTCCAAAGGCTGCAGTTAGGCAAAACAATTAATGATACGAACTAACAAATAATCAAATAAGAAAGTGAACACTGGTATCAAATTTTGAAGCGTCTACTTTGCATGATGCAATTTCTAGGAAGCCAAGGCTTAGCTTTTCGCGGCATAAACTATGCAGTCTTCAAAGTAAACAATGGAAACTTTCTGAAGCTAGTGGAGCATATTTTAAAATTTGAGACTGTTCTTTCCGAATATCTCTGCAGAGTAACATCAAAAGAAATCGATGTTCATTATTTAAGCAAACAAATTGAAAATGAATTTATTGTTCTACTTTCTAGTAAAGTTAATGAAGACTTACTGAATGAATTTCAGAAAGTGAAATAGTATTCCATCATTCCGAACTACACTTCATACGTCAGTCACAAAGAACAATTGACAACGGTGGTTAGGTTTGTTACTTCAGTACCAGTAAAAGAAGTCATCGTAAGAGAATATCTTCATCAGTTTATTTAGGTGATAGATACAAGTGGTGAAGGCGTAACTACTTCTTTATTAGAGCTGGAAAAAGAAGAAATACCTTTGCAAAACATGTGTGGTCAGGGATACGACAATGTCTCTAATATTAAACGTAAGCACGTAGGAGTCCAGAAACTGATTCTCGACCTTAACTTAAGAGCCTTTTACGTTCCTTATGGCAGTCATTCCCTCAAGCTCGTGGTGAATGACGCAGCTTTTTCTTGCATGGCAGCTGTAAGGTTTTTCAATCTTGTTCAAGAAATTTATACTTTGTTTTCAGGATCGACCAATAAGTGGAGTATATTAACTACACACGTCACAAACTTGACTGTGAAGCCTCTGAGTGAAACCCATTGGGAAATAGGATTGATGCTCCTGGGCCATTGAGATATTACATTGATAAGTGAACGATGCTGTATATGAAGCAACCACTGGTGCCAAGATCGATGTTTTTGGGAAGAGTACAGCTATTGGTATTGCCAAGAAGTTAACGGATTTCCGATCACTCTGCTACTTAATTACCTGGTATAATATTTTGTACAGAGTGAACTTGGTTAGTAAAATACAACAGAATAAAGTCAATATCCCAAGTTCTCTCATACTCATTGGAAGAGTCAAAGAGTTTATGAATGGTATGAGGTCTGAAAATGAATTCCGTATTGTAAGGGAGCAAGGGAGCTGGCTGAAAAACTAAAAGTTGCACTACAATTCCCTACTGAAGTCCAAGTGAGGCCTAGAAATGCAAAACGGCAATTTTCCTATGATAGCGAAGATTAATCTGTTAAGTCCAGGTAAGAGTCCATCAAAATAGATTTCTTTTTTGTTGTTTTCAACAAGGCAATAAACACTCTGAATGAAAGGCAAGTATTTCCAGTTTCTTTATGATTTAAAACAGCTAGAGAAACTGAAAAAAGATGAAGTTATAGAAAAGTGGAAGAACCTGGAAGCCGGCCGCAGTGGCCGAGATGTATGTGGCGTGACAGTCAAGCTCTGCACGGCCGCTGCGGTCGGGTGTTCGAATCCCCCCTCGGGCATGGATGTTTTGCCGTCTTTAGTGTAAGCTAGTTCATAAGTAGTTTGTAAGTTTAGGGACTGATGACCCCGTAGTTAAGTCCCATATGATCTACAAACATTTGAACATTTTGAAGAACCTGGAAGCACTATTGACAGCAGCTAATAATAGTGACAAAAGTGGAGACGACCTGTTGGAAGAGATCCTTATGCTAGCACCTTTGGTACCCAGAGATAATTCACCTTAAGCTGAAGTATCACTTATCTGACTAAAAATGGAACATATTTATTGCCTTGAGAATTCTTCTTACGCTTTCAGTCTCAGTGGCCAGTGGAGAAAGGATCAAACTACCTGTGTTCAGCCATGTCTCAAGAACTACTTAGTGTGTTGGCAACACTGGCAATTGAGAACGACATTCTCAACTCACTGGACACTGAAGCAATTTTGAGAGACTTTGTCAAGATTAAGGCAAGAAAAGTACGAATTCAGTGTTATTCTGTTTCATTTAGTTACGCGACTTTCCTTGTATTTAATGTTAATCTTACAGTGATACATTTTGATGTTCAAATTAAAGAAATTTTAAAAAAAATGTAATATGATTAGGTTGGTGTTTTCAATATTTCACTTCTCATTTTATTTTTTATTTTATCCTACCTTTATTTATGGTCTAAAAGGCCAATTATATATATATATAATTGCAGAAGATATTTATATTTACCTTTATAATTTTTGTTCAATGTTGCATTTTAATTTGATTGTATGTAATACGTTGGTGACGGTGGGTAGGCGGGGGTGAGGCGCCAAAAATGACTCTCGCATGTTCCGTAAAAACCGCTTGCACCGCCCCTGACAATAGTAATAAATAACAAAATCAATGAACTGTTAGCTGGCTTGTTGAAGTAGACGGCAATCGATCTTCTGCTGACAGTGGGTGGGGATTCCTTATTGCTGGGGACAAGGCCCCCCTCTCCCGAAAAAAAAAAAAAAAAAAAAAAAAAAAAAAAAAAAAAAAAAACCTGCAGTGGCTGAGGCCAAATTAAACTAATGTATGTAGAAATTTCGAAAGTACCATCCTGCAGACAAAGAAAATAGTCTTCAAATGATTCAGCAAAATGTTCGTAGAAACGTTGTTCCTCTCAGACAGGTTCCTAAAAGCAACTTAGTTCATTCTTACCTTAATCTCTGACGTGAAGGTACCGCATTTATGTGGGACACGGGATGTACAACTTGTAGAAATTTTCAGCAATCAGTCGTAAAAATATTTATTTATTGGCAGAGCTAGATTTCGACCACTGTGTGGTCATTATAAATGCTTAAAAAACGATTAAAATACTTAAAACATTTCGACCTCCATGTTGGAGGTTGCGTTCGTACTGATCTGCCAATAAATAAATATTTTTACGACTGATTGCTGAAAACTTCTACAAGTCAAATACAGTCATTGAGCACAAGTTCCACCATGGAATCAAGCCCAATATACAACTATTTTCACCTTGTGGTACCACAGCTTCTGAAAGCAACAAAAGAATTTTTTTAAAAGGTATATATTGTGTGTTAGGTGTAGATGGAACTATAAATGTAAGTGTTTTGGGCTTTTTCATCTTCAACTAAAAAGCCGTTAACTATAACGTCCGAAAATTTTATTTCAGTCCATCAACAGCAGAGTCGCAGTTTACATTAATTTGTTCTTATTTTCTAGTTACAAATACGAAATATATATTCCAGGTGGTCAAAAAACCAGATGTATGCCACTCATAAAGTCGAGTTGGTCTGATGTAAAACCGTAGCAGATCGTTGTCCATTGGAATCGGTCGCCACCCAAGAAAATAGGTTCATAATTGTTTTCTGGTTACGGATCATTAACACATCACGAGGGACCGTCAAACGTAGCCAGCAATTCAAGTTTTTCGGCACTGCAGTGCTTCACGCTGCGCTCAACAGCCGCCGAGTTCGTAGGCTTGGGATCGCGGCATCACGCCGCTCAGATAACTCTCAATTACTTGTGAAAGGAAGTAGTGCGACTACCATTTCAAAAACATATTTTTTTCTTTTAGCTCCATTTCACTCGCTTTAATATATGGTCTAAAATGCAGAGAACAGTAAGCTGCCCGCTATCGAACTTTTTCAATACACGATTTGTAAATCAAGTGCGCATACTTGACAAAAAGCATCATTTGAGAACGACTATTACGAATTACGAAAAGGTGAATGTTTCATTCGAAACTTAAGATGTTTCACTACAATGTGTCCAAAAATCAGATTTTTTAACTGCATACTTTCATCAAAATCGAGTGAGGAGCGTTACAGAACTAAAAAACTCGGGCGGAATGAAAAGTAGACTTTTTATTTTTTCACAGGCAAGGCAAAGCTTGTAGGGAAAAAATAATTCCATAAAATGATGTAGCGTGGTCTTGTACTGTGAAAAATTTTTACAACGTGAAAATCGAAAAAGTGTATTTTCCCCCTTTTTCCGTCTCGGCCATGCCCGGCGCGCTGTGTGAACACACAAGCCGGTGGCGTGTGCCGACTAGGCTGAGGCGGCTCAGCTCGGCCCGGCGGGAGCGGCGTGAACCCGGAACTCGGGAGCACCGTGACACGCCCCATCCCAAGGCGGTTCCTTATCCGACAAGGAATTTTGCGCGATACCCTCCACACCCTCCAAGCGCTAGCCAAGCAACCAATGAAAAGTCAGAAATGGAAGACCAATAGGAACTGTAAACACTTTGTGCGCTGTGTTCGGTCGTACGCAAATAGCATTCGCAAATGCTTTCAGGCACAACATTACTAAAGATTGCAGGGCGAATCATCAGAGAAAGTTCTCGTCCTCTCCGCTTCATCGCTAGCTTCAGAGGTCACTCGCATTGCTGCAGTATGCTGTGTTTATCATGGGAATTATTGTTTGTTGTTATTGTTTTTGTATATTGCAACTGATTTTCTCTGAAATGGAGTGGTTAGAGAAGAGAGTACTTCATTTGATAGAAGAATGTAGTCTACACATATACTTGTGGTATCGTACAGATCCTTAAAACAAAACAATGAACAAAACTAAATGCTTGGCAAGCACGAAGATTTTACTAATATTCACATACACTAAAATATTTCCACAACATCCTGAGGATGATGTGCAGACTCGAAACGTGTAACTGAATAAACAATGTTTAAACAGTTGAAACAAATATTACCGTAACTAGTACCAGTAATGTAAGAAACCTGTTAAAAACATGTTTAATTCTAATTTCCATTTCATGTTTGTTGTGTCTTAATTTTGTCATGATGTTAAAGTCTCAGGACTTAATGTCATCAAAATCGATAGTTTATACACGTTAGTGTAATTATAAAACATACTGCGCAAAATACCAGCTCTTTCCTGTGGTTTATCTTCAGAGTATGTGATGTCATAATTTTGCATATATTTAACGAAGCTTAAACGCAGAAGGAGAATAAGTGAAAATTGTTTTTCCTCTGATAATGATGTGCCTTAACCAACTAACCAACACACTATAAAACACAAGTTATAAAATACACTAAGTTATGGCTGCAGTTTCGTGTATCTGCACATCAAATCACTCTTTTCTAGTGATTGCAGTCACATTAATAAAAATGCTTAAGTGTTTCATGTATGACATTGCATGCGTAAGTAATTATTTCGAAATAGTTGATATACAAAACAGATATTTGAGGCTAGCGTAACTGCGCTAGCCTCCCTTGTACTGTTATGACTCTCGATAATTAGTATCTTGTTTTGAAATCCTCGGTTCAGTTACAACTATAGGCTTGGGATACGCTCATCATGTTAGAGTTTAAAACTCATAGGCCTAATTACATCTTATTTAACCTGCAGATACCTGAAAGCTCAGATAAATGTTCCTGGCCCTTTTTTTTTACACCTATTTCTTTCTAAGTGTGAAGTTGAAATGAACGTTTTCATCAATTTGCAACATTTGTAATGCTTTCAAGCAATTTTATCTTGAAGACGCAGAAGTTACCGTGCACCAGGGTGCAGTTAATCTAGAGAGACACTTGACCATTGCAAATTGGTTGAGCTGATCTCTGCGAGCTTAGACAGTAGCTCTCACACCCAGTAATTGGTTGTTGGAAATCCACT
This sequence comes from Locusta migratoria, assembly GCA_026315105.1. Lineage (NCBI taxonomy): Eukaryota > Metazoa > Arthropoda > Insecta > Orthoptera > Acrididae > Locusta > Locusta migratoria. The sequence continues at coordinate 116,484,379 of CM048750.1, read as the reverse complement.
CGCGCCATCCTGATTATTGCTTGGTCCTAATCTCCTCAGTCCCAACTAAGTTTACGGGAGGTTTTCCTTGTTTGTAAGTTGTTTACCGGAACTCGTAAGTCCATTCCACTTATTACCAACTGGGATTACCCTTTTCCCCACTTTTAGCTTGTCTGATAATTGACCTAGTAGAAGCGCGACTCATTACAAGCCAAACAGCTCACTAAACCCCTCAACCAAGACACACCAACAATTCAAAAATAGATTTATTAAACATAAAAAATTAAACATAGGGGAAGATGGTTGACAACCTTCATGAGGTCTCCATGCATACTCTTAGACTGATAATTTTACCATGTCAATGAGAGAGAACCAATGTCAACTGAATGAAATTTATAATACCTTACATTTAATTTTCATTTAATATTTTATTCAGAAGGCTACCATTTCGAAATAATCGAAAACAGGATTGAAGCTTCATAAAGTCTTTTTCCCAGGTAGCTCCTACACCATACTCCCTTAATATGTTTACTTTCTATATTAGTATGACTTATTTCCCGATATTCCTGTTCAGAACAATTACAGAAACCCTGACCTTAGAGAAACAAAAACAATTTTGTTCAAAATTTGAAAATCCTGAGGAAATATCGTTATTCTGGGCCAACATTCAAAGCACCTAGAACAACTCAAAGCAAGCATACAAAGTTCTATTTTTCAAAAACTTGGTGCTGGAGGAAAATCTTATTTTCGCTTCCCATTTGAAAACTATTGGTCTAAGGACACTGATGTTCTGGAGCAATGTTCAGAGCAAATAGAGCAACTCAGAGTAAGCATAAAATATTCGTTTTTTTTAACTGGGGGCTGGTGGAAATTTGTATTTTGGTTTAATTGTTGGCCTATTTTTAAATTTACAGATGTGTGCCTCTGGAGCAAAGCAGAGTAAAGTCAGAGCAACCCAGAGCAGCAAAATAAATTAAAAAATTTTCAAAGCTGGGGGGCCAACTTCATGTACAATCAAATCTGCATGTTCAACAGACTCTAAGGTTGAATTACTCGCATCATTAGAGTTATACAGTTTGAACCACATTATAGCTTCAGCAACAAAATTTTGTAAGAAACTGCTGTAAAAGTTTTGTATATCTTCTGCAACAGCTATAAAAGAAGATTTGTCTAATTTTCTTAAATTTTGGGGATGCAGCTGCATAATCTAAAATGCAGGGAAGAGGTGATAGAGTTCAAGTATGGGATGATGATAGATATTCTGAAGAAGTCTTCCACAATTTCAGGCGGTTGATTTGATCTGTAGATTTATTTTGACACCAAGGATGTTTAAATACATCCTGTAGTTCCTCGCATTTAAATACATCCTGTAGTTCCTCGAAAATTTTTATAGCTTTCTCAAAGACATTTCTAAACTCTGTCAAGGCATTATCACGGTTAGATTGAATTGTATTTTTTAATTTATTTATGTGATCGTTTACTGCCTTAATGTTCGTATTTACTTGTTGCTGTCGGTTGCATGTGGATTCAAATTTGTCAGAATACTCAGCAATTATTAAGAGCATCACAGTGTAAGTTGGAGTTGTTGCAATCGTTTACCCCCCCCCTTCCCCCCGCCAGGGGCCTCACAGTTCTTTCGTGAGTAGGTGCGTGGCGGGCATGGGGCCCTGAGCTAATGCAGTCTTCCTTCCTTCCTTACTTCCCGGACTGCATTTCCTTTCCCTCTCCCCTCCTTTCTTATCCTCACTCCTTCCCCTCCCCACCGGGACACTATAACCTCAGTAGTTTAGTCCCCCTAACCCAACCAAACAACCCAACCCAACCAGCAATCGTGTAGAGCTGATACACTGCGGTTTTAGTTTTAGAATTTGATGCATTGTGCGAAATTTCTTCCAAAGATTATACAATATTTAATAATGTTATCAGTTAATATTGTGATACTCTTGTATTTTGCTGCCCAACGTGTTTCACATAACAGAGGGATATTTGGGACTTTATGCCTGCGCAATGTGCTTTCTCTAAAAAATTGTCTGATATCCTTTGTAGTGGCAGTAGCATTTCACATTTCACTGACATCATTTCGATCATTTATGACAATATTTAATATATGGCTTGCACAGTGGCAGAAAAGGGCTGTAGGAAATCGGTCATTAATAATTTTCTGGGCGCCCCTATTTGACCAGCCATTGCAGTACAACCATCGTACCCTTGACCAACACGTTTGTTTGGATCCAAATTACAGTCTTCTAGAAACTGAATATATTTAGAAATGGTTTTTTTACTCAATTGTTGGAGCTGTACGTATTCCATAAATTCTTTAGATTATTGGCTTTTTGGTATCTTTGACGCAACGCAAATAGCAGACTCCACTAGATAATTGTTCTGTACCACTAATATCAGTAGTCTCGCTGGCTAACACGGATAAAGCACATGCCTGCTTCACCTCCTCAATTATTTTCCTGTTTAGAACATCAGAACACGTCTGAATCAGTTCATTTTGAGTTTGATGTGGGATGTACAGCGAGTTTTTCCCTCCCGACTCTAAATGAGTTTTCAAAATATCATCTCCAGACTCAGCTGGAAAATGAAGGAGATCTATGAAAACCGAACTATCCTCAACTTTCCCACGGAGTGCAGATCATGGTACATGCAAAATAAAATTGTTGATATTATATAGTGAAGTTTCACATAGTTTTGTTCAACTTCTTGTCATAAGCTTTATTTAAGGATTCATGAATACTCAGTTCCTTTCTGTCCATAACCTGTTTAAAATTTTTCAACGAAGCCACAGCATCACAATGCCTCTTACTTCTCACATCTGATTGTGCAGCTTTATTAAGCTTTTGGTACTTAAGGCAAGGGGAAATGATGAACTGTCCTTGTAGCCTGCTCTGTACTGCAGGTCAAAACAACACACATATTCGACACAGCGGTCCTGTAACTGCAGCTGAGTAGGCCAACCATGGATAGGTTGTAAGTCATTCAAATCAAAAGGAAAGTTCAGCATCATGACTTAAGTCATTTTTAAAATTGTATGTTTCACTAGGCCTCCAAGAATTTCTCAGTAGCTTCAAACGCAAGTCATCATTGATTTGATAATTAGGGTCAAACACAACCCAATATCAAATAATGAATTGTGTGAGTCGTGTTCTGTAATATCATGGGATCTATTTTTTTACTTCTTTACTAGTACAGCTGGTACCTATAACCAAACGAAGAGAAACAAAAGTGAGTACATTATACTAATGGGTAATAGTAATAGACAGTAGTATATAAAATCATGTAATTTAATGACATAATTATTTTAGGGTGTCATTTCTGTGACAACTTAACTACTTCTGACTTCTCAAATTACGGGAACTGTTATATACCTACTCTAAAACAGGCGATTCAAACCGGAAAAATAGTGGCTAGGAACTTGTGTGGTCGCAGCACTATGTCAGCTATTTAATATGGACATCTTCTTAATTTTCACTGCTTAAAACTGATCGGCATGGAGGAGATTCTACTGTATTTACACTCACAACAGAAATGGTTCGTTTGGAGTTTTACAAAAGGCATACTATATTTTGTAGACTTCTTAATAGCTATGCACTCGTGAATGAATTATTCATATTAATGAATATTCACTATTTACTGTACTTGGATACAATGTCCAACCACCGTATCTTCCACCCTTTTTTCTTTATCGATATCAAACCACTGTTGTCCACAATGGGAGACTTGGGCCTACTTATAAACAGCAACATTATTCTTCTGCAATGCATAGTTTTGACTGCAAAGTGCAATATAGGCACAAACATAAACAAAAATTGAGGTGAAACTTCCTGGCAGATTAAAATTGTGTGCCGGAACCAGGACTCGAACCTGGGACCTTTGCCTTTCGCGGGCAACCGCACTACCGACTGTGCTATCCCGACACGACTCACGATGCCGCCTCACAACTTTACTTCCGCCAGTACCTCGCCTCCTACTTTTCAAACTTCACAGAAGTTCTCTTGCAAACACGCAACACTAGCACTCCTGGAAGAAAGGATATGGGGGAGACATGGCTTAGCCACAGCCTGAGGGATGTTTCCAGAATGAAACTTTCACTCTGCAGCGGAGTGTGCGCTGATATGAAACTTCCTGGCAGATTAAAATTGTGTGCCGGAACCGGGACTCGAACCTGGGACCTTTGCCTTTCGCGGGCAAGCGCACTACCGACTGTGCTATCTCGACACGACTCACGATGCCGCCTTACAACTTTACTTCCGTACCTCGCCTCCTACTTTCCAAACTTCACAGAAGTTCTCTTGCAAACATGCAAGACTAGCACTCCTGGAAGAAAGGATATGGTGGAGACATGGCTTAGCCACAGCCTAAGGGATGTTTCCAGAATGAAACTTTCACTCTGCAGCGGAGTGTGCGCTGATATGAAACTTCCTGGCAGATTAAAATTGTGTGCCGGAACCGGGACTCGAACCTGGGACCTTTGCCTTTCGCGGGCAAGCGCACTACCGACTGTGCTATACCGACACGACTCACGAAAGTTTGGAAAGTAGGAGGCGAGGTACTGGCGGAAGTAAAGTTGTGAGGCGGCATCGTGAGTCGTGTCGGGATAGCACAGTCGGTAGTGCGCTTGCCCGCGAAAGGCAAAGGTCCCAGGTTCGAGTCCCGGTTCCGGTACACAATTTTAATCTGCCACGAAGTTTCATATCAGCGCACACTCCGCTGCAGAGTGAAAGTTTCATTCTAAAAATTGAGGTATTTGTGCCTATATTTCAATCTGCACCCAAAACTACATATAGGAATACATAGTATCCAGAATGAAACAATCGTTTGCAGGAGAACTTCTGTGAAGTTTGGAAAGTAGGAAGCGAGGTACTGGCAGAATTGAAGTTGTGTGGGGGAGCCGTGAGTTCTGTCAGGATATCTCAGTGGTAGAGCACTTACCCGTGAAAGGCAAAGGTTCCAGGTTCAAGTCCCGGTTCTGGCACACAATTTTAATCTGCCAGGATGTTTCAGTAATGGATAGTGTTTGTGTGTAGTAGTAGTAGTTATAGGACTCCCATTGAACACTATGGTGGTTGAGAGTTCATAATGATAAGGGAGTGGAAGATATGGTGATTAAAAGTTATTTGTGAGGCTTTTAACCCCGATATCTTCTTCCCACTTATCGTTATGAACCCTCAACCACTATAGTGTACAATGGAAGTTACTGCATACAACACCTTTCGTAAAGAAATGTATTTTTCGCTGCAAAGTAAAATTTAGGAACAAACCCCTCAATTTATATATATGTAATAGAAGATGAATAGATAAATGGTGTCAGAAGTAGTAAAGATTGACGAGAGCATTTTACATCAACGTTCAGAATCATCTACGTGGGATACTCTGAAAATCACATTTAAGTGCCTGGCAGAGGGTTCATCAAACCACCATTATACTATTTATCTCCCATTCCATTCTCGAATAGTGCGCGGGAAGAAAGAACACCTGAATCTCTCCGTTCGAGCTCTGATTTCTTGTATTTTATTCTGATGGTCATTTCTACCTATGTAAGTGGGAGTCCACAATAATATATTTTCGCATTCGGAGGAGAATGTTGGAGATTGGAGTTTCGCAAGTAGCCCACGCTGCAGCGTTGTTGTAATGATTCCCATCCCAGATCCTGTATCATTTCCGTAATGCTGTCTCCCCTGTATCGTGACAATACGAAACGAACTGCCCTTCTTTGGACTCTTTTGATGTCCTTCGTTAAACCCACCTGATAAGGATCCCATACTGGGCTGAAATACTCCAAAAATGGACAGACAAGTGTTGTGTATGCAGTTTCTTTTGTAGTTCTGTTGCATGTTTTAAAGAGTTCTGCCAATAAAACACAGTCTCTGGTTCGCTTTTCCCACGATATTATCTACGTGTTCTTTCCAATTTAAGTCTGAAATAATAGTAATTCCTAGGTATTTTGTGGAGTTTACGGCCTTCACTTTTGATTGATTTATCTTGTAAGCAAAGTTTAATAGATTTCTTTTTGTAATCATGTGGACGACTTCACACTTCTCATTATTTAGAGTCAATTGCCAATTTTTACACCATACTGATATCTTATTCAGATCGTTCTGCAGTTGGTTTTGATTTTCAGATGATTTTACTAGACGGTAAATGACGGCGTCATCTGCAAACAACCTAAGAGAGCTACTTAGATTTTCCCCTAAATCGTTTATGGAAATAAGGAACAGCAGAGGACCAATAACATTACCCTATGGAACGCCAGATATCACCTCTGTTTTAGTCGATGCCTTACCATCGATTACTACGAACTGTGTCCTCTCTGACAAGAAATCCCCTATCCAATCGCAAATTTGGGGAGATATACCATAACCACACAATTTGATTAAAAGCCATTTGTGAGGTACAGTGTCAAAAGCTTGCTGGAAATCAAGAAATAAAGAATCGATTTGTGAACCCTTGTCGATAGCACCCATCACTTTGCGTGAATAAAGAGCTAGTTGTGTTTCGCATGAATGATATTTTCTAAATCCGTGTTGACCTTGGGTCAATAGATCGTTCTGTTCGAGATAATTCATAATATTTGAATAAAGGATATGTTTCAAAACCCTGCTGCAAACTGACGTCAGTGAAATATGCCTGTAGTTTAGTGGGTTACTCCTACTGCCTTTCTTGAATATAGATGTGACCTGTGCAACTTTCCAATCTTTTGGTACAGATCCTTCTTTCAGAGAACGGTTGTATATGGCTGTTAAGTAAGGGACTATCGCTTCAGCATAATCAGATAGAAATCTAATGGATATACAATCCGGACCAGAAGACTTGTTCTTGTTAAGTGATTTTAGTTGCTGCACTACTCTGATGATATCTATTTCTATGTTACTCGTTATGGCATCTGTTCATAATTCGAAATCTGGAATATTGGTTTCGTCTTCTTTGGTGAATGAGTTTCTAAAAGCTATGTTTAGTAACTCTGCTTTAGTAGCGCTGTCATCGGCAGAATCGCTATTACTATCACGTAGTGAGGGTATTGTTTGTGTTTTGCCCCTAGTATATTTAACAAATGACCAAAATCTCTTTGGGTATTCGGTCAAATTTTGAGAATGAGTTTCTTTGTGATAAGTATTGTAGGCATCTCGCATTGAAATCCTCGCTAAATTTCGAAATTCTGAGTACGATCGCCAATCCTGGGGATTTTGTGTTCGTTTAAATTTAGTATTCCTTTTCTTTTGCTTTTGCAACAGTGTCCTGACATGTTTTGTGTACCAAGGGGGAACGCCTCCTTCTTTTATTAATTTATTTGTTATAAAACTGTCAATTGCTGTCGATACCACTCCTTTGAATTTGAGCCACATCTGGTCTACACCTACGTTTAGTGTTAGAAACGAGTGGAAGCTGTCTTTCAAGAAGTAATGTATTTTATTTCTATCTGCTTTCCGGAACAAATATACTTTTCGTTTATTTTTGGTAACTTTGGGACTTTCGAAATTCAATTTCGCTACGACAGCTCTCTGTTCACTAATACCTGTATCCGTTTTGATGCTCGTAATGAGCTCAGGATTATTTGTTGCTAAGAGATCAAGTGTGTTTTCACATCCATTTACAATTCTAATTGGCTCATGGATCAGATATGGTGTACAGTGAAAGTCACCTATTTAATTCGGTACACAATGTTATACTGGGTAGGCTGGCTATAGCTGCTTTCGACATTGTCTCTTTTAGCTGACAGCTAAGTGTTGGAAGTAGAGAGCAGTTTTAATTCTTGAAATAACTTGTTTTGCTTTGTGTCAGATAACCTTTTGTGCATTAATACGAAAACATGTAGGAATTAATCTGTTCAAACAGAAACATACCTGGAGAGGATGTTGAAATATGAGATGCATCACAGACATCAATCTTGCGAATGTTGTACAGAAAATGTATTAAGACACTCATGGTTTGAACAAACAACTGTATGCAAACGATTACTCGTGGGTACTAGATGAGCTATGTTCACTGCATTGTTTAGTTTCTGTGCAAGAAGGCCAACAATGTGCAGTGCCGAAAACACCAACAGAGGCGAGTTCACAAGACTTATATTCAAATACCGGTACTTAACGTGTGTGTGGTATTAAAGGTCAAGTTGCACCCCCTGGAAATAATCCTGGCGGCACCCATGTTAAGTATTATCATAATAAAATGTTCAAAATTACTAAAAATTTCCGAGCTGTTATGACGTGGTCTAGTGGATTTATTATTAAAACCCAACGTTTCGTCCCCGACTGCGGAGAACATTCTCAAGGGGGACCGTGGCACTTTTGGATGTCCGATTCACACCCTGGCTCGCTACTGGGTGTGAATCGGACATCCAAAAGTGCCACGATCCCCCTTGAGAATGTCCTCCGCAGTCGGGAACGAAATATGGGGTTTTACTAATAAAATCAAGTAGACCACGGCATAACAGCCCGGAAATTTTTAGTAATTTTGACCATTCCTGCCATGACAGTTTACATTTTACAATAATGATATGTTGTGATACTGCTTGTATCTGCGGCAGAATGGCCATACGTATTGAGGTACCATGCTGCAGTGCGCGCTGCTGTTCGCCGTCGGGGGTTCGATTCGCTCCTCGGGCATGGGTGTTTGTTTTGTCTTTAGCATAAGTAAGTCTAAGTTAGTTTAAATTAGTTTAATTAGTTTGTAAGCCTTAAAGACTGATGATCCTGTAGTTAAAGGACAATTCACACTGTCCGTCATGTCACATCATGTCACCGTCCGTCAGAACATTCCACAATATATTTCTAATGGCGTCATTCACACTGTCCATCACCGGACCGTCACGTCACGTCAAAGTCACGTCAAGCTTTCTTGAGAAGAATGTTTTGACGGAATGGCCATCTGCTAACATCGGAAGTTAACCTATTTTCGCAACACGAATTACATGTTTCAGTCGACGATTGCACTGTTTATATGCAAATGTGTCTTATTCATCTTTATTTTGTTGTTATACTTAGTTTTAGGGCTAAATCTCAAATGTTTCAAGATGACTTAAACATTTTTGTCAATTGAGTGTCCCCCCCTAAAATCGAGGTCGGATATCTGAAACCAGAAAATGGTTTATGTTATGTAACACTGTAACAGAAATGACTGAAGCAAACTGTTTAATTGAATAAGATTGTAATTTGAGTACGTATTTTTCATTAAATAACATTTTAAATGAAAAAGTCAGTTCTAATGAAAGACCAAAGTTCAGTTAATTACGACGGTATTAACAATGTCAGCAGGCAAATCGTAATGCATAAAGTAAACAGTCGCTATTTATACACTCATAAATATTGTTTGATGTTTTCATATGTTTATTTTTTCGCTTGAAAATATATGTCCATGTTTTGAAATGATGATTCAGTTCCCAGTAAGTTGCCCAAAAAATACACTGTAAAGTTTTATTTGGCCATCAATAACATTTAGTGTTGTTGTGCCCTCAATTCTAGTATTAAACGATGACTCTCTACATAACAGATCGCGTATTCAGTTGGGCGAATTGACGTGACGGACACAGACGGACAGTGTGAATACAACTTGATGTGACGGTACCGTGACGTGACGTTGATGTGACGGACAGTGTGAATTGGCCTTAAGTCTCATAAGATTTACAAACATTCAAACGTTTAATATTACTACTTGCAACCACCTATGGCTCCCCTTATTAGTTGAATTTCGAAAAATTCACCAATATATGTCATTTAAATTCCAACCAAGTATGAAAATATCATTTTTTGTAATCCTGGGTTCAAAATTAGCTTAGTAGCAACGTATTTTTAAAAAAATATTTCACTCCCTAAATGATTAATTTTCTGAAAATACCAAAACACATGTCTTTTCAATTCTGACCAAGAAAACATATACCAATTTATGTGGTAGTAGCTTGAAAATTGCCTTAATAGCAAAAGATTTTCGATAAACATTCCCTCTCCAATATAACCCCCTTGCTGGTTGAAATTCCAAAAACACCGAACCACGTATATTTAAATTCTAACAAATAAGACAAATATCAATTTTTGCAACTCTAGCTTCAAAATTGCCTGACACAACAATGTGTTTTCGAAAATAATTTTTGATCCCCTAAGTTGTTGAATTTCCAAAAATACCGAAACTTGTGGCTTTTTAATCCCGATCAAGAGTCCGTGTCCTAAGTTTCGTAGTTATAGCTTGAAATTTGAGTTAACAGCAACATATCTTTGAATATGAACTTTGCATCTCGTATTTCACCCTATTATTGGTCGACTTTCCAAAAATAGCGAAACACATGTCTTTTAAATTCGAACCCTGAATCCAAATCCGAAAATTTGTAGTTCTAACTTTAATATTGCCTAACTAGCAACAGATTTTCGAAAAACATTCCCTCTCCAATTTAACCCCCTTTATGGTTGAATTTCCAAGCTCTAGTTTGGGGTAACGTGTTTTCAAAAAGAACTTTTCATCACCTATTTTGCGCTCTTACTTCTCGAATTTCCAAAAATACTAAAACTTGTGTTTTTAACCCTTAACCCGAAACATCTTTGAAATGTGCGTAACTAGGAACATGCGGTCTCTCAGACCACTTAATGTTATTATGTCACCGACCTCCACATTAGTTCACAGAAATTAAGTAAAGAGTCAGTTAATTCATATTCTAAGTAAGTTTAATACTTTATAGTTGATATTAACACTTTGTTGTTTACATTATATAAAATAAACATGAAATATCACAAGTAAGTGCAGTCATTCAGTGTCAGATTTCAAATAATTTCACCACTGTTACACCAGACAATATATTCCTGAATATCAATGAAATGTTGCCACATCCATCACTCCCTTTCCCTGTATATATATATAGGCATTGAAGAGAAGAACGCTTCCAGAATCTGCTAGGCACATAATATTTATGCCGTATTTGGCCGGTTTGCTAGGCATATAAATGCGGAAAGGACATTTTCCCCTGAATGGTACTAACATTTCATCCACTGTAATGTTGGCTTTTACACAGTATAATTGCTGTGAATTGATAACTATGTCATCTATCATGTCATCATCAAATAAATTCTTCTATATTTGACATTTAGTAGGACTTTGTCCCAACCTTCGACTTTTGGCTGTTAGTCCAGGCATTCCAGCTTTTGGAAAGTTGTGTTTGGGTGATCTTCTTGTCCTAACAGGCTCAGAACGTTCCCATTTGAAATTATTTTTACCATAAAAGAACTGTGTTTCCTGTGAGGTATTATCTGTAGTACAGACCACTCCAGGCTCTTCTTCCAATAAAACATTTTCTTAGTAGCACACTCTGTTTCGTGGTGGCCATCACCTATCACGGAATCTGGATCATCATCAGAATCATCAAATGTGTCATCATCGTTCACATTTTCCTTTTCATCTAAATCCCGTAATTGCGCTTGCACCCAAGCTTCCAAATCTGGATTAGCTGCAGATATGTTACTCTTCTTAGAAAGTCATCCATATTATACCTGAAGTATAACATATATTGACACATAGAAGAAAATACTATAAAACAACAACCACTGAAATCAGACTATTTCATAATTAGAAACATGCGGTCTATTGGACCCACCAAATTCTTGTACGTAATAAGAAACATGCGGTATCTCAAGCACACAACTTGGCGCACTCCTCTAAACAATACTCTGTATCTCTTCAGTGACGAAACAAAACTGATTGTTGACTGTTGCTTTACACGTGGCAAGTATTGCGACAAAGTTACTGGGAAGGGGGAGCCACGCTTTTCTGCAGTGCTGCCACACTCGACCTTTAAAATAAACGAAGGGTCTGAGAGACCGATGTTTCGGGTTAAGGTTAATTTTTTTAAAATGTGACCAAGATTACATATCTCAAGTTTTGTAGTTGTGGCTTAAAATTTGAGTTAACAACGACATATTTTTGAAAATCAATTTTTTGCATCTCTCATTTTACCCCATTATTGATTGAATATCATTAAAATGCTGAAACAGGCGTCTTTTAAATTCGAACCCTTAATTAAAATCCAAAATTTTGTAGTTTTAGCTTCAAAATTGCCTAAATAGCAATGTAATTAACAAAAAGTCTCATCCCCTATTTCACCCCCTTACGAATGGAATATCGAAAAACCGATTCTTAAATCACGCCTACAAAGTAAGAGCAACACCCTCTACAAATTTCAAGTTTCTATCTTCAGTGGTTTGGGCTGGGCGATGATGACTAAGTCAATCAGTCAGGACATTTCCTTTTATATATAGATGTTACAAAAGTAGAAGTTTCAAACAGGAAATCATTGTAGTCATGTGGTTAGAGATGTAAAAGTAATTCGTGGAATTTTTTATGTTTGAAGCTAATTTTTTCGCACTTTCACGTTTGTAACAGAGTCGAGAACACTGATATTAATGTTTTGCAAGTTTATTTTGCAGTATGTAGTAGTTTTTTCCATATAAGTTACAATATACGAGAGTGAAAAACATACAGAAACCTAACAGGAGAGTTCAAATTGCTGTGACAGAAAATGATTATGAGTGATATTTATAATCTTCCTTTTTAGATAGACATAGTTGGGAGTTGGCTGTCTGTTTCCAATATTTGTTACACTGACAAAATAGCAGTAATAAATTAATACCTGATAAGCATAAAATTACACACACACACACACATATACACACACACACACACACACACACATATATATATATATATATATATATATATATATATATATATATATATATATATATATATATAGAAAACGGATGACAAATAAAAATAAAATTCACACTCAAACACACACACACACACACACACACACACACACACACACACACATATATATATATATATATATATATATATATATATATATATATATATATATATATATATATATATATATACAGGGTGTTTCACTAAGTGTGTTTGCCTCTGTAACTTATAAAATAATAGGTGACGGGAAATTTTAATGCAGTAGGTCAACACAAGAAATGTTACACTTTCTGCGGAGCTATGAACTTAGTTTACTGTATCATTTTCCAAAGACTTACAGCACAAAGATATAATTTTTTAAATGGAACAATAGTTTTTTTTTTCTATCGTGCATTGGATTCGTTGAAACCAGCTGCGTCCAGATCAATTTAAACTACATTCCTATCAATGTTAGTTTGGGAGCTACAACTCTTCAAAGTTTCAGGGGCAGATACCACAAATGCTGTGCATAATGCAATGCGCCTTCTAAATGTGGTGCGACTGAGTTGTAACATCGCCAGTGTCACGGAGCGAGAAGCTTCCTTGATGCGCTGTTAGACTGCCGACTGTCGCCGCACACGGCCGTATACCCGACAGTTGGAGTCACAAAAACAACTGGGGCTCAATATACCACAGTTACTGACAACGGATGACGATGGTATACACGAACAACGAGTACGTTGACATGTTGCTGATGCTCGGCGAGTGCCGACACGATACCACTGAAGCAACCACGGCATATGCCGTGAGATATCCTAGGCGAAGAGCCCCAGCAGCCATTACTTTCTTACGTGCCGAACAACGACTTCGGGAAACAGGCAGCTTGGTAATGCGCCGCAGTAACAGACAAAGACCTGCAAGAAGTGAGGAGACGGAGGTGTTTGTTTTAGCTGCACTACACCACAATCCTCATGTCAGCTTACGAGCCGTTGCTGCAGTCGCTGGTGTCAGTCTCACATCTGTGTGGCGTATAGTACGTGGCCACAGGTTGCACCCGTACCGCCTGTCACTGACCCAGGAGCTGCATGAGAACGATTTCCGTGCAAGAGTGACATTCTGTGAGTGGGCCATGCGTAATTTCACGCTGGAGTCTTTACAAAGTGTTATGTTCTCTGATGAGTCCACGTTCACAAATTATGGTGCAGTGAATCGCCATAACATGCACTACTGGGCCGCAGGCAATCCTCGGTGGGTACGACCTGTCGACCGTCAACGTAGGTGGTCTATTAACGTGTGGTGTTCAATCCTTGGGGATGAAATCATCAGTCCACACTATTTCCCAGGTACACTGACAGGTGAGTTATATCGCGCTTTTATAGCCGACAGTTTGGGTGGTCTCCTTGAACATGTGTGTCTACACATGAGAGTCCATATGTGGATGCAGCACAATGGTCACCCAGCCCATTCTGCGTGTGCTGTTGTGGAAGAACTAAACAACAGGTTTGCAGGAAGATGGTTCGGGCGCCATGGTCCTCATTCATGGCCCGCAAGGTCGCCCAATTTAACACCAGTACATTTCTTTTTGTGGGGATATAAGGATCGTGTTTATGTCACTGAGCCCACATCCCTGGATGATCTTACACAGCGCATCGAGGACGCATGTCGCTGTGTCACACCGGCAATGTTACATCTCGTCCGCAGATCCTTTGGACGGCGCATTGCATTATGCATTGAGGAACGTGGACACACATTTGAACATCTCATGTAAATCAACTTCCCACCGTCATAACATCCATCACTCACCAAACAGCCATCTATTATGTACAGCGTGTGATATCTGCCCCTGAAACTTTGAAGGGTTGTAGCTCCCAAACTAACAGTGATAGGAATGTAGTTTAAATTGATTTGGATGCAGCTGGTTTCAACAAATCCAATGAACGGTAGAAAAAACTATTGTTCCATTTAAAAAATTATATCTTTGTGCTGTAACTCTTTGGAAAATTATACAATAAACTATGTTCAAAGCTCCGCAGAAAGTGTAACATTTATTGTGTTGACCTACCACATTAAAATTTCCTGTCACCTATTATCAAACATACTTAGTGAAGCACACTGTATATACACCATCTAAAGAGCATTAATACTGCAGTTATATGCAGTTATTATAATAAATTATGCCTCCACGATGCTATATGGACATAGCCTGATGATTGCCACAGTGCCGAAATAGGCCTTTTGCTATATTAATAAACGATATTTAACATCTGCAAAGTAAAGCAGCATTTTGGTATGGCTTAGATTAACAATATGTTCTTAAAAGACATACACAATGTTGCAGGCCCAAATGAAATGAAACTTCGTCTGTTTGTTGAAAGTCCAATTCACACTGTCTTGTCACGTCAACATTACGTCACGGCACTGTCACGTTAAGTTGTATTCACACCGTCCATCATGTCAATTCGCCCATCTTAATACACGATGTTGAACGTGAGGTTATGAGTTGTGAACTGTTATGTAGAAAGTCGTAGTTTAATACTAGAATTGAGGGAACAACAACGCAAAATGTTATTGACGGCCAAAGAAAACTTTACAGTGTATGTTTTTGGCCAACTTACTGGGAACTGAAACAACATTTCAAAATATCGACATCTATTTTCAAGCGAAAAATAAACATATGAAAACATCTAACAATACTTACAAGAGCATAAATAGCGCCTGTTTACTTTATCCATTACGATTTGCCCGCTGACATTGTTAATACCGTCATAAAAACTGAATTTTTGTCTTTCGTTAAAACTGACCTATTCATTTAAAATGTTATTTAATGAAAAATGCGTAATCAAATTACAATCTTATTCAAATTAACAGTTTGCTTCAGTCTTTTCTGTTACAATGTTAAGTAACATAAACCATTTTTTGGTTTCAGATATCCGACCTCGATTTTAGGGGGACACTCAAGTGACAAAAATATTTAAGTCCTCATGAAACATTTGAGATTTACCCCTAAAACGAAGTATAGCACCAAAATAAAGATAAATAAGACACATTTGCATATATACAGCACAATCGTCGACTGCAACATGTAATTCGCGTGACGAAAATAGGTTAACTTCTGATGTTGGCAGAAGGTCGTTCCGTCAAAACATTCTTCTCGAGAAAGCTTGACGTGACGTCATTTTGAGGAGCAACAGTAATCACAGATTTATTATCAGCAATTCCTTACATCGGAACAGATATTGTACAATGAGTATGAGGAGCATTTGCAGTTGATAATGCAACACTAAATCGATTCTACACTTTTCATTTCGTATTACCATTTATTATTATAGGAATAGTTATAATACACCTATTTTTCCTGTCCGGTGACGGACAGTATGATGCCGCCATTGGAAATACATTTCAGAATGTTCTGATGGATGGTGATATGTAGAATTGCGCATAATAGTTTGCGATCAGGAGCGCTCACTTTAGTTCGCATCCTAGTTTGACCGCTCCCAGTGACGGCTGGTCTGCGCATGCAGGTGGAGGGAGAAGTTTCCCCACCTAGCTGCTTCATGCACTTGTTGCTTGAGCCGCTAACAATATCACGCAAACCAATAGAAATAGTTTGTGGATAATTTCTCCAATTTAAGTTTAGAGTTATCTCTATATCTTGGCATTGTGGAATTTATTAGTTAGATATTGCAGAGTGCAGAATACTTCAAAGCAGAAATTTTGTAGCACTGAACTATGTAATCTAGCAGGCAGACGCTAACCTCGAAATGGCTCTCATCAGCAGAAAGCAAACACATGCATATTTTAGTTCGTGACCTATTGCGCATATTTTAGTTCACAACCTATCACACATATTTTAGTTCGTGACCTATCGCGCATATTTGAGTTTGCGACTGGTAGCTCTCCTTTTAGTTCGCAGCTCGGCTGTGAAGTAGGTCGCTCTTTTTAGTTCGTTCGCTCGTTTTGCCTTTTGCTACCACTACTAAAACTACAGCTGAGCTGCATCTCAGATTGCAGTGATGTCAACTGGCAGAAGGGAATCACATGATTCTGCGCGCTCTTGCGTCCACTCGCTGTTCCCTGTCAGTCTTTGGAAAAGGAGCGGACGAACTAAGAGGTGAGGGATCTGCGAACTAGTTCGCCTGTGGGAGCGCTCTTCCGAACTAGTTCATTCGCAAACTACACAAGACTAGTGACGTGACATGACGGACAGTGTATGTTGTAATCACGTTGAGTGCAAGGAGGTTAGAATAACTTCCTTGGTCGAGTGCCATGATTCGACCACAAAACACGATAGTCGATCTAAATTCACCCTCGGGTAACTTCCGGTGGCACTCCCGGTATTAGGAGTTCTTATATCCCAGGCAGAAAATTTCTTTCCCTCCAATGAAATTCGCCATTACACTAGCCAATGAACGACGACTTTGTAAAGTGACGTGATAACGATATTCACTTGTTCCTTCCATTTCACAGACGCCATCTTGATTTGCCTTATATCTCAGAGTATTAGTTTTATAACTTGCAGTAAAGCGTTTCAGGGCTACAGCGAATTAAAGATGAATTACAAAATCATCTCTGGATGAATTTATTATAACTAAATGTATTCAAAATCATATTAACATGTGGGAACTAGTAAATAAATCATGAAGAATCAAGTAGTGTCTAGTTGCTGTAGTGTAATGGGTAGAGTGGTGGATTATCAATCAGGAGGTGCTGTGTTCAAACCTTGTCCCAAGACTTTTTTTTTAATCTTATCATTGTAGGACTTATTATCCACAACACTTTGTGGGATTTTCTTATTCACATAACGGTATTATGTTATTCATTACTCTTATGTGCTGTCTTAGGAGTTAGTGAAATAGATTTGGTGATTTATGTGTGACTGAAAACGGAGAACGAAATTACTGAAGAATGGAGAACGAAATTACTGCTGCAAGTGGTACGATCAGCAATGACATTTTGTGTTCTTCCTCTCACATATATTTGACTTTGTTCCAAATATGTTGCGGTTTTTGAGAATATGGTTGGAGACAAAACTATGGGAACGTTTAAATTGCTGGCCCAGTAAGTGAAATGAGTATCAATGACATTTGATGCCTACACTATGCGCTAGTCAGAAAGATTTGGCTATTTATTTTCCTTATATCTCTGATTCCCGAGGGTATGGAAAGATTGATATTTCTTGTTTCTCCCCAATGTTTTGCTGCTTAGTTTCGAATATATCGCGATTTCCGAGATTGTTCTTAGACGGATATGCCTTACTTGTCACCAATATTTGGTATTTTGTTTCTGAATATGTCATGATTGCAGTGTGTGAGGTTAACTAAGATCCTGATAGGATAAATTTAATTTTTGTTGCAAGTGTATACAAAATACTCAGAACAAAATCGTCTGCTGACATCTCTACAACCGTACTGCATGAACGTTTTAGATCTTTTCCTAATGCCAACAGGTAGTATCTCTGGGAAAGATTTTTTCGCTTGGGATATAAGCGCATGTCTCGGTAGTTAGCACCGAGTATTTACCGCTAAAACAAAGTGTAATAAAAAATAAAGATTAATAAGACATATTTGTGTGTAATCGTTAACTACAACATGAAAATTGAGTGAAGAAAATTAGTAGATGACCATTCTGTCAAAACATTCTTCTCTAGAAAGTATGACGTAACGTGATGGTCTGGTGTTGGACAGTGTGAATGGCACCTTTAGAAATACATTCTTCAATGTTCTGGCGGGTGGAGACGTTTCGTGACGTGACGGACAGTGTTGTAGCTGTATGTTACTGAAGCTGTACCCTTTAGCGTTAAGAAATCAGCGACTTGTGTTACGTAACTTACGCGGAGTCTCCAGTACACAGTAACATATTTTAACTGCTTCTTATAATTAATGCATCTGCACTTCAGTTACAGAAGAACAACGCCGTAGATGTAGCAATAAAACTTTTATTTGAGACATAACTAAAATGCAAATGAAAATATTCGACCACGAAAGGACACAGATACATTAAACAACAGAAATTAAATTATTTCAAGGAGTGTTGCTTGGGTGATTCTATTTACACTTCGGTAAAATCAGACGTGACGTCATTATGACGTATCCACACTATCGACGTCCAGAAGAGCGGCGCATCGACTTTTACGATCGTTCGAGACGCTGTTTTTGGGTGGGACAACATGCTTAATTCGACATTCTTTCTGAACTGCATACTTTTTTCCTTCGTAGTTTAGTGACAAATCTAGGCCTTACTTAATGTTGGTATCATGTTTTGGAAAGCACTGACGGAAATTTCAGTAAATGTAAATTGAAAAGTATGTCAGAAGTAACGCAGACCCAGCCTTAGAGAACGACAACTTCACACATTTTCGAAGAAAAGAACTAGCATGTTGCAGCAACTTGGCCGTAGATGAGTACCCAGTTTTACGAAATGTTTTACCTGATGTTCGCAGAGCCTCTGTAACAAATGACTGCATTAATATCCAGCTCATTTGATTTATAGTTTCGGCGAAAACATACATATACCTACGGCGACTATATGTTGTTTTTGTATGTCGCATATTTTGACATGTCCAAGTACACATTGTCGCTTCATAGCCTGGTAACCGTATTTTGTCCTCTTAGTTTAACGTAGACTCCGTACTACAATGCAACTCGGTAGCATTTTTCGCTTAGAGAAAAAGTTTCCATTAGTTTTAAACACAACCTTCACAAATGGGCCACGATGACAACATCAGATTTGGCTGAATAACGTTTCAGACCTCACAGTGTAGGTCCTTTTTCGGAAAGTTTATAGCTTCTTACTTTCAAAAAAATAAAGCAAAGTTATAGCTTCCGAAACTTTAATGAATATACCATTACCAACTGAAGATGTTATCAGCTACTCCTTTAATTCATCTGCTACAATTGCAACCGCAGTTTTGCGTCTAGAACGACCACACAAGTCGATCATGGCTCCAGTCGTCTTCGATAGTGTGGATACGTCATAATGACGTCACGTCTGATTTTACCGAAGTGTAAATAGAATCACCCATGTTGCTTCTGCGCCAAGGAATAAGTGCGCAAGGCAGCGCCCCAAGCGGCAGGCGCACGAACTTCTTGCGTACGCTGCAATCAGCTGATCGCGTCCGCTGAATACTTATCGCCACAGTGTGAATTGGCCTCCAATTCAGGGACAATTGCCTCACTTCTCCGCTACAGCATGGCAGGTGCTTATGGACCCATCGTGACATGACATTAGCGGTGAAGGAATACCAACCGGAAGTGCCTATAATTTGGCAGTCAGAAGTATAGTATCTGTATGTTCAAGATCTTTGAAAAGGGTATGCAACGCAAAGTGACAGCTTAGATTGTAAACAAAGCAGACGATCATTCTCTTTTGTATTGACAGTTGGGTAGTGTTTACCTCAGTCTGTTGATTGCTTCGCGAAATAACTCGGTGTTTCTTTAGATATTGCATAATTTTCTTTACTGTTCGAGTGAGAAATAACTATTTCACAGACAGTAGGGATCTTTCAGTGACTATTCAACTAGTTATTTTTTTACTGAATATTCAATAATAACGTTCTTTAAATCGTGTACCCAGCTACAAGTTGTACACAGAACTTGCTGGCTTCTGTCTCGGAGTTTTCAGCCCGTGTTTGTATGATTTTGCAACTGATGTTTTGCTACCACCAATTCAGACACAGATTGGTTACCACTGTTAAAGTTGCATACTTCATTGCTCTTGGAGGGTGAAATTTGGGCAATGTCAGTAGCTAATAGTTGGTGAAATGTCTGACAAACCTCAAACTTCGACAGAAAATATTGAGACAGGTGCCAACGGACAACATGTCAACAAATGCCATAAAAGCTTAAAAGAACTTCGGACACGTCTTTAAACATCGGTGTTTCCCAGTATCTTGAAGGTCCAGTAGCCGAGGCAGTTATTTATCTTATAATTGCCAATACCAATAGATTGTTTGGAGTGTACCTAACTTACCTTGTACCCACAATAAAACATTTTAATACACACTGTATCATTAGCTCATTTCGGACCCCTTTTTTTGCAGATGGGGAAGAAGCTGCTTATAAAATATTTGTATTACCACATTAGGACTACTCAGACAAACCTGATTAGGGTATCAATGTTTTCTTTATTAATGATCCCACCAATGGAATAATGTCTACTGTCAGGTCTCAAATACAGAAATATTTATCCTTTTCAGTGTACTTTGTTAAGTGATTTTACCCAACCGAAAAGATTATTACATTTACAATGGCTTGATATTAGGACAATATTACCGTAAAGACACACTCGGAAATTACTATCCAAATAACTGTTTTATTCTTTGTTTTCTAATCAGTTGTAAATGGAAATAAAAGACAGAAACGTAGAACTAACTTTTAATACATTCAGAGAAGTTCAATTAAAATGTAAAGATGAAAGAAAAAAATTATGAGGCAAGAAGATCCAAACCCAGAACACCACACAGTACATAAGGTGAATCCACAACACTATCCATTACGCTACAATCACATATGGTAAAAAAGACACTAAGATTGCTTATACCTAAACTTTAATAATTATGTTGTTGATTTATTACAAACTACCGGTACTATATATTTGTAAGGTAAGGGTTCTCGTGATTACTCTTAAAGGCATCGTAATGGGATACTGCGAGTTTAAAGTCGTTGCTTAAAGTAGTGATGGGCAACCCGAGTACTGAGAATGCAAAGTTCTCGATTTCAAAGAGTTCTCGTTGTTCTCGAGAACGTGAGTCGGTTCTCGGTTATCGGGTATTAGCTTTTTAGTGTTAGGAAATTGTCGTTACAAACATTTAAAGTCCTACCGTTGACATATTTAGAAGTAATGTAACATTTAGTTATGTTTTGTAGCATAAGCCACACAGGTTGTTCTCTGTGCCTGTGATCGTGTGGTGTAGTGGGTTAAATCATTATGATGCTATGCTGTAGGGTAAGGGTTCAAATCCTGACTGTGCAAACAAGAGTTTTATTTTTAAATTATTATCAGAACTCCTTTAAAATCTTTTTTGAAATATGATCAGTCATTAGTTTTATTGAAATGATTGGTTTAACGTAACTTTTTAAATTCTAATTTTTCGTTACACCATTTCAATCAGCATAGTAACTTTTCATTTCCGCTCATTTATGCTTCTCATCGTTCTTTATTTATGTGGAATATTCATCTATGAGTTTTTAATAATTGTTATGCAGTAACTTCAAAATAATTTATGCCGTTTTATCATTTTATATTTGTTTTTGTTGCAATCATTATTTATATTCCTCATTTCAATTCAATTATATGTATCACAGTGTACCCGATCTTCGTTATTATACTCGTAATGAAAAAAGAATTAAAGTTCAACGTGTTTGTATGACGATTACCAAACAAAAGTTCCCAGTTCTCGCTTCTCAGAACTCGCTTCTTAGTTCTCGCTTTTCAGTACTCATTTCTTAGAACTCGATTCTTAGTTCTCGCTTCAGATCTCACTGCTCAGTTCTTGCTTCTAAGGTCTCGGTTTTCGGTTCTCGCTTCAGATCTCGCTTCTAAGGTCTCGGTTTTCGGGTCTTGCTTCAGCTCTCGCTTCTCAGCACTCGCTTCTTAGTTCTCGTTTCTAAGGTCTCCGTTTTTCGGGTCTCGCTTTTCAGTTCTCGTTTCATGGTTCTCGTTTATGGGTTCTCGGCTATGGTATTCGCTTCTGTTGAGCAAAGTGAAACGAAAATTTTCACCCTCGCTCGCGAGGTGGAATCTGAGCTAACTATTTGTAGTGTCTTTCCCAGAACCGATCACGGTCCTCTGGTTTGGAGCCGAGTGGAAGGCTTAAACCAGAGGCTCAGACGATTGTGCGAAGATCTGGGCTGCAAATTTCTCGACCTCTGCTATCGGGTGAAGAAATGTAGGGTTCCCCTGAATAGGTCAGGCGTGCAGTACACGCAGGAAGCGGCTACAAGGTAGCGGAGTACTTGCGGAGTGCACATGGGTTTTTTTTAAGTTAGAGAATTCCCTCCCTCGGCCTGACAAGATGCCTCCTGAGCCGCTTTCAGACCTATATGAAATTTTGCACACTTGATTTCCAAACCACGTTTTTTAAGAAAAATATTGAGAACGCTTATTTCACAATCAGAACTCGTCCAGAGCGTTAATACTGGCATCTAGTAGATTTGCCTAGGCACCTAATTTATTTTAGTTCTCAGTTTGGTATACGATTCCTTCTTTTGGATCCCGAGGACAGAGTTCTCGATTCCTGAAAGTTCTCGGTTTTGCCCATCTCTAGCTTAAAGTTCACAATTTCTGAATAAGCTCAATTTTCAAAGGCGCCTGTCACATCATGCCAAAGATTCTATCTGTGCTGTGTATAGTCCAGTGATCTCTATACTAGTATAGAGATCACTGGTATAGTCTCTGGTCCAAAAAGGAAGTAGTATTTTTCCGCCGCTTACTTAAGCCCTTTTTAAACGATGAACGAAGGTGAACAAGATAGATAATAGTCTACTGAAGCGCTCCTAGCGTACTAGCCCTGAACTACAAACTCATGCAAGATCTTGTGGCAGTGTGTTCAGACGATAAACGTAATCGAACAGTAATACCCAATGTTGAAAGTGAGATTATAACAGTCGATTTGTTATGTAGGAAGTCATAGTTTAATACTGGAATTGACGAAGCAACGCTAAATGTTATTGACGGCCAAAGAAAACCTTGCAGTCTATGTTTTTGGTCAACTTACTGTGTTAAAGTTCTGGGAAGTGAAACAACATTTCAAAACATTCACATCTATTTTCAAGCGAAAAAAAAAATAAACTTCTGAACACATCAAGCCATATTTATAAGAGTGTAAATAGACCTTCTTTACTTTATCTACTACGATTTGCCCACTGACATTGTTAATAACGTCACGCACAACGGAATTTTTGTCTTTCACTTGGACTGACTTTTTCATTTAAAATGCTATTTAATGAAAATGGCATCATCAAAGCACAGTCTTATTCAAATAAACAATTGGCTTCAGTCTTCTCTGATACGATATTGCAAAACATAAACTATTTTTCGGTTTCAGATGTAGGCCTACGACCTCGCTTTTCGGTGGACAATAATTGACATAAATATTTAAATCTTCATGAAACATTTGCAATTTACCGCTAAACCAAAGTATAATAACAAACTAAAGATTAATAAGACATATTTGCATGCAAACCGTGTAATTGTCGACTACAATATGAAAATCGCCTGACGAAAATAGGTTAACTTCCGATGTCAGCAGACGACCGTTCAATCAAAACAATCTTCTCGAGAATGCTTAACATGACGTTGACGTTAGGTGATGGTCTGGTGACGGACAGTGTGAATGCCGTCATTAGAAATACATTTTGTAATACATTCTGATCATAAACTTCAACATAACGCGAAATATACATAAATACGAAGGAAAATGGCGGACTAACTGGAGCGGTGACTGCAGCTGACAGCTACTATCTCGCGCATGCGCAGTGGACCCACTAGTACCGAATTTAGAACGGGTTTTATTTCTTTATCGCTATAATTATCGCGCTTCGATACTAGCGTGATCATACTAGTGCAGCCGTTCAAACGACTGACGGCCGCCATTAACGCAACTTGTTATCAATCTATTACAAGCTCGTTGATCGTTTAAAACGGGTTTTATACTCTCGCCGTCAGCAGTGTCGCTAACTTGGGGGTTTTGCCCCTAAATTTAGGGGGACTTTGCTGTCTGCGGGGAGGGGATTTGGAGGGATTTGTACTTCATGGGGAAATTTAAGGCCAATTCACATTGTCCGTCATGTCAACGTCACGTCACGGAACCGTTACGTCAAGTTGTATTCACACTGTCCGTCCGTGTCCGTCACGTCAATTCGTCCATCTCAATACGCAATGTTGAAAATTAGGTTATGAGTGGCGATCTGTTATGTAGAAAGACATAGTTTAATACTAGAAAGGGGGGAACAACAACACTAAATGTTATTAACGGCCAAAGAAATCTTTACAGTGTATGTTTTTGGCCAACTTACTGGGAACTGAAACAACATTTCAAAACATTGACATCTATTTTCAAGCGAAAAAATAAAAAAATATGAAAACATCAAACCATACTTGTAAGAGCATAAATAGCGCATGTATACTTTAACCATTACGATTTGCTCGCTGACATTGTTAATACCGTTGTAAACAACTGAATTTTTGTGTTTCATTAGAACTTACATTTTCATTTAAAGTGTTATTTAATGAAAATGCGTAATCAAATTACAATCTTATTCAAATAAACAGTTTGCTTCAGTCGTTTCTGTTACAATGTTACGTAACATAAACCATTTTTTGGTTTCAGACATCCGACCTCGATTTTAGGGGGACACTCAATTGACAAAAATATTTAAGTCGTCATGAAACATTTGAGATTTACCCCTAAAACGAGGTACAACAACAACACAAAGATGAATAAGACCCTTTTTGCATATAAACAGTGCAATCGTCGACTGCAACACGTAATTCGCGTGACGAAAACAGGTTAACTTCCGATGTTAGCAGACGGCCGTTCCGTCAAAACATTCTTCTCGAGAAAACTTGACGGACGTTGACGTGACGTGACGGTCCGGTGACGGACAGTGTGAATGCCGCCATTAGAAATACATTGCAGAATGTTCTGACGGACGGTGACGTGACGTGACGTGACGGACAGTGTGAATTGGCCTTTAGGGGGAAGTGTTCTTTGAGGGGAATTTTTAGGGGCTTCTCAGACATGAATAACGCATACCTATCAAAATTTGTTTAGCCCTACCTTACAATGAAATACTTCATTGTTGTGTTTTCGTTGGCAATGCCCTCCTTTAAAGGCGCTTCTGCAACGTCTACTGTACTGTACTACTGTTGTACTGGCGATGGTGGACTGAAGTTGAATACGCTGGAAGTATATGTGTGTGTGTATTCAAGTGACTATGGCTTCAAGAGAGAAAAAATATTCCCAGAGATACACAAAGGCGTGGGAATCAGATCCCTTGTTGAAAGGTACGTTTATTCCCAGTTTGTTCGATTTTACTAGCATAGCTGAACAGGAACATTCATATAGCCTAACTTCTCCCTGCAGCATGTATACTACGGCTTACATCTTAGAATGTCATGCAGAAACTACTGATTTTTCTTTTAGAGAAAAGAGTAGAATATTAGCAATTAGGTCTTCGTTAAGTGACATTTAGAATGAATGCATTAATTCGTCATGCAGAGCTTTATTGGAATGTTTTACCAACGAAAATGAATAGTCTAGGAAAGACATTTTTATATATATTGCACCAAAGCTGCTTTTTTGTTTATTTATTTTTATTATTATTATTATTTTTTATTGAAGTTCTGACTAGTTTCGGGTTTTGCCCATTTCCTTAAGCTACATTATTTTATGTTTGGGCACTGTGTAGGTCATGCTATTTATTTCTAATAGGTATTTGAAATAAACAGCGTGACACATGCGTCTAGCCCCCAGATTATACCGCCGGAAACGTCCAGAGATAAAAATAAGAATTTCCTGGCGATGCCGATAGATGTCACTCCGGATCTGTCACGTGATCTGCAGCTGACAGCTGTTAAAGTGTTAAATGAAAACAAACGGAGGATCGGCGAAATTGCATAGCTCGCCTGTAAAATAATCTCATTTTCTTCAGTGTCACAATAGTTGTTATTCTGCTTACAACAATGTAATCGCAGGTTGAGTACGCATTAGGCGAACGTGGAATAAACAAGTTTTACAATGTATTTTACGCATTTGTCTCAGTTCGAACACATTATTTGAAGAGCCGGTGCAGCCTAACGTGGGAAGTTAGGTGTCATTTTTCCCCCATCTGATTTGCGATAAAGAAATTGTTTCTTTTTAGCCCAAGGAAGAATTTAGAGGAATGCTGGTAAACTATAAGACATATATTACGGCAAATTGAAAGACGTGGAAATTGAATTTCTAAAAATCAAACCATCGTCAAGTGACGTGAAATTAGTACACTTACACTTTCTACCTTATTACTGCAAACGTATGCTCGAAATGAGTTTGCTTGTATGGTATTAGTAGGTGTGGTACTGGTACTTATGATTTGATAGTACTTTTCATATACCATTTCAGTGTAAGAATCCTTCAACCATTTCCTAACTCAACAAAAGCATCCTCTTTTTTTTTCTTTTAAATGTTGTGTGTGTGCCATTTCCTAAACGTGAATACGTTGAGTATTTTACTATAATTCTCGATTTTTCATTTGTGTGTATGGCAACATTTGAGATGTGTTTGAAAATCTCCAGTTTACCAGTGTTTTCAGAAACGATAAGAGAAAATTTAACTTTCAAGTTGTAACATAGCAGTATCTAGGAGCCACATTTGTAATAGTGTTATGTCACACTGTTCTCACATTGTGGAATACAACACCAAATGTCAACCTCACACTGAAGTGGTACAGAACCGTTAAGACTGGGGATCCAACACTGCGTGTTGTTAATAGATATCATCAATCTGTCGATAATCTTTGTAGCAATAGGAGCAGAAAGATGTGAAAATGAGTACGCAAGATAAGTTGGCAAAGTGCAATGGTATGGTTATTCATGAGGTAACAGAAAGCACTATATTAAAACCTTCATGGTGTTTATAACACACGTAATTATTCCATTTCACTTTTTATTACCAAATCTACCTTTGCAAAAAGACTTGGGACGTAAAGAAGGCCTCCATCCAAATTTCCAGACGATATCATAAGGCAGATAAAAGATAAAGCTAACAGTCTAAAGATCAGAATGTTGTGAGTTTGAATGTAATAGTCAAACTAGAAAATCTTAAAAGGAAGTGGTCAGATTGAAGTTGGATACTACAGGGTTGAGTGAAGTAAAATGGTGAGATAGGGCAGATTTTTGAGAGGAGAGTAATTTTGTAGGTGTGGGCAAACAGGAAAATTGGGTTTATGGTAAATGAATGAAAGAAGACAGTCACTTTTTATTCTCCGCATTAAGTTTCAGCAAGCACTGTTTTGTGAACGAAATGAAAAACATTTATTATTGGTAAAGATAAGGAAACACTTGTAGATACCAGATGGACCACATGTTCGTAAGTCCTAGATATAAAAAGTTTTTAAGGGTCTGATATTAATTTAAGAATAAAGGGAGACCAGATTATGAGGATGTACCTCTCTTGAGTTAGCAGCCAGATAACTTTGTCCAATGGGCACAATGTTTCAGCAATTGAACCTGTTGCTATCATCACTGTCTCCTGTTGACAGTGCTGGCTTTTTGTCTGCATTACTCCCCAACTGGCTTCCAGCACTTGAAGTGGGAAGTATGCTCATGATCCATCCTGGGTTCAATGCTGGGGATATGTCCAAGCCATGGCTCATCCATTGGTGCTCCACCTGCCTCACTGGTTAGTTTGTTGTGTTTGCATTGTTATCCTCTGTGTTTCCTGATTTTAGAAGTAGCAGGCTCCTATGCCTTGCTAAGACTGGAACCAAGTTGTTGTTCACACTTATCTCAATAGATTCATTAATGACATACTGGTAATCCCATTAATTTGGTGTTTGTGCCAAGCTCTTGATATGGTTATTCCTCATGTTTCTCTTTTAAAGAAGAATCTTTATTCACTGTAAACCATTTTACAATGATATTGGCTTCATCATTTTTACAATAGATATACACTGTATAAGGCACAATGAATAGTATTGAACATAAGATTAATAGGGTTTACACAGTATACAATAATAGACTCACCTGTAGACAGGGATACCACCCGTCAGCTTTGACCCATGACGTCATCGCTGCGCAATAGTTTTGAGGTGCGTGCATGTTTGTAAAAGGCATCAGTGATTATGTGGTGGTTGAGTTAAAGACGATTGTGTGTTTACAAAGAAAACATTAATATTTTGTGTTTAAAAAGTAGCTTCTCTTTGATGATTAGGTGTAGGTTAACCGAGAGATTTTTCTTCATATATGAGTGCCGAAGGCCAGAATTTTTGGGCCAAGACCTGTGATCGATGGCACATTCTGTTATATATAATAACTACAGATTATTTGTATCTACAATACAGTAGCATTAAGATATCCCATATACTGGTTTTCTGACATCTTGATGGTGTCATGAGTCAAGGCAGACGGGTGGTATCCCAGTCTAAAATTATGCCATTGTTCTTATGACTTAAAGAAGGGGGGTGCAGTTGCATCGTAAAATGAATTTTTGTCTGTTGTTTTGGGTGAGGTGGGTGTTTGGTATCCTGAATTTTGACGTTTGATACCAGTTATGTGTTATTTTGAGGCTGTGGTGATCGTTTCATATTCCAAATTTGATTTGAGGTGTGATATAGGATGTGTCGGTAATTTGGTAGAATCCGTGTACATCGGAGGAAACGGCATTGCCATCGATATATATCGAATATTCGATATAGTGTTTCTGAACCGGAGATTCGGGCGCTACGCGCCCTCACGTACTAAAAAAAAAAAATCTTGTTTAACCTATACCTAACCTAACTTTGACTTAAAAAAATTGATCTGTAGCGTAGCCTTAAGAAGGTTAGGTATAGGTTAAACAAGAAATTTTTTTTTTAGTACGTGAGGGCACGTAGCGCCCGAATCTCCGGTTCAGAAACACTATATCGAATATTCGATATATATCGATGGCTATGCCGTTTCCTTCGATGTACACGGATTCTACCAAATTACCGATGTGTCCAATATCAGTTCCTTGGTTTTTAGTTTTGGGGTAATTTGGTATCCAGAACTGTATTTAAGGTGTAATAAAGGTCCATTGAAGTGTCCGAAACCACTTTTTCTATATATTTTGTTGCTGTTGTGATCGTTTAGTATCCTGAGTTTAATTGATGTGTGTGATACCAGTGTCCTCAGGTTTTTTCTCCCCCCCCCCCCCCCCCCCCGTTTTGATGGTCGTTTGGTATCCCGAGTTTCATTTGAGGTGTAATAAAGGTCTATTGAAGTGTATGTTACCACTTTTCTATATTTTGTTGCTGTGATGATCGTTTGGTGTCCTGAGTTTGATATGGTCAATTGATGTGTTCTATACCAGTTTTCTCGGTTTTGGATTTTGGGCTTCGGTTGGTACCCCTAGTTTCATTTGAGGTGTAATAGAGGTCAATTGAGGTTTCCGATACCTTTTTCATTTTTTCGGTGTTTTTGTTATGGGTTCTTTTATGGAACGCTTTGTTTTGTCTGGTATGTTGTCATTTTTCCGCTTAGAATGTCTCCGCCCAAAACCCCCACATTACCGCATTTGTCCCGTTAGGATCATTTTATTGATTTTTAGGTAATTTTCGCATGTTTATATGGGCATTTTTTTCTGTCCTTGCAAGATTGTTTTGGTCACAATATTGGATACGAGTATATATGTCATTGCCGCCATGTTGTTGATATCATTGGTCAACGCTGATGGGTGGTATCCCAGTCTTCAGTTATGCCCAATAATACAATTGAAAGCAACATTTTTCTACAAACTAATATAACCATCTGGTAAACTGAAGTATTCTTTAATATTATAAAAAGGATTATTCATTAACCAGTTATAGACAGTGATTTCAAAAGTATTTATATCCATGGTCCAAGCAGAGGTTCTGTAACTTATTAAAGATTCTGATAGCATGATAAAAATAACAGTCCAGTTCGCAAATTATTAATACAGGCGACCGGTTTCGATCTAAGTTCTAGATGATCTTCAGACCTCACTACAGATGTTCAGGCGGTGAGCGTGCGGCGACTGCTGATATTCTGATAGCATTCACTTCGTGAGAGCTCTGCCATTGTTCATCTATGCCTAGGTATATCTAACTTAGACTTAACCCTGGTTTTGTGGTAATGGACCCCCTTGTAACAAGTTCTGACATTGTTTTTAATATAGAGTCCTGCAACATAGATATATAAATTCAAAATAGTGAGTGTTTTGAGGCTGGTGAAGAGTGGGCGACAGTGGTCCAAACAATCTTTCTTACACATTAAACGCAAAACTTTCTTTTGTATTTTTTATATTTCATCTGTTGCTGATTTGTGGGATTGTAGTAGCTTTCTGTGGCATTGGTGTTCAATACAAGCCTGTTTGTTGTTGTGGTCTTCAGTCCATGAACTGCTTTGATGCAGCTCTCCACACTACCCTGTCCTGTGCAAGTGTCTTCATCTGAGAATAAGTTCATCAACCTACATCCTTTTGAATCTGCTTACTGTATTCGTCCCTTGGTCTTAGTCTATGATTTCTACCTCAGACACTTCCTCTAAAGATAAGTTGTCGTGTCCAACCAATCTATCCTTCTCTTAGTCAGGGTATGGCAGAAACTCCGTTTATCCCGTTCTGTTAAGCACCTCATTAGTTAAGTGATCTACCCATCTAATTTTCATCATTTGTCTGTAGCACCACATTTCAAAAGATTCTATCATTATTGTCCATGTTTCATTCCCAGACAAATGCTTTCAGAAAGGGCTTCCTAACATTTAAACTAATATTGGATGACAAATTTCACTTCTTCAGAAATGCTTCCCATAGCCATTCCGCATTTTATATCTTCTTTACTTCGGCCATCCGAAGTTATCTTGCTACCCAAATAACAAAATTCATCTAATATTTTTATTGTCTCATTACCTAATCTAATTCCTTCAGCATTGCCTGATTTTCTGACATTACATCCCATTACCTTCGTTTTACTCTTGTTAACGTTCATCTTATATCTTCCTTTCAAGACACTGTCCATCCCATTTAATTGCTCTTCCAGATATTTTGCGGTCTCTCACAGAATTACTATGTCATCGGCAAACCGCAATGTTTTTATTTCTCCTCCCTGCACTTAAATTCCCTCTCCAAATTTCTCCTTAGATTCCTTCATTGCCAGCTCAATATACAGATTGAACAACATTGGGGAAAGGCTACAACTCTGCTTATTCCCTTCCCAACCTCTGCTTTCCTTTCTTGCCCTTCGACTCTAATAACCGCTATCTGGTTTTTGGATAGGTTGAATATAACTCTTCGCTCCCTATATTTTTTACCCCTGCTAGCTTCAGAATTTGGAAGAGTGTATTCCAGTCAACATTGTCAAAAGCTTTCTCCAAATTTACAAACGCTAAAAACATAGGTTTCCCTTTCCTTAGCCTACCTTCTAAGATAAGTCGTAATGTATTGCCTCCCATGTTCCTATATTTCACCTAAATCCAAACTGATCTTCCCCAAGGTCGGATTCCACCAGTTTTTCCATTCGTCTGTAAAAAATTCGTGCTAGTATTTTGCAACCATGACAATTAAGTCCAGTATATCCTGTTATCCAGGGATTTCTAGTAGGCCTTGTCCTACCTATATGATCCTCTGCTGCTTTCAGTACTCTATCCCCCAGAGCTACCCATTCTTCTACTGTATTACTTACCCCAATTTCAGCCAAACCTTGCCTAATGCTCCATCTGAAACTCTCAACAACCTCTTGTTCCTTCAATTTGTGCAGGTTCCATCTCCTAACTTTTCTACCTTTCTGCAGTTCATAACCAATAAGTTATGGTCAGAGTCTATATCTGCCCCTGGTTGTGCCTTACAGTTTAAAACCGGGTTCCTAAATCTATTCCTTACCATTATATTGTATACCTGGCTTCATCCAGTCTCTCCTGGTCTCTTCCACTTCTTTCATGATATTTAAACCAAGTGCTGGTGATCATTAAATTGTGCTCTGCAGGAAATTCTACCAAGCAATCTCCTCTTCCATTCTTTTCCCCAGTCCATATCCACCTACATTTCCTTTTCTTCCTTTTCCTACTGCAGAGTTCCAGTCCCCCTCCACAATCAAGACTTCATCTCCCTTAATTTTCTGAATATTTCTTTTATCTCCTCATACATTTCTTCGATGTCCTCGTCATTGGTAGAGCTAGTTGACATATAAACTTTTACTACTGTGGTTGGTGGTGGTTTTGTGTCTGTCTTTCCTATAATACTCTCACTATGCTGTTCATAGTAACTTACCCGCATTCCTATGTTATTTATCATCAGACCTACTCCTGTGTTACCACCAACTGATTTCGTGCAAGCTCAGACCAACAAATCTTTGTGTGTGTTAGTGTAACTATCTAACCAGTACTTTTCAGAGTATATCGTAAATAATATTTATTTTGTCACTGGCTTTGTGTGGCAAGGATGACACTTTTTCATATATTTTGAATTGACCCCGTTCTTGAGGCTCATTTATGCACTTGTCTATTTACTTAGACAATATGTAGTGGCCGAGTTAATGTTGCATACTTTGTCCTTGTTGGCTGGTGGGGATTAACATATGAGACAATGCATGCAGAGCAAGTAAATATCATTGCACAAAGGTAATTGATCACACCAACATGGTGTCCTATACCTCACTATGTAAACCATCTTTCACTGAAAGAACCCTGCCAAGTCAAGGGAGGTCATTCACTTCTTCACTTGCAATAATTACCTGTTGCCTAATATATTTGTTTCTTTATCAAATAAATTTGTGAAAAAATCTAACAAGAGATACGTGAATATTGTATATTTAATAACAGATCGTGTCCAACACTTACCTCAGCTCAGTATTGCCAACAGTGATAAAAAATTGTCACATATTTCATGCTCTTCCTTCACACCACCCATCTTACTTCAACCGATTTCTCTTTTGTGGTGGCTACACTATTATTACACCTATGTTTTTATATTTCTTGCTACAGAGACAATACTCAAAATAATTTTGCATGTTAATAGGAGGTTGTAGTGGCTTATTAGGCCTAACAAAATTATGTGACTTGCTCAATTAGGTGTGTACATTTACTGTATATATTACCAAATTTTGTTGAGTCTTCTGCAAAGGGCTTGGAATTTATAATTCACTGATTAATACATTTAATCAAATATTTGTGAAATGTAACCGCAAGTACCAATTTCATCAATGAAAGCTGTAAAGGAGGCAAATACATTTAATTGTGACATTAAAATTTGTGTCAGACTGGGACTCAAACCCAGACTTACTACTTATCTCAAGTGGTAGCCGTACCTTTCAGCTACCAGAGAACACTTCCCAGATCAACCCAAGCTTCCACAGGCCACACAATGTCTAATGATCTCTTTCTTGCTTGTACACAACTTTGGTGTGATTCCTACATAGGGGACAAAAGTTATTTTAACCAATCTAGATGTGAAACACCAATTTGTTTGTCTGAAGAAAGTATATCATTGGTGACAAGAAATATTTGTGGCCTAGAATGAACATCCATCACAGTTACACTGCAACTTTCACAGCCACAATACAACACTTCAAATGTACACATTGTCTTTTTTTTTTATGGTGTAGAGAGTAGTGTAAGGTCTCTACCTACCAGCAGCCAAGCAATGAATGTTCAACATAGGAAATTTTAGTTTTCCCACCAAGAAGTGATATGTAAAACGAATAGTTTGTTTTCGTAGATCTTCTGACTATGCTCTCTAGCCAATCAATAGGAAATGTTTAGAATCATGGACTTTGTTAAGCCATATAAGGACAATATTTTAGTGGTTGTTGGGGTAAGCAATATCTCTGAAATAGTTACTCATTTTTACTTCACAATGTTTGTAACAGTAACAGACATTTAAAGTGCAACTTACTGGTCACAGTATGTAAGACATTCCATAGTGCCACATCTGAAGTACAGCTTGCAGCCAGTCATACCCACATTAACTATATAGACAGGTGTACAGTTATATTCCTATTTTCTGTAAAAATGCAGTTATTGAGAATTAAACCTCAAAGGCATATACAGACATTACACGGAGAATCAACTAATGATGCCCAAGCAGAGAACCTTAACTGAATTCTTCATAAGCTATTTGAAGCCTTTGAATAAGCATAATAAGCTAACTTATTGACAAAATTACATCTATTAGTCTAAGAGACCATGTGAATATTGTCCTTTCAGAAATAGTGGTACACTGAAATGTTTATTTTTGTGCATATAAATTCTTCCACATGTTTTTAACTACACACGAATCATCCATAGCCTTGATTCTTAGAATGCACAACACCTACTTGCTTTTAAGGGTTGTCGACACACACACACACACACACACACACACACACACACAAATGTATAAAAAGCGTCCAAAGGCGAAAGTCTCGATCAGCGGCATGGGTAGCATCGCGGTGTGGCCGTAGCAGTGTTAGGTTGGCAACATAGTACATTTCGAGTAGCCTATGGCGTGTATGATAATTCAATTACTGACTGAACAAGGGTACATCAATGAATATTATTTTTACAAATATGTCATGACTTTAAGGGTTGTGGTTAGGCAGGAACTAAAGAGTAGAGATTAAATTGTTGCAAGCGTTTTACCAAATATGAACATTGAAAAAATTATTGTCCTTATCATTTGAGATAGAAACATACATATTTCTATTTACATAACAATAAAGTGTTACATCTGAACAGAAAGACAGTGCACATGGAGAAATGTAGTTTTGTAGGGTGTGATCTACATTTGAAGGCTGTGATTCATTTCAAAACTAAAATCATTCAAGCGTGATGTTAACATAGTCATTTTCACACCTTGTAAACATTGTATGCCACCATTCGTCCCAGCATCCACAGCAAGTGTTGCCAACACTCCCGCTCCATGTCACAAATACATTAGGCCATGCTGCTAATCGAGACTTACCGTGTCCAAAACAGGTTGGTGGTTATGTAAGCGTCCAAATAATGAATACAAAAGATTTTTTCATTCCTTTATTTATGGTTGGTGAAAAAGCATCCTAAGGATGTCCACTTTCAACATCTAGGAGGGCACTACTTTTTTTTCTGGGGGAAGAGGCTCCCACAGGCTTAGACCACATAGACCTGTGGTACAGAGAAACCCCCAACATTTATTTCATTTGCCTAAGGCATTAAACATCAGTTAACAAGGCATAAGCTGCAACTTTATACACTGACTTATCCTACAACCTTTTGCTTTCTGCTTCAAGGGAAGGCATTTTGGAGCTGTCAACACTGTAGCAAACTGGACCTGTAATAAAATAAAAGTTGTTATGATAAAAACTTCTGAAACTCAAACAGAAGCAGGTCTAGAACGAGATACTTTGCTGAATTGACGGTAAAATTTTACGATGCTTCTTGCCGGGCTCCAATGCTTATGTTGGCAACAGATGAACAATGGATTGTAGAATTGGGTTAATATTTTTCTCGAGGTACTGAGTAAATGTTATTGCTACTCGTTTCATTCGCAGCAAAGTTAATACTGTAGGCCTACCTGTTCTATTGTTGACAGGTTCTTGTATGTAGTCACAAAAAAAAAAAAAAAAAAAAAAAAAAAAAAAAAAAAAAAAAAAAAAAAAAAAAACCATTTATTGGTGATCTGAGCTGTCGTCATTACCATTGGTGCCAACATAACCACTGCAGCCCGGTGAGAAGCATCCTACAATTTAACCGAATTGAAAAACCTTGTGCTTCTGCTTCAAAGGAGATCTAGCTCCTCGTGGTATATAACCACTTCCTCCAACAGGGGACACAAGTGACAGCTAAACTGCAAAGTCTGTTGCCCAAGCTCTGCAAACGTTGGCAACACCACAGCAGTCTACCATAGAGCAGGTATGTTTTATTTATTTTTTATCTGTACTAATTGGTGATCATTTTAAGTGAAAGTTAGATTAGGTACAGATTAAACAAGATGATGATGATTTTTTTTTTTTTTTTTCAGTATGCGAGGGTGCGTAGTGCCCGAATCTCCAGCCCAGAAACAATCTATTTACAGTTGCCAACATACGTACCATACTAAAAACACGGTCAACAGACTCTGCAGTTTTACCCAGGTGACACTATAAAGAAGTAATAGTCATGAGACAAACTGACACCTCTTTGTTAAAAAGAGGCAAAAATTGTTTTACACTGTTTTAACAAACCTTTTGTATTGCAGTTTTCCTTCAAAACAGATGTTAACTCTTGATGTGAAATAATCACTTCCACCAGCAATAGGACAGACAACTGGTACTATAAAAAAAAAGAAATACAGTTATGAGAGAAACTGACATATGCAGACACTGTTTAACAATGGTTACTGTCCTAGAATGAGGCATCAATTCTACCATACTGTTTTTACAAAAAAATTACTTCGTTGTTCCGTTTCAAAAAAGTTTGACCTCTTATTTGAATTATACCACTATCCCCATAAACTGTGCACACAGTAGACCCTACAACCAAAACAGTAAAGACTGAGTTACTATGATGAACCTTTACACATAGATACATCCATAATGTATTAATAATACACAATATCTTCCCAGACAGAATTAAAACAATAATAGAATCCTTTACAGCATTGATACAGGTCACACAAGATAATCCAACAAGGAGTCTATAACAATATAGGTCATCCTACCTTTATGAAATTCATATCTAATTGGCCATATATTATATGAAGACAAAATGGATGTTTCATGTTTGCGTGTTCCTTTTTCTTTGTTAGTGAGAAATCTTCAAATGGAAATTTTGCTCCGTAAAAAGACAAGTTTCTACTTGACAAAAAGACAGCTTTTATGAGTTACTTAAATGAGTGCTATAATAACCAATATGGCACCAACAATAAAGCAATTTAACGGCGACTGGTAGAAGTTTTATTTATTCTTTTGCCAATAGTCATTTCCTTGAACAATCCCAAAAGATTGCAGTGATCTGTAAATACTGTGGTAGTTTGAAAACATTTTACCTGAAGAAGCAACATAGCTGTGATCTCCCTCAGCAACACTTGAACCTGCAAATAAAATTTCCTTTGGTTTTATAACAGTATATTGATACATATTATGCTACATTTACACAACTTGCAGTCCATGTAACGAAAAGAAAAAAGAATTTGTTAATACTAATACGAGAAGAATTCTTTTACACACTTTTTGCTACATTTATTGACATTCTTAATGCCATATCTTCTGCCACAGACACAGCTTCTTCACTTGTTTTATCAGATTCAGATTTAGACTGCACAATAACTTTTTTCGTTATTGAGAAAAATCTTCTCTGAGGGACGCTTCTTCGCATAGCACACACTTCAGTTTTGCTCCCAATAAAACATGATAAACATTTCGCCGCCGATATAGAGCAGACGAACTAGAAAAATTATCGTCGCAAACGAAGCCCTGAAAACATTTCGAATTACTCATTTCTTGAAGAAAAGCGAAACGCTAAAATATACGATACACGGGAAAACAAAAACAACGCCCTTATTCGCAGTACTGCGCCAAAACAATATTCTGCTCCAAAGCATTAAGCTGCAGAGACTTTTCTGGTTTCGGTACCGGCCAAAAAGGTTAGAACCTCTTTGCTTCCGGCGGTATAATCTGGGGGCTAGCGTCAATACAGCGTGACCTACACAGTGTCCAAACATAAAATAATGTGGCTTCAGAAAATGAGCAAAGCCCGTAACTAGTCAGCATTTCAATAAAAAAAAGCAGTTTTGGTGCAATAAATATAAAAATGTCTTTCCTAGAATATTTAAGAGCTGAAAAACACGACGTAACAAAAATTTAGGTTTTTTTTAGGGGGAATTTACATACGATTTAGGGGAAAATTGAGCTTCAGGGTTCGCTACTGTGTCGTCTTGTTGTCTTGCGCTGTACTGACATCATGGAGGTGACTGCATGGTACTGGCGTGGGACAATAAGTATCCGCAATTGAAGTTCTTTGGGATAGACCCAAGATTATTTTATGATCTTTGGTTTTATTTACTATGTGTGGGAAATTATGGCGTTTGTTTTGAAGTGGAATGCGATCGCGGATACTTTTGTGAAAAGCAACAGTTTGTTGAATTTTGGTATGTCAGTGACTCCTGATTGTAGATATATCTCAACACTTTATTTATCGAATGATCTGAAACGTATAGTGCGTGGGTTGAACGTAGATATTGTATAAGCGTAGACGTAGCAAAAGTCATAAGTGGAATACATTTAAATTATTGTATTTTCCTGGCTGAAGTTGCTACTATTACAAGATTCGTATAGATCACAAAATAAATAAAACATATACCTGCTCTATGGTTGACTGCTGTGGCATTGCCAACATTTGCAGCGAGTGGGCAACAGACTCTGCAGTTTAGCCGCTGCTTTACGTTAGAATGCTCAAAACAAGACGCCACCATTAATTAGGGCCGCCGTGGAGTAGACGAGCGGTCTAAAGCGTCTCGCTGCGGAATCCGTGGTTGGTTGCCGCGGAGGTTCGAGTCCTCCCTGGGGCATGGGTGTGTGTGTGTGTGTGTGTGTGTGTGTGTGTGTGTGTGTGTGTGTGTGTTTTTGTCCTTTGGTTAGTTTACCTAAGTTTAAGTAGTTTGTAAGCTACGGACTGATGACCACGCAGTTTGGTCCGATAGATTTACAAACATTTGAACATTAATTAGGCAGCCTGTTTGGTAAACAAGAGGAATGAGAATATCATGTAGAACAAATAAGGAAATCGAAACGTTAGAAGTAGTCTGAATCAAGCTGCAGTAGCCCATTACAAACAGTGTTTTAGGTTCTGAAAATGTCATTAAGGAGACAGGAAGTATCTGGTATGCAAAACAAAGTAGCTAATTTTTGGATAAAATTAAAACCATATTGCTATGGTGGAAAGATCTGGTCAGCAGCTCAGATTTGAGGTTATAAAGTCAGTGCATAATGGAGAATTATCTGTAAGCCTACTGATAAGTCAGACAGGCTTATGTGTACAGTATTTAATACTGATTTTCTGAATATAGCAGGTGAATTAAACAGAACTGTTAGCACCTAGTGGTGACCATGAAGTAAATAATTAATACTGTTCCAGCTCTATGGTTGACAGGTTCTTGACGTACCCTTCTCTGCTCAGTAAATTGACTGTAATCATCACTGGAACAATTCGTAACAAAACATTGGTGTTAATGTATAAACAATGACACAATAAGGTGCAAATTGAGTTCAGTATTTTGTGAATATAAATGGGAATTTCATTGGCTGTTGTACACTATCACCTGATTGGCTGGCTTAGCCTACATCTGAACAATCAACACTATGATGCGGCACAAATTGTAAAGTTACGCCTATGCCAACTAGTATAGCAGGTATTTCTAAACTATTCTTAAGCTGTTTGCTGAAGTCACCAGCTTAATAGTGAAGTATGTTATTGATAATATTGATGCAGTTTTTGGGGGTTGGGTGTTTAAAGGGGACTACTCAAATAGTGCAGTTAGGAAATAATTTCATGGTTCGTAGAAAATAAATTGATGCTGTATAACAGTAAGACTCAGTTTCTGACTCAAAATTTCAACAAATATTGACTACACAGAATGAACACGAGAGAGTCTGAACAGTTCAAATTTAAGGGTGTGATCTTCTTTGATAAAATGATGCCAAAAGTCACTTTGTTGTAATGTTTTTTATTGTTACATAACTAGTTTTAGCAATCTAGCTGCCGTCTTCAGATGTCTCTGCAAAAAAATACAAAGAATACTGTAACAGACAAGCAAGCAATTATAGAACAACTCTAAATACTGAGACATATTGCTAACAAGAATGAGTATATTAATCATCCTTAGCTGATGACTTACACAGGAAAGTTAAAAAGGATAGGAAAAAAAGACGAAACACCATCTCCACTTAATTATAAAAATGTATCAGTGACATATAATGGCAGAGTGTCTGATAAGATAGAAACTCCAGGAAAAATAATGTCAGGGTTGCTTTTAACTTAACACTTGTTAATAAGTTACAGTTTAAACTCCGCCACAGTGTTCGTGCACAAGAGAATAAATACAACATATCTATATGGAGGATGTGATTGCTTCTACATCGGACACACAGGTAGATTCTTTGTTTATAATATTCAAGGAGCACACAGGTAGTCACAATGAGAAAATTTAAGATAATCCAAGCCTACAGTCTGTGACATGAATCATAGCTTGAAAATTTTGCACCACACACTAAAAGGCAAAAAACTGAATATACTTGAAAATATATACATATATAAAACTTAGCAAATCCCTTCTTAATGACTAGTTAGAATCTGGAAGTGACAACTTTTTCGATATTTCTGAAGACCTATTATGAGAGTAAATCCTTGAACTCATATAAATAACAGTGCCAAAATTGTTATTATAGTATTTTCTTATTCCTAATGTCTGTGGCAGTACTTGTATTGCCACCAGCCCTCCAACAGAACGTGGGGTGCAGTGGTTAACATTGCAGATCACTGTACTTGCGGTCCCCAGTTCAAATCCCGTCTCGGGCTGAAAAGAGTTTGTTTGTATTTACT
The DNA here is from genome assembly GCA_026315105.1 of Locusta migratoria. Classification (NCBI taxonomy): domain Eukaryota; kingdom Metazoa; phylum Arthropoda; class Insecta; order Orthoptera; family Acrididae; genus Locusta; species Locusta migratoria. Next base: position 116,443,531 of record CM048750.1, on the reverse strand, counting down.
ATTTCTAGAATGTTCTACATATTTGTTATGTTTGATGCACTTGTAAGTTCGAGGAGCTTCTTTCTATGTATAAATAGGGGAGCATTTCAAGCAGTTGCCAGGTATAATAGGTGGGACCACATTATGTGCTTGACAAATGTGTATTTCTACCTGGATGGGAAGGCCCAGCAGTGGTTTGAAAATAACAAGGACAAGCTCGATAGCTGGAAAAAAATCCAGGCAGAACTTAAGAAGATGTTTGGATACTACCAGCAACAAATGACATAAAAGTTTTCTGGGTATGGTACCGCGTCATGATGTAAGGCTATTACTTAAATAACCAACGTTTCGGCCAACGTTACAGTGGCCTTCATCTGGGTAACTCAGTTACCCAGATGAAGGCCACTGTAACGTTGGCCGAAACGTTGGTTATTTAAGTAATAGCCTTACATCATGACGCGGTACCATACCCAGAAAACTTTTATGTCATCTGACTCTGGCCGCGGAAGCCTACGTAATTATACCAGCAACAAGTCCATTTATCAGAATAGGAATTGAAGAACAAGGCCCAACATCATGGTGAGCCAACACAGGTGTCTATACAGAGTGGTTTGGCCTTATGTTACATACTTCAGGTTATGACTGAGGCTGATAAAATTTCACACTTGATGAAGGGCATTGCAGAAGACATTTATTGAGCTCTTCTGTTAAGAGACATTTCAATGACACAGTAGTTTTTCCAATGGTGTCAGAAAATTGAAGAGATGCAACAGAGAAGGGTTGGACAAAAGAAGTATGACAGACTCCCAAATGTAGTCCCTATGGCCATTGTGGAGTACTAGCATGATTTTGCTTCTCACATATGACAAATTGTGAGAGAAGAATTACAACCTTTTATGGTAGACATGACTGTTGGACCAATCGAGCACCAGATTATGGCCATGGATGTCGGTCCTGTACTTCATTAGTGAGCTGATGCTGCTGAAGACGAGGTATTTTAAATAGCGCCTGTCAGTCCCACCAGTCGCAACCGACATGAAAATGGCCTCGCCCTACTATGACTTACACTGCAGCTGCCTAGGAACTGACCGACACAGCCACAACCAAATCCTCCAGCAACTATATTGCCTTGCAAGGGTACGGATGTCCGGATGACAGAAGACAACATGCCACTTTGTTTTCACCGTGGGCTTCCTGAATGTGTTCTATGATAGTGTAGGAGGAGAAGACGAGCATTTGACTATTATGCTGCAAGACGCCAACCATCGGAGCGTTCCTTTCAATGGCAGTGAACTGCAGACAATTACTGTCGATCCACGGACAAAGCCCATTGAAATATCCTGACGTGGTCGCTCTCCAACGTGCCACTGCCGCTGTTCGCCATCTCCTTATGGAGGTACCAGCCACCCGTCTAGCCACTGTGTTAGGAAAACTGGGTGAGGTGACTATCTACGGAGGTGAGCCTGCTGTAGATGAAAATACTCCATGGACAACAGTCACAAAGATGTCAGGTGAACTCACTGACATCATTATCAACGGCCAACCTGTCTGGGCACTAGTCGATTCAGGAGCCTCCTCCTCTGTATAGGCGAATGACTACCACCGCAAAATAAAGAAGATAATGTTCTGTGATACAATCTGAGCAATTGTGCTGGAGGTTGCAAATGGAAAATACGTCCGGCTGGCAGAAACATGTCTCACTAGAGTAACTATCAACAATAGGATGCAGCCGTTTGAATTCGTTGTTTTAACAGCATGCAGCCATAACACCATCCTCAGGTGGAACTTCCTTCAGGCATCCCAGACTGTCATTGACTATGGAAGATCTGAGCTACAAATTGAGGAAGCCGTTCCATTGAGTACACATAACACAAACTCCACTGAGAGGTTGTATGCTGTCGAGAATGTTGAGATCCCACCATTAACAATGAGATGAGTTCCAGTCAGCAGCCAAGATGACCAGCTGATCTGTGAAAAGATTGTCTATCACAAAAAGCTAATCAGTATAACAAAGGAAATCTACACATCAGCGGCTATCATAAGCATTGCAGGTGGTCGAGGAGGACTTTGGATTACTAATTTTCACAAGCAATCACAACTCATTCTTAAAGGAATGTGTATTGGGACAGCTGAACCAGTCCAGGATGCTGAGCTCAATGTCATTGACAAAGTCTCATGCTCTGCTGTCACTGCCGACAACACACTAGAGGAAACTGCTATGGAATGGCAGGAGAAGAGCCAGATGAATCGACCCACTATGAAACACTGTATCAATACTGGGGATCATCTACCAATTAGCCAGCATTCATACAGAATGTCACCAGAAGAAAGACAGATAATTCAGGAAGAACTGGAGAAGACATTGCACGATGACATTTTTCAACCTTCAGAGTGCCCTTGGTCGTCTCCAGTGGTCCTCATGAAGAAGATGGATGGCACGTTATGTTTCTGTGTCGACTATCGGCAGCTGGACTAAATCACAAAGAAAGATGTCAACCCATTGCCATGCAGTGACAACACCTTAGACTGCAGCATCTCAACCATAGACATACAGACAGGTTACTGGCAAATCGAAGCTGACAGAGAGAAGACTGCTTTTATTACACCTCACGGCCTCTATGAATTCAAAGCCATGTTGTTTGGACTATGTAAGGCCCCAATCACATTCGAACGCGTGATGGACAACTTGCTTCGACACCTTAAGTGGACAACATGTCTGTTATCTAGATGCCATTGTAGTTGTCTCAAGGATATTTCAGGCATTCCATGAGTGAGTGAGCCTAAGAGTGAAAATTGAAAATCCGAAAGTCATGGTTATGAGTACTTCCACAAAAATCTTAAGGTACTGAAGTTACCTGTACAGGATAGAAACATTTTGCAATTTCGTTTGTTTCTTTTTCTCTCTTTCCTTTATCACCATCAACTTAGAAATGTTACAATCATGGGTGGTAGTAGTAAAATAGGTTGTCAAATTAGCAGTGATTCCCCCCCTCCCCCATAGTTGACTAACAGTTCATAATTTTGGTTAATGATGAAAATTCTCCTCAGAGATAATAAATATTGTTGAAATGAGATAGAATGGCTGGCCAGTACTTACCATTGTGTTGTACCGCCGATAGTAACACAAAATGAAAAAACAGAAAAAAAGGGACAAAGGGACAAGCTTTCGGAACAGAGTTCCTTCCATCCTTTATTCTTCCCTTCTCTCCCACCTGACTGAAGGAACTCTGTTCCGAAAGCTTGTCCCTTTGTCCCTTTTTTTCTGTTTTTTCATTTTGTGTTACTATCGGCGGTACAACACAATGGTAAGTACTGGCCAGCCATTCTATCTCATTTCAACAAAGTTCATAATTTTGCTTGTTTTTAAGACACATTTCTTTCAATTAAGCATTATTTGTGTTACTACCACCATTTTGTTTAATTTTATCTCTCTCAAAGGTGTAAAATAGGTTGGAAGTCAGGTCATTGGACAAGTCCCATCCGTCACATTACCTGTCCCTTCATTTATTGTTACAGAAATTTAAATTTATTAATGGTCCTATATATAGCATACATTAAATTTTGAAGTTTGAAGTTCATGTACATGTTACTATGGATTCGAAGTGCGACAGCCGGAGGTGATGGTTGTATGACTGTGTTGTGTGCCTGTGAGATTGCATGAGTATTCTATTTTCTAAAGAAAGCCATAGTCGATGGCTGAAAGTGTTGTATGTGTGTGTCTTTTGTATGTGCCAGTCGCAGCTCGTCACCACATCTTTGCGGTGAATTGTAAACTGTCCTATTACTATATTATTAATTCCAACCTGGACTTTCCATTATTATATTTTACTTATAGTTTTATATGTGTACATAAATCACAGATATAATGCAATGTTTTGCAAGCTGCAACACTTGAGGCTCATTTTTTGTCCCATCCGTCACACCATTATTTTTCCATATCCGTCACACATGGAATGCCTGATTTGCAGAACATCTAAGCTGCCTGTTAAGTGTGTTCACACATCAGGACTCCGCGTCAACCCAAAGAAGTGCCTCTTCGTCGCTAAAGAGAGAAAAATCATGAGGCACCTAGTGAATGGAAATGGTGTCCGTCCTGATCCGGATAAAGTAAGGGCAGTCACAGCATTTCCAACTCCTCAGCACATCTGTGATGTGAGAAGTTTCCTCAGGTTATGCTTATACTATCATCGTTTCATAGAAGGTTTTTGTAACAAGGCACGTCCATTGCAAGAACGCCTGCAGGGAGATGCCAAGTTTTACTGGGATGTGAGGAAAGAGCTTTGCACACACTTAAGGAGGCTCTAGCCTCCGCACCAGTTCTAGCCTTATATGACGAAAATGTGGAAACCAAACTTCACACAGACGCTAGTGGTTATGGGATTGGTGCAGTGCTTGTACAAATTCAGGAAGGTGCTGAAAGGTGATAGCCTATTCATCAAGAGTTCTCTCAATGTCTGAGATAAACTACTCTTACAACTGAGGAGGAGTGTGTCGCTGTTTTTGGGGCTATCAAGTTCTGGTTGTATTTATTCGGTAAACCATTCACCATCGTGACAGACCACCATTCTTTATGTGAGCTTACCAATTCGAAGTATCCATCAGGTCGGCTAACAAGATGGGCACTAAGACTCCAAGAGTACGATGTCACTGTGGTATTAAAAAATTACACAAACACGAGGACGCCGGCTGCCTTTCAATGAATCCATTAGGAGAAAACAAGAGCATGGATGTAATTTTAGCTCTCACTGAGTTAGATTACTTTACAGATGAACAGAGGGAGGATCCAGCATTATTACAAACTGTAGGGGCATTGGAGAAAGGAGAGTTTCTACTTATTACTGGGGCATTGTATAAGAACAACTACAATCCTCTAGGCCCCAAATGGAAACTGGTTGTTCCAGCTCATCTCCGGCCAGCTATTCTCAAGTATTTCTATGATTCTCCAATATCCAGTCATCTAAGATTCATGAAGACCCTAGACAGAATCAGACACAGGTATTACTGTCAAGGTCTCTACCGAACTGTCAACCACTATGTGAGTCACTGTAAGGAGTGCCAGGGATGGAAGTATGTACCTTAATTCCCTCCAGGTCATCTGGTACCAATTCCACCTGCAACAGCTCCATGTCACCATATTCGAATCGACCTTTTAGGTAGGTTCCCTAAGTCGACAACCGCTGTGGTGACACCAAACCTGTGCCAACTTCAGAAGCTCCAGAGATCGCAAAATTCCTAGTAGGAGATATTATTTTGAAACATGGTGCACCACGTGTGATATCTGACCGAGGAAATGTGTTCATGTCAAAACTAATGTTTCGTTGGGATATTGTCCACACAATAATAACTGCCTACCATCCACAAACAAATGGTTTTACAGAATGTTTTAGCAACTTGTTAGGAGATATGCTGTCGATGGTGAGCAGAAGCATTGGAATACAATACTGCCAGTCGTGACATTTGCTTATAATACAACAAGACACCACAGGCTTCATGCCAATTTTCTTGCTCCATGGTCGTGAAGCTGAGATGACAGTGGTTACACTGTTTCCATTCCAACCAGATAATACTCAGGATGACTGTGAAAAAGCTCATCACTAGTGTCAAAGAAGCAAGACAGCTGGCTCACATACAGACACTGGGTGCCCAGGAGAAGGATCACCAGTGGTACAGTAGCAAGCACCGACCTCTTTTGTACAGTCCAGGAGATCTGGTATGGTTTTTACTCCTGTACGGAAACTTGAGCTATCGGAAAAGTTACTGAAGCGGTACTTTGGTATCATGTCATAAGCCACCTCTCAGACGTCACATATGATTTCAAGGATTATGACTCGTCCTTAAAGCGACCAAAACGAAGAGACTTTGTGCATGTCCTCCGAATGTAGCCTTACCACGATCTATATCTACATGGGATACTCTGCAAATCACATTTAAGTGCCTGGCAGAGGGTTCATCGAGCCATATTATTACTATTTGTCTCCCATTTTCGAATAGCGTGTGGGAAGAAAGAACACCTGACTCTTTCTGTTTGAGCTCTGATTTCTTGTATTTTATTCTGATGATCTTTTCCACCTATATAAGTGGGAGTCAACAATATATTTTTGCATTCGGAGAATGTTGGCGATTAGAGTTTCGTAAGTAGCCCACGTCGCAGCGATAAACACCGTTGTTGTAATGATTCCCATCCCAGATCCTGTATTATTTCCATGATGCTGTCTCCCCTGTATTGTGACAATACAAAATGAGCTGCCCTTCTTTGGACTCTTTTGATGTCCTCTGTCAAACTCAACTGATAAGGATCCCACACTGGGCAGCAATACTTGAAAAACAGATGGACAAGTGTAGTGTATGCAGTGTCTTTAGTACTTCTGTTGCATATTTTAATGGTTCTGACAATAAAACACAGTCTCTGGTTCTCCTTTCCCATGACATTATCTACGTGTTCTTCTGAAGACCGTTGTGCTAATGATGAAGCCATGACAGGAGGGTCTGGCACCAGTCATCGACACCGTAAGAAAAGCGTGCAGGCAGAATGGAAAGATTCTCTGGAACTGCCATACAGAGGACCCATGACAAGATCCAGGACACTGCAGCTGGCTGCAAAGGGAACCTAACAGCAGGTCACTGTTCTTTCAGGAAGGGGAGCAATGCTGAGAGTCTTCCAACGCAATGTGTGGTGCAGTGTTTAGCATAAAAAATCACTGTGCTTGTGGTTCCCAGTTCAAATCCTGCCACAAGCTTAAAAAAAGTATTTGTTTTTATTTACTATTTCTAGAATGTTCTAAATGTTTCTTACGTTTGATGCACTTGTAAGTTCCAGAAACTGCACTCCAAGTAGGAGGCACTCTGTACTGAGTGTACACTTGTGTTAGCAATAAATGTGTATAGTTTTGTACTCTGTTAAAGATCAGCCTTCTAAATCCGGACTACCTGCAGTTTGTAACGTGACAATATTGGCCCCTCTAGTATCTATTTGAGCATGACAAAGAGTAAACACTATCTTAATTTACTTAGTGAAAAACTGTATCAAATTAGTCTATATAATTTATATGTAAATAAATTAGGCAAATAAGACCTTTTGTAAAAAGAAAAAAAAATGTATGCTGATGTTACATTATTCTTCATATTTTTGTAGAGGCATCTGAAGATGGCAGCTAGACTGCTGAAAGTTGTTATGTGACAATAAAATAATTATGACACTGTGACCTTTGCCATCATTTTCACTATAGAATGTAAGCTGTTGTGGAAAGCTCATGTTCAGGATCTTGTTCAAAACATAAATGCAGTGTTGTTTACGATTAGAACCATTTCTGAAATAAGTGATAATTCAACACAAAATGTAGCCACTTTGTGTATTTTCATTCGTTTATTACTTATTGTGTTAGTTTTTGGGGAAACTCTTTGGGTTCAAAAAGCATATTTATTGCACGGACACAGGTTGTTCGAGCAATATATGGGGTAAGCTCTCATACCTCTTGCTTACCTCCGTTTAGTAGCCTTGAAAGAATAAAAAAGTGGTTGTAGTAAAGCATTCTACTTTGTCACCGCTAACAATAGGTATTACCATTATGTAAGTCACACCAAGAACACACCCTGCCTTTTCTAGAAATTTGCCACTGAAAAATGTTGCTATGCAAGAAGAATTACAGCAGTGTAGATCACACAATGGGGAAATGTCTTCAATCTGTCAGGAAGATAAGTCTTAAATCGTGGAAAGCACAGTGGGATGAGTGCTGCTAGGTAGGTGGCTCCATATGAGCTTAGTCTCTCTTTTCTTATAGTTGTGTAAAATGTAACTTTGCAGGAGTAGAATTTTTCTGCTGTCAACTTCTAAGTTTTCTCAGAAAGAACATGTTCCCTTTCCCTTCCTGAACAAGCTCCACAATACTCACTTGCTGAATGAACCTACAAGTAACAAATCTAGCAGCCTACTTCAGAACTGCTTCTATGTCTTTCTTTAAACTGATCTGGTGGAAAACCCAAACACTTGAGTAGCACTCTAGAATGCACCACGCTCTTGTACAGGTGACTCGCATTTTCCCAACATTTTCTGCAACATTACGCCTAGATATTTAATCGACACAAATTTATTTAGCTGTGCAGTATTCATACTGTATTCAAACATTATGGGTTTGTTTTTCATGGACATTTGTATTACCTTACATTATTCTAGATTTAGAGCTAGCTGTCAATCCTCACACGAACTACAAAATTTGTGTAAGTCCTCTTGGATCCTAATGCAGTCATTCAATGAAAACACATATTGTTACTCACCTTGTCTGTCAGATTATTTATGTGGGTATAATTTCCTCTCGCCATCAAAGACAACATGCTTAAAGTCTTCAAGCCATTCACATCTCTGGGAATGGGAACCTATTCCATATCTCGGCATAATTTTACGGCGCAATTCCACCTGTCTGCTTTGATCCATGACATCATCAACATGTTGGAAAACTCATCTTTCAGTCATATCCAACTGCAAATAATCAATGCTTCAGTTGAATAGTGTTTTTAATTAAATATGGGACTTATTAAAATTTTATTGGGAATTTGGAAGGATCATTTCATATCGCATTTGTAGCCTACTATCGGTACAATTTGAACATGCGACCACCACAGTGCCATTATTGCTTGTCCGCTCACAACAACTTAAGGCTCCTGCATAACCCCCTCCTGTAAAATTATGACATATTTGTAAAAAATATTAAAGTACTTTTGTCAGTCAGAATAGTCATCCACAGCCTAGCTTGTCAAAAGTACTTTGCCTACTACACAACACACCAATGCCATGGTCAAAGCTAACGGGTGGAATCACGTCTTATGTCTTGTACCATACCTTTGTTAGTCTGCAGTGTGGCACTGTGTCAAACACCCTTCATAAATGAAGGAATATGCTGTGCCTTATTGCCTTCATCCATTGTTCACTATATATCATGCGAGAAAAGGGCAAACAGAATTTCACTCGGGCAGTGCTTCCTAAAGCCTTGCTGATTCGTGGAAATACCATTCCTACGGGTTACCACTATTTGCCAAGTATCAAGGAAAGACTTAAAATTGATCTGGGTTTCCCAGAGCATATACGTATAATGTTTGTGTCCTACTTTTGGTGACGTAGCAGATATTTACATAATATGGTTGTTTTTTTTAATGATGATGATACAGTGCACATTCCAAATAAATTAACAACTAATTTCAAATACAATATTGCAACAGTATCTGGGAGAATGATAGGCTCATATCACTATGAATCTGCTAGTAAATGGTCCACAGTGATGACTGCCTGCTGCTTATCCAAAACTGATGTAAGATGGAACTGAGGGAATGTATGAAAAATGATGATTCCAATCCTTGTAGGTCATTTTGGACTTTTTGGATAGGGTTGTCCTGGCACAACTTGTAGATGGAGGAATCAGACAATTGACATAGGCTTTCTGTTGCATAATCATTGTGATTCATCACAACAGTGGTGGAACCTTTGTCTGCAGGAAGAATGATTAGTTTGGAATCTGTTTTCAAGCTGTGTAAGGCCATCCTTTCTTTTGTTGAAAGTCATAAGGTATTTATGGAGCACAGTGCTGTGTTTGTGTGTGTGTGTGTGTGTGTGAGAGAGAGAGAGAGAGAGAGAGAGAGAGAGAGAGAGAGAGAGAGAGAGAGAGAGAACACACACACAAACAAACAAAAAAACAAAATGTTAAGCTTGTTGTTAAACACGAAGACCATTGTGTAACAAAAGTAGCATGTTTCCAACAACAGGACATTTTCCAGTTTTTGCAAGTACAAATCTGTTGTGATACGAGTACCAAGTACAGGGTGTCTAAATTAAACTCCCACTTTCAAAATTCTGTACAAAAGCAAGGTGGCCAACAATTTAAAAAAATTAAATAAATAAAAAATAATATATTTCCCTGATTTTTCCAGGTTGATTTATGTATTTTTCAGGGTCTAACGTGGTTGGTGACGAAGCACAATATGATTCGTTTTGTTATGAAATCTACAAATTTTGTTGATATATAGGAACATAATGAAAGTTTTATTCTATGTTTAAACAAAAAACAAACAAAAAAGTAATCTAACATGGCTTATTTTAATAAAGATTTGAAACGTAAACGCCGGCTGCGATGGCCGATGGGACTGAGGCGCTGCAGTCACGGTCTGCACGGCCACTACGGTTGGGGGTTCGAATCCCCCCTCGGGCATTGATATTTGTGCCGTCCTTAGTGTTAGCTAGTTCATAAGTAGTTTGTAAGTTTAGGGACTGATGATCCCGTAGTTAAGTCCCATAAGCTATACAAACATTTTGAAACATAACTGGGTAACAATAATTCTGTGATTGAGATACTGCAATACTGATTGAGATACTTCAATACTGAAATACTGCAGTCAGTTGCTTTTAATATTTCAAGTGTCTTAATCTCAAAGTTATCTTCACCCAGTAATGTTTAAGTCTCATTATATCAATATAAGTTAAAGCAGTCTTTTTTCAACTTGTGGTTCGCCACTCGGGGGGGGGGGGGGGGGGGCGCCAAGTCTTGTTTGGGTGGTCGCCATCACAGGAGGAAGTACTTGCACCGTACAATTATTTGGGTTTCAGGAATACAAAAACATATGCTTAAGTGAAGTTTATTTAATGTTAAAATTGCGGAATTCCTTGTGCAACATTCTTTGTGAATTGAATATATCACAGATTGCACTTCTTCATCATTAATACACTGTCTTATAAAACAAAGTCTGAATACTGTTTTCAGGAACCAATCAGTAGGAAAAATAACATGATACAATAAGCTTTCCTGAAAAATTTGAATACAGTCTACTTCTTTATAAATTTTTTTAGCATAATTTGCTTGGAGTCTTGCCTAAAATGTGAAATACTTGTTAAGCAAAATATTTTGCTGCTGTAAATCGTAAAAAAAAAAAAAAAAAAAAGGATAATGCATTGCATTCTGAAAAATACACAATTAAACTTCGTCCAACAATTGAAAAGAAAGAGGATTTATTTCCTTTGCGATACCATAGTTTTGTTAGTTTCATGAGGAAGGAAACAGGTTGCCAGACAATTTTTACTTGGAAGGGGTCGCATATTCAAAAAGGTTGAAAAACACAGAGTCAAAGTGTTGGTGCGATGCTATTGAAATAAGGCATTGAAACAAACATACCAGAATTTTACATCAGAACTACATGTCAAAAGTAGTACAAACAAAAAAACTACAAGAAAATTGGATTGAGACTTTGTTCCAAATGAGGGAAAACAGTATTAATAAAACATTTCCTTTGGGAACAATCAGTTGTTGAGAGCATACACACTGACATAAAGATAGCATTACCTGCTTCAGTAAAAAAATTGGACTTTTTAGAAATAGAACTAAAAAATAATTTTAATTTGAACCAAAGACTTATGGAAAGAACAGTAACAGATTATTTGGAACTGCTGCCAACAGAGTGAAATCAATTACAATTTTCTATCAACTTACTTACTGCAAATAATCACCTTGTAAATAAAAACAAGGCAGTGACAATGCACTTACTGCATAGCTGTAATCTACATATAAATGTTACTCCATTTGCATATTCACTGGCCCTTAGATAAACAAACAAAATTTTTTGGGTACGATATTGTTGTGATTGTACACCTCATGTGTGGAACATATTTGTAACAGAACTCAGCATAAACATGTTTTTAGTTAAACATGTCTCAATCTCCTCAGGCTATAAAACCATAAAACAAATATAATTCAAATTGATTCTTTTGCATATTCGGTATGGTATAGTATCGAGAATGGGTGTGGAACACCAGCAGTCTATACAGACAGACTATTTACAGAACAAAAAGCAATAATAGGGGTAACTAAGGTGAACAGACCACGACTTGATTTTAATATTACTACTGTAAATACCTTACAAAATAAAGTATTTATTGAGAGATAAATACTGAAATTCAATAGATGATTGCAAATTGTAAGTCTCCTAGGAGAACCATTATTATATACAGCTGTAAGACTCTCTCTCTCTCTCTCTCTCTCTCTCTCTCTCTCTCTCTCTCTCTCTCTCTCTCTTTCTTAAAAATAACAGGTGGTCTTCTTGAAGATAGTTCCGGCTGTCTGCCCATTGCATTGAACTGAGGGAGGGAAGGGGGTAGGGAATCCCAGGAACGGCGGACTGTTCCACTTCACAAATAGTTAAGGGGGAACTATTAGCTTTGTTCGATTTGCGGTTGCAACAAAGCTTAGGGTTATATTCATACAGGGATATGCAAATTGCGTCTCTAGCTAGCTGACGACTAGGAGACTAGAATAGCTGATCATATTCACACAGGCATGATTCGAGTCTCCTATACTGCCAAGTTGTTTGCGATGTGAAAGAAAATTAAATTAGTCTCATTGCCTGAGCTTGACATAAGTGCACTTTTTGTTTACTCTGCTGCCTATAGTACAATATCTACTAACTCGAACAGTGACGCCGATATTATACTTAGGGTTGTGTCCAAGTGGTTCGGCCGAACCCATCATTCACCGAATTTAGCACACTGGCTTCAGATTCGAGATTCGATGCATAATGGCCGAATACTACCAAATCCCGAATCCAAAGTGCAATATGGAAACCTTCAATTACAAATGTTGTAATTTACTTTGCATAACAGTGTGTTTTTGTTTGTGTTATTTACTTTTATTTTCCATACATCCGCTTAAAGATGTGACGTCATAAAACAAAACGATCTCACTTTGAATTTATTCATGTGAAACCACTACGAAACTTACGTAGTTGTGTGGCTATTGTGAAAACAATCTACCGTATTTACCCAAATCTAAGCCGCACTTGTCTCCGGGTGTTTTTTTTGGGTCAAAAAACCGCCTGCAGTTTAAATCGAGTACACAGCGAACAAAGTTCTGAAAAATGGCGCTAGCAGCCGCCACAAGTAACTTTTCCCATCTAATATAAGCAGTGTTACACAGGCTTCCTTTGCAGGTGCAAATATAAATACTGGTGCTAAAACTTTAGCGCTCCACTTGATGTCTATTTCAATAAATCATTTAAGTTCAAGGTTAAGTCTTTTGAAAAGTGGCTTACAACTGACACCAACAGGTCGTGTAATACATGGAAGTGGGTTCCAAATCAGATTACGTAACAGGCATTTAAAAAAGTTTGATATCGAATGCACTAGATTGTACAAGGGATGATGCAGTATACGAAGGAACTGAATAACAAGGAATCAAGTGATACTGATACTCTTAACTTCCATGTTACTCACATGATATTGTGCCATAGAATCTTTATTTTTTAAAATACTATACATATATGTATTATTTTTATTTTATATAAATATTATCATAATCACAATTGATGTTTATTCTTATTTGGCAATACAATTAACAACAGTATTTTAAATGACAAATTTGAATGCATCAAAGCTAAATATATATTATATTGGTATGTAATTCAAAATTATGTAAAACTATATATAACAATATTTTATATTTTAATTATAAATTGCAAATAATTTCATGTATATACTTATTGGCTCTAAATGTATCTTACTGACAGGTCACTAGATGATGGGCTAAGCCTGAAACATGTTGTAAATTGATAGTCATCTAGTGATTATTCAAGCAATAATTTAAAAAGTTTACATTTGTATTATTCTTATGCTGGATGGAATAGTTAGAAATGAAGCACAGCAACTGACTTCTAGAACTGATTACAAAATCTTCCACAAATTTAAATTATGTGCAGACAAGTTACATGATCTTAAATGTTTGAAAGAATAAATAAATCTACAAAATACATTGATTAACCCTCCGGAATGCACAATCTGCATGTTAAGTATTTTTTACAGTTCTGAAATATCCTCGTGGCAATAACAAGCATGCGGAACTCGGGAAAGAAAGTTGTTATATAACCTGCGAAAGACATCAGCAGACGAACAACAATTTAAATAGGAGGTATTAAAAAATCCTTAAGATTTAAAATAAAAATCTAAATGAATTTTAATTTGTTAAATTTTACTGTAATATTGTCTATCCTAGTGGGCTTTATCACTGGCTAGTAGTAATTCTGTTTAAATACATGTATGTCAGTTGACAGGATATTTGGGTTCGAGATTCAGAAGAATCGATTCGTACTCAGTATTCGGCACATGTTTTATTTAAGTTTCGGTATTCGGATTCGATTTGGTAAAACTAGGGTTTTACCCATCCCTAATTATAATAGTTTTATTATTACCACCAGTACATGCAGACAGGCCTGAAATTTGTGCCTACCAATTTTTAATAGCTAGCTCAATATTTGTAATATTTAAAACAGAAAACGAGAGGCACATGCATTATATAACTTAGATACGAATAGTTCACTAAATTCTCTTATGTGGTATGGTTTTGTCGCACTACATATGTTATGAAGTGTTGTATGGTTTCTTTAAGCAACGTCTACTTCCTACCATTATCTATTCCATGTACCTCACATTTTTAGTTTTCAATTGTATAAGTGTTGTCATAGCTATTTAAAATTCACAGGCACAAATTTTTAGGTCTAGGTTGTCTGCATGGGATTATGAATTATATTATACTTTTCATTTGGAAACATGTTTGACTTTTTTAATATTTAAAGGAGTATTTTAAATTGATTTCAGACATTTTGTTGAGATTACAGAAGAGGTCTGGTAACTTTCATGTTAATTTCAGTTTCATTAGTCACATAGTGACAGGAATAGGGAAAGAAAGAATTAGCAATGCTGCAAAAGTGAACTCCGCTACATTCATCATGTTCTGTAACTCATCGGGAAGCTAACAAACATATTCTACCTCAAATTTCAAATTAAACATTTTTTCGTACATTGCACAACCAAATGTTGGGATTGCAACTAGGAGACTGGGAGACTCTGTGACCAGCATGTCGAGCCGCAGTGACTCGCGACGCCGCTACCCAAGTATCCCCATGTGAATGGACCCATTTAACTAAACATGCAGCGTTTCATGATCGCACAGTATCTCAGTCACTCAGAGACTTGAGTGTCTCTGTGCGACTAGGGCCTTAGGCATTTCAGTTTCGGTCGCCACTGTTTCAAACTAAATGTGACTGCCAGTGAGGCGTTGTAATTGCGGTGCGGAACGAGTTGTAATCGTTGGCGACAGGATTTTTTTGCAGAAATCTGTCGTTTACTGGGATCGGATCACAAAATCCATCAGCTGTGTGTCACATACTACACTTATCACTATAAGTGACGTGTGCACTTTACCATCCCGTATTTTAGAGGGAAGTCAGCATATGTAGTAATCTGCCTGCATATATTTAAATTGATGAAATTAGCATGGATACAGATTCACAACCGTTATTGCAGTGAAGTCTTAGTATGCAAAATACACAATACCTACTTGCGAAGAAATGGAAGTGGTAAATAATTTGCTCAAAAAATTTGCCCTGTGCAAAGACCACATTTTGAAAGCAACAATGTACCTCTGAAAAGCATTCTGAGGTATGGTCCTGACAACTGTTTCTTTTTAAATATGAATAGCTTTCATATCGAAAGCCCCTAGTGTGTGAACAACTTCGTCAATATACCTAATACTTCTAGCACCAGCTGTGCATTTGTACCCTGGACACCTTGCAGACTCTACCTAGAAAGTTAACGAGTTAGAATTATTAATCTTCCTCGGAAAGAGACAATTTACAGCATTGGTTATGTTTTGGCAAGAACAATATTTTAGTTTATCAACATTGACAATAAATAGCAGATAATTAATACCAACCAGTGGCGAAATCTCTGACAAAATAAATGCCACTATTTAATTAAATTTATCCAATTCTTTTAATCAAAAAATGTAAAGTAAAATAGGATGATCATGGGGAAATTAGTGTCTGGATTTATTTATTAAGAGCTTTGTTTAACAGTTGGACATAATTTCATTAAATGTTGTTGATATTTTTAGATAACTATTACTTGATTAATGAAACACTGAAAGAGTTATGCATGTTGTTATGCTAAGGTGACCAGTCACCAGTGTCCCATTTTTCGTTAACTGTCCTTTATTATTGAAAGGTTGTGTTTTTAAGTAACATATACCATAATAAAACGAAAACACTATATGTAATCTTAGCCAAAGGATAAATGAAAGTATACTTTTTAATTAAAGCACAGTGTACGAGGAACTATTTAATGCTTTCACTTGGCAAACAGTTTTGCATTGGTTATTGCTTCAGGACATATAATTTAGATGTTTCATTGTAAACCATTGTGGTACATTATCACATAGATACCAAAAGGAATTAAGGCGAGTTTTCATTTCATAACTTACAACAGCATTGCCAAGAAATTGGTTTTACATTTTATATAAGTACTTTTTTGGGTGACAGTGGAAGTTGGTTTGACTTTGTGTAACACATGGCCTAACTCTTTAGAGCAAAACTTCGTCATAAAATATGATTCCTGTTGCAAATAGAATCATAAATAATGAAGTAAGTGTGTTGCTGTTTAGGAATGCTTCCATGTTTTCCATTCAATGAAACATACTGATCACTGAATTCAACTTAGTGAACTAACTGAACAATGTTAAAAAATTAATGTGTAGTGACAAAGCAGAAATTTAGATCTGTTGTGTGAAAAATTCTCTTTTTCAACTTGTTTCATGCCTTGATATCTGCAAAAAAATTCTGCAGCTCAGAATTACCTTTGCACAGTGTGTGAAAAATGTTCAAATTTTTGTAAATCTGTGGTTATTAGACTCCAAGCTTACAAACTAACTTAAAACTAAAGACAACACAGACATCCGTCCCTAAGGGAGGAATCAAACCTCCGAGGACGAGCAACTGTGTGCTCTGCAGCATGGCATGCACAGTGTGAATCTGACACCATTGCTTTATGGACTGATGGGAAAAACAAGAGTCTTCATTACAATTATATCCTTAACAGTTTCAATACTAAACGTCTTAACTTCACAAAACTGTATTTACAATTATCATACTCCTGAATGACATGGATTCTTTTGAAGAAATATAGTATAGAAATATAGTATAGAAACATGAGAAACAAGTAAGCTATGTACAAAATAATAGCTCCCAGCCCTAATGAATAATGTCATTATATAAAATTGACGTATTTTATTTGCCTTTGACAACAATAAAATATTTACACCATTAGTAACGCTTAATATTTGTTACGCTTTTTTATGTTATCAAAACGAAATGATGATGATGCGTGTAGCTGTAGTATGAAAGAAGTATGTGAACTCAAATTTGGTTTGCTGAAACAATATTTAGAAAATGTTTCACAAAATGTGGCTTTGTTTCAACTTCTTGTTCCGTATTTTGATTTCAAAAATCTGGTCACCCTTTGTTATGCATTACATGAAAATGTAGTGAGAACTTTTCAAGGTGAAGATCAAACATTTACATACGCAATGTGGGCTATTTCTGGGATTTAATTGCCTATCTCATACTGTGGTCAGCTTAAGCTTATAAAGGATGGCATGTGTCATGAAACACACATCACCACCACTGTTTTCCATATGGCACTTAAATGTGATTTGCAGAGTATCCCATGTAGATGTAGATGTTTCAGTGCTGTTGTACCTGTGTTGTTGCAGTGTTTCATTATTCAAGTCATAAACCTTATGTACCTTTATTTGTATAACCATTTTCAGCTGGTACCGCAGATCTCACCTCAGGTGTATCATGTAGTAGTGGTGGTAGTAGTAGTAGAAGAAGAAGAATGTTTTGCAGAAGACAAAAATCGTCCATGACTTTCATTTTCTTGTATCCGTATTTGAAGCAGAATTACAACAAGCGTTGCAGTTCAGCGTCAGCAGTCAGCTCAAATAACCAAGCGTGGGCTGACCCAGTCTACTGGCGCACAGCGATACACGCCAGACTGCAGTGCAGAGCTGCTTGCCGGGCGTGGTGGCCGACCGTTCTGCGGCACGTCAGTCATAGTTTGCATGGCCACTACGGTCGTGGGTTTGAATCCCCCCCTCGGGCACGGATATTTGTGTCGTCCTTAGTATTAGCTAGTTCATAAGTAGTATGTAAGTTTAGGGACTGATGACTCCGTAGTTAAGTCCCATAAGCTCTACAGAACATTTGCAGAACTGCTTCTTGTGAGCTTCTCAAGAGCCACTTGAGCACCAGCAGAAATTCTCAGTGTGTTTGAGTCGCCACGCCTCACAGCACCTTCCCTAGTAAATAGTTGGCAGAATATTTAACATGACTTACACAAGTCCCGTGATTATTAACAGGTTTTACATGACATGAAACTTCCTGGCAGATTAAAATTGTGTGTCCGAAAGGCAAAGGTCCCAGGTTCGAGTCCCGGTTCCGGCACACAATTTTAATCTGCCAGGAAGTTTCATATCAGCGCACACTCTGATGTAGAGTGAAAGTTTCATTCTGTTTACATGACTTGTTTTCTCTGTGTTTTTGGCCTAAGGACAATTAAAAACTATTTTTTCCCTTCCAATGTGGGATGACCTTGCTGTAGGCGACATTTGTGGCCTCCACTTTCCATATGCCATTTACAGTGCCAGCTATTGTTAAAGTTAAGGACTTTTTTTTTTTTTTTTTTTTTTTTTTTTTGTCATTGCATTTCCTCCTTTGTAAAGTATGTTCAAGTTCAAATATGCATGTCGTTCTGTCCCATGGTTCTTTTTGTATAGCATGTAAAAGTGGGACTTTTGGACGCACTGTATGAGTGAAATAGTGTGGCACCTGGAAACTTCATTTAAAGTTTAAGACACTATTATTCATGTCAACTAGTCTAAACTGCACACAGCTTGAAGTTGAGAGTATGGTGGTATTGGACCAAATGCAATATTGTGTTCAGTCATAGTGAAAACAATTGGACAAAGCTACACACTTGGATGGTGCTGATTGGAAAGGTATGCTATTGACGTTGTCCAGACAATTGAGAAAGGACACTCTCACAGTTATTCTCAAGTGGACTCGTGGTCAGTGAGAGAGAAAGATTTAAAAGTTGTTTGTAGAGACTTCTGATTGTTGAAAATAGTGTAATAACACTGTGTGTAGTGCTGCTTATAGCAAATGTGACTTGGCCTACCAACCGGGACTCGAACCTGGGACCTTTGCCTTTCGCAGGCAAGTGACCTACTGACTGAGCTATCCCAACGGGATCTTGAGTCTTGAGTCGTGTTGGGATAGCTCAGTCGGTAGAACACTTGCCCGCGAAAGGCAAAGATCCCAGGTTTGAGTCCCGGTTCCGGCACACAATTTTAATCTGCCAGAAAGTTTCATATTGCATTCAGTTTTTTGGTCATAGCTTTTAGTGTGTGCGTCAAGTGAGTTTCTTGGTCAGTTTAGAACAGTATTGCAACAAACCTTTTTGTTTAACAAAAAATATAACTCTACATATTCCCTAAAGTATTCCTTTCTCTCAGGCCTTGCAAGATTTGCATCAAAGAAAACTGGAGGCAGCACAAAGAACAAAAAGGGTCATCCTCGTCCTAAACATAGGGGTTGGAGGGTTCAGGATGGATGGTTTGTACAGAAAGGTACCATTCTGGCCACTCAGTTGACAACACGGTTTCATCCTGGCCTCCATGTAAGTAGATTTGGTAAAATTTGGAACAAAGTCATGAAACCATATATGTATTTCTGTCCTGAATTGAAATTTATGTCTTATCTTCAAATTTCTACACATTTCAGGTTGGCTTTGGAAAAAATGGTACTCTTTTTGCCCTGGAACCTGGTAGAGTAGTTATCACATGTGAAAAAATGGAACCAAATTGGGAACATACATGGATTCAGAGAAACTATGAAGGGAGACAGGGTCAGACCATATATAAAAAGTATTTTAATGTGTTACCAGTACCTCAGGAAGGCCGTTTTAAGCTTATTGATACCATTTAGAATACAGTGTTCGAATGTAGGTCAGTTGCCTGTTATTTATTGTGACATAACTGATAATCGCATCTGTACCTGTTGTATCAATATTCTTATAAATGCTTCATTCTATAATTTAGATTCTAAAATATACTGTCTTATAAAATAGTTTTGTTTTGATTGCTTTCCATGCCATTACCTGAAAACCGAATACACCATTGTTTGATCATTAGTATTATATACATACTCTGCAATCCACTGTAAGATACGTGGTGGAGGGTACACAGTACCACTACTAGGCATTTCCATTCCTATTCCACTCCCAATTATAGAAAGAGGGAAAAAAGAATAGCTATATACCTCTGTACGAGCCCTAATTTCTCTTATCTTGTCTTTGTGATCACTATGTGAAATGTAAGTAGGCAGCAGCAAGATCGTACTACATTCGGCTTCAAATTCCGGCCCTCTAAATTTCCTCAACAGAAATTCACGAAATGAACGTCATCTTTCCTCCAGCGATCCCCAATTGAGTTCTTGGAGCATTTCCGTGACACTCGCGCATTGTTTGAGTCTACCAGTAACGAAGCTTGAGCAATACTCAAGACATGGTCGTACAAGCGTTTTACATGCAGTCTCCTTTACAAATGAAGTACATGTTCCCAAGATTCTCCCAATAAACCAAAGTCGGCTGTCCGCCTTACATGTTTGTTCCATTTCATATCGCTCTGCAATGTTACGCTTAGATATTTGAAGGACGCGACTGCATCAAGAAGCTCACTACTAATGCTGTATTTGAACACAATGGGATTGTTTTTCCTACTAATGCACATCACCTTACATTTTTCTACATTGAGAGCTAGCTGCCATTCTTTGCACCAACTAGAAATTTTGTCTAAGTCATCCAGTATGCTATTACAATCAAAGATGACACCCTCCCATACATCACAGTATCACCAGCAAACAGCCGCAAATTACAAGTTACTCTGTCCATCAGATCATTTATATAGATAGAAAATAGCAGCAGTCCTATCACACTTCCCTGTGACACGCCTGATGGTACACTCACCGTTGAGAACAACATACTGTGTTCTACTACTTAGGAAGTCTTCCAGCCAGTCACAAATCAGTGAACCTATTCCATAGGCTCATATCTTCGTTACCAGTCTGCAGTGTGGCACCACGTCAAATGCCTTTTTGAAGTCGCGGAAAACACAATCCGCCTGTTGCCCCTCATCCATGGCTCGCAAGTTGTCATGTGGGAAAAGGGCAAGCTGAGTTTCACATGAACGATGTTTCCTAAACCCATGCTGATTCATAGAAAGAAACTTTTCCATCTCAAGGAAGTTTACTATATTCAAACTGAGATTATGCTCCAAAATTCTACAGGACACTGATGTCAAAGATATTGACCTGTAATTATGTGGGTTAGTTCTCTTTCCTTTCTTATAAATGGGAGTCACAAGCCCTTTTTTCCTGTCACTAGGAACTTTGCACTGAATTAAAGATTTGTGATATATGCAAGCTAAGTAGGGGGCCAGTGCCACAGAATACTCTTTGTAAAAATTAACTGGTATTCCATCCGGACCAGCAGATTTTTGTATTTAGCTCTCTCACCTGCTTCTCTACACCGGAAATACCTATTACTATGTCCTCCATTTCGAAATTAGTACGTTGATCAAGTGATGGTACATTTGTGTGGTCCTCCGGCATGAAAGATTTCTTAAGGGTTAAATTTAGAACTTCAGCTCTCCGTTTGCTTTCTTCTATTACTGCCCTGGAATGATCAACAAGTGACTGGATAGTGGGCTTTGACCCACTTATCGATTTTACATAAGACCAGAATTTTTTCGGGTTCTCAGAAAGATCTTTTTCTAAAGTATCGCTGTGGTAGTCATTGTATGCTTCGCGCATCGATCCTTTTATAGATGCATGAATGTCTACTTAGTCCAGTCAAATTAGGGTTTCACCTCGGAATGGAGGTAACAAGCTGAATATTTGCATGAGCCTTTGTTTTGGCATTCTAAATGATGTGTCAAAAGTCTCATAAAATCTCGTGTCCGCATCTTAAGTTATTGAAGGTTAAAGGTCACGAAAATCAGTTTTTCGCAAATATCTCACTTCCTATGCGTTAAATGGTATTTGCATCTCGGATAAAAGTTGTAGAGCCTGAAATTCTCTACACTTTTTGTTTTAAGCATTTTTTTGTGCAATTCATCGTTTTTAGATAGAGCGCGGAGAGCGCACAGGTCACAGCGCTCAGACATATAAGACGTAATACAAGGTCAGCTGTGAATCACAGTCAATGGTATGTTGAATAAAACAGTTATAATTGTAAATAAAATTTCATTATTTATGAATTAATACCCAATTTTAATAATACTTACTTATTTCAAGTAATTACAATGTCATGAATTCCATACTTTAAGTATATTTTAATTCTGTACTCAGTCGCATTAACAAGAAATTATCTTTAAAACAGTTGGTAAAGGCAATGTTAAAACACAAATATACTCCTCCAAAAGTTTTGAACATTATCTCCGTTGTAAAAAACACATTTTACTTTTGCACGCATTGAGTGGCTGTGACACGACATTTGCGTTGTTTAAAAAAGGCAACAACAAAAACTTTTGTTAAAATATTGGAGAAACCTCCAGATTTGGATCAGTTAGCTCAAGTATTTCAACAAGAAAATGGCCCTGCACAAACATTACTTGAAAATGGAGTACGTATCTTGTTGGCAATGTATAACGCTCCAAAATCTGAAGACATTATAGATCATCTTCGATACACGCAATTTGTTAATTCGACAAAACTTAATAAACGTGTGCAACTATCAAATCTGCCACCAACTAGTGCAGCAGCTCATCAACATATCAATCGTGCTTACTACCAAGTACAAACGTGGTTGGGAAACTATATAGAACCCCAGGAATTGGGTTGGGAGCTGCAGAATGAACATGTGGAGTCAATACCAACAATATTAACCCCTGCACCAGCGAACTCCTGAATACAACATTTTGCAACTGCAAAAATGGCTGTGGTTCGCGCTGCGGGTGCAGGACATCGGGGATGCAATGTTCTTCAGCTTGTGGCCAGTGTAATGGGCAAGCTTGCCTCAATGCGTCATCACACCAGAACTATCTCAATGAAGAAAGTGCATATGCCCCCGAAATCTTGGAAGATTTAGAGACGACGATCGTCGATTACGAGGATGATGATAATGAAATGGACGTTTTCGAGCGACCGGATGAAGACGACGATGATGATAAAGAAAATGAAAATTGAGACCTATGTATGATTAACAATTAAAGTGAATAAAAATCCTCCTCACATTTGAACTTCTAATTGTAATAAATGAATCATTCATGACTACTAAATAAAGATTTACATAAAACGTATTTCATCATTTTTTTATTTAATATATTTTTGCTTCAAATATAATTAAGTCTTAATTATTGTTAATTTTATTCTTTTCTACATGAAATATAATTAAAAATAGAAAAGAGATGACTTACCAAAAGGACCGGTTAGTCGAGAGAAACAAATAAAATCACACACAAACACACATACAAGCTTTCGCCACCACTGGCAGCTTCTTCAGGAAAAAGAGGAAAAAAGGGGAGGAAAAGGGAAGGATATGGGTTTTAAGGAAGTGGAATAGGAGTCATTCCAATCCCAGGAGTGGAAGGACTTACCTTAGGGGAAAAAAAAGGAAGGTAAACAAATACACACACACTCAGACATATCGAAACGCAAACACACCTAGACAGACATTTGTGAAAAGCTTTTCACAAATGTCTGTCTAGGTGTGTTTGCGTTTCGATATGTCTGAGTGTGTGTGTATTTGTTTACCTTCTTTTTTTTTCCCCTAAGGTAAGTCCTTCCACTCCTGGGATTGGAATGACTCCTTTTCCACTTCCTTAAAACCCATATCCTTCCCTTTTCCTCCCCTTTGTTCCTCTTTTTCCTGAAGAAGCTGCCAGTGGTGGCGAAAGCTTGTATGTGTGATTTTATTTGTTTCTCTCGACGAGCCGGTCCTTTTGGTAAGTCATCTCTTTTCTATTTTTATTTTTGTTTATCCCACCGGGAAAGTTTCCCTCTATAATTTTTGAAATATAATTAAAATATACATGAAGTATTTGGCTTCATAACTTTATAATTTCATGAAATAAGTAAATAATATTAAACAAATCTTTTTGATTGAGAATAATATTATGAAATATTGAATATAATTCATAAACAATGAAGGTTTGTTATTGTAATTGTTGCAATTATTTATTAACTTTAAACAACCTACCATTGACTGGGATTCGCGGTTGACTTGCATTGTATCTTATACATCTGAGTGCTGTGACCTATGTGCTCTCCGCCCTCTATCTAAAAAAACGATGAATTGCATACAAAATGTTTAAAACAAAAATTGTAGAGAATTTCATGCTCTACAACTTTTATCCGAGATGCAAATACCATTTAACGCATAGGAAGTGAGATATTTGCGAAAAACTGATTTTCGTGACCTTTGACCTTTAATATATTAAGATGCGGACACGAGATTTTATGAGACTTTTGACACATCATTTAGAATGCCAAAACAAAGGTTTATGCAAATATTCAGCTTGTTACCTCTCATTCCGAGGTTGATGCCTTTTTTCGGCTTATTTGACTGGACTAACTAACTTTTGCCTGTCATCATTTGCGTGTTCTTTTTTAAACCGAGAGTGCAACTGTCTTTGCTTTCTCAGTAGCTTTCTTACATTATTATTATTATTATTATTATACCACGGTGGATTTTTTCCGTCCTTAATCAACTTTACAGGCACATATTTCTCTAACCCTTTATGTACAATACTTTTAAATTTAGTCCACAATTCCTCTACATCCATAATACCGGAACTAAATGATGCCCATTCATTTTCTAAGTGCGATCCTAACAATTACTTACCAGCTCTTCCCAACAAAATTACGCTCCTAGCCTTCTTGATTGCTTTATGAACTTTGATCACCATGATGATGATATCATGATCACTAATTCCTGTCTCTACACAGACATCATTAATAAGGTCAGGCCTGTTCGTAGCTATAAGGTCTAAAATATTTTCATAGCATGTGGGTTGCCTGTTTAACTGCTCAAGGCAGTTTTCAGATAATGTGACCAAAAGTAGCTCACAAGACTGCTTGTCTGTACCGCCTGAAATAAAACTAGAGGGGTCCTGCTCTATACTCTTAAGGT
Source organism: Locusta migratoria (assembly GCA_026315105.1). Taxonomy (NCBI): domain Eukaryota; kingdom Metazoa; phylum Arthropoda; class Insecta; order Orthoptera; family Acrididae; genus Locusta; species Locusta migratoria. The sequence goes on along the minus strand of CM048750.1, from coordinate 116,418,507 downwards.
TAAAGTTCCCCCCCCCCCCCGACTAATATTACATGGCCCGGATACCTACGCACTACTTGGTGTATACTTTCTTTGAATGACTCTAAAACTGCTACAGCAGCACTGGAGGGCCAGTAAAAACTCCCAACTATTAACTTTACTTATTTTAGACCTGTTATACATGTCCAGATAACTTCACAGTTACTTTCAACCTCGATCTCAGTAGAAACAATATCTTTTTCCACAGCGATGAACACTCCCCCTCCAGTTGTGTCCAATCTATATTTTCGATATACATTCCACGCCTCGTTAAATATTTCTGAACTTGCCACATCATGACTTAGCCAGCTTTTGGTGCCTAAAACTATCTGAGCACAATAATTTCCATGCAGTGTGGCAAATTCAGAAATTTTGTTTTTAATACTGTGAAAGTTCGCAGCTAATATTTTGATAGTTGAATTTTTGAGAAGAACGTGGCCTGAATTCGCTGTCTGAAAGTTGACAGGCGAGTACCCATCAGAGTTAGCGCCAATCCTAAAAAACCCCATGTGCACTCCACAAGTACTCTGCCACCCAAGTCGCCATTTCCTTAGTGTAGTGCATCCCTGATCTATCTAGATCGAGATAACACAGATCCAGAAATCTGCAGCTATGACTGTCACAGTCAGCGAAGCCTCTGGTTCAGACCGTCCACTTGGCTCCAAACTAAAGGACCCCAATCAACCCCGGGAACAATGCTATAAATCAACAACTCCGTTTGCACCCCACGTGCGAGGGCAGCAGCCAGTCGCCCGTAAGAATTGGGGGTGTCCTCAGAACCCAAGCGACAAGCGTCATTGGTGTCAACGTGAGCCATGACTTGCAGTCGACCGGACCCTCGATAGCCACCTCCTCATCTTGGATGAGGCCCCCTGGCAAACACACCGAGTGCTCATTGGACTTCTTTCCGGATCTCAACGCTATCTGCCTAAGGGGCTCCATCACGCGCCTAACATTGGAGCTCCCATTAACTAATAATCCGCTCCCCCCATGCACCTGCTCTTACCCTGCTGAAGGAGTGGCCACACGTCCACTCACAGGACAAACTGGCGTGGATGGACGGCCAGCCTCTACATTGGCCTTCCGTCTCAAGCAACGTGAACACCGTTCAAACCGCCATTCCCCTTGCGGAGAGGGTGGCTTGACCATGTCTAGTACACCTGAAGGTACCTCAGTAGCAGGGACAGAGGGTGAAGCATGAGACACTTGAGGTGTCCCACTCAACGCACCAGACTCCCCACCACTGCTGCACCCCCAGACAGCAGCCTGAAGTCGGCTGTCCATAGCCAGCAGTGCGCTCAGCTGTGCACTAACCATGGTCAACTACTCCTGTGTCCGCACACAGCAGGCACACATCCTATCTATAAAATTAACTGTACAAAGTAGAAAACTAAATAATTAACTTTTAACTAGCCTAGTACTTTAATAAAGGTGGCTGGCAGCTGACTGAACTGTGGTCAGCGTCAAAACAACGAAACTGAAACTGGCAGTTTTCAAAATAAACAAAAAAAATCTATGGAATACACTGATTTAAATGCGCAGGAATATTAGCTTTCTTAAAGCAGGACACGAAATAAGGAAGTGACAATATGACACTTAAATCACATAGCCTGCAACAGACGAAAACTATAAACATGGCATTTATCAAAATATGCGAGAATAAACTCTTAAAACAATAGCAAAAATGAAAACTGCCAAGTAGTTGAGAAGAAACCTCTAAAAAACAGATGCACTAACAAAAATTAAGACATTAACTGGCAACAAAATTTCACGTAATTATGATACTTAGCTCTCTGGGTGATGAGGTGGGGACAACAGCTGGCACTGGACTGGATTACACGTACTACAAGCAATTAAAAATAAAGTAAAGGCAATTCGATAGAACTTTAATGCCCCAATGAATCACAGACATTGCCAAGGTGGGGGTGGCTAGCATGCCTGAACGATACAGATAACCAGACTGTAAGTGCAACCACAGGGGAGGGGTATCTGTAGAAAGGCCATACTAATGTGTGGTTTTCAGTCACTGTAGGAGCAACAGTCTGGATGATTGACTGACCTGGACTTTTAACTCCAAACAGCTGAAAGCTATAGGAAAGCAGTTAATTTTCCCGAGGACATGCAGCTCTACTTTATGAATATACAATGATGTCATCCCATCAGGTAAAATATTACAGAGGTCACATCGTCTCCCATTTGGATATCCACATGGGGATTACTCAGATGGATGTTGTCATCAGGAAAGAAAACACTGGCATTCCATGGATTGGAGGTTGGAATGTTACATCCCTTACTTGAGTAGGGCGATTAGAAAATTTAAAAAGGGATATGGATAGTTTGGAGTTAGATATAGTGGGGATTAGTGGATTTTGGTAAAAATAAGAGACATTCAAAGACAAGAAAAGCAGCTGTATGAATGTAAAGGACTCAGGTGGTATATAGAGACTATGAAGGAAAATAACTTCAGATGATATTGTTGGAAGGAAAGAGGAAGTAGGTATGATATATGAGATACTACACTGAGGAAAGAATTTGAGAGAGCACTGAAAGGCCTAAGTCAAAACAAGGCACCTGGAGTGGACAACATTCCATCAGAGTTACTGAAGTTTCTGGGGGAGCCAGCCATCACAAAGCTGTTTCACCTGGTAAGCAGGCCAATTACCCTCAGACTTAAAAAAAAAATGTAATTATTCCAAAGAAAGTGGCTGCAGATAGGTGTTAAAAACAGAACTGCCCGTTTAAGTCATGGTTGCAAAATTCTAATACAAAAGAATAGAACAGCTGGTAGAAGCCAATCTCAGGTGTTATCAGTTTGGATTTTGAAGAAATGTAGGAACACATGAGGCATTACTCAGATTACGACTTATGTTGGAAGATAGATTAAAGAAAGGAAAACATATGTATCTAGATTTTGTAAATTTGGAGAAAGCTATTCACAATGTTGACTGAAATACACTCTTTCAAATTCTGAAGTTAGAAGGGGTCAAATATAAGCAATGGGAGGTTATATATAACTTATACAGAAACCAGATAGCAGTTATAAGAGTCAAAGGGCATGAAAGAGAAACATTGGTTGGGAAGAGAGTAAGACAGGGTTATAGTCTTTCTCCAGTATTATTCAATTTGTACATCGAGGAAGCTGCAAAGGAAAGCAATGAGAAATTTGGAGAAGGTATTAAAGTTCATGGCAGAGAAATGAAAACATTGTAATTTGACAGTGACATTGTAATTCTGTCAGAGACAGCAAAAGATCTGGCAAAGCAGTTGAACGGAGGTTGTAAGTTGAAAAATAACAAGAGTAAAACAACGGTAATGGAATGTAGTCTAAGAAATTAGGCGATGCTGGGGGAATTAGATTAGGTAACAAAACATTATAGTTGGTAGATGAGTGTCGTTACTTGTGCAGTAAAATAACATACATTATGGCAGTATCAACGACATATGATGCAGAATGGCAATGGGAAGAAAAGCTTTTCTGAAAAATAGAATTTTGTTAACACAGGGTGTCTATGTGGACAAGAAGAAAAACTTCCTTGATTTCCTAGGTAAAAAAGTAAAATTTTCTTGGGTGAAATGCAATTTTTCCAGGTGAATTATGCTGTTCTGTTATACTTGGCTTGGAGCAGTAAAAGTATCAATTCTTTAGAAATTTAATGTGTTACACTCAAGCGTATATCTTCCGAGTGTTATAAGATGCACTTATAATGTCGGTGTATTGTTCTTTCTTGACACATACGTGTTGGTAATGGTGCGAGAATTGATGTAGAGCAGTCATGGGTCAGATGCAAATAGACAGTGAGAAAGTGGTTTTATAAGTGAAATTGGCATATGTTCCAGTCTTTTCATGATGACAAAGATGTAACTTACAAGATGATCATTTACCATTTACTTTATTTTATAAAATAGTCTATTTTGCAGTTTAGTGTGAATATATTATGATTTTCGAGTATGTTGTTACTGTTGTGACCTAATACAACAGCTTTAATCACTTGTCAAATATTTTTCGCTGTTTTCTTGATTGTGTCACGATTTTCAAGTAAGCTGCTATGCATGAACCTATTATACAACAAAAGTATGATCACAACACACAATTATTTACAAACTCCTGATTGGCAGTCTTTATTTCCCATAATTTTTTTTACGGACAATTTTATGTTTCGCCATCATTATTAGTTTATCCAATAACTAAAATAAATGTGGTAAACCCCTTAACGCTTAGTCTTTTTTAGCACTTTTTACCCTTTAAGATGTATCAAATCATAAATGTGCCAGTAAAATTTTTAATAATTCCACAAACAGCTGGTCTTTAGAGTGCTAAATTTCTCTACTTGGCTAGTCCCCAAAGAGTTGTTTTGAATGGCAGTCAGACAGTCCGTGATTTAACAATCTTTTGGAAAGGATAGGTTGCTACTCCACTCCCACGAACCACAGACATTGCCGAGGTGGGGTGGCTTGCGTGCCTCAACGATACAGATAGCCGTACCGTAGGTGCAACCACAGCGGAGGGGTATCTGTGGAGAGGCCAGCAAACGTGTGGTTCCTGAAGAGGGGCAGCAGCCTTTTCAGTAGTTACAGGGGCAACAGTCTGGATGATTGACTGAGCTGGCCTTGTAACATCAGCTAATGTGGCTTTGCCACACAGCTACTGCGAACGGCTGAAAGCAAGGGGAAACTACAGCCGTTATTTTTCCTGAGGACATGCAGCTCTACTGTATGAACATATGATGATGGCATCCTCTCGGGTAAAATATTCCGGAGGTAAAATAGTCCCCCATTCGGATCTCCGGGCGGGGACTACTCAGGAGGATGTGATCATCAGGAAAGACAATACTGGCATTCTACGGGTCGGAGCGTGGAATGTTAGATCCCTTAATCGAGTAGGAAAATTAGAAAATTTAAAAAGGGAAATGGATAGGTTGAAGTTAGATATAGTGGGGATTAGTGAAGTTCGGTGGCAGGATGAACAGGATTTCTGGTCAGGTGAGTACAGGATTATAAATACAAAATCAGTTGGGGGTATCACAGGAGTAGGATTGATAATGAATAAGAAAATAGGAATGCGGGTAAACTACTATGACCAGCACAGCGATCGCATTATCATTGTCAAGATAGATACGAAGCCAACACCGACAACAGTAGTACAGGTTTATATGCCAACTAGCTCTGCCGATGATGAGGAGATTGAGGAAATATATGAGGAGCTAAAGGAAATTATTCAGACAATAAAGGGAGAGGAAAACTTAATTGTTATGGGAGACTGGAATTCGGTAGTAGGACAAGGAAGGGAAGGGAAGATAGTGGGTGAATATGGTCTGGGCAAAAGGAATGAAAGAGGAAGCCGCCTGGTAGAATTTTGCACGGAACATAATTTAGTTTTAACAAACACCTGGTTTAAGAATCACAAAAGAAGGTTGTATACGTGGAAGAGACCAGGAGACACCGGGAGATACCAGATAGATTTTATAATGGTAAGACATAGATTTCGGAACCAGGTTTTGAAGTGTAGGACATACCCAGGGGCAGACATAGACTCTGACCATAACTTGTTGGTTATGAACTGTAGGCTGAAACTGAAGAAACTACAGAAAGGTAGGAAAATAAGGAGATGGGACCTAGATAAATTGAAGGAACCTGAAGTTCTTAAGAATTTCAGAGGGAGCTTCAGGCAACAATTGACAGAAACAGGGGAAAATAAAACCGTTGAGGAGGAATGGGTAAAATTGAGAGATGAAATAGTGAAGGCAGCAGAGGACAAAATAGGTAGGAAGGCAAGACCTACAAAGAATCCTTGGATATCACAGGAGATACTAAATTTAATCGATGAAAGGAGGAAGTATAAAAATGCCGTAAATGAAACAGGCAAAATGGAGTACAGACGACTAAGAAATGAGATTGACAGGAAGTGCAAAATGGCTAAGCAGGAATGGCTAGAAGGCAAATACAAGGATGTAGAAGAATGTATAAATAGGGGAAAAATAGATCCAGCCTACCGGAAAATAAAAGAAACATTTGGCGATAAGAAAAACAGCTCTATGAATATCAAGGACACTGATGGAAAACCAGTTCTCAGCAAAGAAGGGAAAGCTGAAAGGTGAAAAGAGTATATAGAGGGGCTCTACAAAGGAAATGAACTTCGAGACACTATTGTAGGAAGGGAAGAGGATGTAGATGATGATGATGAAATAGGAGATACTATACTGAGAGATGAATTTGACAGAGCACTGAAAGATCTAAGTCGAAACAAGGCCCCTGGGGTAGATGATATCCCGTCAGAGCTACTGAAGTCTCTGGGAGAACCAGCCATGACAAAATTGTTTCACATTGTGTGTAAGATGTATGAGACAGGTGAAGTACCCTCAGACTTTAAGAAAAATGTTATAATCCCCATTCCAAAGAAAGCGGGTGCAGACAGGTGTGAAAACTACAGAACCATCAGTTTAATAAGTCATGGTTGCAAAATATTAACACGAATTATATACAGACGGCTGGAAAAGCTGGTAGAAGCCGACCTCGGGGAAGATCAGTTTGGGTTCAGGAGGAATGTAGGAACACGGGAGGCAATACTCACTTTACGGCTTATCCTAGAAGATAGATTAAGAAAAGGCAAACCAACATTTCTAGCATTTGTAGATTTGGAGAAGGCTTTTGACAATGTTGATTGGAATAAACTCTTTCAAGTTCTGAAGCAAGCAGGAGTAAAATATAGGGAACGTAAGGTTATCTACAACTTGTACAACAACCAGACAGCGGTCGTCAGAGTTGAAGGGCATGAAAGGGATGCAGTGGTTGGGAAGGGAGTAAGACAGGGTTGTAGCCTTTCCCCAATGTTGTTCAATTTGTACATTGAGCAAGCTATAAAGGAAAGCAAGGAGAAATTTGGAGAAGGAATTAAAGTTCAGGGTGAAGAATTAAAAACATTGCGTTTTGCCGACGACATAGTAATTCTGTCAGATACAGCAAAGGACCTTATAAGATGAACATTAACAAGAGTAAAACTAGGGTAATGGAGTGCAGTGTAAGAAAATCAGGTGATGCTGAAGGAATTAGATTAGGTAACGAAACAATAAAGGAGGTAGATGAGTTTTGTTACTTGGGCAGTAAAATAACAAATGATGGTCGCAGTACAGATGATATAAAATGCAGAATGGCAATGGGTAGAAAGGCGTTTTTGAAAAAGAGAAATTTGTTAACATCGAATATTGATTTAAGCCTAAGGAAGTCCTTTCTGAAGGCATTTGTATGGAGTGTTGCCTTGTATGGGAGTGAAACGTGGACAATAAGCAGTGCGGACAGGAAGAGGATAGAGGCTTTTGAAATGTGGTGCTACAGAAGAATGCTGAAGATTAGGTGGGTGGATCGCGTAACTAATGAGGAGGTACTGAACCGAATTGGGGAGAAAAGAAATTTCTGGCATACCTTGACTAAAAGACGGGATAGATTGGTAGGACACATTCTTAGACATCAAGGAATTGTGAATTTAGCGTTGGAGGGAAGTGTGTGGGGTAAAAACCGCAGAGGGAGGCCAAGAGACGCGTATAGTAAGCAGATTCAAGTGGATGTGGGTTGTCGTTCTTATGAGGAGATGAAAAGGCTTGCTCAGGATAGAGTAGCGTGGAGAGCTGCATCAAACCAGTCTCTGGACTGAAGACCACAACAACAACAACAACAGGTTGCTACTAACCACATAGAAGCCCGATGAGCCGCAGAAAGACACATGTAATAGAATAAACAAAAATGAAGCTTTTGGCTGTTAAGCTTTCATCTCCCACAGAGAACACACACACCCAGCCACCATTCTCTATGGCAGATGAAGGCTTAACAGGTGAAAGCTTCATTTTTGTTTATTCTGTTATGTGTGCCTTTCTGCGGCTCATCGGGCATCTCTGTGGTGAGTAGCAACATATCCTTTCCAAAATATTGTTGAATCCTTTAAAGTATTTCCATTTTTTGATTTAATCTGTGATTTAAGAAATTTGTAGCAAATTCTCACCATTAATGTAATTACCATTTAACATAAGAAACTTCCTGGCAGATTAAAATTGTGTGCCGGAACCGGGACTCGAACCTGGGACCTTTGCCTTTCGCGGACAAGCGCACTACCGACTGTGCTATCCCGACACGACTCATGATGCCGCCTCACAACTTTACTTCCGCCAGTACCTCGTCTCCTACTTTCCAAACTTCACAGAAGCTCTCCTGCAAACACGCAAGACTAGCACTCCTGGAAGAAAGGATATGGTGGAGACATGGCTTAGCCACAGCCTAAGGGATGTTTCCAGAATGAAACTTCACTCTGCAGTGGAGTGTGCGCTGATATGAAACTTCCTGGCAGATTACAATTTTAATCTGCCAGGAAGTTTCATATCAGCACACACTCCGCTGCAGAGTGAAGTTTCATTCTGGAAACATCCCTTAGGCTGTGGCTAAGCCATGTCTCCACCATATCCTTTCTTCCAGGAGTGCTAGTCTTGCGTGTTTGCAGGAGAGCTTCTGTGAAGTTTGGAAAGTAGGAGACGAGGTACTGGCGGAAGTAAAGTTGTGAGGCGGCATCGTGAGTCGTGTCGGGATAGCACAGTCGGTAGTGCGCTTGCCCGCGAAAGGCAAAGGTCCCAGGTTCGAGTCCCGGTTCCGGCACACAATTTTAATCTGCCAGGAAGTTTCATATCAGCGCACACTCCGCTGCAGAGTGAAGTTTCATTCTGGAATTTAACATAACATTATTCAAAATAATTTATGTTTTTAGGTAACTATTACTTGATAAATGAAACACTGAAAGAGTTACGCATGTTGTTGTACTTAACATGAAGATGTATTGAGAAATTTTCGAGATGATCAAACATCTATGTACTTAATGTAGGCTATTTCTGGGATTTAACTGCCTCTCTCACACTGTAATTGGCTTGTTATTGTTGTTGTGGTCTTCTCCGCAGACTGGTTTGATGCAGCTCTCCACGCTACCCTGTCCTGTGCCAGTCTCTTTATCTGAGAATATGTTCGGCAACCTACATCGTTTTGAATCTGCTTACTATATTCATCCCTCGGTCTCCCTCTATGATTTTTACCCCATACACTTCCTTCTAATACTAAGTTAACAATTCCTTGATGTCTCAGAATGTGTCCAACCAATCTATCCCTTCTCTTAGTTAGGATATGCCAGAAACTCCTTTTCTCCCTGATTCGGTTAAGTACCTCCTCATTAGTTATGTGATCTACCCATCTAATTTTCATCATTCGTCTGTAGCACCACATTTCAAAAGCTTCTATCATCTTTTTATCTGAACTCCTTATCGTCCACGTTTCACTCCCATACAATGCTACACTCCAGGCAAATGCTTTCAAAAAAGGACTTCCTAACATTTAAATTAATATTGGATGTTAACAAGTTTCACTTCTTTAGAAATGCTTTTCTTCCCATGGCCATTCTGCATTTTATATCTTCTTTACTTCAGCCATCAGAAGTTATCTTGCTACCCAAATAACAAAACTCACCTACTACTTTTGTTATCTCATTACCAAATCTAATTCCTTCAGCATTGCCTGATTTTCTGATATTGCATTCCATTACTTTCATTTTACTCTTGTTAATGTTCATCTTATATCTTCCTTTCAAGACCATGTCTATCCCATTCAATTACTCTTCCAGATCTTTTGCATTCTCTGACAGAATTACTGTGTCATCGGCAAACTGCGATGTTTTTATTTCTTCTCCCTGCACTTTAATGCCCTCTCCAAATTTCTCCTTCAATTCCTTCACAGCCTGCTCAATGTACAGTTTGAACAACATTGGGGAAAGGCTACAACCCTGTCTTACTCCCTTCCCAACCTCTGCGTCCCTTTCTTGCCCTTCGACTCTAATAACCGCTGTCTGGTTTTTGTATAGGTTGAGTATAATGCTTTGCTCCCTATATTTTACCCCTGATACCTTCAGAATTTGGAAGAGTGTATTCCAGTCGACATTGTCAAAAGTTTTCTCTAAATCGACAAACACTAAAAATGTAGGTTTCCCTTTCCTTAGGCTATCTTCTAAGATAAGTCGTAGTGTGAGTATTGCCTCCCTTGTTCCTACATTTCTCCTAAATCCAAACTGATCTTCCCCGAGGTCGGATTCCACAAGTTTTTCCATTTGTCTGTAAATAATTCGTGTTAGTACTTTGCAACCATGACTTATTAAACTGATAGTTCTGTAATTTTTACACTTGTCTGCACTTGCTTTCTTTGGAATTTGAATGACAATATTATTCTTGAAGTCAGAGGGTATTTTCCCTGTCTCATACATCTTGCATACCAGGTGATACAATTTTTTCACGACCGGTCTCTCGTAACGACATCAGCAGTTCAGACGGAATATCATCTACTCCAGGGGCCTTGTTTCGACTCAAGTCCTTCAGCGCTCTGTCAAATTCTTCTCACAGTATCATATCGCCTATCTCATCTTCCTCCACTTCGTCTCCCTTTTCTAGAATACTGCCTTCAAGTTTATTTCCTTTGTATAGGCCCTTCATATATTCCTTCCACAATTCAGCTTTCTCCTCTTTGCTTAGTACTGGTTTTCCGTCTGAGTTCTTGATATTCATACAGCTGCTTTTCTTGTCTCCAAATATCTCTTTTATTTTCCTGTAGGCAGTATCTATCTTTCCCCTAGTTATGCATTCTTCTACGCTTCTGCAGTTGTCCTGTAGCCACTCCTGCTTAGCCAGTCTGCACTTTCTGTCAATCTCATTTTCCAGTCATTTGTACTCCATTTTTCCTGTTTCACTTGCTGAATTTTTTATATTTTCTCATCTCATCAATTAAGTTCAGTATATCCTGTGTTATCCAGGGATTTCTATTAGGCCTTGTCCTTCTGCCTATATGATCCTCTGCTGCCTTCACTACGCTATCTCTCAGAGCTACCCATTCTTCTTCTACTGTATTACTTTCCCCCATTTCAGCCAATCCTTGCCTAATGCTCCCTCTGAAACTCTCAACCACCTCTGGTTCCTTCCGTTTGTCCAGGTTCCATCTCCTAACCTTTCTGCAGTCTCGTAAGTTTTAATCTGCAGTTCATAACCAATATGTTATGGTGAGAGTCTATATCTGCCCCTGGATATGTCTTACAGTTTAGAACCTTGTTTCTAAATCTATTCCTTACCATTAAAAAGTCAATCTGATACCTTCCAGTGTCTCCTGGTCTCTTCCAAATTTACAGCCTTCTTTCATGATGATTAAACCAAGTGTTGGTGATCATTAAATTGTGCTCTGCGCAAAAGTCTACCAAGCGATCTCCTCTTTCATTCCTTTTCCCCAGCCCATATTCACCTACTACATTTCCTTCTCTTCCTTTCCTACTACCGAGTTCCAGTCCTCATCACAATCAAGTTTTCGTCTCCCTTAACTTTCTGAATGATTTCTTTTATCTCCTCATACATTTTTCCGATATCCTCATCATCGGCCATGCTAGTTGGCATATAAACTTGCACTACTGTGGCTGGTGTTGGCTTCGTGTCTATCTTTACTACAATAATGTGTTCACTATGCTGTTCATAGTAACATATCCGCATTCCTATTTTCTTATTCATTATCAGATATTGGCTTAAGATTATAAAGGACGACATGTTCCATTAAGCACACACACCACCACCACCACCACCACCACCACCATTGTTTGCCATGTGGAAGTTTCAGTGGTGTTGTACCTTATAACCTCTAAAATACGACAGCGCATGGATCAAAAGACAGAATGCCACATGTGTAATACTAGCTGAAACACGGCATTGCCTGGATATTTATTTAGTTACTCCAACCTTGAGTTTTCTCTCTGTGAATCTTTTTTCTTCTAAAAGCATCTTATATTTATGGGAAAATATTTTAAGAAATAAGGCTGTCTTGCATAACATACAAAATTATAAGTGCATTATCCAAACAAAGAAAGATAGTAATTAAAATACAAATGATATATAAAATTCGTACCATTTCATTTAATGAGTTGTACAATTTTTCAGGCATATATTCATTTGTAGAAGTGCTATATGTCTAAAATCTGTTATGAATACAATTAGTAGTAAAGAAGTAATAGATTTAAACTTGGTGCATGATGGGGCAGCTTTCCATGAATCTTACTGTTTATGTGCTCAAGTCACATGAACTACGTATCGTACTGAGGTACAATATTGAAGTTACATTCAGCTATATGTGTGTATACTGTCTGTAAAATTTCCTGCGGCTACAGTTTGTAGTGTAGAAATTATAAATTGTTATGTCATACCAAATGTTGTAGTTTTAGTCCATGAACAGTGGGAAAGTAGTAACAGAGAAACATTTTTCCTTTCATTTTACTGTGGTTGTCAGTGAAAAGAATATAATAAAGGTTTTATTAAGTTGGTTGCAAGTCACTAATTACTGTCATTCTCAAAAAGTGTACGAATAAAGTCTCGCCGTATTATGTGGCAGCTTTTTGCAATTCCTTTTGTTTATGACATATCTTGTGAACAATGTGTCGTGTTTGATTCTTAACCCTGCAGGAACTGTTATCTCATGGTAAGGAATATGTGTATTACATTTGGTTGAAATCACTCCAGTGGTTTAGGAGGAAATTTGCAATATTTTCACATGATGCAGCAGTTTTTCTCCCATCTTATTGTTTATGATATCGTACCCCGTGAACTGAGTGTCGTACTACGATAAAATTTTGAACTTATGTTCAGTGGTATGGGTGTATACTGTCTTGTAACATTTCTCGTGGATACAATTAATAATAGTGTACAAGTAATAAATTGTAACGTCATGCCAAATGCTGTAATTTTGCAGCATGAACACCATAAAATTAGTAATTGACAAACTTTTTTTCCTTTCATCATTTTGCTGGGGTAGTGAGCGAGTAAAAGTTTCCTAAAGGTTTGAAATTATGTTTAAAGTTGGTTGTAAGTCGCTTAGTGCTCTCCTTCTCAAATAGTGGATTGATAAAGTCACACTATCACATGCCGCAAGTTGGGGAAGTTTTAATTGTTTATGACGTCATATCTCCTGAACTATCAGCCCTATCGCAAAATCCTTTCTTAGCTGAGTTTTCTACTATAAACTACATTCCTGCCAAATTTCAGTTTTATATGTGAAGCAGTTTTTGGGATTTCATGTTCCGTCTGTGAGTGAGTGAGTGAATGAATGAGTGTCCTTTCTCTTTTATATAGATAGAGATTTGTACTTGACCATCCTGTACAATCTCAAAAGGCATAGTGGTAAGTGTTCTTGCAGTGTTTCATTACTTAAGTCATAAACCTTTCATCACCACAGGTGAGAGAGTAAACAAGTCAACTAGCACTACAGGTGGTCAAAACACGGAATGTGAGAAATAGGCATCTGAAGAGGCTGTGCATGCGCAGTAGAGGCAGTAAGAAACTGGTGACTGGTAAATTTCTTGCAACTCTAATGAACCTATTTTCTATGAAATACAGAAGGCAAACATATTTCTGTGACCTTTCCTGGGTTTTTGGGAAAAATACAAAAAATTCCGAGTTTTCCTGGATGGCTGGACACCTTGTCTTAGTAGGGAGCAACAGAAAATATCCTCCAGGCACAAAGAGAAGTTAGGATCACTCCTTAATCTTGAAGTAAATGTCTCTCAAATCAATGTAGAAGAACAGAAGTACACATTCTACAGCAGAGTAACAAATTCTACTGATATCCTTTTCAACAGTAATGAACTTGCTCTTCTGAACAAAGGCCTTAAGCACAATATCCCTCCAAAACTTAGCAGTAAGAACAGAAAACAATTAATAGCAGCTACAAAACTTGCATGTGATACTGCCAAATTAGAATAGTGAGAGAAATGCTTTGACATATAAAGCCAACAAACACATCTCTAAACACATAACTGGAGAAAATAGCACAAAGAACTCTAAATTCTTCAGAACATCAACAACAAAAAATTAATAGCTAATAAACCCCTTATGGTGAAAGCTGACAAAGGAAATTCTGCAGTCATCTTGTAAGAAATAGAATGTATTGAAAATACACTACAGTTTTTCCATATTAACAATATCACAATTAGAATCAGATCCCACTACAAAGTTCCAAGCTGAACTACTCAAATCACGTAACAGCTGCCAATTCCTCCTTAAAGGTACATCTGCACTGCAGTGGAGTGGTGTGGCACAACTCTGGTATACCGCATCTGATCTGTGACAATACACAACAAATTTTGTATGTCAGTCATTGGGCAACTTCCAAGTACAATGAACGACAGTGAAATGGATGTAGTAATAATGTCTTTGTTATGTAAGGACGAAGAAAGGGTGAAGCAAAACAAAAAAGGCGAAGAATATGGCTGCATAGCATTTCTAATTCGCTACATGAAGAAGGAGAATATTACGCAGTTTTGCCACGGTTTAAAAAGGCTACAAAGAGATTCCATACATACTTTAGAATGGCTCAAGATAAATTTAGCTTGTTAGTACAAACTATGGAGCCACTTTCACAAAATAAAAAAAAAGTAATTTGTAGTTACTTGTAGGATATGTTTGACCAGAAATAAATATCTTGCACTAACTTAGTGTAAACATGTTTTCATTTCTTTTGCAACAGACTTATGATGTGATTGACATGCAGTGTCGTGATGGGCGGCAGAGTTGCTTAGTTGGTCAACCTTGCGCAGAGCTGTGCCGTGCAGTCCCGCTGGTGCGTAGTGTGTGCTGCCCCATTTGATATCCTGCAAAGAATATTTGGCCGCTCCGCTGCAGTGCATAAACATGCATACAACTGCACCAAAACTTCGAGCACAACCTAAGGGTCACAAAGAAAACCACCTGATACACCCTATTCTGAACTAAAACAGCCCAGCATACAATATAAGCAGGAAACTAAAAGAGCTTCTCACCACTTAATTCAATTCTGAAATCAGCTACACAATGAAAAACACACCTGACCTCATAGAATATATGAAATACATACATGTACCATCAACAGCCAGATTTGCCTCATTAGATATTGTCAATCTCTATACCAAACTATTAACATAATAAAAAGTAACCTAACATGCAGGAAAATCAACCAGCCTGAAATAAATGAGCTGATCATTATAATGACACTTGTCCTACCACACAACTTTTTCACTTTTAATAATAAAGTCTATAAACAAGACAGTGGACTTACAATGGGGAGCAGTCTTGCTGGATTACTAACTGACATTTATATCAAAAGTTCTTCTCTTCTCATAACCAAATAAACAGAATAAAGAAAAAATGAAGCTTTCGGCTGTTAAGCTAGTCAGCTAGTAAGAAATTTACTACAGGGTGTATGTTGATGATACCATTACTGAGGATATAAGCAAATTACATATCATCAACCAGAGCATTAACTTCTTTGACCTTAAAATAGCAAACAAAAATAACCAACATCACTTTGATATATTCCATACTCCAACAGCCTCAAATATTACCATTAACAACACATCATGTCACCTGAACCAGGATAAGATGGCTAGTTTCAGATCAATGCTCCATCAAATGCTTTAAGTTCCTCTTAGTCACTCTGAACAAAACAAAGAAATCAATATACCGTATATACTCAAGTAATCCGCACACATTTTTTCCTGAATTTTTGAACGAAAAACTGGCGTGTGCGGATTACTTGAATTTAGGTTGGTATTACTCCATATGCAACAACAAAACAGGCCAGGCGGGGATTACTCCGCTTTTAAAAACATCACTTTAGCCCGGCATTACACCATAATATTTTCGATAAAATCTTTGACAAAGAAATATTATCAAACATTTGTAATATTCCTTAGACATAAATCTTCATTGTGATGTTAAAAAGGGGTATTATTATCGTCTTATTTCAAGATAGTGGATAACAACAACTTTTTATTGTACGCTGCCTTAGCCGGTCACAAATGTAGCGGAGTAGTGTATCTTTCCAGCAGCTTCTTTGCCGGCGCAGCTGACGCCTCCAAACAGTTGCATTGTTGATGTAAAAATGAGTAATTTATGGTACCATCTTTCTGAATAATAAAGTATGTTATCTACTTAAGTTAGGTATTATTCGGTTCAGTACCACCATATTACCCACATCGGTATCGGGACGTGACGACTATATCTGGAGAAGACAGGGTTGCAGCGATTTCTTGCTACTGTTTAAACACTAATTACGGTGCGGCCTTGCAGTTATGTTCAAACGCATGCACATGTCGATTAGCAACAGCAATGCTAGCGCTCAGCGGATACGTTTGCAGCGGAGAGAAGACAAGCAACTTTTGATGACATTTCTTTGATGAAAAATACGATAATTGTGAATAATGCTTGCATGGGCACACGTTTCGATAAAGCTCGAATGCACTACCACACTTTGATACATGGTGCATTTCGATATGTTCCAAGATGGCCGGAGAATCTGATATGTTGACGCACGAAACAGTGATCATTTTAAGTGAAAGTTAGGTTAGGTACAGGTTAAACAAGAAGTTTTAGTATGTGAGGGCACATAGCGCCAGAATCTCCGGTTCAGAAACACTCAAAGTTGCCAGCATACTCGCCATGCTAGTAAGACTGGCAACAGACTGTAGTTTTAACGTCCTTACACTACGAGGATAGTTAATGTTACTCAGCAGACAAGAGCACATACAAGAACCTGTCAACCCTAGAGCAGGGACAGCATTAATTGACTTTGTGGGCAACCAACCTATGGACATACGAAATGGCAGTAGTAAGAGTATTTACATTATTAGTCACTGGTGCATGCAACATGTATCAAAGTGTGGTCGCGCGTTTGATGTTTATCGAAACTGCAGCCCCTGCAAGCGTTCAAAATTACCAAAAATACATGTATGTCGAAGCTCCTTATTATGCTATCAAATATCTTTAATGTAAATACATGACATATAGACTATTACAAAGACATATATGACCATGTAATACCAGTCTCAGCTCCATTTATTTAATGGTTCAGATTCTATAAGTGCAAGATTTGCACACTCTGGGTATGACAACATTGCGTGCCTCTCTCTCTCTCTCTGTCAGCGCGGCATCAATTGTTTTATATTTACATGTCGTTTTGAAATGTAATAGTCGTGACATCCCACATGGCTGCCCTCACTTATTCAAATCTGACGGATGGTATCCTGATCTACACAAATCCGTGTGGCCCTTTTTTTTTTATTCCCCCCCCTCTCTTCGCTATCCCCCCTCCCCCTCTTCTCTCGTCAAAATTTGGGGTGCACAGATTACTCGAGGGCACGGATTACTCAAGTATATAAAGTAATTAAATAAATTGTCCAAAACAATGGATGTGAATCATTAATAGACAAGCTGTTCCCAAAAATAAAAACCAAAATTGCTGATAAGTCTCCAAGGCAAACAGCACCTACAGCATGTATGAAAGACAAAACCAACCAAATATGCCGCCATACTATTCATAGGCGCACAAACTCATACAAAATTTCCAATTTGTTCAAAAATAAGAATGTCAGTATCAGCTTTTCAACACACAAACTCTAGAAGAAGGTTCTACACACACTTCCACAAATTAGCAATTTCCACAAAAGATCAGGTATCTATAAACAGAAATGCAACAACTGACCCAAATTCTATATTGGCCAAACAGGTATACCCTTTGAAACAAGATTCAAGCAACATGTGGATGCCCTATGGCTGAACAATTTAAGTAAATAAAATTTTCCACCCATTTGGTCGAAGATGAATACTCGGTGGATAATATAAAAAAGAATCTACAACTCTTACACCTTAGAGATAAAGGTGGAACCACGAATCTTCTTGAAGACATTTAAGAACATATACATAAAAATACTTATCCAAATTTCATTCTGGAGAAACAAACAGTCACCCAACACTCCTCCCGTCCTAAAAAAAAAACACCAAGTGGCTCTTTCAACATTTAAGTCACTATAACACCTCTACAGGAAGAATACTAAAAAGTTTTTTCACAAATGGAAGTAAGCTTATACCCATCTTACACGGATTCGTTAGGAATCTACTTATAAATTTAATGTAAAAGCTCACCTGATATAATAATTAAAAAAACTAAGGCCTACTTATGTACAATGAAACCCATGTTCAAATACATATAAGATAATCATAATGGTAGTCATAATACATAATATGACAATACATTTTAAATTCAATTGCAGTTTTTCAGATAAAAAATCCCTGATTCTGCCTGTGTTCTATATCAGTTTGTTTATATGTAACTTTGTGTATGTTGGCTCAACTATTTAGTATAATGAAATCATTGTAAACAAAATATATCAGAGCAATATTTTTAATATAAAAAGAGTGACCATAGACTTATAATTCAGTCACAGCTATTCATTTATACATATATAACTTGATTCTGCCCATTTACTGTACAATTTTTTTATATATAATTTTGTGCATCTTGCCCCAACTAGTCAGTAGAATACTGTAATGTAAATAATTTTAATCCCAAAGTTTGATACTTACATTAATCTCTCCAAATAAGCGAAGGTAAATGTTATCCTTACCCACACACTTGTGTAGCGTTACAACTTAACAACTTCACCACTGCAAGACTTTTGTAAACAATGTCAATGTTACGTATGTGTAGCTCGGTCACGTTTTGTAATTGATTATAGTGTGCATTGTGATCAATTCTAGCATGCTGCCGTGTGAAATACCTACGTTAAAAGCACAAATGCAGTGCACATTTAGAAAGTGTAAAATATGCAAGAAAACTACAGAAAAATCTTATCACAAAAAGGACAAAACATGTAAGTTTTCTTCTATAAATATGTTGATAAAGATAAACATAAAGAAACTTGAAGTTTATTTCTTTAAAAGAAGATAGATTGGCTGGCCAGTACTTACCTTTGTACTCTACCGCCAATAGTCACACAAAGAGGGTGGAGGGGGCAGGAGGAAGGAGACGAAAAATAGGACTGGCTTTCGGAAAAGGGTTCCTTCGTCAGGTAGGAGAGAAGGGAAGAAAAAAGGAACAGTAAACAGAAAAGGAAGGTTATTCATGACCTAGGCCATGACTATTGACGATGCAGCACAAAGGTAAGACCTGGCCAGCCTCTCGATCTCTTTTGAAGAAAAATTTATCATCTCTGTGGAGAATTCCTGTCAGTAATTCATTAAATTTAACTTCAGAAAATAGTAAACGAAATATAAAGCAGTGGGCAGGAATAAGAAGTGTAAACACACAAGCTGCTACATACTGCAGTTCACAGAATAAAGATGCATTGTGTGGCCACTAACATCCCTTAATGGATAAGCAGCAGAAGAAGAATACCTTGGTTTAGAAAAATGTTTAAAACAGTCATCATCATATAAAATATCATTTAATATAGTGATTGGTTTCAATCAGTTATCTTCAGACCAACCTCCATGTTGTACCAAGCTGCCATGGTTGTCAGTCCCTAGACTTAAAATCTACTTAATCTAACTTACACTAAGGACAACACACACACACACACACACACACACACACACACACACACACTCCTGAGAAGACTTTGAAACTCCGGTGGGAGGGGCTGCCTATTCCATAGCATGATGCCTTGGACCATGTGGCCACTCCCGCACAGCAGATCTTACATGGTACATGGAGGCAGTGTTCAAAGCAATAACCATTTGTGGAAACTGTTATAGTTTCTCCCAGGTGGCTGTTTTTCCCCTTTCATTAGCATTTTGTTTAAGTCTATTTTCATTGTTGTAGCCGGACTTTCTATATGACAAAAACACAATATCTATTCAGTTCTGTACTTATTGTATTTTTATCTGCTATAGATAAAATTTTATGGGCGATCTACAATGGTCAATTCTTTTAGAAAATAAGAATCATGTTTGCTTCTTTGCAGGGAACTTTTGTCTGAAACATGAACAAACATACTAAAAAGAAAGAAGTTTTTAAACCATTCAATATATTTTCTTATAAAAAAGATCACAATATTTACAAATAATTGTATAGGGTCTTAAATGCAAAAGGAAAAGAAATATATTTCTAATGATAGTTCATGCTTCTTGTTGAACAAATGGATTTGGTATGCTTTCCATTCCATCCACAGGGCAGATGAGAACTACTGACGTTCCTCTGCACACAACAAGGCCCAGCATCCTAGTATCCTCCGTCAATTTGTAGGGATCGTCCGGATCTGCAAATACATTGAATTAATATAATCAATATCTGTGATACACTGAGATTACATTTGTCTCTGCAAAATGCATTTATTTGATATTAATATTAAATTTTGTTAAGCAGGTTTTAGCAGTTGACGTGTAAATTGCAGGTTAAGAACTTATTTGGAAACTAAAGGTAGACAAAAGATAAGATATTGGAGGGTCAGAATGGAGAAAGTTAAGAAAAAGGTCAAGTAATATTATAATTAAGGGAGAAACGAATTTTCAAGAAACTTCAAAACTAAATTTGAAATCTAAAGCAGGAAGGAGACTATGGATTAATTATTTATTACTTACTTGCTCTGTGGGAAATTTATTAACTGCCTCAAGTGGCTGTTATCTAATTACAAGCAACTGCATTGTCCCATTTATTACATAAACTTAAATGGTGTTCAACAGTGAAATTCTTTCCAAATACTGTACCATAAGATATTCTCAAAGTTATCTGAAATTTTTATGTAAACTAATCTTTATCATAGGTTTTATAGTGTGTGATCACAGAAGGTAAGTGTTTTTTCAATCCCAATAAATAAGAATAATTTTAACACAAATTATTTACAAAAGAATAAAAAAGGTGTTAGAAGTTGACCTCCTGAAGGACCAACAGCTATAGGAGAAAGATAGGAACACAAGAGGCAATACTCACTTTACAACTTATCTTGTTGTTGTTGTTATTGTCTTCAGTCCGGAGACTGGTTGCAGCTCTCCACAATACCCTATCCTGAGCAAGCCTCTTCATCTCCACTTTTAAGAAAAGGCAAACCTACATTTCCAGATTTTGTAGATTTGAAGAAATCTTTTGACAATATTGATTAGAATATGATCTTCCAAATTCTGAATGTATAGGGAACGGAAAGTTATTTACAACTTGTATTAAAACCAGATAGCTGTTGTAAGAGTCAAAAGGCATGAAAGGAAAGCTCCAGTTGGGAAGGATGTAAGACAGGCTTGTAGCCTTTCTCCAATGTTCTTCAATTAGGACATTGAGAAATTCGTGAATGAAAGCAAGGAAAATTTTGGAAACGAGTTTAAAGTTCACGGTGAAAAAATAAAAACATTGGGTTTTGCCAATGACATTCCAATTCTGTCAGAGACAGCAAAGGAGTTGGAAGAGCAATTGAACAGAATAGACACAGAGTTGAAAGGAATGTATAAGATGAACATTAACAAGGGTAATTGAATGCAGTTTAAGAAAATCAGGCAATGGTGAAGGTATTAGATTGGGTAACGATTGGGTAAAGATGGTGGTTAGGTTTAGTTACTTGGGCAGTAAAATAATATGACTGTTGCAGTACAGAGGATATAAAATGCAGAATGGCAATGAGAAGAGAAGCTTGTTAATAATGAATATTAATTTAAGTGTAAGGAAGTCTTTTCTGAAGGCATTTGTGTGGAGTATTGCCTTGTATGGATGATAGTTCCAACAAGAGGAGGAAAACTGCTTTTCAAATGTGGTTCTACAGAAGAATCACATAACTCATGAGGAGGTACTGAACAGAATTGAGGAGAATAGGAATTTTAGGCATACCTACCAACTGGTATGACACATTCTTAGACATCAAGGAATCGTGAATTTGGCATTGGAGGGAAGTGTATGGGGTAAAAATCGTAGAGGGGAACCAGGAGATGAATCGTGCCCAGGACAGAGTAGGGTGGAGAACTCCATCAAATCAGTCTCCAGACTTAAGACCACCACGACAACCACAAATAAAAATAGACTCTTTCACTATCAGATATTTGCACTCTTTTTGTGTTACTACTGATTCCAGAAACACTATTAGTGTGACATCTCTTAAATGGAGGAAACTATTTCCCTAATGACTTATAATATTTCTTCAAAAAACAAAATAAATAAATAAGATGTCCTTTATTAAATGTGCATATCTTACAATGAAACAGAGCTTCCCCCCCCCCCCCCATCCACAAGGTATCTGTACGTGCTAGATGATCAACTGTTCTTGTCTTCTTGCTTCATCAGATAGTTATTTAATAATAGTTTTCATGTACTGGAAGGGTGAACATTAGTATCCCTCCTTGGTATTCTTGTATCAAACTGTTTAAGACAGACACTTTCAAGCAATGGAAAAAAGTCTCCTCTGACATGTTAGCTAGAGGTGAAAATATAATAGCCCTCTCACAGTGCCCATGCTCAAAATGTATTTTATGAGTACAACCACTGCATTTTCTGTGTTGCACATTTGTCGGTATGTGGTCAAAAATGAAGATCTTTCTCATACCCTGTCTTGAATGTTTTAGCTTTTAGTTCTAAGAAATCTAGATACATCACCAATCTTCATTTTATTCTGTACTAGCTTATATGGCCATGCTTCACAACGGTTATAAAGAGGGACTCATGTATAGACTACTGACATTTTTTTAGGGTTTCGGACCAACCTCAGCAAAAACAGAACCCTTGTTGGATCACTCTGTCAATAAACACAGTTCTCCTACCCAAGATGTCAAATTTAAGTATGTCATTGTCGAAATCTATGAATGTTCATAAAGTTTTTCATACAAAAAGTGAAATTAAATCCATACTCCAGAACGATGTACAGTCAATGTTACGTTATGTTCATAAACTTAAGACTACAGTGTGTAATTGGGTCATTCCATGCCAAGTGATCTAGAGGCTCCCATATGACCATCATGGATTTTGATGAAATTTTATATGAACATTCACACATGTTCCCAATGAACACTGGTAAAGTTTCAGTTTCAGAAACTCAATACTTTCAGAGATACAATCACTGTTTAAGACCGCAGCACAGCTTCCAATAGTGCGTCCTTGAATTTTCAGCAACTTTGAGATGACATATATCTGGTAGTATCTGCATGAAAGAAACAAAACTTCGCCATCTTATACAACTTTTAGAGCTCTTTAAAGTAAAATATTAAGAAAAGGATTTCTTGATAATTTGAAGCAAAGTTGGGCAAAACAATAGCTGGTTAAAAAAATGTGAACTTCAGTTTTTTTATATCTCCAAAAGTAACAGGATGTTCTGTTGGGGAGAAACCAAGGAAGAAGGAATCACCAAACTGGCTGCCATGAGGATGGCATCAGTCAAACTCTATACCGATTTATCAGTATCATAGTATGATGGAAGGATTGGGATGGCTGCAAAGGACATTCCAGCTGACTTTAGTAAAGGCCCACCTGTGAAAAAGTTTTGGCGAGTGATACTGAGGAAAAGACAAGATCATCAGAAAATGATCATGAACACCGCACTGAACAGAAGTTAGGAGTCCAGTGCTACAGATAGAAGAATTGATAGTGATGTGCTGTGTGAACTACTAAAATGCTGTAGGCACCATAGTTAAAAAGGCAGATACTGAACCTTGCCAACAGGTCTTTCAACAATTCTGCCTCAATCAGAGGATGCGGTACTGCTCCAAAGGAGGCTATGGGCATTGAAATCTCCAAGAAAAAGGAATTGGGAGGGGGGACGTCTAAAAGAACACTGCTTTGAGAAGTTAATTGTCAGCCCACATGCAATGGAAATATTTTTGCTATAAAAAAGGGGGTACAGACAAGCAGTCTTGTGAACTACTGTTCAGCATGTTTTCTGAACACTGCTTAGAGCAGGTAAATTATCATCCTACACGCAATGGAAATATTTTAAACATTATAACTTCAAACAGGCCAGACCTTGTCAACAATGTCACTGTAGAGACAGGGGTTAGTGATCAATGATGTCATCATAGTGACAATGGCAAACAAAGTTAATAAATTGGTCAAGAAGCCTAGGAGAGTGTTTATACTAGAAAGTGCAGATAACCAATTTTTAGAATCCTGCTTAAGGAATGAATTAACATCATTAAGTTAAATTACATAGGATTAAGAGCAGTTATGGGCAAAATTTAAATGCATTGTAAATAAAGCACTGGAGAAATATGTGCCAACACGTGGTTTAATAATGATGATAAAAGGGAGCTGCAAGAGAGGGAATGATGGAGTGGGAGTAGGATGATGGATGAGGGTTTGAGGATTAACAGAGGTGAAAGTAAATAACACTTGCACCGGATGCAGAAGCTCGTATTTTTGGCAGGCCTCAGGGTACATTAAATGTTCAAGAGACTTGTACTTTTCTATTACACTGGGTAGTAAAGTGAGTAAGAGGAATGGTGTTGCCTATAATTCACACAGACACAGACACACACACACACACACACACACACACACACACACACACACACACACACACACAGGGTGGAACACAAGGGTTCCCCTCTTGGAGTGGGCATATAACTTTAATCATCTCATGGGAGGTGGGCTGTATGGCTTTACATTGCATCTGTAAATCATGACTTTCACCTTCTCTGGGTATGTATCCCTCCCCCCTCGAAGGCCAAGGCAGTTCGATTATCCCAGAGTTCCTTGTCAGTTTGAAGGAGGCGTCCCGATGAAAAATAAATCCCTGAACCATGTTCAAGGACTGATGAGACATTATAGACACCAGAATGTTGCCAAGACTTTCACAATTTTTATAAGTAGGGAGCCAGAGCACAACTTACTCATGGAGTCTACTTCGGTGAACTGATCCTCGGTGGCAGTGAATATACCTCCGTCCGACCTGGTGCAGAACAGTTAGTAGTAGTAGTTGTTGGTTTTTGAGGAGACTAAACAGCTAGGTCGTCAGTCCCCTGTTCCTAGCTACGAGTCCACTGTCAAGAGTGTAAAAAGTAAAACAAAGCTCTGAAAATAGGGACAAAAGGGACAGGCTGACAATGAACAAGTTGCTAACAATACAAAACGAAGACTCATAATTGGTAAAACAAAGTCAGGAACTCAACTAAAACTGGACAGCAGAGTACCATGGCTGGCTCATCACAAAGATAAAACAGGATGAGCCAGCCCTACTGCACACACTAAGAACCTCTAGGTATTTCGCTTAAGGGTCTGAAAACAACTTTAAAAGGGCTGGAATGGTGATGGCTTAAGATATCAGGCTACAGCACCCCACTAGATAGAGTCATAAAAACCAGCAGCGCGAATAAAACTTAAATCTGCGTTAGCCATAGAGGCATCGTCACCTAAAACTAAGGGTAGCACTTCTGGGAGATTAAAAGATTGCCGCAAGTTGGCTAAAAGCAGACAGTCTATCAAAAGATGGACGACTGGCAAGACTACACCACATCGACACATGCGTGGGGCTTCACAGTGAAGAGATGGCCGTGGGTTAACCACGTGTGTCCAATATGGAGGCAGCAGAGGACAACAGACTCTCGGCAGATAGGCCACAGTGAAGATTTCCACAGAGCTGTGGACAGCTTTACTGCCCGGAGCTTATTCAGTGCATTTGCTGTAACCCATTCAGTGCTCCAAGCCTCACGCACCTTCTGGTGCAACACCAATTTAAGATCTGGCCCCATGACACCAAAATTGAGAAGTGGTGTAATAGTGGCTTGCTTGGCCAATCGATCAACGTGTTCATTCCCTCGTATGCCGACGTGGCCCGAGGTCCACATGAAGACCACAGAATGGCCTGATCGGCATAGAGAGTAGACAGTACCTTGGATCGACTGCACTAATGGCCGGCAGAGGTCGAGGTCGAGTTGAGATATCAAGGACTCGACATCTCTACCACGGCCAGTAATCATAGCACCACCCCACAAAGGGTTATGGGACTTGAAATCACCCAACAACATGTAAGGCGGGGGTAGTTGCGCTATCAGTGCAGCCAGGACATGTTGTGGTACTTCACCGTCACGAGGGAGGTTGACGTTGCAGAGGGTAATGTCCACTGCAGTTCTTACCCTGACAGCTACAGCTTCCAAAGGCGTTCGTAGTGGAACAGCTGTGCTGTAGACAGAGGTAAGGACGTAGATGCATACACCACCTGACGCCCTGTCACCATCTGTGCGGTTCCTATAATAACCCTGATAGCCACGTAAGGCAGGGGTGCGCATCACAGGAAACCAAGTTTCTTGCAGGGCAATGCAAAACGCAGGTGAAGTGCTGAGGAGTTGGCGTAACTCAGCTAAGTGGGGGGAAAATCCACCGCAATTCCACTGGAGGATGGTGTTATTGGCACTAAATGCCATGATTGAAAAGACAAAAGAAAAATGCTACTCCGAAGGTTCACCAGTTACCACCGATTTTGAACCGATTGAGTCCAAGATCATCGGCTCCGGGGAGTCGATAAGGGCGAGATCCTCAGGTGAGGTGAGGATCTCTAACTCGTCTTCTGAAGCAGAAGATGAGGGTAGCTGTGGCTTTCGAGCCACTAAAGAGTCCTTCTTCTTTGTCTTCTTCACTCTTCCCTCTCGTTGCCCCTTTGATCTGAGGGATTGGGAGGGCTTCTCGGAAGTGGTGCCGGGTATGGAAGAAGAGCGAGAAGCCCTTCGACCAGCAGGTTTGGGATCCATGGGCCTTCGGCCAGGATCCTCTGAGACACCCTGAGAAGCCTCGGAAGGGGGTGCCTGAGGGACCCCTTCTGAGCGAGAGGAGCCAGAGGAGACTTCACCTTCTCCGGCTGAGAGGTGGGGACCGGTGTCCCCAATGTTTGAGGGGTTGATGCTCCCATGGTGAAAAGAGTGGGAGCCACCGAATAGAAACTGCCCCCAGATGGCAAGGGTGCAGGGACAGTTGGGTGGGCCTGGGAGCCCACTGGCATAGGTGGTACAAATGGTAGAACAGGCACTGTAGACGATGACGAGGCTGCCGTGGCATAGGTGTTAACAAGGCGCACAGGGTGGAGCTTTTGATATTTTTGCTTTGCCTCTGAGTAGGTTAGTCAATCGCGGGTCTTATATTCCATTATTTTCCTTTCCTGGTGCAGAACCGTGCAGACAGACGAACAAGGGGAGTGATTTAAGCCACAGTTGACACATACTGGAGGAGGGGTGCAAGGGATGTTTGGATGGACAGCACGTCCGCTCTCCCGACATGTAGGGTTGGCATCACATCGGGAGGACATATGCCCAAACCTCCAGCATTTAGAACAACGCATAGGGGGAGGAACATAGGGCTTTACGTCGCACCGGTAGATCATCACCTTGACCTTCTCAGGCAATGAATCAGCCAAGATGAAGGCACTGGTGGCAACCCTGTTGTCCTTCGGAACCCTATGGACTCGTCGAATAAAATGAACACCGCGCCGTTCTAAGTTTCCACGCAGTTCGTCGTCTGACTGCAACAAAAGCTCTATATGGAATATTATTCCCTGCACCTTATTTAAGGTCTTCTGTGGTGTTATGCTAACAGAAACATCACCCAGCTTGTCACAGCCCGTGACTCGGCTGGGGATGGCGTTATTAATACCGACCCAGAGCGCATTTTTGACATGCCTTCCACCTCACCATACTTGTCCTCCAAGTTTTTCCGAAGAACAAGGGCATAGTCATCTTAAAGGAGTCCCCACCAGTGTGGTTACAAACTAAATATTTAGGGGCATAAGCCTCACCCTGGTTTCTTGCCTTAAGTTCCTCCCATGCATAACTGCCATCCTTTATAATTGGCTGTCCGTAATGATGCGCAAGACCAAAGAGGACGTGGGACTACGGCCGTGTCCCAAGAATATTTTAAAAATTTAAGTCTGACACTGTATTCCTAAATATCTGCCACGAACCGTAAAAAAACTATTCTGTTTCAAAAGACTGAGGTTTGTGTAAATACCATGAGTGGCTTAGAAATATTCCTGTAAGTTTCAATTAACTGTCTTTACGGAAAGTTAACAGTTGCCGAAGGAACAGAAAAGGGTGAAATTCCTTGCATTTTTTAAATATAAAATCCTTAGCAGCTAAGGATACACAAAATGGTTTTGGATTTTAAACGACGAATGAAACCACTGAACTGAGGTGTCACAAATGGCTCATCACTCATATTTCATTCTAGCTGCACAAGACTGCTATGAAAACATAGGAAAGCCAGTAAAAGCTTTTCTTTTCGGAAACAAACTGGCTAACTTCCGCCACCCGGTAAAACACGTGGGCTGTTAAGCTTGAACCAAAGACATTATACTAATTATAGACCATAAATTTTACATAGATCTTGGATGTGTGAGCGTGCATTTGTTAGGTGGGTAGGCGATTATAGGTGGGATTTGATCCAGATATGTTCCAACGGACATGCTACCTTTAACATTTCCTACAGCTTTGCTACGTGCTCAGGAATGAAATAAATTATTTATATAAAACTTTTATCGGCTATTACCAAAATGTAGATAGTAACTACTCCGATTTTCTTAAAACACATCAGATCGTACAATGTCTAGTTTCCGTAATTTTTCGCGAACTTCCCGTAACTCCGTAAATATGATGATAAATTCCTAACAATTACGGACAATCCGTAATAGTTGGCATCTATGCCCATGGTATAGCCAGGGAACGGAATGTTTCGGGATCATACTCTGCTGCATTGAAGTCCCTTTTACCTTGCTTAGAGACGCCAGATTTGCGTGTGGCGATGCTATTATTTGCTCGTTTCATTCTGGTCCCACAAGCAGCTAGGGAACTAAAGGTCCACCCAGGCAGAGCCCTGCTTGCCTGGGTAAGCCTCATACAACTGGCAGGTTCCTCAGAGGTATTCATTATAGTCGACATAGTCGATTTGAGACTGTCCGCAACTGCACTATGTTATTTTAAATGTGTTTATTTCCGTCAACAGTTGCAGAGTTGCAAGTTGCAGAGATTGCTTGCTAGCGGCTGTTCAACCTCAACAGCCATGCATCTCCTTGGCACGTAGCACACCTTGAGATTGAGGTTTTTTTTATAGAGGTATGTGCCGTCCTCGCGAACCGGGCGATTAAGCCAAGATCCCCGGGCTCTGAAACGTACAATGTTCCACCGTCGCGCCAAAGGATGGTCGCTGAGGCACGCACAGAGCTTACGGTGTAGTGGACTGTAGGCGCGACACAACCCACAGCTCAGGACCCCAGGTTCGCCAAGCCAGTACTCAGCAAATTAATGCTAAGCCCCTGAGGGGATCTACAGGAGAGACCGCATCATCTGGTGGAAGGTACACTGAGCAGATTGTAAAATCTTGCAATACCCGGAGCCTAACAGCAACTGCCTCTAGAGGTGTTTGAAGAGGCACAGCAGCACTGGGGACAGAGGCCAGGTCGTAAATACATACGCCACCAGAAACTCTGTCATAGACGGTACGATTTTTAAAATAGCCCCGGAGGGCAGGAGTCCTCTCGACAGGGAATAACTAGGCAAATCGCAGGGAAGTGAGAGAGTAATTGCTGCAGCTCAGCCAGATGTTGGAAAAAACCACCGCAGTTCCACTGCAGGATGCCTATTGCTTGCAGCTCAACAGCCATATTGTGAGGGAGAAGCAGATTATTCCGCAGGGGCACCTGCTGCCAATTCCGCAGGATCGAGAATCATTGGTTCTGGCAACCCTAGTATGGCGAGATCCTCAGGGGACGCGAGGATCTCCACTTCATCTTCAGAGGGCAAAGATGTGATGGAGCGTTCCTTCCGAGTCACTGACAATCCCTCCTTTGTGTCCTCCTCCTTTGGCTTCTTTTTCCTCCCTCTCGCTGGCCCTTTGGTGTGAAGGGCTGGGAGGGCTTCCTGGAAGTGGCATCAGAGACCATTTAAGAGCCAGAAGCCCTTTGACCAGCAGGGATCCCCTGGCGTACGCTGGGAATCCCCATAAGGGAGCATCCGTAAGGAGCCCTTCTGAGAGGTGCCAGAGGAAGCTGTTGCTTCTCTGGCTGGGGGTTGGGGACTGGTGTCCCCGATGGTTGTGGGGAAAATGCCCCCACAACAGGTGCTGCAGCAGTAGATGGCGTGTCGCCCCCACCTAACGAGGGGGCAGTGGTAGTTTTATGGCCTCTAGGGCCCACAGGAGGAGGCGATACCTTGTTAGGAATCGTACCCATAGTGCGCTGGGACGACATTACAATTGCAAAAGAGGTATTCATGTTCACCGGATGGAGCCGCTCATATTTATTTCTTGCCTCATTGTACGATAGCCGGTCCAAGGTCGTGATTTCCATTATTTTTCGTTCTTTGTGTAGAACTTTACAGTCCGGAGAGCACGGTGGATGTAGCTGGTTACAGATCACACAGACGGGAGGTGGGGTGCATGGAGCATCCGGATGAGATGAACGTCCACATTCCCTGCACGTGGGGCTGGAAGTGCACCGGGAGGACATATTCCCAAACTTCCAGCACCTGAAGCACCTCAAAGGGGGCGGGACGTATGGCTTGTTGTCACACTGGTAGATCATTACCTTGACCTTCCCGGGCAGGGTGTCGCCTTCGAAGGCCAGGATGAATGCACCGGTGGCAACCCTATTATCTTTTGATCCCCTATAAATGCGTCTGACAAAATGGACACCCCTGAGTTACAGGTTTGTACGTAGCTCTTCATCGGACCGTGACAATAAGTCTCGGTTGTATATAAGACCTTGGACCATATTGAGTGTCTTGTGGGGCGTGACACTGACGGGAATATCACCCAGCTTGTCGCAGGCCAATAATGCCCTGGACTAGGCTGGGGCTGCCGTCTGTATCAAAACAGCCCCACTTCTCATTTTTGAGAAAGACGCCACCTCATCATACTTGTCCTCGAGGCGATCAATGAAGAACTGTGGCTTGGTGAACAAGAAAGAGTCTCCAT
Source organism: Locusta migratoria (assembly GCA_026315105.1). Taxonomy (NCBI): domain Eukaryota; kingdom Metazoa; phylum Arthropoda; class Insecta; order Orthoptera; family Acrididae; genus Locusta; species Locusta migratoria. The sequence goes on along the minus strand of CM048750.1, from coordinate 116,387,787 downwards.
CAGTCCCAGAAAAAACTAGGTATCGCGGTGAATACAGATCTGAACGGTGTAAAGCTTTGCGTTCTTCCCATGGCGTAGCCAGGAAAGGGAAGGACTTAGGGTCATATGCTGTAGCATCAAAATCGGACTTTCCACACTTATAAACGGCATTTATGCGACCGCACTCGCTATTAATTGCTCGTTTCATTTTCGTCCCACGAGCAGCTAGGGAAATAAGGTCCACCCAGGCAGAGCCCCGCTTGCCTGGGTAAGCCTTATACAACTGAAGTGCAGCAGGTTCCTCAGAGGTTGCTCGCTAGTGACTGTTCAACCTGTCGCACCGAACGATGGTCGCTAAAGCACACACAGAGCTTACGGTGTAGTGGACTGTTGGTATGACACAGCCCATGGCTCAGGACCCCGGGTACACCAAGCTCTTACTCGGCAAATTAATGCTGAGCCCCTGAGGGGAAAACAGTTAGTGCAGAAAGGGATTTACCACAAGCTGGCGTGCCTGGCCTTCCTCCCAAGGGGTAGCTAGGCAGAGGAAGGTCCTCTTATCAGAAGTAGCCACATTAAAAGTTCCATTCCTGTATCCAGACAAGGACGTTGTATGACCATTTTGTAATTTCCCATATTTCATCCCAAACAGGGACACTCCCCATGGGCGACACCCAGCCACAGCAAACGTCACTTGGCACAATGACCATTGGAGGGAGTCCTGATAAGCGAGGCGGATGGGTATCAACCCCTTGACTTCCATGGGGAGATTACTGCTCTGTAGAGGGGAGATGAGTGGGGGCAGGGAAAAATTAGGATGGGGAAGGGGACTGGGAGAGGTAATGCAGCCTGAGGGAAAAGGAAGAAAGACTGCAATGGCTCAGGGACCCACACATGTACCTACAGAAGAGTTGTGGCCTCCCTTGGGGGAAATGGAACAAGCATATAAGGACAGTCATGGGGAAAACAGATGGCCGACTTTGGTTTATTGGGAGAATTTTGAGAAGACGTGATTAATCTGTAAAGGAGGCCTCATATGAAATGCTTGTGCGACCCCATCTTGAGTACAGTTCAAGTGTTTGGGATCCCCACAGATTGGTTTAAAGGAACACACAGAAGCAATTCAGAGACAGGTGAATAGATTTGATCAATTTGTTAGTGTTACTGAGATGCTTCGAGAACTGAAATGGGAATCGCTGGAGGGAAGGTGATGTTCTTTTCAAGAAGCAGTGTTGAAGAAATTTAGAGGGCTCTTACAGATGCATACAAGCATTCATTTTCTCTCGTTCTATATGGAAGTGGGACACTAAAGCAAGAAACTAGTAGTGGTACTAGATACCCTCCACCACCACATTTGAGTGGATTGTGGAGTAGCACGAAGAACAGGTGGGGGTCCGGAGGGAAATAATGATTGCATTTTTTTACTGCAGTCTAAATGAATCCAAATGGCCAGCACTTCCAGAATAGTATGAAGAGAAACCCAAAAACTAACTATGTCCATGGGACCTGGCTTGACACTAACTCAGACTTGCAAAGGACTGACCCTGTCCCAGCAGAAGACGGAAACCATGAAGAGTTGAGAAGTGACCATCCATAAAAATTTGTTCCTGCAATAAGACACAGACTGCTGAATTCATTGAAGAGACTACAATTTGGTAAGGTGACAAAAGTAGTCATTGTAGTTCCATTGGAGGAAAGAATTCTGGATGGACACTGAACGAGCCAAAACTGGTCATTTTGGCAGGCCAGTCGCCATCACCAGTAAGGACAATAACATCCATGAAAACAAGCTCAGAGTCTGAGAGACAGTGGGCTAAATCCTCTAGGGCACTTGAAGGAGTCTTCATCACGAGACTTACATTGCTTCTCCCTCCTCAGAGGGTGAGAGGTGGTCTGATCAGGAAGAAAGAAGGTGGCTACTGTGCTGAGACTGTCAGGGAAGGAAGTTTTAGAGGAAGCTGCCATCCTCGGCAGATGTCAGAGAAGAGGGTTTCTTCATGACATTAACTTCCACCTTACTAATGACTACATCCACACTTCTGTCCACTTCAAACAAACCAACCAACTACACCAACATTACTTGCATTTGGACAGGTTACTGTCAGGAATAAGAACTCTTTCACCCAAATAGTTCGAGGTATCACAAAAACCATGACAGACAGGAGTTAATCCTCATTCCCAGCCCATAAACAGACATGTTATTTAAAGGGGGCTAAACTGCAAGGTTATCAGTTACCTGCTCCAAACAAAGCCAATTCATCATAGGTTACACAAAGACAAAATCATTGTGTGACAACTAAAGAAGTAACCCACAAAGCGGAGAGACTGACAAGAACCACTACACTGATAAAATGAACATAAAACAATAAAATACTAAAGGCCCAGGCCTAAAGATTGACTCATAAGAGTACAGCAGAATACAGTGGCAGGCTGATCACAAAGATAATATTGGATGACCCAGCCACTCTGCAACATACTGCAACTGACAGTCAAAAATATGACCGACAATACAAAATGAACAATAGGTTCAAGTGTTTGAGTGGTGGGTGCCTGATCTATCAGTGTACGTACCACCATTACATCACATGATAAAAACCTGCTGCGCGGATAAAACCTAAAACACAGTCAGCTATTAGGTAAAATCAAGGTAAGCTCAAGGCAGGGCAAAGTACTGCCGTAATGCGGCTAAAAGTGGACAGTCCAACAAGATGTGGAGCACTGTCAAAAGAGGGCCACAACGACAATATGGTGGGTCCTCACGACGTAAAAGGTGGCTGTGTGTTAACCACATATGGCCAATATGTAGTCTACAGAGAACAACAGACACTCTGTGGGAGGCCCACAGGGAGGACCTCCACACGACTTAGAGGGTTTGACTACACATTGCTTATTCAGCTCGTTCAAGTCTACCCATTCCAAGTGCCAAAGCCTAAGGACCTTGTGCACCAGTTGCAGTCGGAGGTCTTTATCCTAGAGACCAATCTCCAATGGCCACTTCGTGGTGGCCGGCTTGGCCAGGCGATCAACTCGTTCATTGCCCGGAATCCCAATGTGGCCTGGGCTCCAAATAAAAACCATTGAACGACCTGACGCACAAAGGTTGAAGGCAGCTTCTTGGATTGCACCAAATGGTGCTTTGTAAGAAAATGGTCAAGGGCTTGTAAGCCACTCAGGGATGGTCACCATGAACATATGCATACCCAGCACGGCCGTGTACAAGGGAACCGTCTGTGTATACCACTTCCGCACCATTGAATGAGTGCCTGGAACTGGCAACGGAAGGTGAATGGTGGAACAGAGGCATTCAAGTCACTAGACAAGTCTAACCAAAGCTGCAGGCAGGATATGGACCAAGGAGGTGTACAGGAAGGGTAGTGGAAAGTAGCAGGCATAGAAAGAGATTCACGTAACGAAAGAAGGGAACGAACTCTGACCGCAATCTGGAGACCTGATCTTGGCCTTCATTGTGGGGAAGGGAGGGCAGCAGCTGGGAAGAGAAGCCAGTGATTTGGGTGGTCGAGTGAGGCGTGAATACAAGCAATATACAAAGCCACTAGCTGCTGCTGGTGGATTCACAGGGGAGGAACCCCAGCTTCAGCGAGAAGACTTGTCACTGGACCCGAACAGAAAGCCCCTGTGGCTAAACAGGCGCCAGTGTGGTGAACTGGAACCAAGACCCGTAATGCAGAAGGAGCTGCAGAATCATACACCAGGCTGCTGTAATCCTGACGTGACTGGATTAGGGCCTTATATAGTTACAGAAGAGATGGATGGGCGGCTCCCCAGACAGAGTGGCCAAGGCAGCGAAGAATGTTCAAATAACACTAACACTTTTGTCGCAGCTGTCGGAGATATGGCACCCAGGAGCCGGGAGTCCAACAGCATGCCTAAGAAACGATGTGTCTCTACAAATGGAGCAAGTCATCACCCAAATACAGTTCCGGCTCCGGGTGCACTGCCCGACGGCAACAGAAGTGCATCACTGAGGTTTTGGGAGCAGAGAACTGGAAACCGTGGGCAGAGCCCCATAACTGGGCCTTTTGGATGGCTTCCTGCAGTCGCCGTTCTGCAACACCAATGCTAACAGAGCTAAAATACAAACAAAAGTCATCAGCAAACAAGGAAGAAAATACTGACGACCCCACCACGGAGGCAAGACCGTTTATAGCAATTAAAAATAGCGGTACACTGAGGACAGAGCCTTGTGTGACATCATTGTCTTGAATATATGAGCTAAAAAGGGAATCTATCTTAACCTGCAAAAAGCGCTGGGAAAGAAAATTTTTAAGAGAGATGGGAAGCAGCCACCTTAAGCCCCAGTCATACAACGTAGCAAGAATACGGTGGAGCCATGTGGTGTTATACGCCTTCCGAAGGTAAAAAAAGACCTCAACAAGATGTTCCCACTGAGAAAACACTGTACAGATTGCAGACTTCAGTGAGACAAGATAGTTGATGGTGGAAAGGCCCTGACGGAAAGCCCCTTGTTCTGGGGTCAAGAGTCCCCTATCCTCAAGGATCCACATTAACGGCCGACTCACCATCCTTTCAACGAGCTTGTAAAGAATGTTGGTGAGGCTTATCAGGCGGTAATTGTCAGTCACCAGTGGATCAGCTCCAGTATCCAGTACCAGAATGACAGTGCTTTCCCACCATGACATCTGAAAAACTCCCTCTGCCCATAGATGGTTGTACATGGCGAGAAGCTGGCATTGGTCCTCCACTGAAAGGTGATGAATAAACTGGTTGTGAATCCTATTGGGCCCTGGAGAGGTATCGGGGCATGCAGTGAGGGCAGTCTGGAATTCCCGCTCGCCGAATGCGGCATTGTCTAGCTTTAGTTGCAGAATGACATTTCTCACTGTTCCACCCATTCTTTGAGAACACGGAAGTCTGCATTGTAAGCTGCTGTCGCAGAAGTATCGGCATAATGACCCACCATGTACTCAGCGACAGCGGCTGGGTCTGTGCATATGGTACCCCGAATTAGTAGACTAGGTATTCCTGTCGGTGGGTGGTACACTGTCACCTTACTTGAGACCATACTCATGAAGGTTAGGTGTGAGAACCAATGGTGGCCACGCACCTCTCCCAAGAGTCCTGTTTGTTCCGCTTGATCAAGCGACTCGGGTCCAGAGACACTTAAATGCAATAAAGTGTTCAATGTAAGGGTGGCATCGGCGGTGCTGGAGTGCACTCCGGCGACCCCAGATTGCCTGAGCAATCTCCGGAGTCCACCAGGGCACAGACTTTCAGCGAGTGGAACCGATGGTTTGCGGAACAGCTGCCTCAGCGGCAGAGACAATACTGTAGGTCACCAGTTGAGGTGTACGATGGCCAATCTGCTCTATGAAGAGACCACTGCGGCAAGTGCGCTGCAGGTTAATACTGCAGGAGCGACAGCAAAATAGGGAATTGGTCACTAGCACATAGGTCATCATGGGCCCTCCAATTACGATGCGGTTGGAGGCTCGGATTACAAATGGAGAGGTCTATGGCTGAGTATGGGCCTCGTGCAACACAAAAATGAGTGGGGGCACCAGTATTCAGGAGGCAAAGTTCTTGTAGTGCCAAAAGTGTCTCAACATTGCTACCACGGCTTGTGGTCTGTGTTCCACCCTACAATGGTTGGTTGGTTGATGGGTTAATGGGACCAAATAGCTAGGTCATCAGTCCCATGACCTCTGTTTGGAGTACAAGCCAGGGTGTGGTCGGCTAAGAGCGTGACAACAGTAAAATAGAGGAACTAAAAGGGGGGGTCAAAATCAAGTAGAACACAACTAAAACCAATACAAAAAGCAGGATTCTGCAAGGAACATCGCGACAAATCGAGAATACCCTTTAATTAATGACAGTTACAGGAGAACAGTGTATACTTCTAAATGAGAAGTCTAAATATGTAAAAAAAGGGGGAACAAAGTGAATTAAAACTAAGTTAAAAGGAGAAATTGAAGTCGTCAGGGAGAAGGGAGGGGAGAGCTCCAAACCCTGCTGCTTGCAGGGAAGGCCACAAACCCACCCATCCTGTCCAAGTGTCAGCAATAAAATCCTATAGCCGAGAGTAAAAACCGCTTCAATGGATAAATGCAAGAACTCTGTCAGCTACCTGTGAATCATTCGCCAAAACCGAGGGCAATGAGAGTGGAATTCCGTATTTGGCACGGAGCACCAAGAGGAGCGGACATTCCACTAAGATATGAGCCACAGATTATAAGGGCCCCACAACAACAATGTGGGGGAGGCTCATTACGCAAAAGAAAACCATGCGTCAGCCTGGAGTGACCGATGTGGAGATGGCAAAAAAGGACAGAGGATTCCCTTCGAGAAGGGCGTAAGGAAAAACTCCAAGCTGCAGTGGTCGACTTTATAGAGCGTAGTTTATTAGAGCAGTAGCCTGCCAGTTGGTGTTCCAGTCCTGTATGAGTAGCTATTTTATCTGCACCTTCAAATCTGTGCCCGCAGTAACCCAAGGAAAGGGGCAGGGAGTTACAGCTAGTCTAGCCAACTGTTCAGCCTGTTAATTTCCTTAGATACCAACGTAAAGCTTGTAAGGAAAAACTAAGTACATAAACCGATATGAGATTGTCACATGTACCATGAACAGTATCTGCAGCGTGAAAATCTGAATAGTGTATTTTCCGCTAAGACTGTAGTGGCTTGCGGGCGCATGCTGTGGCTAGCAGCAGAGTGCCACGGGCGGACCAGGGCTAAGCGGGTATTTGGGTACCCGCACTGGCTCATACCAGCAGGTCGGCCAGCACGTGGCGAAGTCCGCCCGGGAGGCACGGCTACGAGCCACGGCGGTAGCGCACGCCTGCTGCACGCCTCTGCTGTCTGCGCTGATCTTCAACTCATCGGCTGTCATTCTTAAAGACAGCCGCGGAGCATCCGCAAGCACCCGTTTGATCTTGTCCGGGATTGCGATTGTGGCTCATTCTCGACACCTTCCTTTCCTTCTCTAAACCACTCAAACACACACTTTTTGCCGACTGCTTCAACAGCATACACTTGTGCCAACACCCCATGGGTTTCTGTTGCTTAATTTCAAACAAAACTTGATGCTATTGCTCCATTTTGCGCTCCATGTTGCAATGCCACTAGTTCTCATACTGACGCTGTGCATCAGGTTACAGTGTTTAGCACTGCTCCACTGCAGTGCTTTGCACAAGAGGGGGCACTTGATGACGTGTCCCTCAATGTGTATGCATGAGCACCTCATCCTCACCAGGGTGGTTTGTAAAATATGCAACCATTCACCAAACTTTTCATGCACACTTGTAGATAAGCACATTTGTTTAGATCAATCTGCAAATTCTGACTGAGCCGGTTGTTGCATAAATAAAAAACTTGTAACCACAGACTTGTGGTTTTTAGATACGGACATATGGTTTCCATGTAAATATTATAATAATATAGTAATAAGGACAGTTTACAACTCACCGCAAAAACATGACAACGAGCTGCGGCAGGCACTTACAAAAAGAAACAAACACACACAACACTTTCAGCTATCGGTCATGGCCTTCTTCAGAAAATTCACACAATCATGTAGGTACACAACACACTCATAACTTCTGGCTGCCACACTTCCAATCACGCTCTGCGGTGTGTAAATCGGGGATGGGAGGGGAGAGGAAGGTTGCGTCATGGTGGTGGGGATGGGTACAGCATAGCCTAGATGGGAATAACAAGATGCAGCTTAGGAATGGAATGGAGAGGCGGGTGAGGGGAGAAAAATAAACTAAGAAAATAAAATAAACAAAATAAATATAGATTTAAATAAAAAATAAATATATAAAAAAATAAAATAAAATGCGCGCGCGCACTCACATTCATGCACCACTCAAAATAGGAGAGATTGGAACTGTAAGGTATGGAAAAAAGGAAAGTTATTGTAGGTTGAGGACTGGATGATTTCGGGATTGGAGAATGTATTGTAGGGACAACTACTATCTGTGCAGTTCAGAAAAGCTGGTGGTGGATGGGAGGATCCACATGGCCCGGGTTATGAAGCAGCCATTGAAATCAAGCATGTGCTCCGCTGCATGCTGTGCCACAGGGTGGTCCACCTTGTTTTTGGCCACAGTTTAATAGACACGCCACAGAGCGTGATTCGAAATGCGGCAGCTGGAGGTGATGGTTGTATGACTGTGTTGTGTGCCTGTGTGATTGCGTGAATGTTCTATTTTCTGGAGAAGGCCATGGCCAATAGCTGAAAGTGTAGTATGTTAGAGTCTTTTGTATGTGCCTGTTGCAGCTAGTCTCCACGTCTTTGCGGTGAGTTGTAAACTGTCGTTATTACTATATTATTAACTCCAACCTGGACTTTCAATTATTATATGAATATTCTAATATAAACACAAATCTTATTCAAAAATAATAATAAAATAAATAAATAAAATGAGAAGTGTACACACAAATGAGAGAGCTGATACCTAGTCTAATAAACAAGCTATATAAAAAATAGTCCATACAGCTAGTATTTTTGTTGTTGGACATTTGTATTACCTCTAAGAATTTCTGATGTATTGTCCAACACAAGGTTAAGAAGAGGATCATATCCCTTTAGCACTCCAGCTGCCTCCCTGCCACCAGCAAACTTTACTCTGATGTTTTTCTCCAAGTATTTTGAGAGATCGAGAATACTTTCTTTCCTTTTCTTTTCTTTCTGATCCCCTTGTGCTTGAACCTGAAATTTTGCATTATGTATTGTATATTGGAAGTATGTATATATGGAAATGAAGAATGCAGCAAAAGCCAGGAATGACATGCAGAACAACTATGAGAAGACATGCAGTTCAGGCAGTACAAATAATAATAATATGTGCAGAAAAAGTGGGTTTACAAACTTCATTTGAGAAAACTGAATTCTTTTGTTCAAAAAAATTCATTGTATCAGCATGTACTGAAAAAATCTCACAGCAATATTGCCTTCAAAAAATTAAAAAAGGATTAGGGTTAATAGAAAACCTCTACAACCAAAATCAATGTCAATAGCAGCAAAATTTCGACATTATAATACTGTCATAAAACCAGCAATCCTCTATACGAGGGAATCACTAACCCTTAAGAGAAAACAACAACTTGAGGATAAAATCAGAGAGATTAAAGCCCACACAGAGGCATACCAACAATCTTTCTTTCTGCAAAACAATACGTGACTGGAATAGGAGGGAGAACCGATAGTGGTACTCAAGGTACCGTCCGCCACACACCGTTGGGTGGCTTGCGGAGTACGGATGTAGATGTAGAACTTGAAAACATCAAAAAAGACGAGAGGAAGATCATCAGGAAAATTCTAGGAAGAAAACATACCCAAAACAGTTATAGACTACAATCCAATTAAAACAACAGAAAAGTTTTCAAACATTGAAACTGATATTAGCAAAAGGGTGAATGAAATTCTTTTGTCACCTCAGCCGACTACCAGAAAAACAATTGACGAAGAGAATAATAGATTATATAATCTCACTTAAGAACTCTACACCTTGGCTAGATGAAATCTGAAAGGACCTAAATAATGCAATATACAAGACCAGCCAACATTCTAGAAAGAGACTCATTCAGACACAAAATAGACAAATGGGAAATTATATCAGTGCAACCAAAAGAAAAACAGTACAGACCAAAGTGGTCAGATGACCATAAGCAAGCCTTTTCAGAAAGAATGGAAGCCTACTGGAAGAACGCAAAGGAAAATTAATTGAGTTATTTGCTTAACGTCTTCCATTTCTGGGGAGAATTTGTCAATATTATTATTGTACATGAGAAATATTAATTGTAAAGAAAGATGTAAATTTACATATAAAAAACAGTCCACAGTGCAATGATTTTTATTTATATCAACCAGTTTCGGTCCTTTTTTGGACCATCATAAAGATTCCAACTCTGAAATGTATCATAATTACATTTAGAGGACCTTTAAGCAACATACATTAATACCAACATTAACCTAAGTTAATAAACAGAAATAAAATAAAACAATGTTATACTCATTGATGATGTGTTCACAGTGAGTTTCCACCATTCACTTAATAAAATATATGAAGGGGCATTTTTTATTCATTGTCATCAAGAACCAATCAGTAGGCTAAATGTATACAACAGTTGTCTTTTTTCTTTGTCCTCTTTACGTAGCTCTGACTGCAAAGTAGGCTATTGTAAATGCTTAGAAATCTATATTATTGATGAATGAATTGCACTCAATTTTCATTAACTGAAAAAATTGTCACACCCTTGTTGACTGGTTCTTGATGTAAGACAAAAATATAAAAGGTATACGTCTTTAAAATCACTATAGAGTAGTGACCCGTTCTCAATGTACTTTTCTGATGATTGACAGTTGGAGCAATGACATTTACACTGAAATTCATTAAAAATAGTGACCCATTTCCTACGACTGTGTCACTACTCTGCTATAAAAAATATTCATGTCATCACAGATTTACAGTACCATGAGTAAAAAACATTGATTATTTTCAATGAATATGTTATTAATTTCAGCTAAAAACATTTACATGGACAATGTGCAGTGTACTTTACAATGAAGAAGATAGGTAATGCTGTCAGAGTGTACCATATTTAGAAGCAGTGAGCAGTCTTCCACAAATGTCAAGAACTGATATAGTTTTGTTGCTATTGTCAAACTAGTTCTGAAAAGTCCAAAGGAGAAACATTGCAAAGATGTCAAAGCAATATTTAGGTATCTTCGGGGGATGAAAGATTATAAATTAAGGTAGTATACACATTCCATATGTGGAGGGGGAGGACAGCTAATAATTTGGTCTTGTTAAAAAACTGAAGACTAGCCCTGAAGACAGCAGAAGCACAGTACATGGGCTTGTCACAGCCTAATATCAACAGGCCTGTGGCAGCCAGCAAAATTTATTGTGACAATAAAGGAGAAACATAGCTAAAAATGATGTTAGGAGTGCAAGAACAAAGTGCACTGATGCTGAACATCATTTTAAGGAATCATATAGAGCAAGTGAATATTAGAGTGGTAAAAGTTTACCCATCATCCCTTGCGTGATTATGTCGGCAACATCAAAAACATGGTAGGAAATTTTAGCCAAGATATTCTTATTATAATCATAGAATGAATTTATTAGTGTTTCATACAGATCATGAAGCAACATAATACTGTTCATTCTGTATACAGAAGAGATGCTGGTTGATCTACCAAGTAACCCAGTGAAGAAATATGGTTTAACTTATGGGGATGACTCCTGAAACATCTGTTCAAAGGGAAGTGTTGAGGAAATATGAAAAATATTTCATGTTTATGCGTGGCAAAGTTCAAGTCACATTAGACATCTAAAGTGTGTTCCATTTTACTTATTTCACGATGCTAGCTCCAAGATACGATTAGGAAGAGCTCACTCTACAGCCCATATTACATAGGCCTATACATCATCTATATATTTTCAGCTGCTAGTAATACCTCTATATCTGTACCATCTCTGTACACACCCCACAGCTTAACATGATTTCTGCAGTTCTAGTACTGTATGTCAGTTTTTCCTATAAGAAAATGTTAGGGTGTTTAATAAACAAATAGGAATCAACAACTTTTGTGATCATCTGTTTAGTAATCAAATGGATATTCACAAAATACTACAGACTACATTAGAAATTAAATCAGTACAGAGCAGCAGTCACTACCATAGGCCTACCACTAACAAAGTCTTCACATACAGCCATGTGAATATCTTGTAATGGAATACTTTTCATTTACACATCATTTAGAATATTATGGAATTTTCAAATTTCAAAAGAACGATCTTGTATAAACAGTAACATGATGGCACCATTACTTATAAAACACCCACGGTGCAGAGATAATAATATTAGATATTGTCAATCAAAAATTGTAATGAAACAAACTTGTCTATACTGGGACAACTTTGTAGAATGTATGGAGATGATTCAAATTGCCAATCTAGGCTAAAAATAGTTTACCATAAACAAAATATGAATGTCTAAGGAGTGGTTCTAAAATTTTTGTACTTGCTTTGAACCGAAATTCAAGGTTGGTTGGTTGGTTAAGATAATATATAAGAAAAAAAAAAAAAATATAAAAGATCTGCAGTGGTTCTGAAATGAAATTACTACATTTTGTTTTCAACAAATTGGTGAATTACCCTCTCTTTACTCCAACGGTGCCAACCAAACTGTGTGTACAGTGAGGAAGTAATGTGAATGGAACAATTTTTATTTTATTTTATTATTATTATTTTTTTTTTTTTTTATAATAGACTTTTTATCCATCTCATTAACATTTTATCCAAACAGCAAAATCCCATGAACAGAAGGTGGAACATGGTGTGGCCCAAGGTTCCATCATAGCTCTGCTCTTGTTCATTTCTGTAAATGATTTAAGCCAAGTTGATGGTACACTACAACTTGCTGATGACACCACTGTCATTGCCAAAGGGAACAATTCCCCCTAGCAGTCCTGAAGTTGTGGAACTGTTACACTTACCTATAGCCCATAATCTTTGAAGGAATGAACACAATGAGCAAGATTGCAAGGAACTTTCTCGTGTGATGTAGGTCTACCTCCAAAGATGATTAAAGAAACTGATTGCAGACTAGTATCTAGAAACTATCATGCTTTGTTCCATAGCAGCAATGTCATGGGCCACAGCTATGGTGTCATTTGGTATAGGCTACTGCAAGGATGTGCTACTGCTGCAAAAGAAGACAGAATTATTACGTCCAGCAGAAGATGGGAACACTGCAGACTGCTATTCACAAAACTGGAAATAATGAATGTTTATAGCCATTATGTATTACTGTGCTTCGTCCAGATAGCAAACACCTAGTAACCAACCAGGAGATGTAATTCGACAAAGATAACACCTGTAATACAAAGACATGCATTTATTAACCTGTCAACTGTCAAAACGAGAGAAGTGTTCAAATAATGGAGAATGTTCAGCAATATAAATATAAAACTACAGATCCTGCAGCTGGACTTCAAGAATCAAAAGCCAGAACTAAAACAACGACCACTATACTCTATCCAAGAATGCTTTGACTGTAATGGAAGTGAATGGACTCTATTTCAAATGAATTTACCTCGTATATGTTGTGTGAACGAAATGTAATTCTGAAGACTGTAAGTTTGACGTAGTCTGTCGAGCCATGGCTGGTCAACGAGCAGATCTGATGATAAATGGTAATGGCCTTCTCATAGTTGTATCTGTTGCGGATTTACGTCATCATTAGGGGGGGGGGGGAATAATTTTCACAAACGTATCATCCGTGAATAGGGTAACAAATAAATTACGAAATTAAACTATGAATTCCCCTCCTGCTACATAATCTGAAAAAATAATTGTACATACAACGTTTTCACACTTTTTAAAAATTGAGAATGATTGTAGCGAAATCAATATCAAACACTGACCACCTTAACCGCAAATTACTGTAATGGTTCTTACCGACGTCATTATTCAACACAGGAAATAATTACTATTTAGCTCAATATCTGCACAACACGGAACACACAGCAACAAGACAAAAACACACTGTACTTTGTTTACAGCATATACAATATCGCCAACACAAAATACTTAAATTCCGCCACGAGCCTACTCAAACATCGATACATTCCCCTACAATATCGAACCAAGGAGATTATTATATTCTAACCTCTCGCATATAATTTAGTCTACATAACTATAGAGTAGATATCTCCTCTATGTACATAACTGTCGATATACAGGTAGCCTCATTTATCTTGATCGCCCTAAATAACTATTTGTCGAGATGCAAATTACAAAATATTTTAAGCAAATGTTCTTTAAAGGCCAATTCACACTGTCCGTCACCTCACGTCACCGTCCGTCAGAACATTCCGCAATGTATTTCTAATGGCGGCATTCACACTGTCCGTCACCGGACCGTCACGTCACGTCAACGTCCGTCAAGCCTCTCGAGAAGAATGTTTTGACGGAACGGCCGTCTGCTAACCTATTTTCGTCACGCGAATTACATGTTGCAGTCGACGATTGCACTGTTTATATGCAAATGTGTCTTATTCATTTTTGTGTTATTGTTGTACCTCGTTTTAGGGGTAAATCTCAAATGTTTCATGACGACTTAAATATTTTTGTCAATTGAGTGTCCCCCTAAAATCGAGGTCGGATATCTGAAACCAAAAAATGGTTTATGTTACGTAACATTATAACAGAAACGACTGAAGCAAACTGTTTATTTGAATAAGATTGTAATTTGATTACACAATTTTCATTAAATAATACTTTCAATGAAAATGTCAGTCCTAATGAAAGACAAAAATTCAGTTGTTTACGACGGTATTAACAATGTCAGCGAGCAAATCGTAATGGTTAAAGTATACAGGCGCTATATATGCACTTACAAATATGGTTTGATGTCTTCATATGTTTATTTTTTCGCTTGAAAATAGATGTCGATGTTTTGAAATGTTGTTTCAGTTCCCAGTAAGTTTGCCAAAAAAATACACTGTAAAGTTTTCTTTGGCCGTTGATAACATTTAGCGTTGTTGTTCCCCCTTTCTAGTATTAAACTATGACTTTCTATATAACAGATCGCCACTCACAACCTCACTTTCAACATCGCATATTGAGATGGACGCAATGACGTGACGGACACGGACGGACAGTGTGAATACAACTTGACGTGACGGTTCCGTGACGTGACGATGACGTGATAGACAGTGTGAATTGGCCTTTAGATTAGTGAGTAATAATAGTGAAATGAAGAGACGATATCTATGTTCGTTCCGTGAAGAATGGTTGCAGGAAGAAAATTATAAAGAGTGGCTACAAAAAGTCGATACTGATGAGTGTATGTGTAAAGGCCAATTCACACTGTCCGTCACGTCACGTCACGTCACCGTCCGTCAGAACATTCCGCAATGTATTTCTAATGGCGGCATTCACACTGTCCGTCACCGGACCGTCACGTCACGTCACCGTCCGTCAAGCTTTCTCGAGAAGAATGTTTTGACGGAACGGCCGTCTGCTAACATCGGAAGTTAACCTATTTTCGACATGCGAATTACATGTTGCAGACTAGGAGTGCACTGTTTATATGCAAATGTGTCTTATTAATCTTTATTTCGTTGTTATACTTCGTTTTAGGGGCAAATCTCAAATGTTTCATGGCGACTTAAATATTTTTGTCAATTGAGTGTCCCCCTAAAATCGAAGTCTGATATATGAAACCAAAAAATGGTTTATGTCATGTGACATTGTAACAGAAAAGACTAAAGCAAACTGTTTATTTGAATAAGATTGTAATTTGATTACGCATTTTTCATTAAATAACATTTTAAATGAAAAATTCAGTTCTAATGAAAGACAACAATTCAGTTGTTTACGATGGTACTAACAATGTCAGCGGACAAATCGTAATGGACAATGCAATCAGGCGCTATCCATGCTCTTATAAGTATTGTTTGATGTTTTCGTATGTTTATTTTTTCGCTTGAAAATAGATGTCGATGTTTTGAAATGTTGTTTCAGTTCCCAGTAAGTTGGCCAAAAACATACGTCGTAAAGTTTTCTTTGGCCGTCAATAACATTTAGCATTGTTGTTTCGTCGATTCTAGTGTTAAACTATGACTTTCTACATAACAAATCGCCATTCATAACCTCACTTTCAACATCGCGTATTGAGATGGACGAATTGACGTGACGGACACGGACGGACAGTGTGAATACAACTTAAGTGCAGAATATGCAATATCTCATTTACTGTTAAGTACGATGGAGTGAACGCTGTGAATAAACATTTACCATCAGAAAGACACAAAGCGAATATTACCACACAAAAGAAGAATCAGTCACTTCTTAAATTCTTGCCGAAACAATTTTCTGCAGAAGACGACAAAGTCACTGCAACGGAATTAACTTTGACTTACCATGGTGTGTAACATTACAATCCTCAAGATTGTGGTAATAAGCTGTATCCTTATGTTTTTAGAGATTCCTCAGTGGCAACGAAAGTAAGATGCGTCCGAACAAAAAGCGAGGCATAAGTAAAAAAATGTGCTTCTGCCTTATGCTAAAGAGAAGCTACTAAGCGAATTAAAGCAAAATGTTCCGTTTTCATTAGGTTTAGACGCTTCAAACAAGAGTAATAAAAACATTATCCGATAGTTGTAACATACTTCTCCAAAAGATAAGGGAGAATGTAATGAAGCTCTTGATTTCTAGGATGTTAATGAATCTGCAGAAGCCATATCAAACAAACTAAAATCAATTTTATTCGAAAATGGTTTGACACTAAATAATGTAGTTTCGTATTCAGCTGACAATGCATCAGTTAATTTCAGGAAAAACAATTCTGTCTTCACTAAATTGAAAGAAGAAAATGAAAAATTAAACAAAGCCAATTGTTGTTGTCATATTTTACATAACTGTGCTAAGTTTGGATTCAAGCTTCTAAAATATGATGTAGAAACTCTAGTTCTTAAAATATATTCAGACTTTTCCTCATCATTAAAAAATTCGGAGGAACTAAAGACATTTTGCGAGTTTGCTCAGCATGATTACAGCGAAATACCACGAGACACTGTAGTGCGATGGTTGTCTTTGGAGTCAGCTGTGGACCGTCTTGTTAAGATGTGACGAGTTTTAAAGATGTATTATGTAGCACAGGGTGAGGAAAAAACACATCCCCTAATTTGGAAGTTCATTAGTTCACAACAAGACGAAATAAACGAGTATTCGCTAACACTACCAGAGTGCTTTCTGTATTTTTTAAAAACCAACTTTGCCTGTTTTTTTGTAAAGCAATGAGACTTTTAGAAAAAGAGGACACACTTTCCACAGATGTTCACGAGATTATGTTGGAAGTGAAAAAAACAAATAGAGGGTCGTAAGGAGGATAAGTTTTATGGATTTGAAGTTAACATGTCGTTAGAACACCTTACAGAAGAAGAAAAGAATATTGTACAGTAGTAAAAGAGTGCACACTTGTTTACGACACTTTATTAAACTATCTTGGTAAATGGTACAGCTTTAGTGGGAATGACAATGTGTATGAAGTTTTATCAGTGCTAGACTTATGTCAACCAAACCTATTTTCATTTAAAGACTTGGCCAAAGTGGGAAAGAAATTGAAAATTAGTTTTAATGGAAACGAACTGTATCAGAAGTTTTCTGTTTTGAATCTGTAGTATCAAATCTTGATAGGAAGGAAACTAATTGTTGTAAAGTATGGAGCGAGATTTTTTTTAAAAAAAGCAGATGCACCAAAGTTATTCAATATAATGCAGCACGTCCTCGCAATTTCTGTCAGTAACGCGCACGTTGAACGAGTGTTTAGTGTAATGAGTGCATTATGGTCAGGTGCTAGAAACAGAATGTCCGTTGAACTCGTGAAAGCCGAATATGTGTTCAGATGAATTTGAAAATGAGATGTGAAAATTTCTACATAGGCTCTTAAAAACAAGACTCTTCTGAATGCAGCTAGATCATCAGCAAAATATGAATAATAAGGTATGTGCCCATAACTGTAATATTTTACTACTGTTATTTTTATTTGCTTCGGTGTACGTTCGATTAGCGGTAATCTAGTAATGGCGGCATTAGTAAAGCCCAGTTTACATGATGATCGCACTAGTAATGAACAGATCACGGTGCGCGCCATCTAGCGACGTAAACGCGGAACTACTAGCGTTCCGTGAGCGCAGACGGTGTTTCGTACTAGCAGAGTCATAAAGAGTCGCGAAACTCCCAGGGAATTTCTGCAACTTCGCGACTGCATCGCTGCCAAGCAGCTGGGTCATAAAAACACACTGCGAAACGACTGAGTAATGAATGTGTATTTGGAATGAAGCACCACTTTCAAAATACCTTCGTGTTTACAAGCTTTTGTGGCGCTATAAATTGTAGCAACTATCAAAAATATAATTCGGAAATCTCTGATTTGCATAGAATGCTCAGAAGTACGAGAATAATGTTAAGAATAATAAGTGTTCGTTTACGGTGGTTAGTTATACTATTAGGTATGGAAGTAAATCTTTAACAATTCATTCACGTCCCAACTTCTGCTCTTAATCAAAATCGCAAAAATTTGACCCCTACGTCATAAATATTATTGTTGTATAAAAATGTCTGACTGATTCCAGTAGCCGTTAATTAACTATTTCAGTAGAGCCTGCTTAGTTTTGCACTCAGTTTCAGAAAAATTATAATCCTGTATATTAACATATTTTGATGGTTATCTACTAGTTTGATAAAGTGATTACGTAGCTACAAATAGATAATATGTCCATATATAAACTGTTATATTAGCATGTCACATTTTTGAAGATATTCCCTTTGATACCTGCCAAATAACTAAAAAATTTATGATAGGTACACGAATGGACAGAAGCAAGGACAACGTGAAAAGAGGGTTTATAAAGCGATGTAGAATCTTGTCTACTACACTGTAAAAATCGGATGTAGTTTTGGAAATATTGCAACGTCCGAAATCAGCTAGAACAAAACTCATGCAGCATGTCAGTATGCACCGAGCACGCAAACATAACCATAATCAGTTTCGGTTATATTTGAGCATATCAGGTTGCTTTGAAAAAGTTTTGTTCGATATGAATACGATTCGGGTATTGTGAACTGTATTACACTGCACTCACAATTTGTTATTATAGACCGCCATTAACAGAAGCAGTGATATTACTTTAACAATATTTTCATATTCGTATTTGAAAGTTCACAATAACGTTCAGTAACTAGGAAATATGAAAGTAACAGCATTAAAAACGGCAACTCCTCAGTTTTTATGATGCCATTCCTCTGTTACTCCCTACTGGCCACTTGGAGCACTAGTATAGCTTCAGCTGCAATTTTACCCTACAGAGTTTTGCGACTGTCTGTGATAGACTGTGGTACGTTTTAAGGAAGGTTCTAAATTTGCTAGTAGCGTAATGGGTGTGCATGCGCAGAAATGAATTTGTTATGTGGTTTTCATGTTTATGTGTGGAAATAGCCGCGTCCTTACCGAAATTGCTTGCTTTGTTGAAGTGATACGTCAGTGGAGTGGAACAGAGTAGGAATTGCGCTTTCGATTGAGGCATACAGGGTCGCTGCAGAAAATCCTCTCTATTGTAAGAAGGTACAATGACTTATTTATGAAGAAAATAACAGAAAAGTGTAGATTTAAATGAATTTATATTACGTCTTGTTGATTAACTTCATATTTTTATAATTCTAAATTTTTTTGCTTGTCAGAAAGTCAGTTGCACATAATCTCGAAAATGTGATGCTCATAGCAAAGCAAAATTTAGTTGACTAAGGTCCCATTATGGATCTGAAATTGAAATTGCTGTGTAAACTTCAACAGCAATATTTGTAAGAGTCAGTTCAGCAATTCTTTGTGCAAACGCAAAGGCTAGGCTTTCGAAAGATTATCCTGTCGCCAGAAACCGCAATGTTATAGCAAACCTGCAAAAAATAAAAATTACAGCAAGTAACTCACGCATAACTTTAAAAAAGCTGAAAATTAATTCAAGTGTAAAAAGTATTTCGTACCTTCAGCTTGGCGAAATTCTCTCTCTCGATCTACCTAATTATCTACATAATATAAATATAGATTGTCAAGTATAGACAAAATTTACTAAACTGACACATTCCACATCATTACGAAAAGTCGTATACATGATCTAAGGAACAAGTATTAATCTAATCTAATCTAATCTAATCTCTCTCTCTCGTCGCCGTATTTTTGTCCTTGAACGAACGAAAGCAACTTGGTGAAACACTCTGCACTTAATATAAAAAAATCTGAATTCATTCAGGTCCTCTGATATGAGTTACTTCATTATCTGCATGCAGTACACATCTCATTCTTCGTCTCTTCCTTTCAATCAAGGACACATCCAACTTCTATTTCTTCTTCACGTGGAGTGTTGTAACAAACATTGCCACAGCTCCTGCAATCGCCGACAGTTTAATATTATCAGCTATGACATACACCCAAACGTGAACAATCCCTGTATAGAAACAGTAATAAGCCCGTATTTTCGCACAGGCGTTGCTGTTATAGTTTATCGTATTAACGCAACCAAGCCTGTATGATCGCGTCATTAGTACCGAGTTAGCACGCTTGGAGCGCTGCAGCAGACAGTTCTCTTTCTTGTGAACTTTCGATCGTCGTGTAAACTAGGCATAAGTGATTGGTGATCATATATAGTAATAGTAGTTGATTTTGTTGTGTTTGTAAAACTTGTGACCGTAATGATACACAAAGATCTGTTTGACGAAGTCTGCCCCCAATTAGTCAAATGTACAACCAGAAAAAAATCAACTGTTTGAGTGTGCCTGCAGTGAACGAAGGCGGCCGTGTTCAGGCACGTCTTTGCTGACCAAATTTGTTCCGCTAACTTGTTTCGGTGATTACACCATTTTCAAAGCATAAAATATGGGGCAAGTTACATTATATACATTTTGGTAACTCAAGCTGTAAAAAACATCTAATCTTATCCAATTGACTCAAATACCTAATAAAAATTAAGACACCGTTAAAACACAATGCACTGCACTACGCTAGAAATTAGATGTTTTGTGCAGTTGGAACTACGAAAATGTATATAATGTAACTTGCCCCAGATTTTACGTTTTGAAAATGGTGTAATCACCGAAACTAGTTACAGTAGCGGAACAATTTTGGTCAGCAAAGTGTACAAACATGCATTTTTCAAAAGGTATTGCTGCCGAGGATCGCCTCATCAAAATGTATGAAGTATTTTTTAATTAAACATTGGCGTGCATCTGCGGGAACGTAAATGGATCAATTTGTATTGTAAAAAGTAATGACAGGTTCTTAAGATGATATGTCATTGCTCAAATCTCCTGCAGTGCACTGTTATTTACTTATGTCATGACAGTGAACTAATTTTCGCGTAAGTACAATATAATGGAGAACGAAGCACCAGTCACTGGCCACTGCACTTCCCTGTCTAACCTGGCAACTGCGCTGCTAGCTGTCAGAGCTCAACTCTCGCCATGCATAGTATAGCACTGTTGATATCCTGTACTTCGGTGTATAATGTTTAATTGATATTACATTAGAACGTCGATTATCCGAACTAATTGGGGAACGTGGGTGTTCGGAAAACTGGTTTATTCGAATAATCAAACTGTACAGTTTCATTTGCCAATAAGTACTTTACAGTAACTGTATTTATAACAACAGGCATCTCTTTTAGTACAGTAATAATGTCGTGTTTATCTCTCATAGAAAGGAGAGCACTATTACGTTTAATTATTTTATGCCCTCAAGTTTACTTCTTTACACGGCAGCAAGTGGTCATTACAGGGAGCAGACGGTAACTGTGCCCCTTCACATGGAGCCAGTGAGAAGCTCTTCTTGGTAGCGCACAATCCTTCACAGTGCACGGAGCCGCAAGTGGCAACTCTTGTAAGGCGTAGCTGTTGATGTGAGCCGCTTTGATGCTGCCGCCACTTCTGCTGCCACGCCGATTGAAGTGTGCCAATTGCTGATCCACAGCAACTGGCGGCCTGGCCGATCAGCTGCGGCATGTGAAGGCCACCCCTAGCAATGTTCTACGGGGGAGGGGGGATACTTGCTGGGAGGGAGGAGATGATTAGTATTTTTTTTCTTTTAGAATTCACGTGTAATCCTGGTTGGGGGGGGGGGGGGAGTTGGTTGCAGTTGAGGGGGGGGGTGAGTCATTGGCCAATGGGGAGGGGGGCACGTCTGGTCTCCGGGCCTGCCTCGAGTTCAATCTGGCAACCCTATGCCAGAACGGTCTGCTTGTGCCTGTAACAAACAGTTCAGTGCGCATGTCGTACCCAGCGTCCCGACGCCGCCTGCTGCACCTCCACAGTTGTTCATGCACCTGTTTTCCAATCCGCATGCAACGACTGGCATCTTTGTCGTGATGCCGTCTAGCATGGCATCCACGTTGCGCTTACCCGAGTGTGTGATTCCATCTGCTTCCAGTTCCCTTTTTGCTATGTTTACCTCGATAATATTTTAATTTTTTTGTCCTCCCAGCAAGAGCATGAGGACGATCTGTCACGCGTAGGTATTTCAAGAGAACAGCGTCTGTATTAATGACGAAAAGTCTCATCTGTGCAAACCAACTGTCACTTTTTCTTGGGCATGAAATTTCAGAGCAAGGCACACACACCACCTTGGCTCCCATTTCACTCATATTGCAACTCCCACTTCCAGAGACATATAAATAGCTACGCTCCTGGGAATAATTAATTTTTTCAGGTGCCATATTTCTCATGCAGCTTCACTACATGCACCATTAGCCAATGCACTAGCAAGCAACAACACATCAGGCGAGCGAAAGGTCCCTTGGACAGACGATGACTGCTGCGTTTGAAGCACTCGCTTGCGCAGTCACATTGGTACATCCCACCCCGAATGCTAAATTTCAATTACCATGGACACTAGTGACTCTTCAATGGGCACCACGTTACAACAACACGTCGATGACCATTCCGAACTGTTATGTTTCTTATCAAAAAAATTAACGATGTCTCAACGTAAATGGTCTGCATTTGACAGGGAACTCTACGCTATTTATGCAGCTATAAAGTATTTTAGAGGGGACATTGAGAGCTGTCCTCTGACTGTCTATACCGATCACCGCCTGCTCCCCGACGCTATACGCAATCCGTCAGGTGATACCCTTCATTGGTGCTGGCGGCATTTAGACTTTATTTCACTATTTACAACTGACGTAAGATACGTCCACGGCAGAGGCAGTGTCGTAGCAGAGTATATGTCGTGCATCAGTGCAAAGGCATAGGGACGGGGAGGCAAGGCGGTCTATGCCGCCCCGTGTGCCACTAGCAGAGGGGCGTCAAATGGTCTCAATGACAAACTACATTTTCCGGATAATTTCACTTGTTATTTTTATCAATTGTTACAAAACATTTTTAACTGTTAATCATTGTAATATAATTAATTCTTTTGTTTCATGACTGGTCTGATAAATCGATATAAATAATAAGTTTCTCGCATTTTGAAAAGTGTCTTCAGCAAGAAATAAGTACAAGATTTAGACGACTACGTGGCATTATTCCCAATTTGGATTTTTAATGGTCGTTGGAACTTTATTAAAGGAGGCTAATGATGATAAGGGAATCTGAGTGAATATTATAACACAGATTTTAATGGAACAGAATTCTATGTCAAAATACGTGAGTGCAAAATGTTACTTCGCTGTCGAAAAGACAGTGAACCTAAAATACCAAATGAACTTCTTACCTTTATAAGCTCATATGGAGATGACGTTTTCCCAAACCTGAGACTCGCACTTCAGTTGGATATTCATTATTTCATTGTCAATTGCTAGGTGTGAACGTTTGTTCAGCAAAATGAAATTAATTATCACATATCTACAATCAACTATGGGACAAGATCATGAAAGTGATCTAGCATTTTTAAGTGTGGAAAGAGAAAAATTTTAATTGATCGACTTTGATTAAGTAATTGATAACTTTGCAGCATCAAAGGCAAGAAAAATATATACACAGCACTTATCTATATTAATGTTTTATAACATAGTGATTGTTAAACACAATATTTATGTGCAAGTGTTTTTTCTTTTTAACTGTATTTTTCAAAACATGTATATATGTAAAATAAATTTATCTTTTAATTAATTCTACATGATAGTACATTTGATTTTTCCACTAACACAGATACATTACCTAGTCTTTGTAACTAAGTTTTATCCAAAAAAAATCTTATTTTGTAGAAGTGCAGGTAGTGGCTGTAATGTTTTCAATACTATTAGAGGAGTACATTATATTATAATATGTATTTATGGCAGGAGAGGGCATCAGTGAAGTATAGTGTTGTACCACAGGAACCTTGGTGGGAGCAGGGGTGGGGAGGGGTGGTGGCGCCAATAAAAAAGTGGCATGCCCCGAGTGCCAGTTACGTTTGCTATGCCTCTGCATCAGCGCTATCTCGGAACCTATGGATTTTGACAGACTTGTATGCCTTCAGCAGACGGACGATGAAATACAAAACTCATTACGCTGTCCAGACACATCAGTGCATCTTGAACGGCACCCGTTACCCGACCCGGGCATCCCAGTCTTTCGTGACATTTCCACTGGGTGTGGCGCGCCCCCTTGTTCCTTCGATGATGCACTCAGTCGTTTTCCATTCTCTTCACAGCCTTTCCCACCCTGTGGATAAGCTGACCTTAAAGTTGATTTCTGAATGATTTGTTTGGCCGAATATGCAATGCAACTGCCAGTCATGGACTCGGGCATGCTTATCGTGCCAATGCAGTAAAGTCGACAGGCACACACTCCCCCCACTAGGCAGTTTCAAAATCCCCACAGGCTGTTTTAAACATATTCATTTGGATCTAATTGGTCCCCTTTACATTTCAGATGGGTTTCATTATATACTATCAATGATCAACTGTACTACTCAATGGGTCGAAGCCATCCCGCTCAAAGATATTTCCGAAGCAACTGTTACGCGTACTTTCCTTGACGCGTGGATATCAAGGTTCGGCCATCCATTATCACTTGCTACTGATCATGGGCGGCAGTTTGAGTCGCCACTTTTTCAATAACTTGTGCGATCTGTGTGATACTAGTAGATTCCGTATGACAGCCTACCATTCACAGAGCAATAGGTTTGTCGAGAGGTGGCATCGCAACTTCAAAATGGCCCTCACATGCCATGGTGATAATTGAACCGACACCCTTCCGTGGGTTCTTCTTGGCGTTCGCACTGCACACAAGGAAGATCTACGTCCTTCTCTGGCTGAGATAGTTTATGGGAAACCCCTTGTACTCCTGACGGATTTCATCGCCGACACTGACCACCCCTCACAAACCGATTTGCCAATGCTTGTCAAATGTGTACGCGAACATATAGTGCGCACATGGGTACCCCCTCCATGTGCCCATTGCACACTGCACGTGTTTGTACACAAAGCACTGGAAGACTGCTGGTTTGTTATGCAGTGTGATGACACTGCGCCCCCCACGCCATGTGCTATGCAGATCCAATTGTTGTTGTTGTTGTTTTAAGGGGACTAAACAGCTAGGTCATCAGTCCCCTGTTCCTAGCTAAGAGTCCTCTGTCAAGAGTATAAAAAGTAAAAGACAGCTTCGAAGACGAAAACTCACAAATGGGGTAAGCTGACATTGGAGAATTCTCTGACAACACAAAAGGAAGAGACACAATAGGGAAACGAAGTCGAGATCCAAGCTAAAGCTGGACAGCAGAAAAACACGGCTGGCTGATCACAGAGAAAAAAAAACAGGATGAGCCAGCCGTACTTCACACACTAAAACCCCTCGGTAAATTACAGAAGGGTCTTAATAGGGTTTAAAATCGCTGGATAGGTGGGGACCTGAAGAATCAGACTACAGTACCCACCACTAGATGGAGTTGTAAAAACCAGCTGCGCGAATAAAACTTAAAACAGAATGAGCCGTGGAAGCATCGTCGCCTAAAACTAAAGGTAGCGCGTCTGGTAGGTTAAAAGACTGGCACAATGTAGCTAAAACTGGACAGTCCATCAGAAGATGGACTACTGTCAGCGCTGCTCCACACTGACACACAGGTGGGGCCTCACGGCAGAGGAGATGACCATGGGTCAGCCAGGTATGCCCAATTCGGAGGCGGCAGAGGACAACTGACTCTCGACGTATGGGCCGCAGTGAAGACTTCCACAGAGTTGTGGATAGCTTCACTGCTCGGAGCTTGTTTGTTCCACTCATGGTAGACCATTCGGCACTCCAAGCATCACGCACCTTCTTCTGCAATGATAGCCGGGGGTCTGATTCCATGACGCCAATGGTGAAGGGAGACGCAGTGGTGGCCTGTTTGGCCAACTGGTCAACACGTTCATTCCCCGGTATGCCGACGTGGCCAGGGGTCCACAGGAAGATCACACATCGGCCAGATTTGCCAAGAGAGTAAGTAGTGTCTTGAATGGACTGCACTAACGGGTGATGAGGGAAGAACTGGTCGAGTGCCTGCAAGCCACTCAGGGAGTCACTACAGATGACAAATGACCCCCTGGGGCAGGCTCGGAGGTGTTCTAGAGCCTTGAGGATAGCGACCAGCTCTGCAGTGAAGACACTACTTTCACGGGGCAATGAATGTTGTTCGACATGGTCACCATGGAGAAATGCATACCCAGCACGACCATCAGCTAGGGACCCATCAGTATAGATGGCTTCAGCACCACGGAAAGAGTTGATGAGATCCAGGAACTGGTGTTGGAGTTGCGTTGGAGAATCGGAGTCTTTTGATCTATTGGACAGATCCAGACAAAGCTGTAAACGGGGAATGGACCAAGGAGGGATTTGAAAGGAATAGTGGAAAGTGGCAGGGAGTAGTTGGGATTCGAGGGACGAAACTAGAGAACGAACGCGGACTGATATTGGGTAACCCGATCGAGGTCGTCTTGGAGGCATAGGGAGTGCAGCGCCTGGAAAAAGAAGCTCATGGTTTGGATGGTGTGGTAAGGCCTTAACATGGGCAACGTACGAAGCCAGCAGGTGCTGCCGGCGGAACCGCAGAGGAAGGACCCCAGCTTCAACTAGTAGGCTTGTCACAGGGCTCGTGCGGAAAGCCCCTGTCACCAAACGAACTCCAGAATGTAAGACTGGGTCTAATGTTTGCAGTGCTTGCAGCCGAATCATATACTACGCAGCTATAGTCTAGGCGCGACTGGATGAGCGCCTTATAAAGTTGCAGGAGCGTTGGGCGTGACGCTCCCCAAACAGTATGGCTTAGACAGCGTAGAATATTAAGGTGTCACCAGCACTTTTGTTTGAGCTGGCAAAGGTGTGGCACCCAGGTGAGACGGTTGTCGAACAACATGCCTAAAAAACGGTGCGTCTCTTCGACACTCAGCAGGTCATCAGCGAGATACAGTTCGGGTTCAGGATGGACCGCCCAACGCCGACAGAAATGCATCACCCGGGTTTTTGAAGCGGAAAATTTAAAACCATGAGTAAACGTCCACGACTGCGCCTTTCGAATAGCTATCTGCAACCGCCGTTCAGCAACCCCGATGCTAGTGGAGCTGAAATACATGCAGAAGGCATCGGCATACAACGAGGTGTAAACCGATGACCCCACAGCAGTAGCAAGACCATTGATAGCGACCAAAAATAAATGGACGCTAAGAACGGATCCCTGTGGGACACCGTTTTCTTGATAGTGAGGGGAGCTGAAACAGGAACCAATACGAACACGAAAAGACCGTTGCGCGAGAAAATTCTGTATGAATACAGGAAGCGGACCGCGTGAACCCCAGTCGTACAGCGTAGACAGTATGTGGTGGCGCCAGGTGGTGTCGTACGCTTTTCGCAGGTCAAAGAATACAGCAACCAGATGTTCGCGGCGTGTAAAGGCTGTACGGATGGCCGACTCCAGTGACACGAGATTATCGATAGCGGAGCGGCCATGTCGGAACCCACTCTGTTGTGGGGCCAGGAGTCCCCGGTCCTCAAGGATCCACATAAGCCTCCGACTCACCATCCGTTCGAGGAGTTTACACAGAACGTTGGTGAGGCTGATTGGGCGGTAACTATCAGCCACCTGTGGATCAGCCCCAGGCTTCATCACTGGGATGATGATGCTATCCCGCCATTGGGACGGGAAGACACCCTCAACCCAGAGACGATTCAGCAAGGAGAGAAGTTGGCGTTTAGAGTCTGCTGACAGATGTCGGAGGAACTGACTATGAATGCGGTCGGGTCCAGGGGACGTGGCTGGGCATGCGGCAAGTGCGCTTTCGAACTCCCATTTGGTGAAAGGGATGTTGTAGATTTCCTGGCGTCGCGTTCGAAAGGATATCTGTTTTCGCTCTGTGCGCTCTTTAAGGGCGCGGAAATCTGCATCATATGCAGCGGTCGCTGAGGTGCGGGCATAGTGGTGTGCCAAATGCTCAGCTATTATGAGAGGGTCAGTGCAAATCGTACCCTGAATGCTGAGAGACGGAAGTCCCACTGGTGGGCGGTGGCCAAAGAGGCGTCGAACTTGCGACCATACCCGTGAAGGTGATGCTCAGGAGCCAATGGAGGCAACATAGCGCTCCCAGGAGGCCCTCTTGCTTTGCTGGATCAATCGCCGTGCCCGTGCACGGAGACGCTTGAAGGCAACAAGATGTTCGACACAAGGGTGGCGTCGGTGGCGCTGTAGTGCTCGCCGACGTTCCCGGATGGCCTCAGCTATCTCCGGCGTCCACCAGGGCACTGACTTACGGTGGAGTGATCCACGTGAGACGGGTACGGTGTTCTCATCAGCAGAAATGATGGCACGTGTGACCTGCTGAACAGCGGTATCGATATCAGCCAGAAGAGGAGAGGGAAGCACAGCGGCTATGGAATATGCTGGCCAGTCGGCCCTATGGAGGGACCAGCGAGGCAGACGGTCAGCAGGTGGACACTGTGGGAGCGACAGGAAGATAGGAAAATGGTCGCTGCCACACAGGTCATCGTGGACCCTCCAAGTGAAGTGCGGAAGCAGGCTTGGGCTACAGACAGACAGATCTATGGCAGAGAATGTACCGTGTGCCACGCTAAAGTGCGTAGCAGCACCAGTGTTCAGGAGGCAGATGTTCAGCTGCGTCAGTAGAGTCTCAACATCTCTACCCCGTGCCGAAGTCTGTGTGCCACCCCACAAAGTGTGGTGGGCATTGAAATCCCCCAAAAGAAGGAAGGGTGGGGGAAGTTGGGTGACCAAGGCAGCGAGGTCTACAGGAGAGACAACCTCATCAGGCGGGAGGTAGACCGAACATATGGTAATGTCTTGCACTGCCCGGAGCCGAACAGCAACCGCCTCTAGTGGCGTTTGAAGAGGCACGGCAGCGCTCGGGACAGTGGCTAGGACATAGACGCAGACTCCACCGGAAACTCTGCCATAGATAGAGCAATTTTTAAAATTGCCCCGGTAGCCTCGAAGAGCAGGGGACCGCATCGCTGGAAACCATGTTTCCTGAAGAGCGATACAGAAAGCAGGTGTTTGGCTGAGAAGCTGTCGTAGCTCAGGCAGGTGGTGGAAAAAGCCACCACAATTCCACTGGAGGATGATGATATCTCCTGGCTGTACCGCCATGATGAATAAAGGAGCAGATCACTCCATTGGATCATCTGCTATCATGCGCTCTGAATCCACAGAACCAGAGATCATAGTTTCTGGGGAATCAGTAATTGCGAGATCCTCAGGAGATGCGAGGATCTCGACTTCATCCTCTGAAGAAGAGGATGTGGGTGGTTGTGGCTTTGAAGCCACCGAACATTCTTTTTTCTTGTTTCTCTTCTTCTTCTCCTCTCGCTGGCCCTTTGGTTTGCTGGGCCGAGAGGGCTTCCCAGAAGCGGCATCTGGGACGGAAGAAGAGCAAGAAGCGCGTCGACCGGCAGGTTGTGGATCTGTAGGCCGGTGGCCAGGATCCTCCGGAGCGCTCTGAGTAGCCACGGAAGGGGGTGTCCCCTTCTCAGCGAGAGGGGCCGGAGAAGGCTTCTCCTTCTCCGGCTTAGAGGTGGGGACTCGCGTCCCCGATGATTTAGCAGGTGTTGCTCCCACGGTGAAAAGTGTGGGAGCCACCGAAGAGGAAGCGCCCCCAGCTGGTAAGGGGGCAGGGACATTTTGTTGGGCCTGGGAGCCCACTGGTACGGATTGCACTGACTGGTTCATAGGCACAGTGGAGGATGACAGTGAGGCTGCTGTAGCATAGGTGTTGACCTGGCGCACAGAGTGGAGCTTATGGTACTACTTCTTTGCCTCTAGTACGTCAGTCGGTCTCTGGTCTTGTACTCAATGATCTTCCTTTCTTGGTGCAGAACTGTGCAGACAGGCGAGCAAGGGGAGTGATTTTGGCCACAATTAACACATACTGGAGGAGGGGTGCAGGGGACGTTCGGATGGACAGCACGTCCGCACTCCCGACATGTAGGATTGGCATCACATCGGGAGGACATATGCCCAAACCTCCAGCACTTAAAACAGCGCATAGGGGGAGGAACGTAGGGCTTTACGTCGATCCAGTAGACCATCACCTTGACCTTCTCGGGCAATGAATCACCCTCGAAAGCCAAGATGAAGGCACCAGTCACGACCCTATTGTCCCTCGGACCCCTATGGACTCGCCGAATAAAATGTACTCCCCGCCGTTCTAGATTGGCACGCAATTCGTCATCTGACTGCAGCAAGAGGTCTTTATGAAAGATGATACCCTGTACCATGTTTAGGGTCTTATGCGGCGTAATGGTAACGGAAACATCACCCAGCTTGTCACAGGCAAGCAGTGCCCGTGACCGGGCTGGGGATGATGTCGTTATTAAGACAGACCCTGACCGCATCTTAGACATCCCTTCCACCTCACCATACTTGTCCTCCAAGTTTTCGACGAAGAACAAGGGCTTAGTCGTCTTAAAAGATTCCCCATCATTTCGAGTGCAGACTAGATATTTAGGGGCATAAGCCTCACCCTGCTTTCTTGCCCGACGTTCCTCCAATGGTGTAGCCAGGAAAGGGAACGTTTGGGGATCGTACTCTGCAGCATTGTACTCTTTTCTTCCACGCTTAGAGACGCCAGGTTTGCGTGTGGCGACGCTATTGATTGCTCGTTTCATCCTGGTCCCACGAGCAGCTAGGGAACTAAAGGTCCACCCAGGCAGAGCCCCGCTTGCCTGGGTAAGCCTTGTACAACTGAGGTGCGGCAGGTTCCTCAGAGGTTGCTCGCTAACGGCTGTTCAACCTCAACAGCCATGCATCTCCTCGGCACGTAGCACACCTTGAGATTGAGGGGTTTTTATAGAGGTTTGTACCGTCCTCACGACCCGGGCGATTAAGCCAAGATCCCTGGGCTCTGAAACGTACAACGTTCCACCGTCGCGCCGAACGATGGTCGTTGAAGCACGCACAGAGCTTACGATGTAGCGGACTGTTGGCGCGACACAGCCCACAGCTCAGGACCCCGGGTTCGCCAAGCCCGTACTCAGCAAATTAATGCTGAGCCCCTGAGGGGTGCAGATCCAAGAACACATTTATTTGATGTATGGTGGTTACGGGCTCCATCAACTGGCTGAAATCCACGTGGACACTTTCCCCTGCGTGCGACACCCCACAGGTCTGAAGCAATGATGCAGACAACCCCCCCTCCCCAATAAGTGATTTTACAGATTGTGACGATCTTTCACCTACACACGGTGTTCCTGTGCATGACGACGGCTTACCGAGTGCTGAGCATACACATGATGACCAAGTTTTAAGCAGTGATCATGTAGACTCTACCCTCCTGCAGCCACCTCCCAGTGCATTGCACATCACACTGAATATCTCGCCACAAACCTGCCAACGTTCGCAGGTTTTTCTCTGACCCTGAACTTTGACACCTCCCAGCTCTGCGCCACACCCATGAAAATACAGCTCACCAATTCCCACGCTCCTGACAGAGACGCCTACATCATATACGCCGTGGATGTCTCCACCTATCCACAGGATGACATGACTGTCCAGCTCCGAGACAAAACATTTGTTTTTCCAATACCTCCAGCCCTGTTCCGATGACCCCTCCGCTCCTGTATACATCACCTTAATTGAACACCTCCTCTTACCCTCTACTGCCATCTTTTCAAAGATCTCAGAATCTTTAACACTTTCGCTGTGACTGACGCTTATAAGTGTCCGTGTACCCTGCTTCCTCCCCCTACCCCAGCCTCTGCTGTTTTGATCTCCCACCCCTCCGTTGCCCACGCTGGTTGGAGAACTACATATCTTCCCCACATCTCGCCTCTCCACTGGGATGGAACTCACAATGCTCTACACCACCTGTGTCATCACATGCACTGGAAGCTCGCGACTTGCCCACACCACAGCCTGCGCTCTCAGCCTTCACTTCAATGGCCACACCCCCTCGGCGACCGCGCTACATTGAGTGGCTTCACTACGACACACACTCTACACCCCTCGCTGAACTACAGGTGAGCACCATGTGACAATACACCGACGGTGTCAATGTCAACACCTCCCCCGTGCTCCACACTCCCAGGTGGAGAGGGTGGGGTGCTCTGTGGCATCTCTTGAGTTGATATTGAACACGAGGTGAACGATTGTTGCCTCAGCAGCAAGATGCCAGTGCTTATCTGTACTTGTGACTGTCAACATCTGTCTCTGTTGAAGTCAGCCATAAAGCGATTATCTAATGACATATTGTGTATAATTATATAGGAACCACATGATTTTCTCGTCACAAATGTTCATCAATTTTTTTTTTTTCCTGAATATGTCGCGAATTCTGTAAGGTGTCATTATGTTTGGGCTGAACATTGTATACTCCTTACTTTACAGGTAGCAAAATGATTATCTGTAAAAATAAATGTATATATTAATCAATAAATTACAATGCATATAATTATTTCCTCTTAATATCTGAGAGAAATGAATGAAGAAAGACACAAAAATTTCAGCTACATGGTTCAGAGTTGGATAATGGCGTGTGGAACCTGCATATTGGGCGAGCTTACATTTTACCAGATGAAAAAAAGAAGACCTGTGGGCATGACTAGTGGAGCATGGGGTGATCCCACAGTGCCCATGATGCTATCTCCCCTGCAATCTCCACCCCGAGCTGGAAGCATTCCAGTGCTGGAGGAGACAAAGGGTGCGTAAGGGTGCTTGCATGTTCAATGTGCAGTGCACATTCTGGCACAGTGGCCATAATGGTACTTGGTTAGCTAACTCCTGGTCGAAAATCTCAGATTTCTGTGAATGTGGCTCTCCTCATTCTATTAGAAGACTGAAAGACTTATCTCAAATTTTGGCTTGTCAACACGTATGGTCGTTGATTGGTCTTTCTTCTGTGGTGAAGTGTGTGTTGAGTGGGTGATAAACAATTCCCAACAATTAAGGGGACCAGGAGTCGTTGCTGAAATAGAGGAGGTGAAATTTGGGGGGGGGGGGGGGGGGGGAAGGTCTGAGAATCGTTGGAAGTCAGCTAGGGTCAAAAAAGTGTTTCCTTGATCTGTTTAAAGAATGAACAATGGAAACATTGTTTAGAATCATCAAAGAAAAGTTCCTCCCTGGGATGATGCTCATCAGGGACTGCTTCAGGTCATGCAACACTTTCATCATCTAAGAGTGAACCATAGTTTGAACTTTGTAGCTCTGTAAGATCATTCCATACACACTCACAAAGTAGAAAGAATGTGGCAGGATGTCAGAGCTGTCATCCCACAAGATGGCAGAAAGGCCGACCATTTCATGGGTTATCTGGCTAAATATATTTTCCGTTGAGCACATCATTTGAAAGAAATATTGCATCACTTTTCAGGTGGGTAAACTTTACCCTCCAGGAGGAACTGTAATGCAGTAATTCTTTCGAAGAATTCTGCAAGCAGGACAAGGGACTACAAGTACATGCCCTTCAGCAAAATACACATCCAGCATGAACAGGTATGTGGATAGCATCCCTGTGTCTATTACTATACCGTTTGCATATATATCAAAATAAATACTCTGCAAGTCACATTGAAGTGCATGGCAGAGAGCTCATCAAACCACTTTTATTATGTTTCTCTACAGTTCCATTTTCTAATAGCTCACAGAAAAAAGGAACACCTAAATCTTTCCGATTTATCTTATTTTATTTTGATGATCATGTCTTCATGTGTAGGTGGGTGCTAACAAAATATGTTAGCATTTGAAAGAGAAAGTTAGTGAAAGAAATTTCACAAATAGATCTCATCGCGACGAGTAATGCTTTTCTTTTAATGATTTACACTCCAACTCATGTGTCATTTCTGTGACACACTCTCCCCTATATCGCAATAATACAAAATGAGCTGCCCTTCTCTGTACTTTCTCCAAATCGTCTATCAATCCCACTTGATGAGGAACCAACTGTGTGCAACAATACCCCAAAATAGGATGCACAAGAGTGGTATAGGCAGTTTCTTTATTAGAGCTGTTACATTTCCTAAGTGTTTTGCCACCAAAATGTAGTCTTTGGTTCACTTAGCCTACAATAATTTGTGTGTGTTCTTTCCAATTTAATTTGTTTGTAATCGTTACTCCTAGGTATTTAGTTAAACTTATGGTCTGTAGTTCTGACTGATTTATCATGTAAATGGAGTTTAATGGGCTTCTTTGAGTTGTCGTATGGATGTCTCCACATATCTCATTATCAAGGGGCAATTACCATTGTTTGCACCATGCAGATATCTTATCTAAATCATTTTGCAGTTGCTTTTGATCATCTGGTGACTTTACTAACCAATCAGTGACAGCACCATCCTTGAACAGTGTAAGATAACAACTCAGATTGTCTCCTAAACCATATATATATGTAAAACGGGTGACTTACCCAAAGGACAGGCTGGTTGACAGACACAAATAAAATCACATACAAACACACATACAAGCTTTTGCAACCGTTGGTTGCTTTGTCAGGAAAAGAGGAAGAAAGGAGAGGAGAAAGGGAAGGATATGGGTTTTAAGGAAGTGGAAAAGGAGTCGTTCCAATCCCAGGAGTGGAAGGACTTACCTTAGGGGAAAAAAATGAAGGTAAACAAATACACACACACTCACACATATTCAAAGACAAACACACCTAGACAGACATTTGTAAAAAGCAAAGAAGTTGGACAGAGATACCACTTGAGGCAGAGGCTCTGTCCACAGAACTGAGGCAAAGATGCAAAGATGGTGGGTGGAAATTTGGATTTAGCGGAGGTTGAGACCAGGTGGGCAACGGGAGGAGAGAATAAGCTGAAGGGCAAGTTCCCATCGCCGGAGTTCTGAAAGGTTGGTGTTGCTGGGAAGTATCCAGATAACCTGGACGATGTAACACTGCACCAAGATGTGCTGGCCATGCACCAAGGTATGTTTAGCCACAGGGTGATCTTCATTACCAACAAACACTGTCTGCCTGTGACCGTTCATGCAAATGGACAGTTTGTTGCTGGTCATTCCCACATAGAACGCTTCACAGTGCAGGCATGTCAATTGGTAAATCACGTGGATGCTATTGCAAGTGGCTCTGCCCTTGATCGTGTACACCTTCCAGGTTACTGGACTGGAGTAAGTGGTGGTGGAAGGGTGCATAGGGCAGGTTTCACAACGGGGGCAGTTGCATGGGTAGGAACCAGAGGGTGGGGAAGGTGGAAGGTGGGAAGGTGGTTTGGGGATTTCATAGGGATGTACTAGGAGGTTACAAAGGTTAGGTGGGCGGCGGAAAGACACTCTTGGTGGAGTGGGAAGGATGTCATTAAGAATGGATCTCATTTTGGGGGAGGATTTAAGGAAGTCGTATCCCTGCTGGAGAGTCACATTCAGAGTCCGCTCCAGTCCCGGAAAGTATCCGGTGACAAAAGGGGCACTTCTGGGGTTCTTTAGTGGAAGGTTCTGGATTTGGGGGGATGAGAGGAGGTGACTCTGGTAATTTGCTTCTGAATCAGATCAGGAGGATAGCTGCGGGATGTGAAAGCTGTTATTAGGTTATTGGTGTACTGGTGCAGACTCTTTTGCCACGAAGACCTAAGCTGTAGGGAATGGAACGTTTGATGTGGAATGGATGGCAGCTGTCATAATGGAGGTACTGTTGTTTGTTGGTTGGTTTGATGTGGACGGATGTGTGAAGTTGGCCACTGGACAGATGGAAATTGACATCAAGGAAAGTTGCATGGGATTTGGAATAGGACCAGATGAATTTGATCGGACCAAAGGAGTTGAGGTTGGAGAGGAAATTCTGGAGTTGTTCTTCACTGTTAGTCCAGAGCAAGAAGATGTCATCAATGAATCTGTACCAAACTTTGGGTTGATGGGCTTGGGTATCCAGGAAGGCTTCCTCTTAGCGTCCCAAAAGTAAGTTTGCGTATGAGGGGGCCATCCTGGTTCCCATGGCTGTTCCCTTTAGTTGTTGGTATGTCTGGCCCTCAAAGGTGAAGAAGTTGTGGGTTAGGATGAAGCTGGCTGGGGTATTAAGGAAAGAGGTTTTAGGTAGGGAAGTTGGTGGTCAGTGTGAAGGGAAATACTCCATCGCAGCAAGGCCCTGGGCATGTGGGATATTTGTGTATAAGGAAGTGGCATCAATGGTTACAAGGATGGTTTCTGGAGGTAACAGGCTGGGTAAGGATTTCAGGTGATCGAGGAAGTGGTTGGTGTCTTTGATGAAGGATGGGAGACTGCTCATGGGTTGAAAGTGTTGGTCTATGTAGGCAGAGATTCGTTCTGTAGGGGCTTGGTAACCAGCCACAATGGGATGTCCGGGATGATTGGGTTTGTGAATTTTGGGTAGTAGGTAGAAGGTGGGGGTGTGGGGTGTCGGTGGGGTCATGAGGTTAATGGAGTTAGGTGAAAGGTTTTTTAGGGGGGGCTAAGGTTTTGAGGATTCCTTGAAGCTCTGCCTGGACATCAGGAATGGGGTTGTCTTGACAGACTTTATATGTGGTGCTATCTGAAAGCTGACACAGTCCCTCAGCCACATACTCTCGCCGACCAAGTACCACGGTCGAGGATCCCTTGTCAGCTGGGAGAATGGCGATGGAATGGTCAGCCTTCAGATCATGAATAGCTCTGGATTCAGCTGCGGTAATGTTGGGAGTAGGATTAAGGTTTTTCAGGAAGAACTGAGAGGCAAGGTTGGAAGTAAGGAATTCCTGGAAGGTTTGAAGGGGGTGATTTTCAGGAAGAGCGGGTGGGTCTCGCTGTGATGGAGGACAGAACTGTTCCAGGCAGGGTTCAATTTGAATAATGTCTTGGGGAACTGGATCATCAAATAAATATATATATAAAAGGAACAGTAGGGGCCTCATAACACTTTTGTACAATAATCATACTTCATTCCTGGTCCTTGGCAAAATGTGATGCTGTGTTGTGATTAACTAATTACAGCTGATATGCTGTACTCCAACTCTGCTTTTTGATTAACTAAACAGACCCAATTCCCTTGGCTTTATTGGTTGACACAAGAACAATTATGAAGCATAACTGCACTTTCACACTTCACTAGGCTCTCGCTCCAGTTTCGTAATTATATTTCACTATCACACACACACACACACACACAAAAAAAGAAATATTATATATATATATATATATATATATATATATATATATATATATATATACGTAAAAAATAGATGAAGAACACTTACCAGGCGAAGGGGCACAGGCAGTAATAGTAACAAATAAACACACAGACACACACACACACTCAAAAATGCTAGCTTTCGCAGCCTAGCTGCTTCATCAGGCAGAAGGGAAGGAGAGGGAAAAGGAAATGATGAGGATTTAAGGAAGGGGGTAAGGAGCCATTCCAATCCCGGGACAGGAAAGACTTACCTTGGTCCTGATGCAACATCACATCAAAGAACTTCAGTAAATGAGCTGTTTTCAGAGCAATTTTGTGTCCTACATTGGGTGCTTCCAGCGCTTTGAGCAGGTACTCGGGGTAATGGAATACATCCACATGCTGACATTGACAGAGGACAAATGTAAACCTAAGTAGATGTACACCGTTCATTCTGTCAGCCATCATCAGTTGAAGAGTTGTGCGAGTAGAATGTACACCAATGAGGTGGTGGTAGAAATGCTACTCATCTATGGGAAATGTAGGTTAGCAGAACAGTAATTTCAATACTGTTTTATTATGTACAATATTGGTACATTTAGTAAAGTAATTTACTTTTTTAAATACTCTTGTGTAGAGTAGGCATACAGTAAAGGCTGTCATTCCTACAAACTCCATCAACATAACAATTCTTTTATTGTTGTTGAAGGTAGAAATGCTACGCAGGCAGAGGAACTGTACTGACAAGAACCCACCTTCCTGATGGATGTTTTCTCGTCTTTTTGTGACACTTCAGGAAATTGGAAGATTCAACCCATGACAACTCGATCATCATAGCACTCGCACAGATGAAGCTGTCGAAGTTACTGTTCTTGCATCCATTGGTATAAATCCATATGTGACCACACAACAGCTTGAACACAAGATTGGCATTCCTAAAAAATCAGTGTACATCGCATTATTACACGTTAGTGGATCTAACCTTACCATGCACACCTACATCAAGAATTGCTTGGGAATGATTTTCAGAATCATGTACAGTTCTGTCAGTGGGCACAACAGAAAATCTCGTCAACCCGAACTTATTCTCCAATGTTCTATTTACCGATAATGTTCCTTCTCAAACAAAGGACAGGTAAGTACAATGGACATGCATCACTGGTCTAGCGACAACCTACAATGGCTTAGACAGGTGGAACATCAGCATCAATGGAGAGTTAGTGTCTGGTGTTTGATGCTTGATACTACAATTATTGGCCCTTATTTCATCAGTGGTGGTCTAAATGGAAAAGTGTATGCCAATTTCCTGAGACGAATTCTTCCTTCTATTCTGGATGAAGTGCCACTAAGAACCAGAATACTTATGTGGTATCAACAGGATGGATGTCCAGCACATAATGCCTTGCATGTACATTATGATCTGAGTCATAGGTATCCAGATGGATGGGTCAAGGAGGAACAGTTACTGGGCCTGCTAGGTCTCCTGAATTAAATTCTCTGGAATTTTTTTCTTTGGAGACGCATTAAGAGCATTGTCTCTAGTGATAGTACAATAACTCCAGAGAACATGTAGGAATGTATCATGTTTGCTAGTACGCCTAATTCTCTTCAGCAGGCAACATTGGAAGCAGTAAATAATACTTTCATTCAACGAGAGCACCAATGAATCAGTGTCCTGGGTCACCCTTTTGAGCTCCTTTGAAAGTTCTACTCCAGGACAGTTGTACAGGAGTGTCAAAGTCAATTTCCTGTTATGTTTTTACTTGATTTTCATTTGTTTTCTGACAACTCCAGCAACTGGATGAGTTAGTGATCCTGGGCTCAAAGTCAGTGTTGTCTCATGTATAAATAATATCATTGTGTTTCAGTGAATGGTACACTGTGCTAAATTTTTGAACAGGTCTTTAGGAGAGGAAATGAATTACTGAATAAAACATACAGGATGCCATTTAAGAAATGTCGTACTGCTGTTCATATCTTTGTAAAAAACAAAGCTACAACGAAGCAATCATGCTGATTAATGTATCCCTGACAGCTAAAGAATGTGCGCTTGAAACATTTTATTTTTTGCATCAGGATAAACAGTTATTTAGGGTGGTCAAGATAAATAGGACACCCTGTGTACCCTGAATAAAAGAACCAACAAGTGTATTGCACAATTTCTAGCTAGGCCATTTGAGGATCAGTGACACAGTGAAAATGTTTTAATTCATTTTATTTTGTTTCACAATCAGAGAAAAGTTCTGTAGAACTATACATATTACATGTATTTAAGATTGCTGATAGTTATAACAAACATGTTGCGTCCTGTGTATCAATATGCCACCTACCTGCTGTGTTGGTTCCACGTAACGCACGGCGACAAAGTGCGTAACTGCAGGCCATCGTACGTAGTGGTGCCAAACTCTCAGCGCAGCGATTAAATGGCACCACCACCTGCGCAACTTCTCACAGGCACCGCTTGACTGCTCCGCCTTCGTCCTGTCTGGACACTACTTCCGATGTGTCCTCACAAACCCATTTCCTGGTGGACACTGGCACTGAGGCCAGCATTATTCCTCGGAACTTCGCGCCGTCAAATATTAAACCCGGCCCAGGTCCGTTATGAGCTGTCGACAAATCACCCATATGAGTTTACGGCACTACTGAACTCCAACTACAGTTCGCACAGGATGCTATATTTCCTTGGACTTCCTATGTTCCCAAGATTGACACACCTATGCTAGGAATTGACTTCCTGAAGCATTGTGCATTTTCGTTGGACCTTCAGACGGCGTCCATTCATCACGGCCCTTCTCAACGATGTTTTCGCGGACAGTTTGCACCTGCAAAGTCCCAGTATAGTGTACAAGATGACCTTTTAGCAACTGCTTTCGAGTGCACTCGCCTCTTGGTGAAAGTGGCTACTGTTATTATGGACATGCTCGTGTCCGTACTGACTTCTGTCTTTGGTTCATGGGTGTTTAATATACACAGACTTCGTCAATATATACAAAGTCAAAATGTAGGCCTTATCATAATCGAAGCTCACTGGTAGGTCCACTGTATGCAATAGATTTCCAAGGAGTATTTTATATTCATTTTTAAAACAAGTCTTAATATTCTAACAGGACCACGACATTTTTCAGTCTAAAGACTGGATTGATTCAGATGATTCTTTGATGTCTCAGAATAAGTCCTACCAATTAATTTTTTAATCAAGCTATGCCACAAATTTCTATCTGATTCTGAATCTTCTTCATTAGTTACATAATCTGCCCACATCAAGAGTGGCTTGCGTGCCTCAACGATACAGATAGCCGTACCGTAGGTGCAACCACAGCGGAGGGGTATCTGTGGAGAGGCCAGACAAACGTGTGGTTCCTGAAGAGGGGCAGCAGCCTTTTCAGTAGTTACAGGGGCAACAGTCTGGATGATTGACTGAGCTGGCCTTGTAACATCAGCTAATGTGGCTTTGCCACACAGCTACTGCGAACGGCTGAAAGCAAGGGGAAACTACAGCCGTTATTTTTCCCGAGGACATGCAGCTCTACTGTATGAACATATGATGATGGCATCCTCTCGGGTAAAATATTCCGGAGGTAAAATAGTCCCCCATTCGGATCTCCGGGCGGGGACTACTCAGGAGGATGTGATCATCAGGAAAGACAATACTGGCATTCTACGGGTCGGAGCGTGGAATGTTAGATCCCTTAATCGAGTAGGAAAATTAGAAAATTTAAAAAGGGAAATGGATAGGTTGAAGTTAGATATAGTGGGGATTAGTGAAGTTCGGTGGCAGGATGAACAGGATTTCTGGTCAGGTGAGTACAGGATTATAAATACAAAATCAGTTGGGGGTATCACAGGAGTAGGATTGATAATGAATAAGAAAATAGGAATGCGGGTAAACTACTATGACCAGCACAGCGATCGTATTATCATTGTCAAGATAGATACGAAGCCAACACCGACAACAGTAGTACAGGTTTATATGCCAACTAGCTCTGCCGATGATGAGGAGATCGAAGAAATATATGAGGAGCTAAAGGAAATTATTCAGACAATTAAGGGAGAGGAAAACTTAATTGTTATGGGAGACTGGAATTCGGTAGTAGGACAAGGAAGGGAAGGGAAGATAGTGGGTGAATATGGTCTGGGCAAAAGGAATGAAAGAGGAAGCCGCCTGGTAGAATTTTGCACGGAACATAATTTAGTTATAACAAACACCTGGTTTAAGAATCACAAAAGAAGGTTGTATACGTGG
Source organism: Locusta migratoria (assembly GCA_026315105.1). Taxonomy (NCBI): domain Eukaryota; kingdom Metazoa; phylum Arthropoda; class Insecta; order Orthoptera; family Acrididae; genus Locusta; species Locusta migratoria. The sequence goes on along the minus strand of CM048750.1, from coordinate 116,346,514 downwards.
AAGAGACCAGGAGACACCGGGAGATACCAGATAGATTTTATAATGGTAAGACATAGATTTCGGAACCAGGTTTTGAAGTGTAGGACATACCCAGGGGCAGACTTAGACTCTGACCATAACTTGTTGGTTACGAACTGTAGGCTGAAACTGAAGAAACTACAGAAAGGTAGGAAAATAAGGAGATGGGACCTAGATAAATTGAAGGAACCTGAAGTTCTTAAGAATTTCAGAGGGAGCTTCAGGCAACAATTGACAGAAACAGGGGAAAATAAAACAGTTGAGGAGGAATGGGTAAAATTGAGAGATGAAATAGTGAAGGCAGCAGAGGACAAAATAGGTAGGAAGGCAAGACCTACAAAGAATCCTTGGATATCACAGGAGATACTAAATTTAATCGATGAAAGGAGAAAATATAAAAATGCAGTAAATGAAACAGGCAAAATGGAGTACAGACGACTAAGAAATGAGATTGACAGGAAGTGCAAAATGGCTAAGCAGGACTGGCTAGAAGGCAAATGCAAGGATGTAGAAGAATGTATAAATAGGGGAAAAATAGATACAGCCTACCGGAAAATAAAAGAAACATTTGGCGATAAGAAAAACAGCTCTATGAATATCAAGGACACTGATGGAAAACCAGTTCTCAGCAAATAAGGGAAAGCTGAAAGGTGGAAAGAGTATATAGAGGGGCTCTACAAAGGAAACGAACTTCGAGACACTATTGTAGGAAGGGAAGAGGATGTAGATGATGATGAAATAGGAGATACTATACTGAGAGATGAATTTGACAGAGCACTGAAAGATCTAAGTCGAAACAAGGCCCCTGGAATAGATGATATCCCGTCAGAGCTACTGAAGTCTCTGGGAGAACCAGCCATGACAAAATTGTTTCACATTGTGTGTAAGATGTATGAGACAGGTGAAGTACCCTCAGACTTTAAGAAAAATGTTATAATCCCCATTCCAAAGAAAGCGGGTGCAGACAGGTGTGAAAACTACAGAACTATCAGTTTAATAAGTCATGGTTGCAAAATATTAACACGAATTATATACAGAAGGATGGAAAAGCTGGTAGAAGCCGACCTCGGGGAAGATCAGTTTGGGTTCAGGAGAAATGTAGAAACACGGGAGGCAATACTCACTTTACGCCTTATCCTAGAAGATAGATTAAGAAAAGGCAAACCAACATTTCTAGCTTTTGTAGATTTGGAGAAGGCTTTTGACAATGTTGATTGGAATAAACTCTTTCAAGTTCTGAAGCAAGCAGGAGTAAAATATAGGGAGCGTAAGGTTATTTACAACTTGTACAAAAACCAGACAGCGGTTGTCAGAGTTGAAGGGCATGAAAGGGATGCAGTGGTTGGGAAGGGAGTAAGACAGGGTTGTAGCCTTTCCCCAATGTTGTTCAATTTGTACATTGAGCAAGCTATAAAGGAAAGCAAGGAGAAATTTGGAGAAGGAATTAAAGTTCAGGGTGAAGAATTAAAAACATTGCGTTTTGCCGACGACATAGTAATTCTGTCAGATACAGCAAAGGACCTGGAAGAGCAATTGAACGGAATGGATAGTGTGCTTAAAGGTGCATATAAGATGAACATTAACAAGAGTAAAACTAGGGTAATGGAATGCAGTGTAAGAAAATCAGGTGATGCTGAAGGAATTAGATTAGGTAACGAAACAATAAAGGAGGTAGATGAGTTTTGTTACTTGGGCAGTAAAATAACAAATGATGGTCGCAGTACAGATGATATAAAATGCAGAATGGCAATGGGCAGAAAGGCGTTTTTGAAAAAGAGAAATTTGTTAACATCGAATATTGATTTAAGCCTAAGGAAGTCCTTTCTGAAGGCATTTGTATGGAGTGTTGCCTTGTATGGGAGTGAAACATGGACGATTAGCAGTGTGGACAGAAAGAGGATTGAGGCTTTTGAAATGTGGTGCTACAGAAGAATGCTGAAGATTAGGTGGGTGGATCGCGTAACTAATGAGGAGGTACTGAACCGAATTGGGGAGAAAAGAAATTTCTGGCATACCTTGACTAAAAGAAGGGATAGATTGGTAGGACACATTCTTAGACATCAAGGAATTGTGAATTTAGCATTGGAGGGAAGTGTGTGGGGTAAAAATCGCAGAGGGAGACCAAGAGACGCGTATAGTAAGCAGATTCAAGTGGATGTGGGTTGTCGTTCTTATGAGGAGATGAAAAGGCTTGCTCAGGATAGAGTAGGGTGGAGAGCTGCATCAAACCAGTCTCTGGACTGAAGACCACAACAACAACAACATATTATTATTTTCTTTGATGCTTCTCTGCACTAAAATACTTCCTCTGATTTAAATTTAGTTTACCTTCCATTTTTTCACTGTACTTCTGACTAACTTATACAATTGGTTATTATTAATTATTATTCCTTTACCAGTAGCCTATTTTCATATCCTAAAGTTTAGTAATTTATTGACAGCATGTTCCAAGATATTCTTGTTAAAAGACCAATTTAGTCAATCATCATTCTCTAGCAAGATGACATACCAGGGCCTCCCTTTTGGCACTAATACATTAATAAATTGCCCTATGTCTGCAGCCCAATGTTCTTTCATGCAAATCATCATAATTACAAGTCAGGAACATACAGGTTAGCTGAACGTGCAACAATCCAACTGTGGTACAGATCCTGACAGGGTCAGAAAGTTCTCCAATACATGCAAATAATGCTACAGACTCAGCAGAACTATGTTCTTAGCAGTCTTAATTGTTTGCATTTTATCTCGCAATATCTTATGGTGTGATCATTCATTATGTTTTTAATACCTCATTTCCTTTTTTACTTTTGTTACGGATACTGACTTTTTCTCACTTCATGTGATTTAGACAATCTGCTACAGGTCATCTAGTGTTCTCTTTTCATTTGTTTGTTTTGTGCTATTGTTTAATACACCCCAGCCTTCCCACACCCCTGTCATTTCTTAGTTTGTTCCATGAAAACTGGAATACACAACAAACCATTCCATGATTCTTATGGATTTTCCATTACAACATCTTTAAACCATTAAACTTGTATGTTGTTCAATTTTTTAGTAGCTGAAGTACAGTAGAAAATAAATGGTAACTTCTGAAGAGTAATGAATAGTCTCACTGAAAGACTTTATTGTAATTTGAAAAGAAATTTGATTTTACACACATCAGGTGGATCAAGCTTCTTTGTCAAACCTTTCAGTACATAATTATTCCTTACATTGCACTAACATAGCCAAAGTCAAAATAAAAGAGCAAACAACAAAATTTGTAGTAGGATTTTTTTCCACAGATAAAGATTATGTCCCTGAGTTTTCTAAATGCTTATTAAGTAACAAAATAGAATGCTGCAGATGTATTAATTCCATTGTCCAATTACTCAGTTACTAAAACAACTTTAACATTAAGATAAATTTTGTTTGTCAAATATGTAAAACTGTGTAAACACACACACACACACACACACACACACACACACACACACACACACACACTGAACTGCCAGTTCCCTTAAAATAACAGTACACCATTGCATAGTCAATGTGGAGTACAAATTTACAAAAGGGTGTATTATTAGAAAACAAGGAAATGTACTTCACATTCTCATACTATTTTGGTGTGAATTAAAAACATAAAAAAAACTTCTACAGAAACTTTGTCTTAACGATATTTCCCAATTATTTATCATATGTCTTGTTCTTGATCACAATCAAAGAACTTGCAGATAAAGTTAAAATTTATATTGGATCAATTCATTCCGTTTTAAAAGAACATTTGGACCTCAGCAAACTTCATCCAGAGATCACAGTAGATATGCTGGATACTGTTAACAGTGATCTAACACTCTTAACACAGTGATAACTGGTGACAAGTCCTGGGTTAAAATGTACAACCTAAAAACAAAGTTACATACATACAAATGGGAGTATCCATCATCCTCCTGATTCAGACAAGCAAGCTATGTGCTTAGCAATTGTCATTGTTTTACCCCACTGGTGTGGTACATCATGAGAACAAACCAGAAAGTTCAATGTTGTCTTCATGCCACAATGAAAAGCAAACAGCCACACTTGGGAGCAGTGGGCAGTCGGATCTACACCATAACAATGCCTCTCATCATTCCCAATAAATTCAGGGTTTTTTGGCCAAACACAACATGGTAGTGGTTTGTCAACCTTGCTAACACACACACACACACACACACACACACACACACACACACACACACACTTAAATTTCCAAGAGCATTTAGGCAGCAGAACAGAAGGAAGTACACAAGGCCAAATACAGGCAATGACAACGAAAATGCAAGGCATTGTTTTAAATTTCTGTTTAGCCTTGTGTTTCATAAAATATAATTTTTACTTGAATACAAACAGCTGACAGTGAAGTATTCTGATGTTTCTAAAGCCTTGACTATACTTGGAATAAAGGGATTCAAATGAAATTTGCTGTTATACATATGATGTTATAGTACATTAACCACCATTTTTTTTGAAACTATGTGCAATGAACAAATTACATTTACTGTCGACTTTACATCATCTTATTTCTGAGTATTTTCTCCACAAAGTAGATTGGACGTAATACATTGCTTTCATTCAAATGCTCTGGGCCGTTTCTCAAACTTTTATCCTAATCAGTTATTTGTTTACGAAAGACCCACTATCTGTATCTATAAAGAAGGTATAAAAAAGGGCAAATCAAAATGTTAGACACTGTTTTTCAAAAGTAAACAATCTCAGTAGGCTAAATAGTAGCTGCCTTAAACTAACATATTTAGAGTTCTAATAATGGAAAGTCAAGGTTGGAATTAACAATATAGTAATAGGACATTTTACAACTCACCACAAAGATGTGGCAACGAGCCGTGACAGGAACACATAAAAGACACACACATACAACATTTTCAGCTATCGGCCATGGTCTTCTTCAGAATTAGGAGCATTCACACAATCACATAGGCACACAACACAGTCGTGTGAGCTCCAGCTGCCACACTTCAAATCACGCACTGTGGTGTGGAGATGGGAGGGGGGATAGGAAGGTTGTGGCACAGTGGTGGTGATGGATACACCACAGCCTTCCAGAGTATGCATGTGTTATGTGGGAGGAATGAGATGCACCTTAGAGATGGAGTGGGGAGGCAGGTGAGTGAAAGAAAACAAAATAAAATGAATCTATGCCCCCCCTCCCCCCAAAACACACAAAGCACTCAAAATAGATAGAGGGGTGGGAACTGTAGGGTGCAGGGAAAAGGGAAGTTATTGTAAGTTCAGGCCTGGATAATTTCAGGATTGGAGAATGTAATGTAGGGATAACTCCCATTCGTGCAGTTCAAAAAGCTGGTGGTGTGTGGGAGGATCCAGGTGGCCCGGGTTGTGAAGCAGCCATTGAAATCAAGCATATGTTTTGCTGCATGTTGTGCCACAGAATGGTCCACCTTGTTTTTGGCCACAGTTTGGCGGTGGCCATTCATTCTAATGAACAGCTTGTTAGTTGTCATTCCAATGTAGAAAGCTGTGCAGCGATTGCACCACAGCTGTGATTACATGGCTGCTCTCATAGGTGGCCCAGCCTCTGATAGGGTAGGATAAGCCTGTGACAGGACTGGATAGGAAATGCTGGGTAGTTGGATTGGACAGGTCTTGTAACGGGGTCTTCCTGTGGCAGTGGGCTGGGTATTGGGGTTGCATAGGGATAGACTAGGATGTTATGGAGGTTGGAAGGGTGACAGAACACCACTTTCCTCCACTCACCTACCTCCCCACTCAGTCCCTAAGCTGCAACTCGTTCCTCCCATCTAACACGTACATACTCTGGAAGGCAGTGCTGTATCCATTCCCACAACCGTGACGCAACCCTCCGCCATGCACCTTACAGTAGATTGCGGAGTATATTTGTAGCTGTACATGTACATGTACAACACACACCACTAGGAGATGTTCGGGAGCACAGTCACATGTTACGGTGAAGAGTTTCCGCTATTACCTTTATAAGCTATTTGGTGAAATGCTACTGATAATTGAAAGAATCACAAGTAACTCAATTTTTTGGAAGATCAAGTTATCCATCATTTTGTTTTGCTTTGTTAGCAATTATGAAATTTTCACTCACTTGTTTAATATTTAACAATAAATAATGATCTGTGCAACATCATATTACCATCTGTGACATAAAAGGTCTAGTATAAATATAAAAACAAGGAACACATGTGTAAACAGATATTTCTTGGTACTAGTCTGAGTGTGTGTGTGTGTGTGTGTGTGTGTGTGTGTGTGTGTGTGTGTGTGTGTGTGGAAGGGGGGGGGGAGAGGGGAGGATGTCATGTTTTTAATGATTTCTGGTTAGTCTAGAATGTGATTTTTCAGCAAAAGTCTTTATCATGTTATTCTTGTTCTAATTAAGTATTTGTTTGTATTAGAATGTGAAAATTCTTTTATGCTAAAATTACTCTTATTTATTTAAGAGGGTATTTTATTGCTACTATTGTATTCCATTGAATTTTGCTTACAATATAAACACTGTTGAAATGCTCTGAATGTGACTATTCAATTAACACCTTTATATTTGTCTTCCTTTTACCCTTGTAACATGTGGATCCCTCTCAATCTGAGGTCTCATGTCCCCCCCCCCCCCCTCTCTCTCTCTCTCTCTCTCTCTCTCTCTCTCTCTCTGGGAGAACTATTAGTGCACTTAGTTGCATAATGTGCATACTTTTAGAAGTGCTTAGGCAGTATTTAAATTCCAGGTAAGCAATTCTCTCTAAATTTTAGGACTTATTGGGAAACAATGGTGATATTTTCACACAAAACAGAATCACATACAACTGAAGTATTTGTCTCCAAATTATTGTTAGCTAAGTATTTTATTACAAAAAATTAAATTTTGATTGAATTTACAGTCTTTTTACTGCTCTTTAGTCATGGCCTACATCTTAACAGTTTTTCACATTTTAAACCAACTTTCATTAGTAAAAAAAAAAAAAAAGTTGACATATCCAATTCCATTCCATTTAAAATTACTTTGTGATTGGCAGATTGCAATTTTATGGGGAGGTGGGTGGAGTGTTGCTGGCATGTAGCCAACCACACTTCGTTCACGGCTACATATAGCTAGCTGCCATCCAACTGTAATTCTTGTTATCTAACAGGCTATATAGCCAAGAATTACAGTTGGATGGCAGCTAGCCCCTGCCACTGACCTAATAAAAATGTCAATCACAAAGAAATTTTAAGAAAAGTATAAAAAGCATAAATACAACAATGGTTCAATACATTTGGCAAGATGGAAGGCAAAACCACTAAAATGAGTAAACAAGGAACTAAAATTATGATAATTCTAGCACAGATAGACAGCATAATTTTTGAATGCCAGTATGGTATAATAAGAAACTAATTAATGTCTTTTTGGGTCATTAAAAATTGGATACTGCTGTGACTCATGATACCCAGCATTTAGCAGATTTCTAGAAACAATTTGTAATAAGCAGCATTGGTGTAAATCACTAGACAGGTAAGGTGTTAATGATTCTGCAAACAGATTTTTTGCCCCTCCTTTTTTTTATGTAAAGCAGAGAAACATGAGAAAAAAGTTGTCATACCGAGTTCACATAACAAACAATAATTTGTTTAGTCAGGATTACTTGACTGTGAAGTCTGAAATGGAGCTTATGAATGCAGTTAATGGCACAATATGTATTCCCATAGGAAACAAAGGTTTAATCTTAGATAAAAAGGCACATGACTGTTCCTACTACCTAACTGTTGGGAAAGGTAACAATAATGACCAGCATTCTAAAATATTAAACTCTCTCAACTGGCATCGTGGAAGTCAGATTACAATATTGTGATGTTTAGACTAAGGCTGCTTAAAGGTACAGAGGGCTAGATTTAGCATTGTCTGTAAAGTTTTTATTACAGATAACCTAGGTGAAGACAAATATAAAAGGAGATCAAACAGACCTCCTCATGTGATAGCATCTTGGACCCCCTACACTTTTAGATGTCATGTAGAAAAATAAGAACATTGGGATTCTGCAATTACTCCACTTAATATTTTGTTATCCTCTCAAAACTGCAGTTATTAACAACTCACTCAAATTTCTACTTCCCACTAATACACATGGACAAACATCTCATAATGCTTAACTTATTACATTACTTCCATGTGCCATCCATAACAAATCTTGATTCAGTTATTCACAATCCAACATATTTCTTGGAAGAACTTAAATATAGATAGCAGACAAAACAATCAATTTACAAACTTTTTTGGTAGTCTCTGATTAGTTACCATAAATGCAATGTGACTACTAGTTACTGTATTTTAATAAGTGAAACATATTTTTCAGTAAAAGTATATAAAAGTGTCTATGTGTATATCTTTCTGTACAGTAACAGTTTTACTGAAATATATATTTACTACCTTTTTATGACAAGACTGTGTTTTTATTTAATTAAATATATATCAAAGTAACAATTTCAGGTACCAGAGAAAGCTTGAAGTGCAGTCATGAAGCGTACATCACATAAAATAATGGCAGTAGAATCTGCTTCTTGTTATAAATCACATTATAAATGCAACTTTGGAATCACTTTCATTGAACTGAAATTTTTAACCTACATCATTTTTTTCTAAATGATATAAGTTGTATATGTATCAGGAATCGAAAGATTAGCAAAAAGTTACAAAAATTCAGAAAAACATCTGTGATGTTTAAACATACTTATATAAAAGCTAGACTATCTGTTCATTATTTACTGAGTAGTATATAAAATCACATTTACAAATAACAGACCATAAAATTGTTCATCCACAATTCAACAATAAAAATTTAAGTACTGACTGACAGTACCACAACATACATTCACAACACACACTACAGGAAGCTTTAGCTTCATATTAACTAAATAACCCATGAAAAATGACAGAATTAAATTCTGCCATAAACATAAAATGACTCTTCACTGACCAACTGATAACATGAAAAGCAATACCAAATTGCTTTTTCATGTGTAAACTTTGCTACTACATTTTTCTCATAAATTTTAGGGTTTTAATAGCAAAATATATTTCAGATCTGTTCTTATTCTTCCACTGAAGATATGAAATTCTGAAATACATTAATAAATATAAATATATGGCAACAACAGATATGTGACCACAAAACGTTTACTGCCTCTGTCCTTTAGAATACAAATTTATATAAAATAGCCATGAGCATATACTCTGTTGAAAACTTGCACATTCTATGACATTAGCAGCAATATATACAACACTATTAGTAATCTGAAGTAAATATGAAATCAAATTTAATCAAACTTCCTCACTGTAAAACATACACAAAGGAACTTGTATAAATTCACAATGCTGGCTTTTCTTGACTTAAGCCACTTAGCTATTTAATAAATTATTTTCTTAAAACTTGTATAGTTACAACAGCATTTTCTTTGATGCAGGTTGAAGACAGCCTTATAAAACAATAAATAACTTGCAATTCAAACAACAAGATTGTTCCACTGCCCTTCACGATGTCTAATTCCATTTTCACCAGACCCTCCTTTCCTTTCTTGTTCCAGGAACTCCCCCGAGCTGACTTGACTCATGCGAGCACGAGCTCTCATCGCCTCCTGTTTGATGATGATTTCATTCGTCAAATATGCCTCACGTCTTATTTCATCCCTCAGTTTCCGTGACATGTCAGGTATACACCACTCTACTGCAGCCATTACAATTCCCACAACATTCTGAAATGGGAATTTGCAAATGAGATTTTTTAAATTACACATTTCATGAGGTACCCTTAACAAGTAGCCTAACTGTACTTACAAGGGACCCCTTGAGTGTGAGGCCATAAGTTCAATCTCTAGTAAGGCTTATTTGAAAGTGTTATGACAGGAAAATTATCAGCTTCTAACAGGGTTGAGAAAAGCCAGCTTTTTTCTTTTTTAAAGAAAGTCCAGCCTAGTGTGTTAAATTGGGTTTTTATGAATTACATTGGTTTTTTGGGATTCTCTCCATACTGTCAAATTCTTATGAAGTAGTCTAGGTGACTTGACTGAGAATATATAGATGTGCAAACTGGACAATTAGGCTAATCCTTAAAGTGTGATTTAACCACATTCTACACGGAAAGTGAGAGCTTACAAGATTACCGATGATGCATCCGTTACACCTGCTGTGTACCATGTAGATACATCCAATAAGCATGTACTATCGCTAGCAGACGGAATAGGATAGATGCTATTCTCATGCATATGGAAGTGCTTTGGACGTGTGTAGACAACCAAGTGGGGAACCAACCTGACAAAAAGAACCAAGTTGCGAATTTATTTGAGAAATGTGTACTTATCTCCTGCAACGGGAACATAGTTATTTGACTCTACACACACACACACACACACACACACACACACACACACACACACAAGCCTTCGCAGCCTAGCTGCCTCGTCAGGCAGAAGGGAAGGAGAGGGAAAAGGAAATGATGAGGGTTTTAAGTGAGTGGGTAAGGAGTCATTCCAATCCCGGGACAGGAAAGACTTACCTTGGGGGGAAAAAAGGAGGGTAAACAAATACACACACACCCATACATTTACACAGACGCAAGTACAAAAGAACTTCTTTGGTTTCTATAGTATGTCTGCCTAGGTGTGTTTGTGTCTGTGTAAATGTATGGATGTGTGTGTATTTATTCACCTTCCTTTTCTTCCCCCAAGATAAGTCTTTCCTGTCCCGGGATTGGAATGGCTCCTTACCCTCTTCCTTAAAACCTTCATCATTTCCTTTTCCCTCTCCTTCCCTTCTGCCTGATGAAGCAACTAGGCTGTGAAAGCTAGCATTTGTGTGTGTGTGTGTGTGTGTGTGTGTGTGTGTGTGTGTGTGTGTGTGTGTGTGTGTGTTCTATTTATTTGTGCTGCTGTCACACCTGTGCTCCTTCGCCTGGTGAGTAAACTTCGTCTATTTTTCCTGCTAGGAATTTTTCGTCTACAATATTCGTACAGGCGACAAGGCACCAGTTTGCTGACACCCCCCTACACACACACACACACACACACACACACACACACACACACACACACACACACAGAAACCGAGCTTTCACAACTGTTGGTTGCTTCATCAGAAAAGAGGAAGGAAGGCAATGGAAGGGAAGGGAAAAAGGAAAGGATGCAGGTTTTAAGGGAGCGGGTAAGGAGTCATTCCAATCCCGGGAGCAGAAGGAGTCACCTTAGGGGATAAAGGACAGGTAAACAAACACATATACCCACACACATAAACATGCAGACACACCACGACAGACATATGCAAAATGCAAAGAAGTTGGACAGAGATACCAGTTGAGGAGAAGCTCTGTCCAGAGATTGGAGGCACAGATGTGAAATGGTAGGCAGGAATTTGAGATTAACGAAGGTTGAGACCTGGTGGGCAACAGGAAGAGAGAATATACTGAAGAACAAGTTCCCATATCCGAAATTCTGGAAGGTAGGTGTTGGTGGGAAGTAAGCAGATAACCCGGACTATGTAACACTGTGGCAAGATGTGCCGGCCATGCACCAAGATGTGCTTAGCCACAGGGTGGTCCTCATTACAACATACACTGTCTGCCTTTGTCCGTTCATGCGAATGAACAGTTTGTTGCTGGTAATTCCCACATAGTTTTCACAGTGCATGCATGTCAGCTGGTAAATCATGTGGGTGCTGTCGCAAGTGGCTCTGCCCTTAATTGTTCACAACTTCTGGGTTACAGGTCTGGAATAAGTGGTGGTGGGTTTTACATCAGTGCGGTTACATGGGTAGGAACCGGAGGGTAGGGAAGGTGGTTTGGGGATTTCATAGGGATGAACTAAGAGGTTACGAAGATTAGTTGGGTGGCAGAAAGACACTATTGGAATAGGGAGGATGTCATGAAGGATGGATTTCATTTTGGGGCAGGATTTAAGGACGTTGTATCCCTGGTGGAGAGCCACATTCCGAGTCCACTCTAGTCCCAGAAAGTATCCAGTGACAAGGGGGGCACTTTCAGGGTTCTTCTGTGGTAGTTTCTGGGTTTGGGGGGATGAGGAAGTGGCCCTGGCAATTTTCTTCTGTACCAGATCAGAAGGGTAACTGCAGCACGTGAAAGCTGTCATCAGGTTATTGGTGCACTGGTTCAGGGATTCAGGACTAGAGCAAACCCGTTTGCCAAGAAGACCTAAACTGCAGGGAGGGGACCGATATTAGACTATAAAATTTTCTTTGACAAAGAATTTTGACTTGGTGCAAAATGGGGTGTTACACTGTCACTGAATATTACATCAAGTTCCTCCATAATTTTTGATGAAGATTAATTACTGTGCCCTGCAATTGCATGTATTATAATTCCAATGGCTACCTCATAAGATCCATGACAGACTATTTCACAATCACAATCAGCCATCACAGTCCATCAGTTCCCATTACCACGCTACACCAATATGATTCTATATGCATTCTTTGAGAGTAGATACCTATTTAAATGTATTGCACATTTTGTGCTTCCCAAGGAGTTTAACTTCAATCTTGATGGTGTGAACTGTTGTTAGTACTGTGGTGCACCATTTTTCATGCAGAGTTCAAGGGACAAGTTAATGGTTTGTGTTAAACATTTCTCTGGATGTCAACAATGTCAGTTTTGTGAAGTTCAATACATATATCATATGGAAGTTTAGTGCTGGAGAAATATGTACTGCCAAAGTGGATTAAGGAGGGAAGGCCCCACCATAGTTAAATAATAATATTATTTGAAAGATGATGAGAAAGCAAATGTAATTACACACTCAGATCAAAAAAGGTCAAGTAAATAAAATAAGGCAAAAGTTAGTAGAATTACATGTATCTATAAAAAAGATTGATGCACAAAGCATACGAAAATTACCAGTGTCACACCTTAGCAAAAGATCTTGCCGAGAACACAAAAAAATTCTGCTCCTATGAAAAATCAGTAAGAGGGTCAAAGGCCTCTATCCAGTCACTCTACCATTTGGGGTGGTGACAGAACACAGAAAAATAAATGCCAAAGTTTCAAATTTAACATTTAAGAAATCATTCACACAGGAGGACCATGAAAACATAGTTTCATTTGATAACAGCACTAACTCCCAAACAGAGAACATAGCAATAGGCAGAGCCAGTGTAGAAAAACAACTAAGAGAATTGAAAACAAACAAGTGATCAGATACAGGTGGGGCACCAATCTTATTTTACAAAGAGTACTCTGCAGCACTGGCTCGTTACTTAGCTTGCATTTATCACAAATCTTTGACCCAGGCAAAGTTCCAAGTAACTGGGAAAAGGTGCAGGTGACCCCTGTGTATAAGAAATGCAAAAGAACAGACCCACATAATTACAGACATATATCATTAACATCAATTTTGTGTAGAATTGTTCAAGATATTCTCAGTTCTAATACAGTAAATTTCTTTGAGATGTAAAAGCTTCAGACCATGCATCAGTACAGCTTTACGAAGCATTGACTGTATGAAACCCAGCTTGCCCTGTTCTCTCACAGCATCTTGCATGCTATGGATGAAGGGCAACATGCCTTCATTTTCTAAAGGCTTTCAACACGCAGACTGCTAACGAATGTACATGCATATGGAATAGATACACAAAAATGTAAGTGGCTCAAAGAATACTTACACTAATAGAACCCAGTATGTTGTCCTTAATGGCAAGTGTTCATCAGAGACTAGGGTATCGTCAGGAGTGCCCCAGGGAAGTGTGACAGGACAGTTATTATTTTCTAACTATTTACATGATCTGAGGGACAGAGTGGTTTGCAATCTGTGGCTGTTTGCTGATGATGCTGCTGTGTACAGGAAGGTGGTGTTATTGAATGACTGCAGTAGGATGCAAGATGACTTGGACCCAATTTCTAGGTGGTGTTAGGCATGACAGCTAGCTCTAAATGTAAGGCCATGCAGATGAGTGGGAGAAACAAGTCCATAATGTTTGAATACTATACTAGTATTGTTCTGCTTGACAAGAGTTGTCTCAAATATCTGGGCATAATGCTGCACAGTGATATGAAATGGAATGAGCATATAAGGAAAGTTGTAGGAAGGCGGATGGTCAACTTTGGTTTATTGGGAGAATTTTGGGAAGATTTTATTGTCTATAAGGGAAGACGCATATAAAACATTTGTGCGAGTCCCTCTCAAGTACTGCTCAAATGTTTGGGATCCCCACCAGATTGGTTCAAAGGAAGATATAGAATCAATTCGAAGGTGGGTGGCTAGGTTTGTTATTGGCAGCTTTGATCAATGTGCGAGTGTTACCGAGATGTTTTGGGATCTCAAATGCAAATTGATGGAGGGAAGGCAATGTTCTTTCCGAGAAACACTGCCAAAGAAATTTAGAGGGCCAGAATTTGAAGTGGACTGCAGAAAGATTCTACTGCATACAAGTATTTGTTTTTCCCTCATTATATACTTGGAGTGGAACAGGAAAGCAAGTAACTAGCAGTGGTACTAGGTACCCTCTGCCATGCACCTATGGGTGGATTGAAAAGTATGTATGTAGATGTAGAAGCGTGATCACTACACTTTCCAGACACTCATTTGCTGTTGCCCTACTGATGCACACATTGAGTCATTGGCATCTAATATCATTCCTGTCATAATTGTTAACACACTTCCCAGTGAGCCTTACTAGAGACTGAACTTGCAACCTCACAATAAAGGATCCTTGTTAGAGTCTACAGCAAAATAACTACCCTGAAGGTATGTTGAATTGAGATTTTATCATTTAAGTTTGATGAGGAAACAAAAGAAAACTATAAGAATCAACATTTTCTTGAATTTTGGATTTACACATACTTGGAAAATCATTTTTATAACAATGATTTATCCTTATATCTAATATGTTCATAGAACAGATCAACTCGGTATAATAAAAACATGTAATAGCAATTTTCTTACGAAAATAATATATGGTCAGAACATAAGAAAATTATTTCTTAATTCCTTACATCCATGTGAAATAAATTCTCTCAAATGTCAGGAAAAAAAAAAAAAAAAAAAAAAAAAAAAAAAAAAAAAAAAAAAAAAACAACCTACCAGTTCTCACAATTACAGGTGACAATTTTGACAATTATCACAAAACAATATTCAATAATTATTGCTAACCACTACAGTGGAGGCCAAGCTTAATATAAAAAATGTTACAATTACCTGAAAGACAACTATAAATGCCAACCTTGCAGCCAGAACATGCCAGTAAATGGGTGGCCGCTTATAAGGACGAGGGTCCCAAGGAGGATTACGATATTCCAAATACCTAGAAACAGTTAACAGTTGAGAAATAACATAAAACACTACAGCACACATTAGAACATTGTATCACACCTACCTGCACATTGTGACATTTTCTGCATGACGAGGCGCATACTCTGGTGGAAAATGTGAGGTATTGAAGTATGCTAGAGAATGATTCAGAAAACCCTCATCAGTATGGTTAGGGTTGACCACTGACATATACACCAAACGTGGAATGAAATTCGAGGAAAATGCAATAATAAATGCCTGGAAAAATAAATAAATAAATCACCTTGCATCTGTCTGATGTAACACCATTTATTATCTAAACACTTTCACTTTTGGACAAGGTACTTACGTTTGTCACAACAGCTAGTCTTCCAATAATATCAAGTATACGAAACCATACTCCTATATCTTTAACTCTGTGAGGCACTGGACGTCTATAAAATTTGAGGAACTTCTTTGCATCCAGTCTCATTTCAAGCACATTATTGAGAAGTGCAAAGAACGGAGCCAGTGGAAAGGCCGCGACAAAAATTGTAACAAATCCATACTGCAAAACTAGGAAAGTTCAAAATACATTAATCTTGTGCTTTAAATCAATGAAATAGGAACAAATATTTTTGTACCATTCTTTGACCATGTACTTACCCATTTCCAGATACTCTGGAAAAAGCCCTCTCGGACCCCAATCCAGAAGCCTATAATCCTGGGCCCAACGTGTACTGCTCACAGCTTTTGCGTCTTCTTCTTTTCCAAGCCCAGTAAGCAATTTGAAAGTATTGTACCATTTCTGTAGCAATCTGCCAATAAAATATGATTAATTTAACAAATATAACTTCTCTGCAATAGTATTGCAAATTAAGCATGCCACAATTTTATTTCATAATATATTATTAAAGTATTATCTTCTGAAATCTGTACAAAGTCAAATTTTATACTATGGCCATTTTGCACTGTGGCATGAATTCGAAAAGTGCCGTAGGCCTAGTTGTGTCAGGGCCAGTGGAGGCACTACAGGCGGTGCAGCAATGAATTGCAGTGCTAATGTGGCGTGCACACCGCACCTGGGAGGACGAGTTCAGTTCATTGTTTACTTCAGTCAAACAAATGTGACTATTGTGTACAATTTGCAACATATTGATGACAAGTAAATGATTTACTCTGCATGTGTTTCACCTAACTCACTGCATCAATGAGACCTTTATAAATCTGCTTATCAAGCAGTATCGGGCTTTTTTAGCGAAACAAAAGTTTATTAGCAGATTTTGTGTGCAATTTGGTGGCAGATACAGTTTAGTTAGAACGGCTAGGCACCTGACCGACAGTAAGAGTGGTTGTAGTTTACCATGGCAGAGATGCACCACATGGCATCAGCAGAGGAGGTGGGATAGTGAAAGCTCCAGAATGACATCTATGTGGGATTTTCTGTTGTAGCTGCATCCCTGCAACCAACCTCCTCTGGTGTATTCCATTCAGTTCAACAACAGACAGTTCATCATGCTTCTGAGTCTGGCTGATGCTGTAAAATCACCACCAATCACAATAACACGACCTATGTTATGGAGCCAACTACAAGCCAGGCAGAATCCTATCTTGTTCTCTCCATACAACTATACCAACTGCTGCACTAGACAGCTGCACACAAACCACACCAAACTAATTGTGCCATAGCACACCACGTCATGCAGCTATCAAGAGAACCAGCCATCTGACTTTCACTACCCATGGTGCTACCAACTGCACAATGGCTTGTGAGACCAAGCCCCAATGACTCCTCTGACCTTCAACGAACCATGAACCTCTCGGCCATGATAGGTAGCTGGCATACTCAGTCATACTGGTTCCATCACTTGCTGCCAAATACATCAGTGATAGCTGCACACATCACACTGCCTCATCACATTAAAATAATCTAAAGAACTTCATCTGATGTGGCACTGTGATACATGAGAAACATTCTGACTAAATCCCATCCAAGTGATGGCTATAGCCTGATTGATTATTTGCATCTTCACCATTGCACCTCATTGCCAAAACCACTAGCTGCGACCTAATCATTGTGTATACCTGCACAAACATCTCAAAATGTGCCATTTCACAGTAAAATATTTAGCAGAAGTGGAAAGAGTCTGATTTCAGAGTATGTGACTGCTCAATACAATAGTTTAAGCTCTAAACTAACAGTGCTGACTGAGTAACTGTGGACAATGTTGAAGTGCACCATACAATACACGCTACATAAGTATGTGGAGAGTGAAATTATGTGAGATGGAAAGATCCACTAGATCCACTGTGGTTGAACAACCAAGATAAACTGTTGTGAAATCAAATAGAACTTCACTGCAAATATAAACGTAGCCAAAGTGCTGCAGTTAGGTAAAAAGTAAATCATGTCAAAATCAGTGTAAGGACTGCCATGCAAAAGTTGTTAAACAAGTTTGAGAGCTGTGTACCAACTTGACAGGAAATCCTACAAAACTTTGTCCTACATCAAATCTGTGAATCGTTCAAATATCCAGACACACTGTGACCATAATGACGTTGAAACAGAGGATGACCCACAAAAGGCCAAAATATTTGATTCCTTCTTCCAAAGCTTTCTCATAGAGGAAGATCACACTAAACCATCGCACCAATGACAAAATGGATATTGAAATAAGTGTCAGAGTGATAGAAAAGCAATTGAAATCACTCTACAGAAGAAAGGCAGCTGGACCTGATGGTTTACCAATTCAATTTTACACGGAGTATGTCAAGAAACATGCCCCCATTCTAGAACCTGTGTACTGAAGATGAGAGGAGTGAAGCATTCTAAGGATTGGGAAAAAAGCACAGGTCATTCCTGTTTAAAAGAACGGTCATCAATCATATGGGCAAAACTGTACACTTATATATCTGCAGATTTTTGGAACACTTATTTTTGAGTGTTATGTCATATCTGGAAACTATACACTTATATATCTGCAGATTTTTGGAACACTTATTTTTGAGTGTTATGTCATATCTGGAAACCAGAAATTTACTTTGTAGGAATCAACATGGTTTCCAAAATCAACAAACATGTGAAACCCAGCATACAACATTCATTCACATGAACCAGACAGCAGTGGATATAGGATCCCAAGTAGAGGCTGTGTTTCTTGACTTCTACAAGACGTTCGATACCATTGTGCACCATTGCTCAATATGTACAATGAATATTTATTTTAATTAATTCCATAATGGGCCTCATAATTTTGAGCTGTTTTTCATGGCCAGAGCAATAAGGTGAGGGACCACAAGCAGCACCATCAGTGCCGATGCTGCAAAATAAGAGCAAACAATAAGCTTTTTTCAAAAATCTTTTATACCGATATCAGAGCAATGAGGTGCACTGTGTGTTACAAGCCATGGCACACATTGGATTGGTCTTTGCAAGATTACTGCACTTCCTCCCCCTATGTAGGCCCCTTTATTCCGTTTCCTAAATAAATCACTTCAATGGCAATCATGACTTTAATTTATCATCCAGACATTCACTGCCCATACTGTAGCCCACAATCCTAGCTAGCCCATTCTGTACAACTGAACAAAGTGCAAGCATATGGAATTTCTAGCTAACAAAACAAAGCATGTCATTCTCAATGGACAGAAGTCTTCAGGTGTTAAAGCAATGTCAGGCGTGCACCAGGGATGTGTTATAGGACCAATACCTTTCAAAATATACAAATAGATGACTTCGTAGGTAACATCGGAAGTTCAATGAGGCTTTTTGTGGAGAAGGTGCAACACTGGAAAAGGGCTGCAACATATTAACACATGATGCAAGGAATGGCAATTGAGTCTCAACACAAACAGAGAAAGAAAGATCATTTATTATATAACTATGCAACAGCAGGACGAACACTGACGCAGTTACTTCCATAAAATATCTGGCAGTAGACATGAGGGGCCATTTGCAATGGAATCATAAGTAAAGCAGAAGCCAGACAGATTCAATGGAGGAATCCTCAGGAAATGTATTCCATCGAAGG
The DNA here is from genome assembly GCA_026315105.1 of Locusta migratoria. Classification (NCBI taxonomy): domain Eukaryota; kingdom Metazoa; phylum Arthropoda; class Insecta; order Orthoptera; family Acrididae; genus Locusta; species Locusta migratoria. Next base: position 116,327,207 of record CM048750.1, on the reverse strand, counting down.
AAGTAGGTTATGAAACTCTCGTTCATCCAGCACTTGGGTATTGATTATCAGTGTTGAATTCTTACCAGGTAGGGTAAGTAGAGAGAAGATCCAACAAAGAGTAGCATGCTTTGTTATGGGCTCATTTTGTACATACAAAAGCATTACTGAGATGATTAAGAAACTCCAGTGGCAGACACTGCAAGAGATGTTCTGTATCGTGGTACAGGCTTCTGTCAAAGCTCCGAGAGTGTCAGTTTCATGAAGAGTCACCCAATATCCCTCATCCTACGTGTAGCAACCACAAGGATAAGATAAAAGAGATTAGGGGCCAAACGGAGGCACACAGGCATTCATTTTCCCTGCAAATCATTGACAACTGGATTAGGAGGAAGTGACAATGGTACAAAAATACCCTCCACTACACATCATGAGTTCGCTTTTGAGTATGGATGTAGATGTAGACAGATCCCAATGCTCCACACAAAGTGATGCAATAAGGAGAAGGATGTAGTTTACCCATCAGGCAAGGGATCCAGAGGTTCCAACTTTTGAATATGGCAAATAGTAATGCGATCTAATATCGATGAGTGGGGAGGGGAGGGTTAGAAGGGGTCCAAGGGAAATAGCGATAAGGGAGTCATCAAAATTGTGAAAACAGTTTCTGTAAGGTTCTAGATGAAATAGGGGCAGCATAGCATATTAAGACTTCATTCTGATGTGTACAGTAGGAATATGTTAACTGATGGCATACTTTTTTTTAAGAAATCATTTTCATTTTTTCCACTAGAAATGAATTCAATGTTGAAGTGCTAAGAGTTCTTTGGAATACTGTTTTGTTTCTATGCACAAAGCTAAATCTCTCTGGGGCACCAACAGAGTTGTCATCACTTTGGAGAATCCTGCAAAATGTGTTTTGCCTGAGGTACCCTCAAATTGGAAAATGTTATACTATGCGATATCTGATCGTTCATTACGTACATCTTTCAAAGAATAAAACTGAAAATTAATGAACTCTTCTTCTAACTCTTCAATCTCACTGGGAGATAAAGACACCTGGAAACTGAGTCAAGAATTATTCCACAGATGCGAAGTTCATTTTTCTTTTGGATAGATCAACTATCTCAGCATGTAGCTTCTGCTAGATTCCACAATGGCGCACCATTGTGGATTCAATCCATTGTGATTCACACAAGGGCACACTAGAAGGTGTTGCTCATAACCAGTGTATTTTTGTCAATGACATCACACCAACGGACTTGAAACAAACTGAGTTTCACCGATGGAAAATAAATGACACCGATTTGTTATTTAAACCTGAAAATCGGAATTTGAATCACTCCAATTGTAAACTCATAATTTTTTTCAATTTGCGTAACAATTACGATTAAATCGTAATGGTTGGAACCTCTGGGGATTGCTCAGCAGCAAGTAGTAGAATAACACTTGGCAAGACATGCGAGTTGAGTATTTTTGAATTTGGACTGATTGAATGCCTTCTCAGCTGTGGTCTTAACACTTGTTTATTCTGGATCATTTCATATCATGTGTACAACTCACTGTCTCTCACCTATGTCCATTGCGGTATGTGTGGTGTCGCACAAGTCTAAAGTGCGCGCCACCTACTTTCGCCGCGCGCCGCCATGCACGCACGGCGCGGAGTTCTTACGACGTCAGCCACGAGCGCCCTCTGCTACAACTCCGCTCGTGGCCACCACTGAACGACATCGTTCACTTGGGACTGAGATAGGAAGCAGTTAACACTTCGGAATCAGATAGGCACCAGTGAAGACTTGGCTATCGGACAGGCACTAGGCAGGCCTTTAGCTCAACTATGTATCAGCATTCTGCCGTACTGAACTATATAAAAGTTAAGTATTGTATAAATTCTGTGCAATATATATCTCGTTCTAATTTACTCTAGTGTTTCTAGTTTCTGCTGTCCCACTGGCTGCTCACCTTCGTACCTGCACAAGCGTGCATCCTTTATTCCTGTGTCGGTCTGTCTACTCGGCCACCGACACCTACGACGGAAACAAGACACAAAAGCGGCGACGAGGATGGGATACAAAAGTGGCGACGAGGAGTGATAGACGAACCTTGGACCAGCCCGCTTGCAGCAGCCAGACAGCAGCAGCAGGAGCACGCAGAAATTGCTCCCGCCCACCCACCCTTATAATAATATTTTTGGGGGCACTTATCCTGTTACGTGTTTTGTGGACTTTTTTGTTGCAGAGTGTCCACTTTCATATTGCTTTTGTGTTTTGTTATACTTTACTTGTATGCGCGGCACCTAATCGGTCAGCATGGCCGCTAACCCGAATCCAAACTTAATAGAAATTATTCAGTTACAGACGGCGCAAATCACGCAACTACTGCAAGCGGTGTCACAGTTGACGGCACAGGCTCACCAACAACAACAAAACCAGCCGTCGCTTCAGCAGCCCACACCTGCAGCCGCACCGCTTCCTTCGTTTCGCCAGTATAACGAACGTGAGGAAGAATGGAGTGACTACTTCGCCCAATTTCAAGAACTCGTCGCAGCTCATCAAATTACAGGTCAGAGAGTGAAAAACCTTTTCTTATCGATTCTGGGCCCCCCGACCATCGTATTACTGCAGAAACTCCCCCCCCCCCCCCCCACGCATCTCCTCGTGATGTAGACTTTGAACAAATAGTAGATGCACTGAATGCTATGAGAAAAACGTTCTCGTAGCTGCGGCGCGGTACCGATTTTTCAGGCTTAAAAAATTACCTGAGCAGTCACACCAGGAATGGATCACGGAATTGAAGGGCTTAACCCGCCAATGTAAATTTACTTGCTCTAGTGGACTTTCTTATAGTGACGTGATGTTAAGAAATGCGATTACGCAGAACATTCAGGACCCCAGAATTAGGGCAGCAATTCTGAAACAGTCTGACCCCTCATTAGACAGTGTACTGCAGCTTATGGAAGCGCATGATACCTTTGACTTAGCAGATGTAGAAATGCAAAGCCACAGTGTTAAATCAGTGCGCCGCAACAGACGCTTTCCTAGCCGTAGTTCTCAGTATAGCACTAGTGATTCTTATTTTTCTACCGGCCGTGCTGAACAGACAGTGAACAGTAGCCAGTGTAAAAGTGTGACACAAAGGTCGCCCCATCGTGTTAGAAACAGTAATGTGAATAACGGGCGCCAACATTCATTTCAGAAAAATGTTTGTAAGTCTTGCCCCCAGTGTGTATCTCGTCACAAACGTGCGCAGTGCCCTAGTCGCAACGCAACCTGTTATCAATGTGGCAAATCGGGACATGTACAGTCTGTGTGTATGCAAATTAAGAACTCAAAGAACGGTACCGTTAGAAACAGTGCTTCGCCGAGTGCACGAACAGTTCATGCAGTCAATGTCATAGATGCTGTAGAATTGAACAGTGCTTTACTTGGTTCTCAAATGCAAGACAATTATTCTTCGCCTACGGCAAAACTATGTAGTGAGCCACTTCGCAAGCGCCGACGAGCGCGTAAAACAGTGCAACGGAAAAGGGTTCGGGACAAGCAAAATGACTATGTACAGTGTAATCCTGTAGTGAACCTAGTGCCTTCTGCAACTTCTCCTTGTAATAGTGCCCAGTACTGTGTAGCTAGTGACAGTAGACTTGATGTAGCTACTCAAAGTAATTTTAGTGCAGTAGCCTCGCATTGCGTGGACGCCGATCCGGCGGTAGTGCCATCTAGTGACAGTGTTGTTAATCTGCTGTGTGCCGACTCTGTGCCGCTTCCTACCGTAAGCAGCCCGCGCATGCGCAAGCGCCGCAAACAAGCTGCATTAGACGTTGCCCACATTCGCGCACCTGTCGGGCGCCACAAGCAAAAACTATTAGTGACTCTTTCGATCGAAAATAAGTCTGTGCAATTTCAGCTTGATACTGGTTCCGCTGTTACATTAATTAATAAAGACACTTATGAACTTCTGGGTTCACCAAAATTGTCGCCGTCACAGCAAGTGTTAACAGCATATACAGGACAAAATATTCCCATGCTAGGAACGTGTAGCCTGCCCGCCTCTTTTCAAGATGTAAGAAAAACAGTTGCTTTTGTTGTTCTTCAGGCCAAATCTACACAGAACATTTTTGGACTAGATGCATTTGATTTGTTTGGCTTATCAATTCAAAGAGATGTGCTTCAAATTTTGTCAGTAGTGCCTCAGGACAAAATTAATGCTTTATGTGAAAAATATAGTGACTTGTTTTCGCCGGAACTAGGTTGTGCAAAAGACTTCGTGGCACATGTAACTTTAAAAGAATCTGCAGCGCCAAAATTTCATAAAGCTAGACCAGTGCCTATCGCAATGCATAATACAGTTGCCGAAGAACTTAAACATTGGCAAGATAGTGGGGTGATTTCTCCTGTTTCTGCGAGTCAGTGGGCCTCGCCCATAGTAATTATAACCAAGCCATCAGGAAAACTTCGTCTCTGTGCGGACTTCAAATCAATAGTGAACAGTCAAACAATTGTAGACACTTATCCCCTGCCCAGACCTGACAAATTAATGGACAAATTAGGACAGTCTCGCTTCTTTTCTAAGATTGATTTAGCAGAGGCATACTTACAAATTCCGCTTGATGACGAGTCAAAAAAGTTTTTCGTCATTAATACTCACATGGGCCTTTTTCAATTTCAACGCCTACCCTTTGGCAGTTCTTCAGCCCCCGCTATTTTTCAGCGATTTTTGGAACAGCTGACAGTTTCTGTGCCGTGCTGCTTGAACTATTTAGATGATATTGTGGTATCCGGATGTACAGTTGAACATTTAGCAAACCTGGAGTGCCTTTTCAAAGTGTTGACTGCAGCAGGTCTACGTTGTAATAAAGCAAAGTGTTAGTTTTTTTTTTTTTTTTTCAAACTGAAATAGAATACCTAGACCATGTGATTAATGCCCAAGGAATCCATCCCTTACAGTCACATCTTCGAGCAATCAAAGACTTGCCTCCACCTAAGAATGTGCATGAATTTCAAGCAGTAATGGGAAAGCTTAACTATTATTTCAGGTTTATTCCTAATGCCTCTCAGATTGCACCTCCACTGCATCGCTTATGTAGGAAGAATGTTCCTTTTGTTTGGTCTAAAGATTGCCAAGTTGCCTTTGACAAATTAAAGTCTGCACTACTCGGTGATGCATGTTTGATTCCCTTTGATCCACAGAAGCCTGTAGTGTTAGCAGTCGATGCCTCATCATATGGTCTGGGTGCAATTTTGTCACATCGTATTGGTTCTCAAGATCGTCCTATTGCCTTTGCATCCAAGCTACTGACGCCAACACAACAGAATTACAGTCAGATAGAAAAGGAGGCCTTAGCAATCATTTACGGCGTCACAAAGTTTCATCATTATCTCTATGGCAGAAAATTCTATTTGTTGACAGACCACAAGCCTCTCACGTTGTCGTTCTCACCCACAAAGCCAATTCTGCCACGAACGACACAAAAGCTTCAGAGATGCTCCTTGATATTGTCTAATTATCAGTATGAGATTTTGTACCGACCTACCACTAAACATGCCAACGTGGTCACACTTTTCCGACTTCCGGTTGGCCAAGATGTGTTGTTTGATTCTTCAGAAATGGCATGTTGTCAAATAGACTCCAAAGATGCTTTCGCTGTCGCAGATTTCCCTTTGAACTCTCGTCGGGTTGCACAGTAAACAGCTGCGGATGCAGACCTAAGTGTGGTACCACATTTTGTTCGCTCAGGGTGGCCTGCCAGAGCCACAGACATTGATCGGCCTCTGGTTCGACATTATTTTGCACAACGTCATGCATTATATTTAAGTCAGGGTGTACTGTTGTTGCATACCGACAACGACCAAGCAAGAGTGATTGTTCCTCGTTCCCTGCAATGAGAAGTGTTACGCCTCCTGCATCAAGGACATTGGGGTACTGTTAGGACAAAGCAATTGGCCAGACGTCATTGTACCTGGGTTGGTATGGACGCTCAGAGCGCATGACGTCACAGTGTACAGTTTGTGCGGAGCATCATGTGGCTCCTCCGTAATGTTTCTCAGACTGGCCATGCCCCAAGGGACCATGGCAACGTTTATACCTTGACTTTGCCGGACCTTTCTGGAATACGCACTGGTTAATCGTTGTAGATGCTTTCAGCAAATTTCCTTTCGTGATTACCTTGAACTCAACGACAGCGTCTAGTACAATCAGTGCCCTAACATCAGTGTTTTGCATCAAAGGTTTGCCTGAAACTATAGTCAGTGACAATGGACCTCAGTTTGTTAGTGCGAAATTTCCACAATTTTGTCGTGTGAATGGCATTCAGCATATCACCACCGCACCTTTTCACCCTCAGTCCAATTGTGAAGCAGAACGTTTCGTTCGAACATTCAAGTCTCACATGGAAAGGATGAAAGGTCAGCACTCCAGGCAGCAAGCTCTTCAAATTTTCCTGTCTACATATCGGTGCATGCCACGTGATGGCCCGTCTCCTGCCGAGCTGCTACACAGCCGCCGTCACCGCACTCTCCTTCACCTGCTGCAGCCTCCCACGCACCGAGTCGGTTCGTATGGTGCTACGTGTTTTCAGGTTTCTACGCCAGTGCTGTACAGGGTGTTTGCTGGCAACAAGAAGACATGGTTGCCAGGCATCATTCAGTGCATGCTCGGTCGCAATATGTATGTCGTACGTTCTTCCACAGGGTCGGAGCTGCGGCGCCATGCAAACCAATTGCGCCTGCACAGGCCGCGCGATCCTGTCTCAGGTTTCTTGATTCCAGACTCAGTTCACCGCCAGGGAGCACAGCCACATCTCCCGCCGATGGGTCCAGCGTCCCTGGACTACGAGATCGTCCCGATGGAGATCGACGCCCCTCCGTCGCCGCCGCGGCTGACAGTGTCATCGAGTGGGAATCAGGGACCGGGCGTGCCCCCGCCGCCTGGGCCACACACCTCAGAAGAGGATGACCTGCTACCTCTGGGCGGAGGGGTGCGCCCTTCCGCTGGTTTTTGTGAGTTTCCCGGCGGATTGCAAGGTGTATACCGGGGCGCGGATGGCGTCTCGATCTCAGTCTCAGCTGCGACGCCCGTCCACCATTAACGCCCCCGCCCAGGCCCTCCTCCCAGTGCCGTCGCCGTGGCCCTCAGCCCTAAGCCACGACGACGCGGCGGTTTGGGGGAGAGGGGTGTGGTGTCGCACAAGTCTAAAGTGCGTGCCACCTACTTTCGCCACACGCCGCCATGCACGCATGGCGCGGCGTTCTTACGACGTCAGCCACTAGCGCCCTCTGCTACAACTCCGCTCGTGGCAAACACTGAACGACATCGTTCACTTGGGAGTGAGATAGGAACCAGTTAACACTTTGGAATCAGATAGGCACCAGTGAAGACTTGGCTATCGGACAGGCACTAGGCAGGCCTCTAGCTCAGCTATGTATCAGCATTCTGCCGTACTGAACTATGTAAAAGTTAAGTATTGTATAAATTCTGTGCAATATATATCTCGTTCTAATTTGCTCTAGTGTTTCTAGTTTCTGCTGTCCCACTGGCTGCTCACCTTCGTACCTGCACAAGCGTGCGTCCTTTATTCCTGTGTCGGTCTGTCTACTCGGCCACCGACACCTACGACGGAAATGAGACACAAAAGCGGCGACGAGGATGGGATACAAAAGTATGGCTTTACTAAATTGCTACACAATGCAAAGAAATGTGGAGAGGATGCGCTAACTGCAGTGAATCTTGTGCACTAACACACTATATGTATTCAACAGTTCCTGCAGTATGTATGAATTCATTTGACAGTTTGTGCAGTACATATGCAGTCATTCGACAGTTTAAACAGTACGACATTTCATGAAGGTGGTTGTGGAACTGTACAACACTAGATTATGTATGGTATAGCAACATATCTAATTGTGGATGAGCAGTTTAACTGCTTGAAGCCTAAGTACCACTTACATGTTCACAGTAATGGGTGTGTCCAAAAGGCTCATCGCTCTATTAAAAACACGGATGAAGGTGAAAATGCTATATGAAAGTGTTCCAGTGGTTGTACACCACTATACCACAACAGGACCACTACATAGTCCTACTGACAAAAAGGTACAGACATCTCTTTCCTAAGCAGATTGCTGTAGACCTTGCAGCTAGTACCAGTACACACACCTCTGACAGCATTTCATGGCAATTACTGTAAATCTGGCTGATTTGCAACCTAAGAAGCCTGTTAAATGTATCCAGTTTCAACCACACCATTGTCAAGAGAGAATGTTGGTGTAAGAAAACATTAATTGGAATCAGCAACAGTGGTCTAGAGTGAGGTGATGAATCCCACTTCATTGTGGTCACTAGTTAGTGTGGAGAGAAAAGGGAACACACAAAACACCACACAATGTTCATGAAAAGTAATGCTAAGGGTTACGCCTTCTAGTATGGGCAGCTATATGCACAATGGCAGAAGAATACTGTATTTCTTTGCATGAGGTACAATTATGGCACAATAGTATTGTTGAACAATATATCTCTATAGTGACTGTGACCAAACAGGACTACTGAAGGTCAAACCCAATAGAAAGCAAAGATTTTGACCCTATAGAATGCCCTGCATATTCCATGGAGCTGGGATTTTCTTGACAGATTCATTTGATAATGAAGAGCCCCTTGGTGAACTGTGCAAGAAATGAAATTAACTTTGAGAGAAGAGTGGGAATATATACACTAAGGACTCCTCATCAGTTTGGTAGCCAGCACAAATATCCATTGCAAATTTTTTATTCATGCCAGAGAAGGACATATTTCTTATAGAGTGTTTGATACCAACATTTATTTTGGGACTTTGACGTCTTTCAAATATTAGTGTGTACTGTGTTTCATCACATCCATCACTGCCTGTTTAACAATGTCTTAGTAGTGTCAATTGCTTCACTATAGTACATATATCTTGAATGTTTAAAATTTACAAATATTGAAAGTAATCAAACATGAAAATTAATTGTAAATCCAAATTAATCTATTGCTGTACCTATTATGTTATTTGTTGGTATTACTTGTGACATAAAAATGACTTAAATGACCAAGAATTTGGTGAAGACTAAATCCTATTCAAATTACTTTGCTGTTAGTATGATACTCACGGTATGACCATTTCCAATATGCTATTCATAGCTTGCTTTCCAACCATTATAATAGCCAGCTGTATACACAATTCCATAAGACAACCACCTGGACTGCACTGCAATTAAAATATTTTATATCAAAAACAATAAAAACTGCTGCAAATCACAATTTGAAATGAAATTTATGTACGTGTAAAAAGGATTAATTCTAATGACATTGAATTCCAGATTGACTATTAATTTTGTTTTACTCTGTGTTTAGAACACTAAGTTGTAACTTCAATTTACTCCATCCCTCTACTTCCCACCACTGCACTCAATACTAATGACAAAAATGATGACAAATGAGAGCTGGGAGAGGTATAATGTTCCACTGAGGCAGTCTGCATCATTCGACAAAGATCATTAATAATCCACATCTCCCTGTCGCATATTTGCAACATACATCCAACAAGGGAGAACAGATATACAATATAATGAACTAAGAGATTATTTCTCCATACATGGGTATGAGCAAGAGCCCGAGGATTCGCAAATTTTCATATACTGTGGGGCAGTTACTGTTCTGTGGTAGCAAAAGCACTAAAAAAGGACAGGCAAAAATACCAGCATGTCTATACTACCATATGTGCAGTAGCTAATAAACATGGTGCCTGTTCTGAAAAGAGAAGCTTCAAAAGCATTTGTAGGTGGCAAATATAAAAGGTAATGTAGGAAGCAAAAGAAAGAAGTGGCAAACTGTTGAGTGAAATCCTACCCCAGGTGTTTCCATTTTGCAGGAAAGTGACTATCATATCAATACCTTTTTGCTTGTGGTAACTAAATATATATCAGGAACAGCAGAGGGGCAATGGTAATTGATAAACATTAACAATGAGTGCTGCACCTGTACTATACTTTGTCTTCAATGTTGGAAAGAGCATTTTGCCCATAATATAACAAGTCTGTCAGCCTTCACTAAGATGATGTGGTCACAATATTACAGGAATGACATTATTTCCAGTACATAATATAGTAATTAGGACACTTTACAACTCACCACAAGAACATGGCAACGAGCTGTGACAGGCACATACAAAAGACACATACATACAACACTTTCAGCTATTGGTAATCGCCTTCTTCAGAAAAGAGAGCATTCACTCAATCACACAGGCACACAATACAGACATACAACCATCACCTCCAGCTGCTGCACTTCGAATCAGGGATAGGAAGGTTGTGTCATAGTAGTGTGGATGGGTACAGCACGGCCTAGATGGGGATAATGAGATGCAGCTTAGGAATGGAGAGGGGAGGCAGGTGAGGGGAGAAAAATAATAAATAAAATATTAAATAAAATAATAAAAATAAAATAAAATGCATGCATGCAGGTGTGTGTGTGCGTGTGCGCGTGTGTGTTTTACATAAGTGTTTTATATTTTTTATCTATATTTATTTTGTTTATTTTATTATTCTCCCCTCACCAGCCACCGCACTCCATTCCTAAGCTGCATCTCATTATTCCCATCTAGGCTGTGCTGCACCCATCCTCACCACCATGATGCAATCTTCCTATCCTCTCTCCCCTCCAATCCCCTCCACTCCCCTCCCCTCCCCGATTTACATGCTGTAGAGTGTAATTCGAAGTGTGGCAGCTGGAGGTAATTGTTGTATGACTGTGTTGTGTGCCTGTGTGATTGCATGAATGCTCTATTTTCTGAAGAAGGCCATGGCTAATAGCTGAAAGTCTTGTATATGTGTGTCTTTTGTATGTGCCTGTTGCAGCTCGTCGCCACGTCTTTGCGGTGAGTTGTAAACTGTCCTTATTACTATATTATCAATTCCAACCCGGACTTTCCATTATTAGATTATTTCCAATATTAAAGACAATGTGATATTATAGATGAATTTTAAAACACGTGTGTTGTAAAGAGAACACAAGAATGTTCATGTGTTAAAAATTAGTCTGAAAAGGTTTCATATATACAGATTATAGAGGAAAAAACTCCTAGCAGGAAATATATATATAACAAGTAGATGAGATTTACTTACCAGGAGAAGTAGCAAAGGTATGTGACAGAAACATAAATAAAACACACACACACACACACACACACACACACACACACACACACACACACACACACACATGTCCCAGCTATCTTGCTCACCCAAAATCTCTCTGTAACAGTAATAGCTATTGTAAAATGAGTTTCACTGATATCAATGTAAGGGTGGGACTCATGAATGTGCATATTTTGAAACATTCTGAAACAAAAGCATATGTGTGTTTTTAACACTGTGGGAAATCAATCTGAGAAGCCCCATAAAGCAGTAAAAGAAGAACTGGCACCTGGTGGAGACCTGCCAATACACAGTTGGAGAACCCTGAACTGTATGAGGGTAGAAGTGCTGAAGTGCAAGACAAACTCACAGTGATGGGGCTTCCTAAAAGACAATGAGAACACTCTCTGTCTGCGTGGTTCTGTACAGGATCCTCAACACCTGCTTATCTTTCCATATTTAGAACAACTCTGTACAATGGAAGACTTATGGGAGGCTAATGACAAAGCCATATCGGCTGCTAATTTTTGGAAGTTAGAAGTCTAGTTCCGGACACGGAAAGTAAGTAATACAAACTTACATTTTTTAACATGGTCAGTCTATATTATTTCTTCAGCAATCTATAACATGACAGATCACATAAACAATGGTGTTGATTGCATAGCAATACGCCAATTACATCCCGAGATATTGCAAAATGAAGTTGATGCTTGAAATACGTGAAATGCGCAGCTAGCGCACGTCCTGAGCGGCATGGGGTCTTCACCTGAGTGTCTTGACGTGCGCTAGCCACGTATTTCGCATATTCCAAGCGTCAACTTCGCTTTGCAATATCTTGGGTTGTAATTGACATATTGCGATGCAATGAATGCTATTGTTTATATGATTAGTCTCATGTTATAGGTTGCTGAGGAAATAATATAGGCTGTCCATTAAAAAAGAAAAACATAAGTTTGTGTTAAAAAACACATATGCTTTAGTTTGAGAATGTTTTAAAATATGTAAATTCATGAGTCCCAGCCTTACATTGAAACCGGTGAAAGTGGTTTTACAATAGCTGTTGCTATTTCAGAGGTATTTTGGGTGAGCAAGATAGCTGGGACACCCTGTATATAGTAAACCAAATGAAATAAATATTTTCACATAAAACAAACCTCTTCTTGTCTGAAACCAAGAATTCTGTTGTATTTTGATGGATAACCCACAAACTTTCCTTTGAGGAACGCTATGTAGAAAATAGATGTGTAGTAGTTCACAAACTGAAATAGGTAGATCTTCAAAGTAAGACTATCATCAAATTCTGTCTGTGTACGAAGAAGTTCCCATTCAGTAAGGCGAACTGCTAGCCAGTCATAGAACTGTAACAGATATTTCAAATATTAGAGGTCAAATGCTGTGGCAAATAATAAATTTAAAATGCAACAAATAAATAATAATATCATACCCAGTTAAGAGTCATAATGCATATCAAGTTGATTGTAGCTGCTGTTGCGGGAATAAACATTGTTATGTATCCTGTGGCATCATTATTAGGATATAGTGACAGTGAGGTCAAAACTGACATACGGTAAAGTACAACTCCGAAAACAGCACCAACAGCCAAAGCAATCTGGAAAATAAGAATGTCAGCGAAGGCTGATTAAGATTTTTGCAATCATTTTACCAAAATCAATAGCAAACACTATTTTGTTTGTACAGTAGAGTTGTTTACTGAGTTACATAACATCTGTTTTGTGAGTGTATGGCTGATTTTTACCAATGTTCTGAACATGCACGCTGGATTCACATAAATTCTGTTTGCTAATGACGTTATTAATAAATGCAGGAAAAAAAAAAAGAATGTATCAAGCATACATCAACATTGTTGTATGTCAGTTCAGCAAATTGTCAATGATAAACCACATCATTATAAACAGAAAAATAGTGTCAAGAAATTATTTTACTGTAAACTTGAATTTTCTAGCTGTCACCAACAATAATAAACCCACTGCAAATAAACAATAAACCCATTGCAAAGAATGATACAAATTGAACTAAAATGAGACAAATTAAGTACACCAAAATATAGGCTTCTTGGCTTCTAAAGATAACCATAAAAGAACATTCACTAGTAAGTGCTTCCTATGTATAGTCAACAAAAGAAAATCATTTACACAGAAAATGGCTGAGACACATTGGGCACTCTCAACATATTATCTGAGGAAGACGTACTAGGTGCAACATTGAACATTAATATGAACTGAACATTATACAAGGAAGTATATTAACAGTGATTGTGAAAAATTTAGTGATTTGACCAGCGGCACTAGAGATATATGGAAGGGACTGACAAACTCTGGGCAAGTAGCTAATGGTCAAAGAGCCTGATCATCAATTATTGAATCAGAGTTCAATGCCGGTGTCATTTTCAAGATAGGTACGAATGGCCTTTCTATGGTGGCTCCTGTTTTAAAGAGTTCAAGCCTGGTGCATATTATTTGTAGTCTTTAATGGAACTTTGATTATCTGTCATCATGCCCTGAAATGAGAGACATCCTACCCAAGATCCTTCTGTCCCCTCTTTAAGTGGTGTTCCGTCGGCCACCCACACTCCACACCATCCTAGATCATACCTATGCCACTCCCAACCCCAATTCCTTACCACAGGGATCATATCCCTGTGGAAGACCCCGATGCAAAACCTGCCCAGCACTTCCTATTCCAGTCCCATCGCAGGCTTATCCTACCCCATCAGAGGTCGGGCCACCTGTGAAAGCAGCCATGTGATATACCAACTCTGCTGCACTCATTGCAAAGCATTTTATATTGGTATGACAACAAACCAGCTGTCCATCAGAATGAATGGCCACTGCCAAACTGTGGGAAAAAAAAGATAGACCACCCTGTGGCACAGAATGCAGCTGAGCACAACACTCTGGATTTCAATGGCTGTTTTACTACCCAAGCCATCTGAATCCTCCCCTCCACCACCAGCTCTTCTGAACTGTGCAGATGGAGTTGTCCCTTCAAAACATTGTACGGTCCTGAATCATCCTGGCTTCAACCTAAGATAACTCCCAATCCCTGCACCCTATGCCTAACATCTCCCCTCCCCTTTCCCTTCCCACCCATTATTGTATATCCATGTCTTCCTTACAGTTGTGTATCACCACTTATATTATCACCTTAATTTATTACTTTTTTTTTTATTATTCCTTCCTATTTTTCCCAACTTTATATTTTTGTGTTTTTCCTAACTTTATCTTTCCTTTTTTTCCTATTTTTATGTTTCCTTCTTATCATTTCAAATCCCAACCCCACTCCCTCCCTACACTCCTCTACACTTCCCTTTTATCCTTTCCCACCCCTTCCCTTCACTGTATTCATTGCCGTAATTCAAATTCCCGCCTATCAGAGCCTTTAAAATCCATAATGCATTGCAGAACTTTCCATCCCCACCCAGCATCCTTTCCCCTCCACTTCCCACCTCACTCACAGTCTAGCTTGTGTTTCTGGAGTGTCCAGACATGATAGTTGTGTGTGTATAGCTGTTGAGTGATTGCGTGAATGTATGTGTTTCTTTTTCTGACAAAGGCCATGGCTGAAAATTTAAGTTGTGTGAATGTGATTATCTGTTTTCATGTCTGTCAGCAGCTCAGCGAGCCTCTTTACGATGAGTTGTTACCTATCCTCCATTATTGATATTTTGTTCAAATTTGTGAATTCAAGGCAGAAACACCTGTGTGTTTCAGACAGATAAGTTTTGAAGTGTATATATAAAGCATAAGTGGTATAAGCTCTGCATGTAAAATCTTTTGAATCAGAAAGTAACAAATACACTGTTAAAAGTGTGTTATGCTTCCTTTAGTTTGAGCTGTATACAATCTACAATACTAGAGCTTATCAAGACTGTGAATTTTTGCATATATTTGAAGAATGTCCTCATTTTCTGTGGAATGCTTCAGAATCCAAAGACAATCATAAGAAGTATTTTAGAAAGTTGTGCAAAACATTATTTTAAACACTGAAAATGCAACCATTGCTGTGAATGTATATTTATGAATATAGAAATATGGTTTAAAAATTAATTTAGTGATCTCAGCAATATGAGAAACTTTGACACAAACAATCACAACACCAAACTGAAAGGAAATTTTGTCGGTAGATTTAAAATGTATTTAAAAAATAAATGCATTTAAAGAGCTACTCATTAGGAGAAAATTCGAACTTTAATACATGTAATTTGTAACTTTTATTATATGCACATATAAACATGTGTGAACACTAGATTTGGGTCAAGTACATCTACATCCAAACTCCGCAAGCCACCTCATGGTGTGTGGCGAAGGGCACTGTGTGTACCATTGTCACTTCCTTCCATTCCAGTTGAGTTTGGCTCGTGGGGTAAGGATTGCACCTATGTCTGTGTGGGCCCTAATCTCTGACATTATCCTTGTGGTCAATTCTTAAGATATACATAGGAGAAAACAATATATTGGTTGAGTTCTCGAAATGTTTGGTCTTGGAACTTTGACAGAAGCCAGTACCACGATACAGAATGTCACTCTTCCAGTGTGTGCCACTGGAGTTTCCTGGTCATCTATGTGATGCTTTCACAGTTACTAAATGAGTCCATAATGAAACATGCTGCTCTCTGTTGGATCTTCTCTATGTCTTCTGTTAACCCTACCTGGTACAGATCCCACACTGATGAGTAATACTTGAGCACTGGCCGAACGTGCGTTTTGTAACCTACTTCCTTTGTTGACGGACTACACTTCCTGAGGATTCTTCCAATGAATCACAGTCTGGCATCTGCCTTACCCAAGACTGATTTCATATGGTCGTTGTATTTCAAATCATCCGTACATCTACTCCTAGATATTTTATGTAAGTAACTGCTTCCAGTGTCTGTCCTGCTATTGTGTTGTTATATATAGAAGGAGACTTTCCTGGTGGGGAAAAATATGTATAAAATAAAAATTGTTTGACTTACCCAAAGTACAGGCTCATCGATAGAAACATAAAACACAAATAAAAACACACAAACATTCAAGCTTTCGCTACCACTGGCAGCTTCTTCAGGAAAAAGAGGAGGGAAGGAGAGGAGAAAGGGAAGGATATGGGTTTTAAGGAAGTGGAAAAGGAGTCACTTCCCAGGAGTGGAAGGACTTACCTTAGGGGACCTTTCTTTTTGTCACCTAAGGTGTGTTTGCGTGTGGATATGTGTGAGTGTGTCTTTAGTTATTTACTTTCCTTTTTGTCCCCTAAGGTGAGTCCTTCCACTCCTGGGATTGGAATGACCCCTTTTCCACTTCCTTAAAACCCATATCCTTCCCTTTCTCCTCTCCTTCCTTCCTTCCTCTGTTTCCTGAAGAAGCTACCAGTGATGGTGAAAGCTTGATTGTTTGTGTGTTTTTATTTGAGTGATATGTGTTTCTATAGGTGAGCCTTTACTTTTGGTAAGTCAAACAATTTTTATACATATGGGGGCCGAGCAATTGGTGGTGCACCCCTTGGTGGGTATGCACTAAGGTGGCATTGAAGAGCTGGTTATTTGTCAGGAGGCCAGACACCTAACTGCCACAATATGGCCTGCAGGAAGAAGTAGAGGCGGTTCTGGTGCCGCTGTTGGCATAATGAAAGAATATTGTTCAGTAAAACATTTATTCTAAAATGGTACTCCGGGCGACCAGGTCGATGACATTGGCGGCCTTCCGGCGCTGACAGTGCGACTGTGTCCGCAGTAGCTCAGTGGGCGGAGGTAGGCGCTCTGCTGCCACGCCGTTTGTTGTGTAACTGTACGGTGGAACGTGTGACTGAGAGATTCACACGTCTGGACGGGTGGATCTCAGTCCCCACTCTAATTGCTGCCTCGCATCATCATCATAAGCATTGATGGTTGTTATGGAGTCGTGATGTGTACTGACTCCTGGCAAGTAGGCGTCTTCCCTAGGAACACTGGAGTTCCAGTGTGCAGGACATGGAAGTATATATAGCGTGTGTGGAGCGGCTGATATTTCCCATATGCACTAGTCATTACCACATTGGCCCTGTCATACACACGTGTCGGCATTTTTTATCTTGCCGTGTTCACTTAACAGGTTAGCTGGTGGTTCCAGAAGGTTTTGTATACACGTCATTCCATTAGACATAAGCATTGTTTCCTGCAAGCTCGTACTGTTCCATTTAACTTCTGCTGATGCATGCTATTCAGTCCAGCACATGTGCATCTATTTCTGTCACCTCGACCCAGTAAGTATGACGCAAAGTAGCTGCTGTTCCCCTTCCGTGTTCTGTCGACACACCGCCATGTTTCTACAGCAACCAAGACTTGGAAAAGTTTACCTCTACAGAGCTGGTGTGCAACAATATTGTGAAAAACAATGGTCCTCTAACACTCCCCAGTCACACAGTTGGTCTGGTATTCCATATGCTCGCACTTTGTTCATCACGCGATGGTGCGGAATGATGTGAAATGTCTTGAGAATGTCAAGACACGCAGCATCTATTTGTGATCCTCTATCTACTGCCCTCTGGATCTCTTGGGTGAATAGCAAGAGATCCAAATGAGCAGTATATTTCTCCGAAGTGTGAGAAAACTAGTCTGGAATAAGGAAGTTCCAAGGAGGTGTAAGGAGATAAAGTACAAAATGTATTATGCACCCATAATAATTTATGCAACTGAGACCTGGACAAGGACAAATGGGAAATAGTGCATAATCCAAGCCAGTGAAATGAAATGCCTAAGAAGTATGATAGGGAAGACAAGAAAATACAGAGTGAGAAATCAAGACTTAAGAAAGGAAGCTGTAATATAAAAGCTAAATGAGAGAATTGATAGGAATAAACTAAGATGATTTGGACATGTAAAGAGGATGGAGGAGGAAAGAATACAAAAAAAGATGATGGAGATGCAGTTTGATGGGAACAAGGTGGAGTGATTCAACAAAGAAGAGTTCAAGAAAGAGAAACCTGGACTGGGACAAAGTCATAGGAGAGGAATGGTGGAAGGATAGAGAAAAGTAGAGGAGTGCCATAAGTAACCTAACATGGTGGGAGCTGGATAAGGGTATCAGAGGAAGAAGATGATGATGAATGTACATCAGGTGAATAAGAAAACTACAGCCTAAACTTCAGGTCCTCAGCTCATAAGGACCAAGAGTCTAAAAAATGTCTTTCTTAGAAGAAACTATCACTGTGTATGGAAATCAAAGTAGTCAATACAGTTTATCACATATGGAACAAAAATACGCTCTACTATGATGACAAATGCAAAGCACACCACATTCACTGATGAAACTTACATTTAATAACAGAATAAAATCTATCAATTCACAAGATGAACAGCAATTTTTTTAACATTATCAATTATGAGGTCGAGAGAGAGAGAGAGAGAGAGAGAGAGAGAGAGAGCGCTTTCAATCATCAACAATAATGTGGGATGCAAATACCCATGTGCTTGAGAAAGGATTGTCCCTTATTCATCATCATAATTACACAAAAAGCATGAAAAACCTAAATATGCATGCTCAAGTAGTAATTAAAAAATGGTCACTTGTCAAGTGAAGTAATCAGGCAGCTTATAAAAATTTCATTGTTTTATGAAGCACTGATCCAAATTCAATATAAATTTACTTAAAATATATATACTGAAACTTACCAGAAGCAAAACAACTGAGAAGCTCAGAATGGTTGCAGGTACTCTTACTTTCCAGAATGGCACATAGGGCTCCTCCATTCCAGTAACAACATTTATTTTGTTCCGCTTCGTATGAGTGAGACGTGCCAGATATTCTGGACGGGGATGTTCAGCCTGGACATCAAAACCAGTGAGCCCCCAGCGATGTACAATGCTAGCTGAGTAACGTTTCCATAGTTCCAAGAACAATGTTGCTGCAATTTAAAAAAAAGAAAAAACTAAACAACACCTGATTTGTCAATCCTAGCAGCCATGAGAAGAACAATGATAATATGAAGTACACAAAGTTAGCTCTTTATAGTTTGTTTTAAGTTCAGTGCCAGGAAAACCATTTAAAACTGACAGACTGACATCAGTGAATGAAAATAAAAAAAACTGAATATACAACATAAAAGTGACAATGATGCTTCTATTTCTAATAGCAACTATATTGGCCTTTAAAGTACTTGGTGGTGTAGAAATAACTCATATCGAAGAAGCAATTTCTTACAACAAGTGACAGTTGTTAATAATTGCATATTCTTCAATCCACCAATGGAATTTGTTCGTGATTTTGCATATTATGGTGAGAGGATGGTAAAGATAACATAGTTATAGAGAAAAATTGTTTCATCTATATAAACCATGTGATTAAGAGGGTAAATTATCACCAGTCAATGAATTCAGAGGAAGAAGGAATATTATTGTAATTTTTTAAAATCTGTTTAGATATCTGTAGAAAATTTACAATCTATAGGTTTAGACAGAACACTGATGAAGGAAAGTCTGGACAGAATTGCACAACAAGGCACTAGGTATTTGAAGACAATTACTCTCACTGTTTCTATCTCATCATGCAACATAATGTTTACTCTGCTAAACCTGTCAGTAAGAAGGCAGCATTCAATGAACTTTCACCTCTGTGGGACCTATCTGCACATGACAACGATCTACCATCCAATGGTATGGTGCAACACATCCACTGTATCTTAAAGGCCGCCCTCACCTGCAGTTACACAAAGTGGACTGTTGCTCTGCCCTTTGTACTGCAGAGCCTCTGCACCACCCATAAGGCCGAACTTGATATGTTGGTACAGGCAGTTAGTTACACTGCCAGGCAGCTTCCTAGAGGTGGCTAACCTCCCATGGCTGATATCACACACAACTTTGTCACTAGGTTGTGGGACCATATGGCACAGCTGCGATGCACTCCACCCCAGCACCACAGCTTACGCGAAACGTTCATTCTTGGCAATTTCCCAACATGCAACCAGGTCATGCTGGACATCAACACTCACATCAGCCCATTTTGACCGTACTATTCTGGCTCTTAGTGAGTATTTATGGAGAACTCAATGACATACACAATCTACCTAAATGGCACCACTACCATATACAATCTACCTAAACGGCCCCACTACAATACACAATCTATCTAAACGGCACCCCTACAATTGTGTCTATCAGTAGGCAGAGACCCACCTATACACTGACCGACACCAAGCCTATTGTCTCAATCGCAACCCTAATCAACACCCCCACAGATGACTGACGCTGATGCTCCTGCCAACAACACCAATCCCCTTGAGATGCTGGCGGACAATGCTACAGCTGAGGCGATGGCTGATAACACACCTACCTTGTCTGGACCCATCCCTAATCCAATGATTGTCAGCAATGCTGACGAACACAGTCCTGACACCATGAAGCCCACACCTCTTACCCCACTCCTCCCCTGCAGGGTACACCTGACAACAGTGCCACAGACACCCACTGCCGCACCACCACCTGTAATGCCATCACCACTTCTGCAGTGGAGTTACTTCAAGTGCTCTCGGCACCACAATGCCAATCTGCTGCTGCCAGTTCTTGTGTCGGAGACAATTCATTTGTGCCATGCTCACTGTGTGTATTTCCAGCTGACAGACAGCGCTGCATAGCCATAAGTTGCTCCAAGGAGCCAGCAATCAGCACTGTTGCACTCCTGCTTCCACTACTCCAAGCCAACAACATTGCCCAGCACCCGTCCACAGCCACTTCCCTCTCCCACAATCGGCCCCAGCACCCCTCGCCGTGCTCACTGTCAGCTGATGCTGATGCAGCTGATGCACTGCACAGGCCCATCTCTCAGGCAGCACACCACTGCCACTGATGCCAGCTGCCACCCTCACATCTCTGCTGGCATCTGGACACCCAGCACGTCCCCTTCACACATCCGTCACCTGCATCATTGACAGTGCCTGCTGTACCATCACTGCTGGTACACACTTCTCCACCAATACTAGTGTCCAACTCCAGTACACTACTCTCTGAGCAGGGATTTTTAAGTTGTGACCCTTGGCTGCACAATATGAGAGGGCAGTTGGAGTGTGGCAACTTGCTCATCAGCCTGCTAGGGGAGGCAGCTTTTTTTTCTGGCGGTGAACCAGATGCCAGTAGTGTACATCAAAGCAGGTCTGGCTTAGGTAAAAGATTTCTTTGGCTGGCTCCACCAGTTCACCTTCACAATGTGCCAGTGGCCGTGGCCAATGACGTGCCAGTGGGAGACTGTGCCAGTGTTCTTGAGCTACTGTGATGGCCAACATGCAGCATGCTACAATGCAAATGTCCCCCCACACTGCGCCTTCCACCCGCAGCACGACACGTTATCTTCAGTCACTTTTTCGGCTCCACATCACTGTGTTTTTGGGCCAAGGGCCATACCGCATTTTGTGCCGTCTGCATAAGTAATAAAAATACTTTGTGTATATATTCTGTGTGTATTAACTTTAAGTGGACCAACATAATCCCTCTATGTCATACCTGGAATGCTACAAAAATGGTTGACTCTCAACTTCACAGAAATTCCAATGATTTCATTTTTATGGATGATGGTGCCTCACCTTTCTTTCAATTTGGCATGTAGCATTATCTCAACACCATCACAATGTTGGATTGATAGTGGTGAACAACATCTTTTGCAATTAGTGTCCTGGATATCACACTTTGTGATTTTTTTTTCTGTGGGGGTACATGAAAGACAGACACTTTATACCATCTACGGCAGCTACTCTTCAAGATCTAAGAAATCAAATACTTGAAACTTAGAGTTCTATAAACAGGGGCCTGTTGAATTGTGTGTGGAATGGAATGATCTACTATTTTAATGTTTCTCAAATGATGCACATAGCTCACATTGAGTGTCTAGCATTGAGTCAGAGGACACACAAACTCTGAACCTTCCTCTGTTCATTGACATGCACAATGTGTTCATCTTTCATAGTTTGTCAGTAGTAAATAATTGAAATCTGTTGTTTGTTTTTGGAGCACCCTGTATTATAGTATGAAAGTGCAAGAAATGAGCACAATGTAGAAATTTATTGAAAACTACAAATGTTATTTCTCTTGTTTCTAGTCTAAGTGCAGTTTTCTGTAGTCCTAATTTGATAAAATATGTATTGTAAGAGAGAGGAGTGAAAAATTAACTGGAGGGATTTTCTTAATCTTCCTCTATAAAATTAATCTTTTGAACACAGAGTTTGAATTTTGATTTTGATTTGCTATTGTGAATTTTAGTTTTGTGTCATCCCATTGCACCTGGTCAGTATATTGGTGCCTATGACAGATATTATCTTTCGACAATATTCTGGTACATTAGTCTTTGAAAGCTTCACAAATTTCCCTTTTAACAGCCAAACACATTTCATTTAACTTCTATCTATAGCAGGATCAGCTACTGTGTGACGCACTGCATGGGAGCACAATGCGTCACATACATGTGAGCTGAGTTTCATCCTCTTCGTTAATTGCTTGCCCATTCTTATAAGTTCTCATTATTGCACAATATATCATTTGACATTTCAGTGAGGCATTTTTTAGTCAGCACACCATTCTTCAGTTAGGCGGCATCATGATGTTTATGGCAGAAATGAAATTAACAATTCCACTGGCAGTTTAAATAAAAAGAACAAATCGATTATCACAATCCTTTAAAAACGAATGGGTATGACAGAGGAGAAGCATAAGGTTTCTCAATATTGCAAAATAGATGTAGAATTGCACGATCAATGGTTACCGCAAAATTTGTTGTAGCAGTGAATGAAATTACAACACCATGCAGAAATAATTTAAAGAGTTGATTAGCAGTAAACACAAAATATTATGAGGGGTGTTCAAATGAAAAAAGTATGAAACGACACTGTGGGTATAACTGAAGTCTCTATTCAACTATCCCACGGTTTAACAAGCCCAAGGACTACCTGATCCCAGAATTCCTGTGGCTGTGACAAATGCCAGTTCTCTACTGTGTCCTTCAGTTTGTTATCTGAGTTGAAGTGCTTGTCTTTGAGATGATGTTTTAGCAGACCAAATAGATGGAAGTCACAGGGTGACATGTCCAGACTGTAGGGCAGAGGCTCAAGCTATTCCCACTTGAACTTTTCCAGTACACTGTGTGTGACCCTGGAGACGTGTGGACACTCATTATCATGGAGCACAATCACTCCCTCCATGAGCAGCCCAGGCCATTTGCTCTTTGACTTACATAGGCTATTGAGTGTCTCATAGTACACATCACTGTCAATGGTTTTTCCATGCTCGAGAAATTCGATGAATATCAGATCTTGGATGTCAAAAAAGATGGTGAGCATCTCCTTGCCTCTGAGGACACGGCCTTGAATTTTTAGTGGGAGGTGACGATGCATGCTTAGCGTCAATGTTACTGGCTTGGTTATTAAGACATTTTATTCCTTCTCATTTGAACACCCTTTGTACAATGAGTAAGACATAAGAGTCACTGTTGTGTACATTGGGAAAAACTTTGTGCTAAATTTGCAAGAATATAAACTAATGATACGAAAAGTAAATTTTCAAAACTCACAAACACCATTTCATTGTATGGTAATTTTTCATATAGCGTACCAGTAACCTAACAAGAGGAAATATTGCTGTCTTATTACTTTCTACATACCGTATATGCTAAATCAAAACTCCATTTTTCCATACTATGAACCTCATCAGGCACTGGCTAGTGCACAACCATAATTGTTCTATGTAGTTTTTTATTGTTCTATCAATAAAGTAATGTCTGTTAACATAAAACATATCTACATAACAATACACTTGGTATATTGCAATACTTATGAGATTTTCTGAAGCAGTGCTCTGCATTTATTTAAATAGCTTCCCTATTTTTAAGGAAGAAAATAAGTCTCTTCTTTGCATAACTTAACACTAGTTTTCATTGTGGTAACAGACTTTGTGATCAGTACACATCACTGTACTTTACCTACTTACAAAAATAGTAACGATATTTCAATGCTTGCAAACATTCCTGTGCTGCTTTCATTACCCTGCATTTATGTTCTCAATGACCATTACAGCTACCCTCCATTAGTCATCATCTTTAATAATTTCCTTTTCTTTTCTTGTAAGGAGGCTATTGGTCCAAAATCTGGCATTTTGATACCATCTTATTGTAGTAATCTGCCACTACTAAATGTGTTGTAATGTAGCAATGTATGACACTCCAAATAAGTCATGCCACAACCAACGTGTGCACCACTGGCTGTGAAGCAGTGGCACTGATGGTACGCATGCCACCTAGCGACTGCCGGTACCCACATGGATGAGGCTGCTCTCCGCTTGGGCAGTTGCTGTTTATCACCGTAAGTCATTAGTTCACAGTAGAGTACCAGGTCATAGTTACTGTAGAATGACCAGTTAGGACGTTGGTGATGAGGTGCATCGAATTTACGTGTGTTTACTGCCGCCTATGCGGACTACAGTTTCCTGGCCTTACCTGCTGACATGGACTTATAACTCCCTCCTTGGACGCAGTTTTCAGCTGATTCCCTTCAAAATCTGGTCACAATCATGACATCTCTTGCTGAATGTTATTACTTCGCTCCAGCAGGTTCTAATGCATCCACGCCATGTGGTCAACCAAATTCACTTCCCTCCTGCCAGTACTGTTTCATCAATCACGACAGGGCATCTTGCCCTCGACACTGGGTATCATTGCAACAAATGCCAATAAAAGAGGCATATGGCTTCGGTACGTCATTCACAGTTGTCTTCTACAGATATGGACATGGAGATTAACCTCATACAAGGTTTGTAGTCTTCTCCCTCCATGGCCTCAGTTTCTTTGCTAAACTTTTACACCTATACGTGGCTAGGGTTATCTCCATTATCTCTGCTGGCACGAGCCTTGCACAGTTATAGTCACCAATGTAGTCCAGTGGTAGGTTAATTTACCACCCCCATGGCCTACAAATCTGTGGTGTGTTCAATCACCTTCTTAGTGGTGGATGATAGGCGGTAGTAAATATTTTTGGCTTGGATGCCTTTACTTATTTTGCCTTTACTATTTCTGATTCTGTCAATCTTGTGGTGCCTTTCCAAGAGCTGGAATCCCTTTGTCAGGAATTTTCTTTGCTC
The DNA here is from genome assembly GCA_026315105.1 of Locusta migratoria. Lineage (NCBI taxonomy): Eukaryota > Metazoa > Arthropoda > Insecta > Orthoptera > Acrididae > Locusta > Locusta migratoria. Next base: position 116,302,007 of record CM048750.1, on the reverse strand, counting down.
TTTTCTGGTGAACTGGGGTGCGCTACCAGGTGGCCTGTATTACAATGAAGCCTTCAGCGCAACCAAGACTTTTTCATGCCTGCCATTTCCAATTTTTTTCGGCCTACTGTGGCATTGCCTGATTAGGCTACGTAAAGTCTTCAGTACTGGGTGCTATTCTTGTCCCAATGCAATTATAAAATTCATTTCTGGCCCACCACCCAGCTTTCCAACGCTAATGCACTTTTACTCCTCCTCTGTGGTCTGGACCCGGATTTTGATCGGGAAGGGCTTCTCTGTTTTTATTTGGATGAAGAGGTGAAGGCTACGGTCCAGGGGTTCCCTATTATGTCTTCTGAATTATTGGCAGCTGTCTGTACCGATCCAGTGCTGTACATGGTCTTGAGATACATTTGTCATGGCTGTCCAGACCTCCTTCCACGCCAGGCTTCAGATCCCATGCAGAATTATTATTCTTTTCGATGGCGCTTGTACAAATGTGAGGGGGGTTATCTTGTATATAAAACTCTTCTGGGTTTTGGACCGCATCGTCAAAATATCAAACACTTCACCGAGGGTTATCTTGTTGGCTACCTATGATTGTCAGCCTTGCGAAGTCGTGCCTTCTGCTTTACAGTCACGAGTCCTGTCATTGCCGCATAAGGGACACTGGGAGGGCCTTGCACACCTAAACTTTGGCTCAACAGCGCTTATTTGACCAGGTATGGATGGGGATATCACACCCTCGGTGGTAGCTTGTTTGTCTTGTGGCTCTTAGCAGGCATCTTCACAGGAGTCACTTTCCCCTTGGCCTCAGCCCAACACACCTCAGGAGCGCATCCATGTGGATTATGCTGCTCCCTTTCTCCACTCTATTACTTTTTGTAATCAATGCATACTCGATCTTTCCCTATGTCATGAGCTGCCGTATGATGTCTATGGCAATGGCCACTCAATCAATTTCCAAAGTGTTTGCAACTGAAGGCCTTCCAAGTATCTTGGTTTTTTTTTTTATAACGGACTTCGATTTACCTCTATGCCTTTTCGGGACTTTTTGTTCGCAGTTTGGGGTTTGACATGTCCTGACCGCAACCTTCCACCCCCGGTCCAAATGCACTAATATGTAAGAATCTTCTTCAGTGGACGAGGGTCTCCCTAGTTCCTCTTTTTGTACCAGTTCACTCCGGTGGGTGATTACAGCCCCGCAAAACACCTGCATGGCCGCCAAATGCGCACATTACTGCATGATCTTTTGCCCCAAGCACAGGCAACCTCTGTACAGCTGCTGAACCTTTACACTCTGCCGTCTGGGCACAGGGGTTGCCGCAGGGCCCACTGGTTGCCGGGCATCATCACGGCCTGGCAGGGCCATCGCATCTGCTGCACCGTCTGCCGCGGAGTATGGTACACCGCCTCTGGGATCACTTACGCCCTCAGCCCTGTCCGAACCACCTCCACTTCTGCAGACTCCTACCACTGCCGTCACTGTCTCCCCCCCCCCCCCCCCCACATCTTTCAACTCCACCATCATTCGTCACTGCCCATCCTTTACCGGCAACCCCTTCGATTCCTCCTCCGGTGCCAGGGGGTCCATGCCCTGTGTCCTGCATGGGGTCCCCCCGCCGTGCCAGAAGGGGCAGTATCGTCCCCTCTGGCGACACTCTCTGTGCCTTCAGCAATGCCTGTGACCAGCGGGCGCACCTCCACACCCTGGGATGCTGTCTCCATGTCCAGAGGGACAGCGGGGGTGAGGCCCAGCACAATAAAGGTCGGCTCCACGGTGACCCAAGGGCTGGCCCCATCATCATAGATGGGTGCTCCGCCCTCTCCGATATCGGGTCACTCCAACGCGTCAAGCTCACCCATCATTGCTGACTGTATCCCACTGTGGACGGGCCACCTTTGTCCACCGCATTCCAATCAGTATTGGCTGTACAGCCATGTGCCAGCTCGCCAGCAACTCCAATGCAGCTACTACAAAGGAAATATCAATGGATGTCGCCAGGCAATGTTCAGCACCCATTGACATCTCCCTCTAGGGGGGAGCAGTGTTGTAATGTTGCAGCATACTACACTCCAAATAATGCGTCTAGCGACTCTTTTGTGTGCACCTCCGGCTGCGAAGCAGTAGCATTGGTGGCAGCCAGTACGCCACCTAGCAATCACTGGTCTCTGCACTGACCTAATGAGGATGCTCAGGTAGTTTCTGTTCATCACCTTAAGTGATCAGTTTACAGTGTCAGTAGAGTACCAGACCATAGTTACTGTGGAGTGATTGTTAGAACAAAATGCATTATTAAAACAAAGTCATTGTAGCTTTTTCTTCAATTCTTTGTTCAAGAAGAATTATTAAAATAAATAAGTCAGTGATAAAACCAAGGTTAAGGTAACAAAGAGGCATGAGATGATTATTGTTTGAGCAAGTGGTAAGCAGATAATGATCTAGCACAAATCTTGCTTCTCTAATTTTGAATTCAAATATGTATTGTCACAGCAAATACCTGTTAAATAATGACATAATTTGAAAGGCACTTTAATAAGAACAAAAACAAATTTCAGGTTGTTACTTACCCCAAAAGGACATGAATATTGCGAAGAACACAGTAAATGGATTGTCAAACAAGTATGTGATGCGTGCATATGTACATGTCTCTGCTAGGTTCCAATATTCACATGTTCTGTCACATAGTGGACACATTGTAATATTTAAGCTTTCATTGCAAATGTCTTCACTGTAATTAAAGACATGTCATTAAGTTATGAGTATAAACTTTAGGTAACAATGAACTTAATACAGGTAAATTTGCAGGTAAATTTTAAATCCTTTGTTATTAGTGACGTAAATGTTGGAAAATTGGCAATTGTAGGAGTAGTCAGAATTTTCAAGATAACTTCAACAGTGAACATGGAGAATATTTTCATTGAAAACTGGTAAGAGAAACAGATTGCCATACAGTGTTCACATGCCATAAAATTTAAGCGCTGTAAGTGGGCATGTATCCTTTAAATGTGCTATCATACTATAAGAAAATCAGATATCAGAATCTAGGAAAGAGATAAAGTGAACTTCCTAATTAAGTTCATGATATACAGATGAGGTTTTAAGAAACTCTGTAAACTAAAAGCAGTATTAAATGGTGTGCAGCAACAAAGTTACAGAAGATAAATTTTGAACTGTAAACATCAAATTACAATCAGTAAGGAATTGTTTTTGTTTTAAAATAGTTCCAACTTATTTCTTTACAAATTTTTGATCTATAGAACTGAGTTATCAGAAACCCAAGAACTACAAATCCAGTAGTTGTCAAACTATGGCTCTGCTACTGTAGTAGCCAAAATACAACTACTGATGGTCACATTTGTTGCAGTTGTCATCAATTTTTGAGATAAAGTAGTGTCTTACTATAAGAGATCCCCACTATTTTTCAGATATATAATTTTAGCTTCATTTAAACTATACTTTAATTATTCACTGTATTAGCATCCCTGTTCCAACTAAGAAAGTTTTCAGAATCAGCCACAGGTGTCATTTCTCTTTTAGCAATGTAAAGAATTTGTCATTACTGAATTGCTTTTTAGATTAAATTAATTGTTTGTATTTAACTGTTCACAATTTCAAAGTTAAAAGTGTATCTGTATCAATAGGAAGCACATGTTACATGCAAAATAAATAATAAAAACAATAAACAACAAAGATGTTGTAGAACTTTACAAAAATATCAACTAATATGAGTAACTCTGTATTTACAAATCTATTACTTTCATATAACCTTGACATGTTATTTCAATTCATCCTGTTAGGTTAATGCCTATTAAAAAATCTTAGCTCAATTTCTGTGGCAATAAACAATTGCAAATATCATAAAATGTTCAATGAGGATTGAAATAAAGCTACTTAAAACATGTTAAAATAATTTTTGTAAACAATTTTACAATAATATGTACATAATTTTATTTTCTACAGAAAGTATGTTACACATGCCAACAATACCACACATATTAACAAATAACAGATTCATTCTTCACATGATCTTTGAATGCTGGATGCCATATTAATTCAATTCAAGTACCTTCCGTTGCAGTGATTTGACATGAGCTCTATATCTGTGGTACAAATCAATAAATCAGTTTATGTGGATTAATCTAGTTGGTTTGATTATTACAACCCAAACCCCCCGAACCGTTTTAAGCATTTTCACACACCTATCGCACCGGTTGACTGTGTCTTCAACACAACTACTACGCTATGACAATGCTGCACAACACAAATGATGTGGATGCTCAAATTCAATATTATCCTGGTTTTATTGCCTCCACACCACAGGTAATTCCACCAATCCATCCTGCTTCAGCTGTTATGCTGAGTTATGTTGATATACTGCCTGATTAATGAGCTGTACAGGACACACCACCTAACCTCACAACAGACTCAGGTTTTGTCTCTTTCATGAGTGCTTACCATCGAGAGAGACAGAAATGTGAAGATGAATGAAACAATATGACTGCGTTCCACAGTGCTAATGACTCTGCAAGTTTTTACACAAAAAAACCACGAAAGTTTAAGACACCTGACCATGTGACTCTTAGTGTAGTGCCCCGCGCACAGCCGCCATCAATCGCTCTGCCATCCACTCAGTACATAGCACCCCTCAGTCTGTCGTAAACACTCCGACACCACACTGGATGTGGTTCCTGTTGTTCATCTGCTTGTTCACCACAGCACTGTGCTGACCTTCTGAGTTTCCGAGACATTTGCCGATTTCTCAACACATCAGCCTGCTACATATCAGTTTCCGGGCCCACACCCATGGGAGGACACATGACTCTAGTCTCTGCTGCTACAGCCTACACTCATGCACACAGCCTACCATCACATTATGTGGACCCTGCTGACCTTCAGTAGCTGCATGATAACTTGGGGAAGCATAATCAGCAATCATACTCGTTTATGAGCCAACCCTCTCAGCGACTGAGACGACTACCAAAATTACCAGCACTAAGTGGTTTGCCCTGGTGAGAAATATGTTCAAACTGTACCATGTGGCAGATGATAATTCAAAGTTTCTGTGCCTCACAACTCACCTGCATAACACCACCTACCCCTGGATGTCATAAGTGATTCATTACTAAATATGCCAACAATACACACTTACGTGTAATCATTCAGGCTCGGCCCACATAGGTATTAGTAACATTTAACACCTCATGAATGAATGTGATACTTTTTTTCCCTTATCAGACTTAACTATTTGATCATTAGTCCATAGCTTACAGTTTACTTAAAGTAAACTGACCTAAGGACAACACAAACACCCATGCCCCAGAGGCGGGGTGGGGACTCGAACCCCCAACAGCAATCTGCCACGCGCACCGTAGCACTACGCCCCTGTACACATGGCTAATCCACCATGGCAATGTAATACTATCAAGAGTAAAGCAGTGGAAGTGAAGAACAGTTATGTGAAACTCAGCGCATAAATGCATGACCATCGCACCAAAATCCACACACTCTGCTGTCAAATATCTAACATGACCATAGAATTAGCTACCAAGCAGTCACCCTCTATAACCTATGTGACAAACTAAAGCTTCAAGTTTGTTACTGGATAGGGGATTTCCAGTCAGAGGAGAGAGAGTTTGTAGTAACCGATGGTAAGACATCGATTAAAACAGATGTGATATTGGTCATTCCACAGGGCAGTGTTATTGGTCCTCTGCTGTTACTTATTTACATAAACGATTTGGGAGAAAATCTAAGTAGCTCTCTTTGGGTGTTTGCAGATGATGCCGTCATTTACCATCTTGTAAAATCATCTGAAGATCAAAACCAACTGCAGAACGAAATGAATAAGATATCACTATGGTGTAAAAATTGGCAATTGACTCTAAATAATGAGAAGTGTGAAGTCGTCCACATGAGTATGAAAAGAAATCCGTTAAACTTTGTTTACAAGATAAATCAATCAAAAGTGAAGGCCGTAAATTCCACAAAATACCTAGGAATTACTATTATTTCAGACTTAAACTGGAAAGAACACACAAATAATGTCGTGGGAAGGGCAAACCAGAGACTACATTTCATTGACAGAACCCTTAAAAGATGCAACAGAACTACTAAAGAAACTGCATACATTACGCTTGTTTGTCCTTTTTTGGAGTATTGCTGCCCAGTGTGGCATCCTTATCAGGTAGGTTTAATGGAGGACATCAAAAGATTCCAAAGAAGGGCAGCTTGTTTTGTATTGTCACAATACAGGGGAGAAAGTGTTACGAAAATGATACAGGATCCGGGATGGGAATCATTACAACAACGGCGCTTATCGCTGCAGCATGGGCTACTTGCGAAACTCCAATCGCCAACATTCTCCCCCCGAATGCAAAATTATATTGTTGACTCCACTTACATAAGTAGAAATGATCATCAGAATAAAAAACATGAAATCACAGCTCGAACGGAGAGATTCAGATGTTCTTTCTTCTCGCGCACTATTCAAGAATGGAATGGAAGACAAGTAGTATAAAGGTAGTTCGATGAACTCTCTGCCAGGCACTTAAATGTAATTTGCAGAGTATCCCATGTAGATGTAGATGTGGTGCAACAACAGACAGAACATGGAATGCAAGCTTAACACTAGTGAAGTAAGTGACCCGATTTACTTGCTTGAACTAGACATAATTTCCAAAAATCTGTTTCATCTGCATATGGAGATTGTATGTGAGAATGGCGTGACCTGGGCAATATAGAATAGTGTCCATAAAGTGTGTACTTCATGACAATAATCGAAGCAATATTACTGCAGGAAGATGCTTCTTGACACTTTGTTAGCAATTTGTACTTGCACTACCCATAAAAATTAGCTGTGACAGAACAGTGGCATGTGCTGCTGAATTATTGGCACTACATTCTATATACAGGACTTTACTCCCCCCCCCCCCCCCCCCAACGGCACTGCAGGAGAGCTCTGGTGCAAGCCTGAGCTCACGAAGAACCTGAGTTTGAGTGGTCTGTTATGGTCTACTCTGCAAAAGGAATCTTGGCAACAATGAGATCCTTTTAGTATTTATTGATTTTAAAAATCTGTGGAAATGCATTTGGTAGATCTTAGTAAACATGATGGTGGCTTTCAACTTAAAATCTTAAGAGAGAAAACATTTCATTCATGACAACACATCTAGTGAAAAATTTTATAATTTTGACACCTGAGTTTTAGTATGCTTTCCGGTAGAGGGTGGGCATGTAGTTGCACCTTTACACTTTTGTTCCACAACAGGTTTGGAGCTATATTTGCAGAGGTCACAAAATTTGACCGAGGGTGTTCATGTCATGGCTGCTTATATGCAAGCTTCTCTGTACAAGTTCTTGCTATAAAGGTGTCCCTCTGTATTAGCTATCTCCAGTTGTGGACACTCAACTGAAGATGGCTGAATGATTGTGAGGTGAGCTGAGATTCTGTGACAAGTAGTCAATGGAATCCATCTGCAATCCCGTAACTACATAAATTAGTTTTTGTATCATTCATTTAAGCTGAACACTTTGTTTCCATTCTGAGTTAATACCACAGATCTCATATTTTCCTTAAAATTTATGCTCTTAGTTAATGTAGGTATGTTGGGTTTTCAGCAACATGTCCAACAATAATTGTTCTTTTAACTTACTTGTCTGTAACACAGCAAGTCACAAATATATCTTACTTCATCTTAATTATTTTTAAGTTAAAAATATATTATCACTAACTAACAAGTAAATGCAACATACCTTAAGCGATTGTAAAACATGGTACAGACTCCATAGAAGAAACATATAAGACCAACTACTGAAGCAGGTATCAACATATGGGAGTAAAACCCAAGCCAAGCAAAATATAAACCAAATTTAACACCAAAATAATCTTTTACATGATCTACTGGCTGGAATTTTATCCATTTTTGCACAGATGCCCACTCATGGAATAACAGGCCTCTCATGCATGACCTGTCTCTAAAATCACCCTGAAAAATAATTCAAACACACATTACTATTGCTTTGACATAAACAACATACATATCCCAGAAGATACACTTGACAATTCAATATTAGTATACCGATAACTAAAAATGGTACATACATCATGGAGAGGGTAAGCAGCCTTGTATACACCTTCTGTGACCAATCTATTGATTCCAAATGAAAATAAATCACCAGACTCATCAGAAAATTTCTGCCGCTGTAAAATAAAATCAACAACTAGGATCCTTACTGCAGGGGTGAAGAAATTTGGTGCATCAACATCAAATCTAAAAAAAGAAAGTAGTGAATTAGGGTCAATAGCAAGTATTTTATTCCATCAATGAAGATCATTTGAGAGATTGTGAATGTATTATAACAAAGTTGACTATTCATATTTTGCTCTCTTACTAACAGTTTAGTCCAGTTTATGTTGAGCTAAATCTAACAACATTCATACAGAATTTACTTACAAATATTCTTTATCTCTACTAAATTCTGCAGTCAGCTTCCGTTCCACTGGCTTGAACACTTTGGGATCCACTCGCACAAACTCTAAGGCACGCTTCACAAGTGATTTAACTTCTTGCATAATGTCAAATGAAGGTTCCTCTAAATATGTACCCTCGATCTGAAATGGTAATATATTGTTTATAGCTTAACACATCATCAATGGACTACTGAAACTTCAAGGAAACACATTTCCATGTGTAAAAAATATTTATTGCAAGATAAGCTAAATCAGCAAAACTCTAAATTAAGTACTACTATTTACAAAGAAACGAGATTTTGCATCATTATGTTGAATATCAAAAATTGAAGCTCTAGGTAGGCAAATGTGTAAGAAAACTAATTGTATAAGAACCAGAACAGGCAAATGAATAGTAGGAAATATGAATAAGGAAAGGGATTGGTGGATTCACTTCAGAATATCACTAGACTTTAAGAATCACCACCTATATCAACAATGTAGATTCCTGGATAAAGCAGTATGCAAAATAAGGGAAAGGCAGCCACTCATCTAGAGTAGATAGATGTGTAGAGCACAGAAAACACAGGAAATTGGATTTAGTCACTTTCAAGATGTTTGCTTTTCTTTTAGCAGTAGCAAACACATTCAAACAAGCAACCACATAAAAACCCACACGTACATTCCTGTGGCCACACATTAGTCTGCTCTGAGTGAGTGGCTGCCTTTTCCTTACTTTACATACATCTCCATTCTATGCTATAGGAGTATACTGTGCAAGAATTATTTGTCTTTGATAAATTCGTTGTCACTAGAGATGTAGATAAACTGTTCCAGTACTGATGTGGTGCACTCACCAGAGAGCACCAGTGGCCAAATGTATACTGCTTTCACAGTTCAAATATCTGTGGCTCTACTAGAACTCAGTAGATCAATGAGTGGACCATCACAGGGCACCATCAGAAACTCAATCATAATGGAGCAAACATTGGTGCATTTCAAATTGTATTGTGTTAGTTCTGTGACGCAGACAAGCAACCATTCAGAAAGACATTGTTATTGTTGGTTTTGTAGGGGACTAAACAGCTAGGTCATCAGTCCCCTGTTCCTAGCTAAGAGTCCATTGTCAAGGCCGTAAAAAATAAAACAAAGCTCCGAAAATAAAAAAAATAAAAACTCATAAAAGGGACAGGCTGACAATGAACAAGTCACTGACAAAACAAAAACACACAATAGGTAAAACAAAGTCATGAACTCAACTAAAACTGGACAGCAGAGTACCATGGCTGGCTGACCACAAAGATAAAACAGGATGAGCTAGCCATACTGTACACATATTGTACATAAGGGTTTTAAAAGGTCTTTAAAAGTGCTGGATAGATGGGGACCTGAGGTATCAGGCTATAGCACCCACCACTAGATTGAGTTGTAAAATCCAGCTGCGCGAATAAAACTTAAAACAGAATTAGCCATGGAGGCATCATCGCCTAAAACAGAGTAGCGCGTCCAGTAGGTTAAAAGACTGCCACAAGGTGGCTAAAACTGGGCAGTCCATCAGAAGATGGACTACTGTCACTGCTGGTCCACACCGACATAGAGATGGGGTCTCACGGCGAAGGAGATGGCTGTGGGTCAACCAGGTATGTCCAATACAAAGGCGGCAGAGGACAACCAACTCTCTGTGGATCGGCCGCAGTGAAGATTTCCACAGAGCTGTGGACAGGTACACTGCCAGAAGCTTATTTGGTGTATTCGCCGTAGCCCACTCATTGCTCCAAACCTTGCGCACCTTCTTGTGCAGTGCCAACTTTAGGTCCGCTTCTGTGACACCAATGGTTAAAGGTGGCACAGTTGTGGCTTGTTTGGTCAACTGGTAGACACATTAGTTCCCCGGTATGCCAATATGGCCAGGGGTCCACAGGAAGACCACAGAGCGGCCAGATTTGCCAAGAGATTAAGCAGTGTCTTGGATGGACTGCACTAATGGGTGACGAGGGAAGAACTGGCTGATCACCTGTAAGCCACTCAGGGAGTCACTACAGATGACAAATGACCCCCTGGGGCAGACTCTTGAGATGTTCTACAGACTTTAGGATGGCAACCAGCTCTGCAGTAAAGACTCTACTTTCACAGGGTAGTGAATGCTGTTCGACATGGTTGCCATGAAACATGCATCCCCAGCACGACCATCTGCTAGGGACCCATCAGTATAAATGGCTGCAATGCTACGGAAACAATCCAAGACATGCAGGAACTGGCGACAGAGTTGTGTCAGAGAAATGGAGTCCTTCGATCATGGGTCAGATCCAGACAAAGCTGCAAACGGGGAATGGACCAAGGAGGGGTTTGAAAGGAATACTGGAAGGTGGCAGGGAGTGGATGGGATTCAAGGGACGAAAGGATAGAACGAACACAGAATGACATCGGATAACCCGTCAGGGCCGTCGTGGAGGGATAGGGAGTGCAGCGCCTGGGAAAAGAAGCTGGTGGTTCGAATGGTGTGTCAAGGCTTGCACATGGGCAACGTATGAAGCCAGCAGGAGTTGCTGGCGGAACCTCAGGGGAAGGACCCCAGCTTCAACTAAGAGGCTTGTCACAGGGCTCATATGAAAAGCCCCTGATGCCAAATGACCACCACAGTGTAAAATTGGGTCTAATGCCTGCAGTGCTGAAGGTGCAGCTGAATCATATACTATGCCGCCATAGTCTAGGCGCGACTGCGGGAGCGTTGGGCGTGAGGCTCCCCAAACAGTATGGCTGAGACAGCACAGTATGTAGAGGTGTCGCCAGCACTTTTGATTGAGCTGGCGAAGGTGTGGCACCCAGGTGAGACGGTCATCGAACAACATGCCTAAAAAAACAGTGCATCTCTTCGACACGCAGCAGGTAATCAGCCAGATATAGGGTGTACCACCCGACAACGACAGAAATGCATCACCTGGGTTTTCGATAAAGAAAACTGGAAACCGTGGGCAAACGCCCACGACTGCACCTTTCGAATAACTATCTGAAACCCCCGTTCAGCAATGCCAATGCTAGTGGAGCTAAAATATATGGAGAAGTCATCGGCACACAACGAGGTGGAAACCGATGACCCCACAGCAGCAGCAACTCCATTAATAGTGACTTAAAATCAAGGGCACTAAGAACAGATCCCTGTGGGACTCCGTTATGTTGATAGTGAGGGGAGCTGAGACAGGAACCAACACGTACATGAAAAGAACGTAGGGTGAGAAAGTTCTGTATGAATACAGGAAGTGGACACCGTAAGCCCCAGTTGTACAGCGAAGACGGTATATGGTGGCACCAGGTGGAGTCGTACGCTTTCTGCAGGTCAAAGAAGACAGCAACCAGATGTTTGTGGCGTGTAAAGGCTGTACAGATGGCCGACTCCAGCGACACAAGATTATCGATTGCGGAGTGGTCACGATGGAACCCACCTTGTTGTGGGGCCAGGAGTCCCCGGTCCTCAAGGATCAACATAAGCCTCCGACTCACCATCCGTTTGAGGAGTTTCCATGGAACGTTGGTGAGGCTGATTGGTCGGTAACTATCAGTCACCTACGGATCAGCCCCAGGCTTCATCACCGGGATGACGATGCTATCCTGCCTTTGAGATGGGAAGACATCCTCAACCCAGAGACGATTGAGCAGGGCGAGAAGCTGGCGCTTAGAGTCTGCTGATAGGTGTCGGAGGAATTGGCTGTGAATTCGATCAGGTCCAGGGGAGGTATCTGTGCAGGCAGCAAGGGCACTGTTAAACTCCCACTCAGTGAAAGGAATGTTGTATGCTTCCCGGAGTCCCGTTCGAAAAGGTAGCCGTTTTTGTTCTGTGCGCTCTTTAAGGACGTGGAAATCCACACCGTATGAAGCGGTCACTGAGGTGCAAGCATATTGGTGTGTCAAATGCTCAGCTATGGTGAGAGGGTCATTATAGATTGTACCTTGAATGCTGAGGCACAGAATTTCCGCTGGTGGGCGGTGCCCGAAGAGGCATCGAACTTGCGACCATACCCATGAAGGTGATGCTTGGGATCCAATGGAGATGACATAACGCTCCCAGGAGGCCCTCTTCCTTTGCTGGATCAATCGCCGTGCCCGTGCCTGGAGATGCTTAAATGCGATAAGATTATCGAAGGAAGGGTGGTGTCGGTGGCGCTGTAGTGCTCGCCGACGTTCCCTGATGGCGTCAGCGATTTCCAGTGTCCACCAGGGCACCGACTTACGGTTGAGTGATCGGAGTGAGGTGGGAATGGTTTTCTCAGCAGCAGAAATTATGGTATCTGTGACCTGCTGAACAGCGGCATCAATATCAGCCAGAAGAGGAGAGTTAAGCGCAACAGCTATGGAATAAGATGGCCAGTCGGCCCTATGGAGGGACCAGCGAAGCAAACCGGCAGCAGGTGGACACTGTGAGAGCGACAGGAAGATAGGGAATTGGTTGCTGCCACACAGGTCATCGTGGACCCTCCAAGTGAAATGTGGAAGCAGACTTGGGCAGCAGATAGACAGGTCTATGGCGGAGATTGTTCCGGGTGCTACACTAAAGTGTGTAGCAGCACCGGTGTTAAGGAGGCAGATGTTCAGCTGCAGTAGAGTCTCAACATCTCTACCCCACGCCGAGGTCTGTATCCCACCCCACAAAGTGTGGTGGGCATTGAAATGCCCCAAAAGAAGGAAGGTGGGGGAAGTTGGGCGACCAAGGCAGGGAGGTCTACAGGAGACACATCCTCATCTGGTGGAAGGTAGACAGAACATATTGTAACATCGTGCACTGCCCAGAGACGAACAGAAACTGCCTCTAGAGGCATTTGAAGAGGCATGGCAGCACTTCGGACAGTGGCTAGGACATAGACACAGACTCCACCGGAAACTCTGTCATAGATGGAATTATTTTTAAAATAGCCCAGGTAGCCTCGAAGGGCAGGGGACCACATCATTGGAAACCAGGTTTCCTGAAGAGCGATTCAGAAAGCAGGTGTTAGTCTTAGAAGTAGTTGTAGCTCAGGTGGGGGAAAAAGCCACCACAATTCCACTGGAGGATTTTTTTCCGGGCTGTACCGCCATGATGAATAAAGAACGGGATTACTCCACTGGATGTCAGCTACCATGTGCTCTGAATCCACAGAACCAGAGAGCTTATGGTCTGGTGAATTAGAAAGTGAGAGATCCTCAGGAAATGCGAGGGTGGTTGTGGCTTTGAAGCCACCGAACATTCTTTGTTCTTGTCTCTCCTCTTCTTTTCCTCTCACTGGCCCTTTGGTTTGCAGGGCCGAGAGGGCTTTCCAGAAGCGGCATCCGGGAAGGAGGAAGAGCGGGAAGCTCTTCGACCAGCAGGTTGTAGATCCTTAAGCCTGCAGCCAGGATCCTCCAGAGCACTCTGAGAAGCCGCAGAAGGGTGTGTCTCGAGGGAACCCTTCCAAGTGAGAGGGGCCAGAGAAGGCGTCCTCTTCTCTGGCTTAGAGGTGGGGACTGGAGTCCCCGATGTTTTTAGCGGGTGATGTTCCCACAGTGAAAAGAATGGGAGCCATCGAAGAGGAAGTGCCCCCAGCTGGTAAGCGGGCAGGGTCAGTTGACTGGGCCTGGGGGCCCACTAGCGTTGATTGAACAGATTGAACAGCAAGCATTCACTGAATGACGATGGTGAGGCTGCCGTGGCATAGGTAGTAACCTGGCGCACAGGATGGAGCTTCTGATATTTTCTCTTTGCCTCGGAGTAACTCAGCCGATCTCTGGTCTTATACTCCATGATTTTTCGTTATTGCTGCAGAACCATACACATAGGCCAGCAAGGGGAGTGATTCTGTCTGCAGCTGACACATACTGGTGGGGGCGTGCAAGGGACGTTCGGATGAACCGCACGTACACACTCCCGACATGTAGGGTTGGCATCACATCAGGAGCTCATATAGCCAAACCTCCAGCACTTAAAACAGCGCATAGGGGGAGGAATGTAGGGCTTTATGTCACACTGGTAGATCATCACCTTGACTTTCTCAGGCAATGAATCACCCTCAAAAGCCTAGATGAAGGCACCTAGATGTTGGGCCCAACGTTCTTCCCAGGGTGTGGCCAGGGACGGAAACGTTTGGGGATCGTATTCTGCGGAATTGTATTCGCCTCGACCTTTCTTAGAGACACCGGTTATACGTCCGGCAACGTTACGGGGGGATCTTTTCATGGTGTTCCCATGAGCAGCTAGGGATCTAAATGTCCACCCAGGCAGAGCCCCGCTTGCCTGGGTAAGCATTATACAACTGAGGTGCGGCAGGTTCCTCAGAGGTTGTTCGCTAGCGACTGTTCAACCTCAACAGCTATGCATCTCCTCGACATATAGCACACCTTGAGATTGAGGTTTTTTTTATAGAGGTTTGTACCATTCTCGTGACCCGGGCGATTAAGGCAAGATCCTTGGGCTCTGAAATGTACAACGTTCCACTGTCGAGCCGAACGATGGTCATTGAAGCACACACAGAGCTTATGGTGTAGCGGACTATTGGTGCGACACAGCCCACAGCTTGGGACCCCCGGTTTGCCAAGCTCATACTCAGCAAATTAATGCTGAGCCCCTGAGGGGTCAGAAAGACGTATACTGCACATGAGGCTTTATGCTCACACAAGGTTTACAGAAGGCAGTGACACTGCCTGCCAGGAACTGATAAACTTGGCAAGAGCCATAACTGCTGTCACAGTTCAGTCCACCACCCACAGCTGCTCTTCAATGAAAATGTAAGAGTCCTTGAGATTGGACCTTGCTAGCTTGATGCATCTGGATCTGGTTATCATTTCAGTGATTGTAACTAAAATTTTTGTTTATTTGTGATTGGCAAGGACTTAGCATTTCTAGCGAATAATGTCTCATTGGAACTTTAATTTCTGATGTAGTATTTTATACATCCAGAAAGGGCTTTGGCTTTCTTTTGTTTATAAATAGGTTGAAAAACTGTGTTGTTTATTACAGTTTTCAAGGATACGTCCTTACCTCAGTGAATTTTCTTAAGAAGTATTTAATTTCTGTTGTGCTAATACATTACTGTTGCAAGGCACTTCATGAAATTTTTATGTTGTTAGTATTTTTCAAGAAGTTGTAATGAAGCAGGTTGGGATTTATTCCCATCTGTTGCATTACTGAACCTCCTGATACCACTTTTGCATAACAATAGATATGAATGTAATTAGTCTATTATCATTTTCTTTTCCTAAACTTTTGTTATTCTTTTTTATAACATGCTTATCTGAAGTCATTTCCTATTATTTTGTGTTTCAGAAGTTAATCATCAAATATTAATTAATTAATGCCAAAAGTATTTTGTTGAAGTTCAGATAGGATGCTAATTAGTATTTCTGTTAAACTAGTTTAAATTCTTTTCCTATAATGTTAAAGTAGTTATTACTGTGTTTCACAAGTAATGATAAAGTTTTGTCTTCATTACTGTTAATTACCAAAATATTGTTGCCAACCCAATTAAATTATATCTGAATATTAAATACTATTAATTTAACAGAAATTATTACAATTTACTCAGTATTATTTACACTATCTTTTACTATAGCTAGTTGCATTTAATTGTTTACTTTTCCATTATAATTAATGTAATGTCCATAATTAGCAATACACAATTTCTAGTATCACTGTTTGAAAAATATAAATAGGATGTGTTCGCGGCATGTAATAGATTATTGTTTCGCCCGTTGTCCAAGACACAATCCACGCAAGTTCAGAGTATTGTTTCGACCATGATCTGAGGCACAATCCACACCAGTTTGAACTTTAATTTTGAACAATTATGTAGAAGTTCGTCAGTGTTACTTGTGTGGGAAGTGTTTCTACTAGTATTATGAATGGACTATTAATATTTGTACCACATTAAGATGTACACCCTAAACTTTTGTATTCCACATACGAGCTGTGTAAATTTGTATTATTGACATGTGGAATGTACTTACTGGGTTTGGGAGACTGTAATTAAAGAGAATTGTACGCTGGCCATAAATGGGGACAATTGGGCACTAATAGTAAAGCATTAAAGTGTCAATGAACTGCAATTTTGTGTGTTACCTAAGTTATTTGTAGTAGATTGGTTTTGCCCCATAAAATTTCAGCCAGCCACTACCAACAGCTTTGATCAATGAGAACATCAAGAATCTTCGATCTATGACCCATAAGGTACAAAGTATCTTTGCTTCTTGTTGTTTTACTACACACTCAGAACTGTTTTCATTCACACTATTGTGACACTATTTCCAGTTGAAGTCTGTGCATCAAATTGTCAATTATTTTAACGCTACAAGATAAAAGGAAGGAAGCTTAGAATTTAACATCCCATTGACAACATGGTCATTAGTGATGGAGCTCAAGCTTCGAGTTTTGGGTAAGGATGGGGGAAAGAAATCAGCTGTCCCATTTAAAAGGAACCATCCTGGCATTCGCATGCAGTTATTTAGGGCAATTGCACAAACCCTAATTCTGGAAGGTCAGAGGTGGATTTGAACCACCGTCGTGTTGTGCGAGAGTCTAGTGTGTTACCACTATGCCACATCACTTGGTTACAAGTTAAAAACTGTGTTTATTCATGATGGTTATTGACCTAGTGCTCTTCCATTTTCCAGGGAAACTCGACTGGAAAACATGGATATAATGCACCCTATACTTAAAATCCTCCAGCAGACCCACAAGAGGTTGGTAGCAAGGCTGGAAACCCTTCCTCAGTCCTCACCTTTGGTGCTGGCCTGACTGATTCAGACTCATCAGTTGGAATATCTGCAAACTGCCCTTATCAACTATCGACCAGAAGGTGGAACCATCACACATCCATCACACAACCATCACGCAACTGGAACAACACTTCTGCATCTATGAGATGACAGCTGATAGACAGTGCTGTGCTTCATCCTGACACACGCTGGCCGTTCAGTGTTCAATTAGTGACAACTAACCACAAAGGAGAGCCACAAGCCCTCATCTGTGCTACACTCAAGGCTAGCCTCTCATACTATTTTGATTCACAGATCCCCAGAATGGCCGTAAGACTTTTTTTCAGCTGTCAAAAAGTAACATCTGATTTGCAACACAATCACACTGTTACAGGGACTGCCATCAGCAATTTTATGCTTCCTTGCTGGTTAGACATGATTTTAGTGCATACCCTGTAAGAAATACTGTGGCACAATTACCTTGCATAAAAGACCTGTCTCTTGAGGTGTGCCTCCAATTATTTGTGAATGTGACAGAGATCCACTCTCTGGTTGCTCTGTATGACCCTGCCTTTGTGTCTGCAGCAGAGTCTGGCAGTGAACACAAATAGCCATTGCACAAGCAGGACAGGGTACTTCTGACAAGCAGGCAAACAGTGGTATTTTCACACAGCAGCCCCAACAGCAATGTCACTTTTGGAGGATGCAAAGAGGTTGTCTGTGGGTCTGCCACTTCTCACACATGAATTTGGATTACACCAAAGAAAAAGAATTATGCAGCACCAGGAATCAGCAGAATTTGAGAATCCAGACACAGCACATATCAAAGCCACCCTGAATCCTTTAGCTGTGAATAATTCAATAGAACATGCAGAAAAATATGGGGCCACCACCACTTATGCAGTGGTTTTCCACTCCTCTGAACAATGCCAGCAATGATTCAATCTTGGTGACAGGGGCAAAGCAGTTACACTTCCATTCTGTTTGTCACTAACCAGGAACCTGTAATATTCTGTATATGAGCCTCTGGGTTTAGAGATACATGACTTAACACCAACAGAACATTCAGTGGATGGAATGCCACAGGTGGAACATATCATTCAGAAGTTTCCACAACTTTAACCAAATGAGATGGGGGTAAATTACTCTGAGACACACTTTAGCACATTATTGCAGATGATCTCCAATTTCTGTCAAGTCCATAATGGTCCATTTTTTCTGCTGAGGAAGCTCAACATGGAACTGCAATGCTGGCAAAAGGATGGGGTTATAATACTACTGCCTTACAGCATACAGGTACAAGGAACACCTAAATCTTTCAGTTTTCGGTCAAATTTCTTTTTTACTTCATCATGATGAACTCCCTACATAGGTGAGTGCTAACAAAATATTTTTGCATTCAGAGAAGAAAGTGGGAGAAAGAAATTTCGCAAACAGTTCTTGCCACAGTGAATAATTCATTTCTTATAATGATTTCCACCCTAACTTGTGCATCATTTCCGTGTCACTCTCCCCTGAATCGCGATAATACAAAACTAGTGGCCCTTCTTTGAACTTTCTCTATATCCTCCATCAGTCCCACTCGATGGAGATCCCACAATGCACAGAAATACTCCAAAATAAGACAGACAAGTGTAGTGTAGGTAGTTTCCTTAGTAGAACTACTGCATCTTCCAAGTCTTCTGCCAATGAAATGTGGCCTTTGGATAAATTTCCCTATGATATTTTCTGTGTTCTATCTAATTAAAGTTCACTGAAATTCCCAGGTATTTAGATGAATTTTTCAGCCTGTAGATTTGACCAATTTATTATGTAAATAAAGTTGAAAATATCTTTTAGTGCTCATATGGATGACTTCACACTTTTCATTATTTAGGGTCAACTGCCAATTTTTCCACCATCCAGATAGCTTATCTAAATTGTTTTGCAGTTGCTTTTGGTCTACCGGTGATTATAATTACTGATAACATCACAAGACCCAGTCTGGGGAAATCTATATACCAGGGGTAGGACAGGGTGGGTCCCAGCCACCACTTGGCACCTCCTGGGTAGGGCCATGGTAAAATCTCATGTACTGATGGGTCTAGGCAAGCACATCACTTTTATCAACTTTGCCTATGGTGGGGAACCACAAGAGCCAGCCCTAGCCTGCACGGGGCCTTGTGTATAACTTCCACACGGGGCTTTCCTACGCCCTCCCCTCCCCATCCCCCTCAAACAGATGTTACGCATCTTCGTCGCATTCAAAGGAATTCAAAGTTTCGTCATTGACACACTCCAGTGGTCGCAATGGGGTAAATACTTTAATAATATTACATTAATACTAATTTCAGAAAAAAAAAATTTCAGATGGCACTTTTCAAATCACAATCTAATATTTTGTACAGGACCCCTAGAAGTGCAGGGTCCTGTGCATCTGGCACCAGTATCTAACAACCACCAGATATCAGATGATGTAGATTCACTCCAACCACTAGCAGCCCAACCCCTCCAAGA
Organism: Locusta migratoria; assembly: GCA_026315105.1. Lineage (NCBI taxonomy): Eukaryota > Metazoa > Arthropoda > Insecta > Orthoptera > Acrididae > Locusta > Locusta migratoria. The sequence continues at coordinate 116,282,385 of CM048750.1, read as the reverse complement.
TCAGTAGGCTTTGATATCATCGAGACCACCTGACTCCACCCAAAAAGACACTATGGTTGCTGTGGTGGGATCAGTATAGAGTGCAGGTTCGTTTGCTTAACATTGGTGTATGCCAAGCCGTACTATGTTGTTTCCCAATCCAGCCACACAACCAATACGAAAGATACAGTATTCCACATAGTGGTGATTTAAGCTTGCATCTGGGCCACAAAAGGTTTGGCATTGGCTGCTAGAACCATCACTACTATTGCTGTCCATTCCCCGTCCACTGCCGCTCTTCAAAGAAGAGGTCACAGTTCCAATGACCACACCTTACTTTGATAATAACTGTTAGCAACTTCCAACAAATTTTAAAAATAGCTCCAAATATTTTCTACACTATTTCTTGATCACATGCTTAAAACCAAATATTTCACACACAATATCAATTGTAAGACACTCAGAAGGGTTTGAGGGTTTACTAGTTATTTAAAAAATATTGTATTTAGTATAAACAACATGAAAACTTACATTGTGGTCAAAAATTTAATGTTTGACTACAGTAGGCTGCAGAAAACTATCCTGGATAGCTAGTTGCATGTAATTAACAAATATTGCAATACACTTATGTTACTCAGAGAAACACATACCTCTTTCATTGGCATGCGAAGCTTCAGGATTTCAGTGTAACGGCACAACACTTCATGAGTAGCATGTATTTTCACAAAATTCACATGCTTCACTTTTTCATGTTCCAGAATCAGGCCTTCTTCCTGCAGATGTGCTTCAAAGATCTCTCGTTTTATCTTGGCATTTGCTGCGGCACTAGATGCTGCTTTGCTACCCTCTTCTTCCCACACAAGTACAAAGTCCACTGAGCTTCCATTAACTGACATTGTAGGAATCTGAAAGACAAGAAGAAAAACAATAATATTATAAGTTGCCTTTTGTAATAAGTGATACTAGCGATTGTCCTGTGTTTTCAAAAGCTCCAGGTAAGTTGCCACTGAGCACTAATAACACTAGTATTGAGACATGAGAGATGGAAAGAGCTTTAAAATTCATCAGTACATTTATCAGTTCACTACATTTTTTCGGTTACTGGAACTTACTAAAGAACACAGTGATCAAAATGCAGAACAAATGTGAATTAAATCTGTTCTGTGCAAGATTGCACACAAACTGAAACAGCTGCATACTGGAACGTTCTTGTGCACACAAATTTAAGGAAAAATATGTATCAATATACTAATAACTGATGAGATGGAAATGTGGATTACCATCATCAATACTTGTCATTTGTACATTATGGACGTACTAGAACACTGCAAACGAAGGTTGGTGCAAAGTATAATAAATTACCTTGAACTAGTTGCCTTCAGTGGCGCAGGCAAAGGGGGGGGGGGGCGCTAATGGGGCTGAAGGCCCCTTCATCACCCAAAGATATTTTTAATTTTATTATTTTTTGTTTTAATTTTTTTAAACAGGTCGGCAATGGAAATTTGAAATAGTACCCATGTAATAAATTGCAATGAAACTATAATTTGCCAAGCATAAGTAAATGTGACAATAGGTCACCAATGTGATGCCGCCACTGAAAATGTGTGCTGCAGTTACTGTGAGCGGTTTTGATGCCGCCACTATTGTTACTGCTATGCTGAAGCACAGAGTAAAAGTTAGGAAGCCCCCCGTAAACCACTCTCCTCAAAGTTCCATAAGATTCTAGCAGATGTCAGGCAGTTTCCCAGCTTAGTATCGGTAGACCACACTAGTGGTGATTCTGTTGGTACTTCTCGCACATCAGAGGGTAACGTGGAGGGAAGGCTGAGGAGAGAACTCATGCCGCCTGCCACGAGGTCAGAGGCTACTGGTGTGCCGGCATTTGAGTGGAAGTGGTGGTGGGGACAGCCACTACCTGCCGCCTCCTCTGGCCAGTTTTAACCCATTACTGCCCATGGTATGTTATGCTGTGCATTACACACGTGTTTTTATTTTGTATTGTTACCACTAAATAGAATGGTGTAGATAGCTTACAGTTGTTTGTGTGTACAGTCAATGAGTTCCACTCCACAATGGTAGTTTTCAGTGACATAAAAATACCATTATTCTGCAGTTAGCCATTTCATTGTAGTGCTACTATGAATTGGCAAGATTGTGTGTGACAGGTCATAATTTTATTTTATACTGATGCTATTCGTACTGATGGACTTATGATTTTAGTATTAGCAAAGAATAACAATTGAGAATGATGGTGTTACTAGCTGTAAAATCTTTATCTAGGCTTATATAATAGACTGAATATCTGTCATATGACATATCATACAAAGGGAAACTAGCACAACTTTTAAACGGGATTTAGGAAACATTTATTTTTCTACTAATCAAGTAAAATAAAAAATGAAAAAAAAAAAAAATGCAGTTGCCTCTTGAGGTAATTTTGCTAGATTCTTGTGTAGAATATTTTATCGACAGGTCAGAAAATACTATTATAATCCTGACAATCCCCGTGATGCATAGGAAATTCTAAAACTACTTGAGAATCTCGGTGAAGTAGATTGAGCTGATGAGCTGGATGTCGTCCTAAGTTATGGTGCCTTGCAACATCTGAGGGTTATGTTGTTAAGTTCAGTCCATATACTGGTGCCAGTGACAAAGAAGAAGGAAAAACATTGGGAACTTCAATTACAGAAAAATTCTGTGTTCGTTTTCTTCCTCCTAATTCTGTTGTCTTTGTTGACAACTATTGTAATTCTCTGCCACTCTTGGAATCACTACACAAACATGAATTACACTGCATTGGCACTATCCGAGGAGACAGAATTGAGAAAGAAAAACTTGAAAAAGAAAATTCGTGGATCTTATGTGCTTCAAGACACTTTATGCTGCTAAACTGGCATGACAACAGCCAAGTGACATTAGCAACAAATCTGCAAATAGATGGTTGTCTACCCAAAGGGACCTGCAAGATTCGGAGTAAAGCAGAACGGAAGCATGTAACGGTGCCTCAACCAACCTTAGTACAACTCTACAACAAAGAAATGGGAGGTGTTGACTTTTTATTTTTTTGGCAAACTGTGAAGTCTGTATAGAAACAGAATCCGCTCCGTGAAATGGTACCTACTGGCCTCTTGTTAGATTCTGTCTTGATGGAGTAGCCTCATCAATATGTGGATGTTATACAGAAAGGTGAATAACATAAGTTTGCTGGAGTTCTGAGGAAGTGTTGTACTACCTCTACTGACATCGCCTACAATGGATAAACCTCGAGGGCCCATGCCAAGATCTAGGAAAGGTGTACCAAATGACATCCACAGACACAATGTTGAACACTTCATAGACAAAATTCTAACTCAGAATAGATGTAAAAAATGTTGAAAATCCACTAATTTCGCTGCATAAAATGTAATGTTGGTCTTCATCCAAATTCTTATTTTTGCAATATCACAGGCGAACAATGTGCAAAATATCACTCATATAATGCGATGTTGGACTTGATCCAGTTTGTTTTTATTTTCCCCAACACCATTAATGACTTATTTGTGTACTGGAAAAGTAGTAACATCGGTTTTTATTAATAAAATTAGATTCAACATTGTTTTCTTGGTATATAAAAAATGATATTGTGCTATTGAATTGTAAATGTTAATGCCCATCGTACGTTTTATCATACGTGAAATAAAACAATGGAAAAATAAAAAAAAATATGTTTTAGTCATTGATTCATGCTACTACCCTTAAAAGACCTACATTGACAATTTCATGCAAATTGGGCATTAATGGGTAGCGCTGTTTCTGACCTCAGCGCCATCATGGGACATCTTACGGAACTGCTTACACCCCCCGCCCTACACGCCTGCGCGTGAGACCGGGCCCTTACCAAGGTTTACCGTCTGTATATTTTTGTCTGTGGTTGAAGTTACAACGAGCCGATTGTTCATGCGGTGACCCGCTGCTTAGCAGCTCAGCGGCGCCATTAAGTGGAATCTTATGGACAATGATAGCGTAATTTAGTTCAATTTTTACATATAGAGTTTCATGTTAATTAAACTGTAAAGACCTTTCTTTTTAGCAACTAACATAGAAGCTGCTTCATTATTTTAGTAGCTGATTATATACCTTCCGTTTTCACCACGTTGCTCCTCTTGCTCTTTCAAATTAACGCGAGCCTCCTCATTTTATTTCTTGTGCAATTGTTTTCGTAGTATAATTAATTGGTTAAATTATAAAAAGTGTAAAAATAAGTCATATTAATAAATTCAATAGGCTTTATTTTTAAAAAATGAGCTCCCCTCCCAGAACCAAATCCTGTCTGCGCCATTGGTTGCCTTTAATAGGCTTTATTTTTTATTTATTTATTTTTTTGAGATGACATTTCAAGATGTGTCGCATCCTATCTTCATGCGTTTACATTTATTCATATGTCATGAAACACTGTTTTTTACTATCGTCGATTTTCCAATGGAAGTTTTAATCTTCTAGTAAAATATCATAAGTAAAAATAATAAATGATTATAATAATAATTACTATCCATAATTAAACATACACATCAGAAGAATCGATGAATATACATTTAAAGTACTGCTAAAAACGCGTATTTTGAGACATAACGTACCATATTTTATTAGCGTGGCATCTTGGGAACGGGGGTACCATTTATATTAGGAGAGGGTGGGGGAAATACACGCACCTAAGGAAAAATCGATGTAAACGGTTCTTTACGCCATTAAAACATACGAAAACAAATACATAACATACAATGTGCATTTCTCCATATATACCAACTGACTGAAAATAGATAAACAGTATCTTAATTTTAAACATTAAATTTAAAAAAAAGTGCAAATGCGTGGTATTCTCTACCCCTTAGGGTAATGATACGCATGGTACTGGGTAATAACACACAAAACAACAAACCGTAAAAATGGATAATAAATGTTATTTTTATTTATTAGTTACAAATAATAAACACTATATTTAAGAATGAAATAATGATGTTCTGTACACATATCACACATTTTTTTTTAAAAATATTCATTAATCTCTTATTCATTAAATGCCTGTATTTTATTAATTCTAGTTGCTCCAAGTTTTGTCGGGCTAATAATTAGGTATCTTTTTAAAAATAGAGCTAGCCAATCTAGTACAGATAACCTAGATGACTTAACAATATTGTTTGCAATCTTGTTAGCCTGTGCAATCTATTGTAGTTGGATGAATTTAATGCCATAGAACAGCTTGGCCGTCGTAATAACGTGATCTCTAATCTCATTTTCCTGTTCAGTCGAAAATGTTGGGTTTCTTCCAAGTTTTGGCCCCTTGGTATATTTTAATATCATTTTCGTATGCAGAGTTGCTTCATGAATCCAAAAAGCTATTGATAATTCTCTTTCTTTTCCATCCTGAAGTTATGCTATCTAAGGCCTTATGAAGTTCCTCTTGAGTCAATTTTACTTTCTGGGTTTTCCTTTTATAATAGTCATCTGACCAGGGCCGGCGGAAGGAGAAAATGTTACCCGGGCAAAGAATCCATATGGCGCCCCCTACAACCCATTGGTATTACTGACTAACAGATAGCTGCTTTTAAAGGATAACTCCTTGAACTCTAAAACTATAAGAATCAATTATTAAACTTAGTAAGATCTTAACTTTTGTCAGTTAAATACACAGAGTAAGTTTTCGTTAACGATATATGAAACAATTATTTACACATGAGCATGCAGAATATTCTACGACACTGATTAGAAATTTACAGAACGATTCAAAAAACAAGCATTTATATAAAATTAAGATTGATGATGCGATACAGCACTTTTTTTTACACAAATATACATAAACAACCTTATCAACTGCGAAAAAGAATACATATAAGAACAAAAGAATATACAAATATATTTTGTAACAGCATTGTACAAAGATTTCGTAATACAAATAATACAACCAGTAATATAATTTTATATCTTTATACAGTTTTAATGCAAATTGTCCTTTGAGTTGTTTACAAAGCTAAGTAAAGTTAACTTTTCGTGTCTTTTTCTCTGCAAAGCCTTTCATTAAAGTTGGTTAATACTCATCTAACGAGTAAAGGTCTTATCGCTTTGGTACATGTATCAAGCATCAGTGTTGGTATAGAATGTAATTATTGCTACTTATATCAATGGGGAAAAAAACTTTCTTTGAGCCTGAAGTTCGCCGCCTATCTAAGAGGCCGCCACCCTACCCACCTGTTAAGACGCTACGTATGTAAACACCTCTTCTCTATTAAACGTAATAAAACGAAAATACGTTACGTAATGTAGGCCTGCCTACCTGTACTGTGTTGTTATCTTCTGGAATATTTATTGATTTCTTGCTGATTTCCTCAGTCTCTGGTTTTACGTTTTCATTTCCATTGTCTGTTTCAGGAGTACGAAAGAATTTCTTTAATGTTGCTGCCTGTTTCTCATTTTCAGCCTCTAATTGTACTGTATACATTTCCAGAAGGATTCTTTTTTCCGACATGTTGATAAAGAACACATGCGCAATGATTCTTCAACTAAGAGTCGAAATTCAGGAGACAAAAGAAGAACGCGCACACCATGAAGTCTACACTACATGTACATGACTTCTGATTTATAATTTTCTTTCACGAGACATTTGACAGTTCGAACAGATCTAATTTCTTTTTGGTTGCCGATAACTCAATATTGTTTGTGTGTGTTGTTAGAGTAATCGACATAGCTTTCTCGCAAGGAGTGCAACTGTCGGCACTGTGGCGGTTGTAATTGTCAGAGCGTGTTATTGTTGCTCAAAACTCACAATAACAGCCTTTAGCTTTGTCAGCGGAGGTTTTTTGATAGACAAATAAGGTGAAGGGGTGAAGAGATTTCCTTTATAGGAGATTCGAGAAGAAACCAGGGTTGTTATAAAGAGTGTGGCCTATGGCATGAGGTAGTAACCAATTTTGCTACACAATTTATGAAAAAAGTTAATTTTTAGTTCACTGTTTACAATAATATAAATTTAGCGAGGATTTTGGCGCCCCCCCCCCAAACTCCGCTAAAATTTGGCGCCCCGGGCGGTCGCCCGGCCCTTCCGCCGGCACTGCATCTGACATTAAAAAAAAATGATTAAAAACACGCTAGAATTGAAAACCTGCTGCTTTTATTATCAAGGGGGAATACCACGCATTTTAACAGCCGTGTGCTATTATCCCACAGTGAGTGCGATGACTAACCTAAGCATAACTCGGCTTCTAGTTCAATTACCCGAAAAAATCTACAATTAAATGAAAGGTTACAAAAAATGTTCAAATGTTTGTGTAGCTTATGGAAGTTAACTACGGGGCCATCAGTCCCTAAACTTACAAACTAACTAATACTAAGGCCGGCACAAATATCCATGCCCGAGGGGGGATTCGAACCCCCGACCGTAGTGGCCGTGCAGACCGTGACTCCGTCCCCTCGGCCACCGCGGCCGGCGAAAGGTTACACCTAGAGTTAGTAGTTGATATGCAAAATATTACATTAAATCAACTTATCGTAGCACATACATTTGATTGATTTGATTTTTCCAGGGAAGCCAAAACAGTATCGGTCCAGCCCGCCACTGCCCGCACCGAAACTAAGTTTATTGTGCGGTATCGCTCCCTGTATATCTAGTAAAGCCAATCAATGCCCTTGAACAGTGCAAGGAGTCCCTTTACCAGTTCGTTATTAGACAATTTCTTCGGGTCTGGTTGTCCCAAATGTTCTGTGCCTTTTACTCTCCAATGCAATGCATCGAAGATTAGATGTGATGCAGTTTCATCACCGACCTCACAGTTCCTACATTTAGGGTCCTCTTCTGTTATTCCCATTGTATATAGGTGTTTTTTTAAATTGCCATTGCCTGTCAGCAATCCAACCATGAGTCTAATCTCTCTCCTGTTCAGTCCCAGGATTGCGGAGCTTCTTTTAAAACATGGCTTTGGCATCATTACCTTGCCATTTTTTTGTTGACGGACTTTGGTCCAATATTCTACGTGCTGTCTTCTGAGCCAGTTACGTAGCTCCAATTTGATCATTGCCTTGGTGATTGTCAGGACAGGTTACGGTCCAATAAATGGAGACTCTGCCCCCATTCTGGCTAATCTGTCGGCATGTTCGTTGCCCCTGATCCACGAGTGGCCAGGGACCCATAATAAGTTTACTCTATTGCTTTCCCCTAACTCCACCAGAACCCTGTGACATTCTGCAACAATTTTAGACCTTGTTGCAGGAGCTGCCAGTGATCTCAGGGTTGCCTGGTTGTCTGAATAGATATAGATGCTACGATCTTTGTAACACCTACGCAAATTCTCCTCCACACATGCCCTGATGGCAGTGATTTCGGCCTGGAATACTGAGGCCAGTTTCCCTAGAGAGATGACGCCCTCCAGTCTTGGCTGCACCCCTTATACCCCGGCCCCAACACCTTGGTCTGATTTCGACCCGTCAGTGAACCAAACAATATCCCCCGTACGGTGTCTATTTTCTCGCACTGCTCCCTACTTCCAATTGTTATACTGAAAGGCTTGTTGTTGCAGTATGGGGTTATAATATAGTCGGCTGGCATTTCCCCAACCTTTCCTATATTTACCTCACTCACTAATTTAGTGTGTGATTCTGGATATCCCAAAGAGTTCCAGTTGTTACCAGTTTTGAGTTTGTAGGCACCAGCTGCTGCCTCCATCTTGACCCAAAGGTCTAATGGGGGCATATCCAGCATGGTTTCCATCCCAGCAGTTGGTGTGCTGCTAATTCCGCCTGTTATGGCTAAGCAGGCTAGTCTCTGCACCTTACCAAGCTCCTTCGCAGCAACCTGCTGTTCTACCTTCTTCCACCACACTTACATTACACAACACCCTGAAAATAAAACACTTCACTGATCTAACAATGCCACTGGTGTACTTATTACTCCTGCCAGCAGGGTGCAGCACCACCTGGGTAAGGCCTGCGCCATTCGAACTGCGAAATTCACCCTGCGTGTGATTACCCGCATGCGTGTAATTCCCCCATCCTGCCCTAGTGTCTTATGTCGAACATGTGGACGTAAAAGATTTCACTTTATGCGCTAGGGAAGAGCACTGGCGTCGCGTCATGTGTTGTGACGGTGCGACCTCCGGATCAGCAAAGGTTGCCCACACCAGTTGTATAGTAATGACCTTGGAAAGATTACGTGGCTCAGCTAAAAAATAACTGGATCGACTTTTAACGTATGAACAATGCGGGCCCCATTGTGAAAAGCTACACCGCCGAGTTCTGTAACATCTCACCTTTCCATTTCGACTATCTGTTCAACTGCTGAAAACTTCCTGTCGGGCAGTGACGCCTTTTTTGTCTATCAGACCATGTATCCACAGTCTATCTAAAATAAAAGGCTTAGCGTTTTGAAATACCACCATATTAATGCGAAATTTTATTAAAACTTGAAAAGTCTGTCATTGAGGCCCATTTTCACCTTTAGGTGCAGTTTGGTTTGAAATTTTATCTGTGTCCACTTGCACCAACTCAGATTTAGTAGTAAGATGACGCAGATGAAACATCAAAACAGAGATTGTTAGGTATTGTGTAAAAAGAAGTGATGTGAACGGCCCAAGTGCCTCGTATGCATCATCGAGCAGACGGCAGTGGCCATGCTGATGCACAGACACGCGGGAGATTCGTCTTCAAATCGCCCTCATGCTCTATGTTTTTTTCTTTCTTTCTGTTTTTTTTTTTTTTTTTTTTTTTCAATAAATTTTGTATAGTCCGTTTATTGACGTCTGTTCTCTTTTTTTGTAGCCTCGGCAATTGCCATACATTAGATATAAAATATTAATCTTGTGGTAATAATACCATCGAAAGTAAATGAATGGTGAATCCAAGCGAGACGGGGAATTTCTTACATAAATGAAAACAACTACTCTACTGTGCTTTGGAATCAACTGACATCCGTTGCTTGTTTCACGTTTGTTTAGGCGTTGCGTCCTCATAATTACAGCAATGTTATCTGGCATCCGACGTACTGCTTCCACTGAGGTCCGAACCAGTAGCAGATTTGTATTCGAGATCTTGCGGGTTTTCGGGGGCACTCCACTGTTACTCCATGGATCTCGTGATTATTCGTACAAGGCGATGAACCTCCAGACGTATGTACCGTGCCTTCTATTTCTTCTACGCATGTTCCACATTTTATGTGTGACTCTTACGCTTCGTTTTGAAGATTTTAAACCTAGAATTCCTTTTTGTAACCTAGATTACACTCGTTTGTTTGGTTTCTGTGAGAGGTCTTTGCGACATCTCGCCGTCACTCACCATTTATCAAATTTTCTTGCCACGGTAATACATCATTACCACATGACATACTCGACGCCATGGCTCTAACGGCATGCTCAATCTGCTTTGCTTCTTTTTTTTTCACAGTTTCGCACTGTTCCTGTTTTCGCGCTAGATTTATGTTCAGTTTTTGACGGGCTTACCTTGTTTGTACAGAAATTAATTACGCCACTTTCATTTAAGTGTTCTACAATTAAGGCAATCAAAATAAAAGGTGTGCAAGTTTTTGGGCTATTACTCCTGTTGTTAATTTCTACTATAACAATACTACCAGCGTGTTAATAATACACCAAGAAGAAAATATGACAAGTTATGCTTATTTCCAATTTGCTTCACTTGAAGAAATAGTTTTTGAGACGTGGAAGTCTGTTCAACAACAGCTTAAAACTTTACCGAAATTAAATGACAATATTTTGAAAGAAAGGCGTGGAGATCAACTTTTTGAGGAAGAGTGAACAATTGTGAAAAACTGGTCTCTTATTTTTCAACTTACTTGCATCTGAAAGTACCTGGTTCAAAAAATTGCAGTACATTTCTGGGTTTGAGCTAGCTCTATCTGGTACTAAACCTGCTGCAGAAAGAGTGTTCTGTATCACGAATAGTTCATGGCCTGGCGTAAAGAATACATTTAGTGTTCAAATTGTGAAAGAGATACTTAAACAATAACTTCTTTTCAGAATACTTCAGGTTTTGATTTTTATGAAAATCTATGAGAAAATACCGAACTCCTATATGACATTTATTGTTCTGAAAAATGCAATTGAGAGAGAAGTAAACTACGTAAGTAATAATTGTCTGTCCTATCTGTTTGCATCTGATTACTATAAAACTACGAAGTAGGCCTATTTCTTGAATTACTAATGAAATTTATTTGGATTTTTGTTGTGCGAGTTTGTTTGGTTACTTTATATGTGACTTAGCATGTCTTTGATATCGAGACTGTAGTTTGTCCATAGGCGGATCCAAGGGGGGGGGGGGGGCAGTGTTCGCCCCCCCCCTCCCAGCTGCCCCGATTTTTTTCTCCTTCTTTAACAATGCAAAACTAGCGTGCTATCACTGCGCCGAGTCTTCAAAACTGTGAGACTTTTGTTTGATTGGGGTAAAAAGGGGTGGCCGGTACTAGATTCTTTCATCCCCCCTCCACCCCAGGCCGTCATGGATCGGCCCTTGAGTTTTGTTCCGTCCCAAAACCCCTAATATTTACGCTTGTTCCCTTGATTTCATGTTCATTCGATAAATTAATACTTTTCGTTTCGTAGTAACTGTTTTATACTCAAGTATCTGCGTTAATTAGTGACACGAAGGCTGTCATATTGTATAAGCTTTAAGGAATAAATCAGGCTGATGACGCCACAGGTAAAGTCAATATTTTGTTTCACAATCTTCGGTACCCATGTCTGTCCAGTACTTTTATTTTGGTAATCTGGTGACAAAGTGCAACGCGTAATTATGCAACTGCTTGGGCTCCCTTAGTTATTGTGTGTTTATTTTGTCTGAATTTGTTATATTGTCCTACAATGCTAAACTATATTTCTTACTCATGACCTAACTCCAACGAGAGTTACTTCTTTTTTCCGGTAGTGCATTTCCTCAGGAAAACTAATGTCAATGTTTTCAATGTTTGGGCGATACATTTATTCTGTTAGTTTTTTGTTGTATACAAAATTTGCTAAACGACTATTGTTAAGAAAATGGTCATTATTAAAAAAAATATCATTCTATTGGCCCACTTTAGGTTACGGTAGTAACACAAAGTGGGCCTTTGCGATCGTTTTTTGACAGCTCGAAAATTAAATGAAAATAACGGCTTAACCATTCAACTGATACGAAAATTGAATGACCGAATTTGTAGAGGAGAAAATTCTCTACAACTTTGCTCTCCTATGTTTTTTTCATATCTCGTATCGTTTCAGAGATATTTGCAAAAATAACGGCGATTTGACGATGTCTTTCTGGCTGTAATGTGATCCCACTTTTTACGTCGAACCATTCAACCGATCGGCACCAAATTTTTACAGACATAATTGTTGGCTACCAGAGACCAGAACCTCGCTTTTTGAAATATTTCGGACAAGAAATACTTTAGTAATACCAAAAAAGCCATTTGTAATGTAATTTTAATTGCAAATAAACCGTTCATCTGACGCGAAAATTGAATAAACGAATTTGTAGAGGAGAAAGTTCTCTACAACTTGGTTCCCTTATGTTTTTTCATATCTCGTATCGTTTGAGAGATATTTGCAAAAATAACGGAGTTTTGACGCCCTCCATCGAATTAACGAAAACCAGCCGTTCACAGATGTGACGTGACATTCGTCGCCCAGAACTCTCTCTGGCGTACACCATCTTGCGTCGCGTATTTGATGATTTTCTTCCAAAGCAATGGCGCACTGAATAATTAACAAAAACACGTCGTTCTTCGTACGATAAATGATAATCTAGTGTCTACAAATGCCATATTAGCAACAGGTAACAACGGCCATCAATAGTATGAGATTAAAGAACGCAACTAATCGTTAGCCGTAGCGTAGTGGCTAGCGCGTTGGACTGTGATGCTGAAGGTCAGTGGTTCGGAACCTACCACTACCTAAAAATATTTTTTTTCCTGAAAGGGTTTCAGACACTCTTATTAATTAAATTTTTTATTCTTTAGATTATTATTTTGGTCCAAAATGTTTGCACTACAAATCTAAAGTGGGCCGTAAAACACGGCGGTGCGATTTTTTAAAAAGATTTTTGTGACTCTAGAGCAACGATTTGCAAGTAGGAGGGTTCTTTGAAACTTCACTGTCACCATTTACATAACAAACTATCCATTACATAGCACTAACACCACAGACATAGGCTATTAAGAAACAATGTGTAAGCAAAACCGGAATTCCTGTCAAGCGAGTAGCAATAGATGTAAAACGCCCTGGAACATGTCACTTTGCTGTGAGCGGTCGACTGACTATGAAGAAATCTGAGAAAGAAAGTAATTTGTTAAAAGCGAGCAAATGGTTATTCTGCAACGAAAGTGATCTGTTGTGTTTAATTAAACAATCGGCGGCCGAAGAGTGCCTGTGATGGGAGTGCTATAAAAGAATCAGATGTGGCCGAGGCTTCTAGCCGTGGATCGATGGTGCGCCACTATGCTCCACTGACACGCTCTCCTCCCTGAGGCGACGCCCTTCGCGTGAAATACGCTTCCAAGTCCGGCCGATGCTTTCACGGTTCAGTAAGCAGCCAAATAGGGGTGCAGCAGTGGTATTCCTAGTGAACAGTAGTAGGGAACGGTCGTGTCTACTACTGATTCTGATCGTTCACTTTATCTTCATGAACTTCATTAAAGTAGGAACAGTCGTAACAGTGGTTGAATATGGAACGACGTAACACGGTAACGAGTTAGTAGTGAGTTATGCACCTCCAGACAAATGGACTTTTGGAATCGGTTATCGTTTTAGGGGAAGTGCTAAAGGCAAATTTAAGCTTCTCACGGGCCAAAAATGCAGCCATCGGTCGCGAAGATAAAATTACTTTACCTGGTTTCGGCAATAACTATGATTGCCTTCATCGGAAAATATAAATTAACCAAGTCACATAATAAAAGTTACAAATCAGCTGTAAAGCTTACGTCACAGATTTTAAAAAGGAAATTTGATAAGAGCTATCCACTAAGGGCTGCACGCAGGCATCAGAGTGAGTTAAAAATTTGTGACGTAAGCATTGCAGCTGATTTGTAACTTCTATTATGTGACTTGTTTATATTTTCTGATGAAGACAATCATAGTTACTGCCGAAACCAGGATAAATAATTTTATCTTCGCGACAGAGAACTGCTAGATTTCGCACGTCATTTGTGCACTGAGTGTACGTGTTAACTAACACCTACACAGTGGTGCGAACTTGCAACAAGATGTCGTACAATGCGTGATGTTCATATCATTTTGTCCACTTCCTGTAACTTAAGGAAATTTGGACAACCGGGGGGAAACCAAATAATCTTGTTAAGTTGCTACGGCGTTCTTTTGGTTAACACGTGTGTGTGTGTGTGTGTGTGTGTGTGTGTGTGTGTGTGTGTGAGAGAGAGAGAGAGAGAGAGAGAGAGAGAGAGAGAGAGAGAGAGAGAGAGAGAGAGAGAGAGGGGGGGGGGGAGGAGGGGAAGGAATAGAAAACGGGTAGGGGGGCTAAGAGGGGAAGGAGTAGAAAACGCGTAGGAGCGAGAAATGCACGCATTGGCAATTAACCCTTTCATTCCCACATTCTGAATTCAGCTTTGGAAAAATTGAAATTCATTGTTTTCTGTACTAATACAGTGCCCTAAACATCAGAATGTGATTTAAAATCTTTGATCCAACTATTTTTTGGTCATATTTTAGCCACAACACATTGTTGTATCGAGGTATTTTATTACTTGGGACGCTATTTTGTTGATAGTTAACACTGTCAGATCCATTATGCTTGCATAATCTTCGCCACAGCACCAAAGATAAACTTCCCTGCTGAAATATCATGAACCACACACGCGCTCACTCTCACAGTCACGTACAGACGAAAACGTAAGCTCCAAGACAGATTAATAAGATTTAGGAAAAATGCAACCAGTCACTTTCACTTGAAATGATACTGTTTATTCCATTAACCGGCTTTCGGACCGTTTCAGGTTCATCTTCAGACAGTGCAAGTTACAGGATCATTTTAAGCGTTACATCACTTTTCACTACTGGGCTCAATAATAAAATGTAAACACCACTTCACCAGCGTCCAAAATGTGCATTCACAACTGATGTAAAAGCACACATTGGACGCTGGTGAAGTGGTGTTTACAGTGTAATATAGAGCCCCCAACAGTGAAAAGTGATGTGATATTGTTATATAAAACACAAGTAGACCCGTGAAATGGAAATTAGCCATAAAAAGCCGGCCATACAGTCGCAAGCCAGCACCCAACATAACTTATAACGCTTGAAATGATCCTGTAACATCCACTCAAATGATTCGAAAGCCGGTTTATGGAATAATCATCATTTCAAGTGACAGTGACTGGTTGCACTCCTCTTAAGTCATACTGAAATTAACAGTCACAGGTTCTATACTATCCATAATGGATAAACTGAATATGATCGATTAATGCCTCAGAAGGGGCTAGACGGCGTACCAAGCGGCAAAATGTTGTATAAGCACGTTCTTCATAAATAACAATGCGACTTTAAGGACGGATACATGTTGTTGTGGTGGTCTTCAGGCCGGAGACTGGTTTGATGCAGGTCTCCACAATACCCTATCCTGAGCAAGCCTCTTTATCTCCACATAATAACGGCAACCTACATCTGTCTGAATCTGCTTACTGTATCCATCTCTTGGTCTTCCTCTACGATTTTTACCCCACACACTTCCCTCCAATGCTAAATTCACAATTCCTTGATGTCTAAGAATGTGCCCTACCAATCTATCCCTTCTTTTAGTCAAGGTATGCCAGAAATTTCTTTTCTCCCCAACTCTGTTCAGTACTTCCTCATTAGTTATGCGGTCCACCCACCTAATCTTCAGCATTCTTCTGTAGCACCACATTTCAAAAGCCTCAATACTCTTCCTGTCCGCACTGTTATCGTCCATGTTTCACTCCCATACAAGGCAACACTCCATACAAATGCCTTCAGAGAGGACTTCCTTAGGCTTAAAGCAATATTCGATGTTAACAAATTTCTCTTTTTCAAGAACGCTTTTCTACCCATTGCCATTCTGCATTTTATATCCTCTGTACTGTGACCACCATTTGTTACTTTACTGCCCAAGTAACAAAACTCATCTACCTCCTTTATTGTTTTGTTACCTAATCTAATTCCTTCAGTATCACCTGATTTTCTTAGACTGCACTCCATTACCCTAGTTTTGCTCTGGTTAATGTTCATCTTATATGCACCTTTCAGCACACTGTCCATTCCGTTCAATTGCTCTTCCAGGTCCTTTGCTGTATCTGACAATTACTATGTATTCGTCAAAACGCGATGTTTTTAATTCTTCCCCCTGAACTTTAATTCCTTCACCAAATTTCTCCTTGCTTTCCTTTATAGCTTGCTCAATGTACAAATTGAATAACACTGGAGAAAGGCTGCAACCCTGTCTTACTTCCTTCCCAACCACTGCATCCTTTTCATGCCCTTCAACTCTGACAACCGCTGTCTGGTTTTTCTACAAGTTGTAAATAACCTTACGCTCACTATATTTTACTCCTGCTTGCTTCAGAACTTGAAAGAGTTTATTCCATCAACATCAACATTGTCAAAAGCCTTCTCCAAATCTACAAAAGCTAGAAATGTAGGTTTGCCTTTTCTTAATCTATCTTCTAGGATAAAACGGAAAGTGAGTATTGCCTCCCGTGTTCCTACATTTCTCCTGAATCCAAACTGATTTTCCCCGAGGTCTGCTTCTACCAGCTTTATCATCCTTCTGTAAATAATTCGTGTTAATATTTTGCAACCATGACTTATTAAACTGATGGTTCTGTAGTTTTCACACCTGTATGCACCTGCTTTCTTTGGGATGGGGATTATAACATTTTTCTTAAAGTCTGAGGGTACTTCACCTGTCTCATACATCTTACACACCAGGTGAAACAATTTTAGTCATGGCTGGTTCTCCCAGAGACTTCAGTAGGTCTGAGGGGAATATCATCTACTCCAGGGGCCTTGTTTCGACTTAGGTCTTTCAGTGCTCTGTCAAATTCATCTCTCAGTATAGTATCTCCTATTTCATGCTCATCTTCTCCCCTTTCTACAATATTGCCGCTAAGTTCGTTTCCTTCATAGAGCCTCTCTATATACTCTTTCCACCTTTCAGCTTTCCCTTCTTTGCTGAGAACTGTTTTTCCATTAGTCCCCTTGATATTCATAGAGCTGTTTTTCTTATCTCCAAATGTTTCTTTTATTTTCCTGTAGGCTGTATCTATTTTTCCCCTATTTATACATTCTTCATCCTTGCAGTTGCCTTCTAGCCACTCCTGCTTAGCCATTTTGCACTTCCTGTCAATCTCATTTCTTAGTCGTCTGTACTCCATTTTGCCCGTTTCATTTACAGCATTTTTATATTTTCTCCTTTCATCGATTAAATTTAGTATCTCCTGTGATATCCAAGGATTTTTTGTAGGTCTTGCCTTCCTACCTATTTAGTCCTCTGCTGCCTTCACTATTTCATCTCTCATTGCTATCCATTCCTCCTCTACTGTTTTATTTCCCCCGTTTCTGTCAATTGTTGCCTAAATCTCCCTCTGAAATTCTTAAGAACTTCATGTTCCTTCAATTTATCCAGGTCCCATCTCTTTTATAAAATACGGCATAAATCAGCTTTTAATACGATGTTGTCGAGGAACAACACTGGGAATGAAAGGGTTAATAATAAATGCCCGAGCAACGCCGGGATTTTAGCTAGTTAATACAGAGTGAAGAGATGTTTTCCATTATCGGGATATTATCAGATGCACCGAAAAAATACCGATTAAAAATGAAAAGCCACGACAAGGAATTGAACACGAACCAGCGGTTTGGTAGCGCAACACCTCAACCGCTCGACTGCCAACCTCGCTCAACTGAAGGTATAAAATCACAGTTCTCAGAGCTGCAAGTAAGAAAAGACAAAAATGTTGGGTCATTTATAGGACGCTATTTCATCCGTCGCCGTCGCCGTCGCCGAGACATCGGTGTGTTGTGTGACCTCATCGCTGAGCTCGTAGTCTCGAGGTGCGTGCGTGTTTGTAGGTTGCACGAGTAATTGTGGTGGCTGAGTTAAAGACGATACTTTGTTTACCAGCAGAACATAGATTATAGATTACCTGTGATTGATGCTACATTCTGTTGTTCTAATCTGTAATTTACGGGGATAACCACAAATTATTTATTATCTACAATTAACAAGCATTAACCTATTATCCCGTATACGGGTTTTCCGACACGTTGACGTCATGGGTCAAAACAGACGGGTGGAATCGCGTCGTAAAATAATGCCAAATGTTGATACTACGAATGTATTTAAATTTGGGTGCAATATAGTATTAATAAATTTGTTTTAGATGATCTTTCGATGCACACCTTAGAAAAAACAATTTTCTAGCAACAATTTCGATTTCTTTTTAAATTGGGAAGTGTCTAGCAAATCCCCTAAATACTTGCCTATTTTCTATATAGAATGTTACTGAAAAACTTGATCAAAATCCGTGACGAAAGTGTCACACCAACCCCTCTGTAAACAACACAAAGGGGGTAAAGCAAGTAACTGAATAAGTCGGAGTCAACTGTAGGTCCCCTATCTTGGATTGGATAACTGAGGCAGATTAAGCATATGCAAGTCGCCGAAGTGGCGTCCAATTTAAAGACTTGCACTATGTCACTTAGCCACACGAAATTATTATTACCACCGCCGCAAAAGTGGAGGCCAAACCTGATTTTTCCGTTCAAGCTCAGATTTCATTTTATTATTATGATCCATTCTAAGCCGGTGGGCGTCAACAAAACATTTTCGTAGAAGAAAGCTGCTGAAATTTTGTAATTAGTCTCACAGCAACGAAACACGCCTTCGTTTTAACGATTACTCCCTAACGCGTGTATCATATTCGTGACTTTCTCCCCTATTGTGTGATAATACAAAGAGCTGTCCTTCTCGGGCAAGGTGATGCTGTGTGTTTGAAGACTGCCACAGTGTAGTGTTAATAGAAGGGTCGTGAGAAGCTGTGCAAGAGGTGATTATCCCAGCACGAAAACATTTCATCCTGAACACGACACAGGCAAACAAGCAGATTCTTTGTGCAATTAGATCTTGTTTCATCTCCGAACACTCTCGGCGTGACACACAGTGACGAGTTCCTCTCCTCGGATGGTCACGAGAACCATCCCACAAAGGAGTGCATGTTCAAATTTCGCAATTACTAAAATCACTGACAAGTTACCAGAACTATTGTCATTCATACCTAAAAGCGTCATAATGAGGTATCTCCCAAGCTCGGTCTCCTGTAGAAAGGAAAGAATCGAGACCAACTTAAGATAGAACACATGACTACAGGTTCTCGAAATTGTGTAACTCGCAAGAGAACAGTTTCATAATATACTAGCTAAAAACCCGGCGTTGCCCGGGTATTAATTATTTATTCCTGCCCTGAGTTAGTACTTCACCAATCCCTTCTCTCTCTATCCATCTCTTTTTTTTTCTCAAAACATGTATTTATCAGCGATTATATAAAAAATAAGGCTGTCTTGCTTTATGTACAAAATTATACGTGCAGTATTAAAAAAAATTGCAATCTAAGTACAAATGGCATATAAAATTCGCACGATCTCATATTTGGGATATAATGGGTATTCGTTGGGTGTATTGTGTTTCATTCTGTTCCTTTCCTTGTAGCTGTATGGAAGTAAACTGCTTTCGCTTCCAGCCAGATGGAGCAATTTTCCATGAAAGTTACTGTTTACGTGCTCGTATCTCATGAACTACGAGTCGGAATGTGATACAATTTAGAAGCTACTTTCAACTATATATGTGTATACTGTCTGTAAAATTTCCTGTCGCTACAATTTGTAGTGTAGAAATTATAAATTGTAACGTCATACCGAATGCCGTAGTTTTACTCCATAAACAGCGGAAAAGTAGTAAGCGAGAAACTTTTTTCCTTTCATCATTTTACTACGGTTGCCAGTGAGAAAAAGTTTAATAAAGGTTTCAAATTATGTTTAAAGTTTGTTGCAAGTACTGTCATTCTCATACAGTGTATTTCGAAAGTCTCGCCGCATTATATGGCATTTTTTGTGATTTCTATTGGTTATGACGTAATATCTTTTCAACCATGTACCGTATGTGATTCTTAACCATGACGGAATTATTACCTCACGCCAAGGAATGTGCGTACCAAATTTGGTTGAAATCGGTCCAATGGTTTAGGAGAAAATGAGCAGCATTGTCGCAAAATGCAGCAGTTTTTCACGCATCTTGTTTATGACGTCATATCTCGTCAACTATATATCGTATGTGATTCTTACGCTTACGGCGACCGCCCTCGTGGATTGAAGCTTACGTGTACAAAATTTCATAAAGACTGGAACAAAACTGTAGATTTGTATGCAACACGTACAAATATACGGACACACTGCTTTATATATTAGATAGCGATTCATACTTTACCCGGTTTTTATTCCAGCCTACTACATTGTAGGGCTACCAGTGCGTCAGTCAGACGATCAGTGACTTACTGAGTCACAGAGATTCAGCATGTAGCAAGCACAGATCAGCTTTTCCTTGGGGAAGGGGGGGAGGGGGGAAGGGAGGTATATTTTGCTGTACACGGTCTGTCTGGATATAAATGTGCCAGTTTCTCAAGGTCGACGCTAAATCACGACACATTGCTGAACAAAACAAGGCTGTATATAATGCGTACCTTTTTGTCTGCACGGTTTTCAGCAGATGAATTGCAATCTGTTCCTCTTGGCATATTTGCTTCTGAAACGCCGTCCTCCCGAACACGAGTCCAGTCCTGTCACAATCATCCCTCGTTCTTCAAAATCTCCCCTGTGTGGATCCCCACGTCCGCTAAATTGTGAAACGCGGCTTTCTCTGTTTGTTCATGATATCCAGAGGGCCGTAGATGATTGTACCCAGCTTAGCAGCATCATACAGAGGACTCCAATTCCGCATTGTACAAAATACGAGCTTCTGGAATATCGGACCAATTTTGTGTCTGGATTCAGAAATTGCTATGCACACAGAATTCATCTACGATGTTCGTAAAAGGGCTAAGCGTCAGATGCGAATCTAAGTTCGAGAGTTTGACGGACGATACAGAGAATGTTCAGAGAAGAGCAGCTCGTTTTGTAGAATCGTGGTACAGGAGAGAGAGTGTCACGAAAATGACGTACGAGTTGAGATGGAAATCATTAAAAAGCGTTATTCGTCACGGCGATATCTATTTGCGAAATTTGTGTCAAAACTTTCTCCTCCAAATGCGAACACATTTTGGTCGCAGCTGCTTAATTTGGAGACATGATTATAATAAGAGAAATTAAATCGAAAACTGTAAGCTACTATAGAATGGAGCGGTAGAGAAATAGTATGAAGGCGGTTTGATAAACCATCTACCAGGCACTTACATGTGATCCGCAGAGTAAATATTCATATGTATCACAAGACAATGATATAAAGCTTTCTCTCCACGACATATATTAATGGTCTGGTTGATAAAGTAGAAAGGGTTCAGTAAATGTGATTTGCAACGTCAGAAAAGAACAGTAGAGTACAGGAAGACTGACAGTTGTTACAGAAACAGGGAAACTTCTTACTGTTCGATTAGACTCAACAATCCGAAGACTGGTTTGAACACCACATTGCTTTACTAGGCATGGTCCTGTTTGGAGGTGGTATGCCGTTCCCTTCCTCCGACCTTCGAACTGACCTACCCAGCCAGTTATAGGGGGACCTACAGTTTAACGTGGGTTTCGAACCACGATGCTACTCCGTACTTTTCACATGAGCAATACTGCCAGATGTGAAAGAATTGGAAAGTGACAGATAAAAATCCTAGGACCTGGCGGGGATCGAACCCGTGACCTTTGGATTTGTAGTCTGGCACTATACCAATGTGCAACCGAGGCGCACTAATGGCAATAAATTACTACAAAAAACTGCATAATATCTGGATGTAATCATACGTAGTCGTCCGAAGAGGAAGGCCTCAAAACAGTAGTTGTAAGAAACGCAGATGTGCAAAGGAAGATTCTTAGACAATCCACAAAAGAAAAAGTTTACAAAATATTCGACGGTTCAAAGAGGATTGATCGTCAGTTTGTGATTCTTACCACGAATGGGCAATAAATGAGAAAAGAATATTCTAAGAAGAGCGGCTCCTTTCGTCAAGGTTTCGTTTAAGGAAGCGTGAAAGCATTTGTAAGGTAGCAAGTTTAGTTCCTAAAATGCACACAACTTGCGAAATTATTATACTGAGAAAATTTCTGTTCGTTTGGGCGACTACGGGCATCGATCTTACCGTGTGTCACTTGCGAGTGAAGCAGGATAGGAGGTAATTTTAGAAGCAGCGAAAGTAATCTTCGCTGTACATTGCAAAGTAAATTCGAAGTATAGTTTGCAAAGTACATTCGAAGTATAGTTTGCAAAGTACATTCGAAGTATAGTTTGCAAAGTACATTCGAAGTATAGTTTGCAAAGGACATTCGAAGTATAGTTTGCAAAGGACATTCGAAGTATAGTTTGCAAAGGACATTCGAAGTATAGTTTGCAAAGGACATTCGAAGTATAGTTTGCAAAGTACATTCGAAGTATAGTTTGCAAAGTACATTCGAAGTATAGTTTGCAAAGTACATTCGAAGTATAGTTTGCAAAGTACATTCGAAGTATAGTTTGCAAAGTACATTCGAAGTATAGTTTGCAAAGTACATTCGAAGTATAGTTTGCTCATGAAAGTAAACGGCTGTTTCTGGCTGTAAGTGTTTGGCGATCATTATTCCTAAGCTGCTTCAGATATATGTTGTTAATCGTAACACCGCATTCCGGCATTCCTTTGACATTTGTTACTTCTTGGTGTAACAGAGCAACTTTTACCCCAACAGAGTAATCTTGTCACTAGAATGCGGTGTGAAACCACAGTCCACAGATTTGAGTACGTAACGCCTACTTGTGAGTAGCAATTAGGAGGAGAAATTTTTAAAACATATTGATTTCTCTCTTTCTGAATTGCAGAAAAATTCCTGATACATAGGAAAACGTTGAACGAGTTTGGGTAATATTCAAGAACGGTTGCAATCTCTTCGGATGGACGACACACACTGCACTATATAGAGGGAGCATTGTATGCTAGCCGCGTTCCGGACGATGAGGAACAGCTGCTCCAACACAACTGGACGTTACAGCCATTGAGCAGGCAATTCGAGGCGACCGAAGGAGTAAGTGAGTTAAACAACTTGGCCCCAACACTTAACTCGTTGCAGTGAACGTCAATGTCATTTTAGAATTCTGAGTGCTGAAGAGTTCAAAGTGCACCTGAAAACGCACGGAATTTATGAAGCATCAACAAAGTTTTCCCCATGGAATAATAAATTCGGGCCGCGGTCTAAGGCGCCTCGCTGCGGAGCGCGCGGTTACTCGCCGTCGGAGGTTCGAGTCCTCCCTGGGGCATGGGTGTTTGTGTTGTCCGTAGGTTAATTTACCTTAGTTTAAGTAGTTTGTAAGCTACGGACTGATGACCACGCAGTTTGGTCCGATAGATTTACAAACTTTTTTTTTAATAAACTCGAAATTCAAGAGAAAAGAACAAGTGAAGATTACTGTACGAAATTCACGTTGCTGAACCGACTTTCCTGCTTACACGATGAACTATCACAAATACATCAAGGCACAGATGAATACTGAAAGAACATCAGTAGAACCTTACAACCTCACGACAGCCGTCGTAACATCGGCACTATAAAGAACTCAATGTTTGCTCGTTATTTTTTATTTCTTGAAAGTAGTGAAGTTTTGTTGGCCTGTGATACAACATTTATCACACAATCCATCCTCCACTTATCCAATGATTAAATCTTTGATAAACTGTAGTTGTTTGAAAGAAAAATTTCTTATTAAAAGCTGTACACGAACTTTTTTAAATTTTCTTTTTCTTATCGAGAAGAGTTTCGCCTTATTTGCAATGTATCCTCGGTGGGTGTGCTGAAATATTACACGACATTTACGTTCATACATACAGGGTGTACATAAACTGCATGAACACTATTATTTACTGCAGAAGAACCAAACATTGTACGGATGTCATATGTAATTTTGAAGAGAAACCCTGAAAGATTTTTTTTCAACGTATACCGCCACAGCTTAGTTTGTTAATTTCCCGATAGCCAGCGCTAACCGCAAACATGGCGAGTTCAGGTGCGGAGAGTGTGTGTTGGAGTTCGAGAAAAACAAGTGTGCTGCTGCTGTTCAACGGATGTTTAGAACCAAGTAAGGAAAGAACCCATCAACAAGGAAGGCCATTTACCACTAACAACGAATTCGTTACGACGGGTTGCTGTGCCCGGCAAAGAGAAGCGGAAATCCCAGTATGTTAAGTGAATGTACAGCGCGTACGGGAGACATTCGTAAGGAGTCCGAAGAAATTGGTGCGTCATGAATCTCGTCAACTCGAAATGGCTCCAATGACTCTGTGGAAAGTCCTGCGACAGAAGATGCAACAATTGAATGAGGCTGGGGATGGCACTGTTGATCACTTAATTTTTAGCGACGAAGCCACTTTTCACACTAATTGGAAAGTGAACAGGCATAAACGTCGAATCTGGGTAGGAATCATCCACATGAATGCACTGAATTTGAGCATGACTCAATGGTAAATGTTTTTGTGCATTGTCACGTCAGAAACTGTAGGGGCCATTCCTCTCCGCCGAGAACAGTCACTGGATATTCTCCTACTTGGACATGTTACAGCCTCTTAAGTGTGTTTCCCGGTACACCAATGTGCTTCGAGTGTTGCATGTCGTCAGGGGCCGCTCCATGGCCGTATAGCACCTGAACTCGCCATGTTAAACGTTTACTATCGGCAAATTACCGAACTACGCTGTGGTGGTATACATCATCATCATCATCATCATCATCATCATCATCATCGAGACTGATTATGCCTTTAAGCGTTCACTCTGGAGCATAGTACCCATGATCCCCTACTCAATGATAACATTGATGCATCGAAGGATGTTACTTTTTTTTACTTCAAAGTTATTCTTCACTGAATCTAAGTACTTTCTCCTTGGTCTACCTCGACTCATCTTACCCTCCGCTGCCGAACCCATTAGTCCCTTAGGTAACCTTGCTTCTCCCATGCGTATAACATGACCCCACCATCTAAGCCTGTTCGCTGTAACTGCTTCAATCTATGGTGTTCATTTCCAGTTTTTCTTTGATTTCCTGCTTATGGACACACTCCTGCCATTGTTCCCAGTTATTAGTACCTGCTATCATACTTGCTACTTTCATATCTGTAACCTCAACTTGATGAATAAGGTAACGTGTATCCACCCAGCTTTCAGACCAAACAACAAAGTTGGTCGAAACATAGGGCGGTACACAGCTAACTTAGTCTTGATACTGACTGCCTTCTTGCAGAAGAGAGTAGATCTTAGCTGAGCACTCACTGCATTAGCTTTGCTACACCTTGATTAAAGTTCTTTCACTATGTTGCCATCCTGTCAGAAAATACATCCTGGGTATTTGAAACTGTCTATCTGTTCTAAAATTCCTATTTGGCACGCAATCTGTTTAAATCTCCTTCCCACAGACATTTTTGTTTTGGAGATGCTGATTTTCATATCATAACTATTACACCTCTGAACGAGCTCTGAAGTATTAAACTTCAACATTTCAATCGAATCTGCCAACCCAACTATGTCATTTGCATATGCAGGACTGCTTGTTTTGTTTTCAACTATTCTAATCCTGTCCTGCCAGTCTACTGTTTTCAACATATGATCCAAGAATACTATGAACAACAGTGGTGACAGGTTACAGCCTCGTCTTACCCCCTGAAACTACCCTGTACCATTTGCCGTCTACTCTGACTGTTGCCTGCCCTTTAATTGCCTGCGGTGTACATGAAAAACAAACTTTCAGGGTTTCTTTTTAAAATGGCATACGTAGGATATATGTAAGATGGTTGGTTCTTGTGCCAAAATAATTGAAATTGTTCCCGGACTTTATATACATATTGACTTTTGCAGATATAGATTAAGATTAAACAGTTTATTTTTTACAACAAAATGAAAAGGTAATTACAGAACAGTATCTACTAATTTTTTTCCGTATGTACCAAACTGGCTAGGGTCTTACATATTTTCCCGTGATCACTTCGATTTTCACCCATAGCACAGTAACTGCCACTTTCAGTGTCTAGAGTATCAGTCGTTTCTGTAAGTGCTGCTAATTGCCTCGGCTTTTGCTTTCAACTTTTAACTGTATGTGTGTGTACTTTATGTGCAGTATGCAATAAGACGTTTTTCTTTCTAATACAATTTATTTATATACAGCTCTTGCGGAAAAGGCCATTCACGAATATCGTCTTATTAATTTTTTTTGGTTGTCACCGCTTTCAAGTGTAATCGATTATGTACAGGTTGCTACTCTCTCAAAAGTAATGATGTCAGTCGAACATCTAGAGATTGTTTTCATAAGAAGAATGTGCTGCACAGCTTTTACCATTAGTTGTACAACAGGTAAAAGCTAGATCTTTGTACACTGTTGGCCGTGCAAAACACAACACGAAGAAGGACCGGAGGTATCATAGTCTAACTCATTTGGGATGTAAGACGTTGTGCAAAGAGCACACGAGTGAAAATGCAGCCCCACGTGAGAAGATGGCGAAGTCACTACTGAGTATTGCCTGTATTGCTTACCATAGCCGCTACACGACTCGGCATTGAATCACAGTCTCTGTATGTGTTGTTGGTATATAGCAATCCCATATATTGCGAAGTTGAAATAGCGCAGCAGCGAGAGGTGTAATCCTTGTCAGTCAATCCGCAATGAGTGACTACACGTTTAGATAGACGTGAGATTGGGAAAACAGGCGAAAGCAGCAATGCAATAAGATGAGCGGCGAAGAAATCGCCATTCTGCTTACTACGTCTGGTCGCGCATTATAATGTTGCAACGTGACCATCGGCGAACTCCGAAGGTACTCTATGTGATCAATAGTGTCCGGACACCCCCAAAACATACGTTTTTCATATTAGCTGCACATACTGCCAGATACTCCATATTAGACTCCTCAAGAGTCGGTATACATCGTGAAACAGCCGAATGGGGCGCTCCGCGAAACTCACGGACTTCGAACGTGGTCAGGTGATTGGGTGTTACTTGTGTCTGATATCTGTACGCGAGATTTACACACTCCTAAACATCCGTCGGTCCATTGTTTCTGATGTGATAGTGAAGTGAAAACGTGAAGGGACACGCACAGCACGAAAGCGTGCAGGTAGGTCTCTGTTGACTGAGGCACCCAATTTCCACAACCCATATCAATGGAACTTTTTAGTTGCTCACAATCCAACCTGTCTTCCAGTCTTAAACATTTAAACACGTTCAGATTCTTTGGATACTGCGGTGAATGAACTACTTATATTAGTGAACTGCCCCCCTCCCCCATCCAGAACAAATTATCTACACCCCTGGGAGTTTGAGAGAAGCCGTCACTTCCGTAATCTGCAGTTTGGTACAGCAGCAACCAACCATTGCTAGGAATTCATGAAAATGATGTAATTAAAAAAAATCGAATACTCAGATCTCAGAGAGGCACCTGGTGCCTCTCCCCCCAATGTGGACACCTATGCATCTTACTCGACATTTTTAAAATGAAGGTCACTGTCCAATTGTTTCTGTAACTTGAAGTCCATTAGAAAGCAGAAAGACACTCGTCGAAACAAAGCCGCAAGAGGAAAATACCCAACTATCGTTGGGCATAGTGACGGTGGGTGACTTTTGGAACCACCAGCCCTACAGTGTTTGCCCGTAAGTGGCAAACCGTGATAGTCACCTCCTAGCGTATCTACTGACGAGGTTACAAAGACTAACACCTTAGTTCTTTCTACATTCCCAAGGGAGGGCTCGAACCTCCGACGAGAGCGGCCGAGGAATCCCTGACATTGCACAGCCTTGGTCTTCAGGCGTTCCATGCAAGTGGCAGTACAGGCTACACGTACCCCAACAAGATTCAGATGTATTGGGAATTTTGAGTCGTTATTTACAGCCTATTTCAATTGCTCGCGAGCGCTACATGTTTTAATACGTTCCAACACCAGCAACGTAACAGACCCAAAAAGCAAACCAGATGAGGTGACCTATAAATAGGGACGCAGCAGCTCCAGTCAGAGGATCGGGGAATAGGCAGAGCCAGCTCACCTGCTCAGCCTGCAGGTCAAACAGAAAAAGTTACCACAAAATAGCGAGCAACGTTCGTACCACGATAATGCAAATTAAGGTTCTCCTCGAGCTTTTACGGACGCAAAGATCCAAGGCAGACAACCGTCGTGTAAATTTAACACTATGAAAGGCAAGTTGTAGACTGACTAAAATCCGTGCTAAGTGCCAACATGAACATGTTGAGTAAAACGCAAAAAAACCTTATAAAATGAACAGTGTCTTTATGTGCAATTTTTTCGTCATAATTTGAGTCTACCATTAATGTTTAAAGACTTATTACAGTTGAATTGACTAATTTTTATTTTTATGAAAAAAAAAAAAGTTTTCCTGAGAGACAATAAGAATAGGGCTATGTGCCATACTCTCTACTGTAAAAACCGGGCTATGCCCAAAATTCGAGTAAATGGAAAGCTGTATTGGACTTTGTGGACTGGATGAAGGTCAACAAAGGCGTCATACATTGTCTGATTATTCAGATCTTGGCTTAAACACATAAGTGAACTTTTGGCCCTTGTGTAATGACTTTCCTCTTGGGGGAAAATTGCTGTGTGTTCAACTATACGCTGTGCATCATCACCTGTGTACTTCCTCTCTTTGGTTTTATTTCCCCTATGTTCAACGTACGTAACGTCACCACGCTTTTTCGATTTAACCAACCCTACGCTTTGTGATGCCATGGATTTCCATAAATGTTTGCTTGTACACTTGTTTATGATCACCTTTGCCATCAGGAATCGTGTAAAATGCACTGGCCTGCCTTCTACAT
Source organism: Locusta migratoria (assembly GCA_026315105.1). Lineage (NCBI taxonomy): Eukaryota > Metazoa > Arthropoda > Insecta > Orthoptera > Acrididae > Locusta > Locusta migratoria. The sequence continues at coordinate 116,253,404 of CM048750.1, read as the reverse complement.
TCTGTCGAATCTGTGTACGACCCATGTCGCCTACGTTTAATACTTACGTTTCCCATTAGATACGAATTTTGCTTGACGTTATCTCCTAGTTCATAAAACTAACTGAAGATGTTTAGTTTTTGTTTGAAGGCAATGCTTCTGCATAGATATGGGCATCGGCATGAAACCTACATAAAATAAGGCCATTAGAAGTGTAAACACTGCGTCTAATAACCTGTTCTTCACTACTTTGCACTCAGAACAAAAACGCATATGCAAACAACTGAGACATTAAAAGCCGAAGGAATACGACTTTGAGCTATTAATAAATGACAACCTAGGTCTATGATGTTATAGAGGTATTTAAACCTACCGCAACAGGTGGAGGTTGTTTCTCAGGCATTGTCACATTTCGGCTGTTCTCGTAGGACTTCCCTTCTGCTCTAAGCTTATTTACCATTTCCATTGCAGGAAAAACACAAAAGGAATAGTTACTGCTTGCTACACGATGGAACCTCAACTCAAACAGAAATAAAGCTCACGTGCACCTCTGGCCATCTGGCACATTGCCCAGATTTTACTTCACAACAGGTGGCACATAGATCGTCGGCCATTCTTGTGAGAAACATTAGAACTGCTTCCACATCGAATAACAGAAAGCCCGCTTTTTACTGAGTATTAGCCATTTAGCCAGCATTTTCACAATAAAACAAAATTTTTCATTTTTGGCACTTACCACGGATTTTATTTTCAGTCTACAGTTTTGGTATGGAAAAAATATCAACATCATGCAGTATATTATATCTCATTTGCACCACCGAAACGCGACCGCAATGTACAACTGACCCAGCACAATTGGACGTTACCTTGCAGTGATTATACGTTTTGTTCTGAGACGGGCAACAAATGATCGGTGAATACGTGGAGTCTCAGACGTCCAAAGAGGTCAACTCGATGAAGCGCAGTTAGTGGAAACATCTCTGACGCAAACGGCTGTACCTTTTACCGTTTCATTACCGACACCGTACACGAAACAAGATTAATACATCGTTGGCGAAGAGGAATAGTGGGCGAAATCCAAAGTGCTGTCAATACCCTTTACCTTGCAGTAAATCGTAAATCGCTGGACGACTTCTGTAACTTTTTTGGGGGGAGAGGGGCGGGGCGAGGAGGGGAATGTTGATTAGAATATATTCTTTCAAATTCTGAAATCAGGGAACGGAAGGTTATTTACAACTTATACAAAAACCAGGCAACTGTTATCAGAGTTGAAGGGCATGAAAGGGATGCAAGGGTTGGGAAGGGAGTAAGACAGGGTTGCAGCATTTCTCCAATGTTATACAATTTGTACACTGAGCAAGCTATAAAGGAGAGCAATGAAAAATTTGGAGAAGGGATTAAAGTTCAGGACGAAGAAATAAAAACATTGTAATTTTATCAGAGATAGCAAAGGACCTGGAAGAGCAGTTGAACGGGGTGGACAGTGTGTTGAAAGATGGATATAATAACATTAACGAGAGCAAAACATGTGTAATGGAGTGCCGTCTAAGAAAATCAGGCGATGCTGAAGGAATTAGGTAACGGAACAATAAAGGTGATGGATGGGGTTTGTTACTTGGGCAGTAAAATAACACATGATGGTCGTAGTACAGGAAATATAAAATGCAGAATGGCAATGGGAAGAAAAGCGTTTTTGAAAAATAGAAATTCGTTGACATCGAATATTAATTTAAGTATTAGGGAGTCTTTCCGGAAGGCATTTCTGTGTATTGCTGCTTTGTACGGAAGTCCTTTCTGAAAGAATTTGTGTGGATTGTTGCCTTGTATGGAAGTGAAACATGGACGATAAACAGTGCGAACAGGAAGAGGATAGAGGCTTTTGAAATGTAGTGCTACATAAGAATGCTGAAGATTAGGTGTATGGATCGCGTAACTAATGAAGAGTTACTCAACAGAATTGGGGAGAAAAGGAATTTCTGGCATACCTTGACTAAAAGAAGGTCTCGATTGATAGGACACATTCTTAGACATCACGAATTGTGAATTTAGCGTTGGAGGCAAGTGAGTGGGGTAATAATCGCAGACCTAGAGATGAATACAATAAGCAGATTCAAATGGACGTAGGTTACCGTTCTTATGAGATTAAGAGGCTATCTCAGGATAGAGTAGGGTGGAGAGCTGCATCAAATCAGTCTCTGGACTTAAGACAACAACAACAATAACAAACATTGAAAAAATCTTGCTAACTGCATAAAAAATCAGTACAAAGAAGGAAATGAGAAAATAAAACTACTGAGTTAACTGTGTAAAATATTGTTTATAATGAAAATATCTTGTGAAACATACGAAAAACGATTACATGATGTACCAGTACTCAATAAAATGTGTGATGAGATCGTTTCAATTTCTTACTCTGCAGTGATTATAATTTTGGTAATGGGGTTCCTAATCTTTGTAGAAAAATATTTCGTGATCTAGTTTATATATTGTAGTCCAAACGACAACTTTTTGTACAGTAAAATGCTTTATAGAAATTCAATACTAAACTCAATGAAATTTGTTAAATTGTTAACTCTTGGTATTCATAATACTTTCCACATCTTGATCGGAGCTTGTTGGTTTTAGGCGTTGTTTCCTACGCAGTTAACACTATTTAAATAAGAAGAAAATCCATGCTTTCATAAATAAGTAATTGTGAATCCTATTACTCTTCTAAGCTGTATTTGCCTTTTCTGATTTAAATTGAGATTAGTCTTGAGTCTTTAAAAGAAAGTGTATAAAGAAGAACAAAACGATAGTCCCATCAGGCAGTCTTCTTCAGTTGCTGATAGTTTCAGCTTTTTAAATTCATAAGTACTGTTGGAAAGTTAACACTAAAACACGACCAGTATTAAGTAATACTCCTTGACAAACACAAGTTTCACTGAATCTAATTTGAAAATATTAAATACATTGAATAGGAGAGGCGTCGAATTAAAATTTGTGCCGCGGCCGGGATCCAACCTGGACCACCACCTATTATATTTCATAAAATGACTGATACTTTGATGTAAAAAAAAATGTTCGTAAAAACTTTAAACTTGGAGAAATTAGTCCATATACTTTTGAAGCCTACAACTTAATTGTAGAAAGATATAAAAAACCAAGATCGCTGATCATCAATTTTTATTTAAGACGACCGGTTTCGCTGAACTACGTCAGCATCATCTGGTCCAACAAAATAATTTTATAAGGCCATAATCATCCCGGCGGTCTCTCAGAAATGTGACGTTGGCATTAACCACTCGCGTGACATTGCAAATGTTTTTCCATGAAATCTTCGTTTCACGCGGCCAATTATTTATTCTCAGCAGACAGGGGTACATACGAGAATCTGTGAACCATACAGCAAGAACAGCATTACTTATCTACTTCGAGGTCTTTACGAAACGCTAATCAAGTCTATGACTCCGCTGCAGAGTGAAAGTTTCATTCTGGGAACTTAATTGTTACTTATCTTTTATGGAGTAAAAATATCATGAAACCAATAGATCTAATGAAGTATACTTTCATTTTTTCCAGCCAGATATTTTACTGCGATATTTTAAAGTCGTCTGAATGGATAACGCTACCCAGAGTTTGGGAACCACTGCCTTATAGTTACGTACATAGATTACACGACACGAGCGTTGTTAAGAACACACAGTATGTACTTCGTTTTGACAACAGAATTACAGTAATAGCTAATTTTCCATTACACTCAATATTTTCCCCGAAATGTACACTGCATTCAAATCTCACATCCATGAATGAATCAATGAATGCATAAAACACGGAGCCTTGCAGCTTGGAAGGTGACTTCTATTCCACTGTGTACTGTAGCCCGATCCCCGGATGACTGAACTTTACAGTGACATTCTGTGCTGTGACCTTAAGCTGGTCATGGCAACTCTCCTGTAAGAAAAGGTACAACATCGGTTGGAACGATTACGTTTCAGCCTAGATGTTATCTAGTGATGCTTTAAAATCAATATTTTATTGAGAAATAATTAAAATTAATAGTTTACAAGCACCAGTTTTGCCCCCTTGTCAGCAAATAATCTGCATCGAGTTTTATAATTATCACCGTTGTTCAGTAAATCCTTCGACTAAGAAAACTGCCTGCAGGAACTTTTTAAATGATCCTGCCTCTTTCATCGTTACATTACACGAATTGAGCTAGTTCAAGTACTCCGATTGTGCTTTAGTCATAATCTGAAATGACTTCGACGTAGACACATATTCGCCAAGTAAGAAGTGGTCCTGTATAAACAGGAGGGGGGAATACTGGAATAGCGACAAGCGAAGTAAATTTTGTAGCCTAGCGCTTCTCGCTCAGCGCGGTGGCTGTTCACAACCAAATAGAAGAAAAAAACTCTGCCTTACGCTCAGAATATCTTACCTGAAAATAACTTATTTCCGCAACACCGACATCTTTTGAAGCAGTAAATATTTACATACAAAGCAAACTATGAAGGTCGCAGCTAAAGATCTCTATTATTGCACGATCACTGATAGAAAGCGAGAAACTGCATACCGGTGCAGCAAAGCTAAATGTAGAATGAAGAGCCACTTAATAACTAGCTGCTAAACCTGGCATTGCCCGGGTATATATATGCATGTTTCCAGTCTTATATTATAAATGAAAATAAAAATTCGAAACAGATTTCATCTTCATGTATCCCTGAAAATAGCATAGAAATTATGAAACAGTAAAACAAAGAAATATGCATAAAGTACAAAATTTTAAGTGCAGCATCCAAAGAAAGAAAAATAGTAATAAAATACAAATGATGTGTAACATTAATTCAAAACTTGATTATAAACAAGATTTATTGATACTTGCGATTGTTGTCTGATAGTAAGCAACATGAGTACCAAGTTTAGTTGAAATCGATCCATTATTTTAGGATATGTGGAAAAATAGCGTGCCGGCCGCGGTGGCCGAGGGGACTGAGGCGCTCCAGTCACGGTCTGCACGGCCACTGCGGTCGGGGGTTCGAATCCCCCCTCGGGCATAGATATTTGTGCCGTCCTTAGTCTTAGCTAGTTCATAAGTAGTTTGTAAGCTTAGGGACTGATGACCACGTAGATAAGTCCCATAAGTTCTACAAACATTTGAACATTTGATTTTGAAAAATAGCGCATGATGTAGCAGTTATTCAGAAATTTCATTGTTTATAACGTCATATCTCCTGAAATGTGTGTCGTACTATGATATAAATTCGAGGATACATGTAGTGGTATATGTGCCTAATGTCTGCAAAATATATCGTGTTCCTTTCATCAGTTTGTTGGGGTTGTCAGCGACAAAAAGTTTCACAATGATTTGAAATTATGTTCAAAGTTTATTGCAATTCGTTAAGTGCTCTCATTGTCAAATAGTTGACGAATTAAATCACGTTATCGCGCATCGCAATATGGGGCAGTTTTCATTGTTTATGACGTGAGATCGTATGAACTATGTATCGTAGGTGGTTTTTGCAACCATAGTAAATGATTCCTGATAAAGAATATTTGTACGAAGTTTGCTTGAAATCGGTCCATTAGTTTAGGAACAGAAGTAGAATATTATCGCATGATGCGGCCGTTTTTCACGACTGTCATTGTTTATGACGTCATATCTCCTTACGTATGTGTCGTAGGTGGTTCTTACCCCGACAGCGATTGTTGCCTGATAGTAAGGGACATGTGTACCAAGTTTGGTTGAACTGGTCCAGTAGTTTAGGAGGAGATGTAGAACATACATACACACATACTCCCACACACATACAGCCTATTTCATAAGCCTATTTTATTAGCGTAGTCTTAACCCAACTTGTTATTTTTTACGGTAATGGATGAACAAAACTTTTGATGAAAGTAACGCAAACACAAAAGGGCCACAGATATAACGGGATTGCAGTGAATGTTAGGAGTGTGTGTTCCTTTGGAGCTACGCACTATACATGCCACACTTACTGCTTCCGTTAATGGCTGCAAAGATCAGGTAAAGAGCTCCATGAGAAAATAATTGGCATAAATCTTCGAGTCAAACAGAATACGACGTACGCAATTAATTGACCAAGGCGAAATACCGTAGCAGAATTATTACGTGCGTACACTACATTACTTCAAAGAAGACATCGTCCATGCAGGATTACTTTTAAAGCTTCTCAGTGAATTGTATTTTCAAAAGGCCAAGACTAAGTTGAAGAGAACCACTGAAGTTGCTTACATCGACAGTAGATTTAAAGCTGGCAACGGACACAAATACATACCAGTAAGTGTTATGATCTCGCAATTTGGAGGAATCCTTTCCAACCTGAAGCCATTTAGGCAGCTTAGGTATCAATTTCATTGCTTATTTCATCAAAGAACTTTTTATTCGCCAACAGACGTATCCGATGTGGCCAAGTAGGCTCGAAGGCGAACTTCCGTATTTTCAGTTAGCGATGTCATCTTTAGACCAACAAGGCGGACTGCAGTGGCGTAACTATGGGGGGGGGGGGGGATGAGGGGGATAGAACCCCCTCTCTCCAGAACCAGAGAGAGAGAGAGAGAGAGAGAGAGAGAGAGAGAGAGAGAGAGAGAGAGAGAGAGAGAGAAAAATCGTATAACAGAAATCTAGTAAAGGTAAACATTTAAAACCTGGGGTGTTTTACCATAATATTTCATTGGATGGGAGTGAATTAGGGAGAGTGATAGATTGTAGTCTGTCTGGAAACTGACAAATTTTGCTCGTCAAGCAGGTCTATTCCTCCCCGCCCCCCCCCCCCCCCCCCCCCCAAAAGCCAAGTCCTAGTTACGCCACTGGCGGACTGTATTGGACATTATACACTTTTCGCCCATTGCTATAAGCAGTAGTTGCCAAGATAGTATGATAATTAAATGGCTTTGTTTCCAGCATCGTGTGGAAGCTACTTTTTTCCCTTCCTTTTTTAATACGTAGATCCGTTTTAGCTTGTTAAGGGGCAAATTCTCCCCTACACTTGAACAATGGTGATATTATTCACCGATGACTTCCGTGCAAAAGGGATGAATGATTCTGTATGAAACATTTGTCAGGCAGTCTTTTTCGATAGCGCATCACTTCTGTCTGCAGTCAATTATGGCAACATGCGGATAACTGTAGAGATTATCATACTCTCATGTTTGATCTATCGTATTCACAGTCACTGCACAACAGAAATACTCGTTCTCAACAAAAGTAAAATCCTTTCGGCACCATCACACAACACCACTACATTCTCTAAATCATTATGCGCATACGAACCTCCAACAATCTTTATCAAAATATTGCAGGCATTCCGTCCAAGCATCGACATATGGACACATTGCCCATCAATTGCAATGGGTGTTTCTCCCATATTCTCTGCAGTTCACTCTACTCTCGTCGGCCCCCGCCTCACCATTTCTTATCGGCAACGTCTTTCCCAACAGCTACCATAATTTCAATGTGTTTCTTTCTTATGTCGATTCTGTAGACTTTCTTGACCGCGAGAAATGTCACGTTTAGTGCGGCCGCCTTTTGTGTAGACTTTTTCCGCTACAGTGTTGCCCGGGATGTACTATCTTGGAAGCTGTCTACACGTCACATGTCAGCGCATTCCACCTCAGCACCCGCCGAGCAAACAGGGAGCTAAATATAGTGCTCCGTTGCTGGAGCCTGAGGCACAACCGCTTCCCCAAATACTTGTGAATAATCCTAGATAGGTCCCTGACATGAAAGAAACAACTGGAGATCACTGGGCAAAAATTAAAAAGCAGAAACAATATAATTAGAGCACCAGCTGGGACGCTTTTGCCGACACACTAAGAACAGCCACACAGTCACTCGGTTACTCAATCGCAGAGCACTGCTGTCCTTTGTGGGTAAGAAACAACGTAAACAAGATCGACGTTCACTTCTACGACGCACTAAGACTGGCATCTGGGACTCTGAAATCGACACCATTACCTTGGCTCCGAGTTATCATAAACGCCGACGGGCTAAATTTCATGAACTGGATAAACTAAACGATCCTACCTTCTCAAAAAACAAATCACAGAAACCATTGTGGGCAGAGATAACTGAAGCATAGTCGACAGCCATCATCCCGCAATGGAGAAAACAATGAAGCAGCTATCACGCGCACAAGTCAATGGCACAAACGGATTCCACAGCATCCCTTCCAGGAAAGAACTTCCCGAGAAACTTAAGGAGTGCCCTCAACCGCATAAGCGGACACGCTCGAACCAAAGAAACTCTGTATAAGCGGAAAATGGCAGACAATCCCAGTTAAACTGTGGGGCCCCAGGAACAGATTCTAAATCTCACAATACACGAATGACCAACTAGAACGTTTGTTTTTTTTTTTTTTTTGTGTGTGGTTTTAGGGCGCACAACTGCTAAGGTCATTAGCGCCCAGACAAGAACAGCGACTAGAACGTTGGGAGGAACCATACAGGATTTCGTCGATGCTACACCCAAGGCAGTAAACTGGATACGGCAACTAGATGTCAACTGTGATAATAAGCTTAAGCCAGTTGACGATGTAAATATTTGAGCTGCTTTGTACTCTCAATGATCAATGTTTGTTAAGCTTAATCGACTTAACTGCGAGGTCATTAGTCCCTAAACTTAAAAACTACTTATGAACTACATTAAACTAAAAACGACACAAACATCCATGCCCGAAGGCGGATTCGAAGCCTCGACAGTAGCGGCCGTGCAGACTGTGACTGGCGCGCCGCAGACCGCCCGGCCACTGCCGCCGGCTCTCTAAATGCCGTGTAATTTAATAACTATGCATATTTATAGACCAATGTACCTTAACTGTAATTATTTTATATTTGACAGAAAAATTTAATGTTTGATAAATCTTAAATAACTCATTTGAATGTATCTTTTCATAGTTTACAAACTTGTAGCTAACTGCATTTGTTATATCTTTAAAATTAATTCTGTAGATGCTAAACAAAATGAAATCATTTCAATCTTCTAACCATCTATTTTACCTTCCATTTCTGATAACATGATTAAAATGTGCTAAGGTAATCTGTGTCGTTCTAAAATGTTCATTATTATTATTATTATTATTATTATTATTGTGAATATTTTGTAATTCTTTGGTACGTGTTGTTACTAAGCAGATACGTTGCCGAAGAGGGACTCGAACCTCCGACGGTGAGCAATAGTGTGCTCCGCAGCAAGGCTCCTAAGAGGGCTCGGCCATTCCACAACGGTGATGCTTCCTTTCGAAGATATTTACGATCCATACAAAAGTAAAGGAAGCTAGAGAACCAGATGGCAAAAAGAACAGTAAATATGCCATATATTTTGAATGGAGTAAAATATAGACTAAAATATACGAAATGGTTTAGTAACTTTATCGTATAACTTTTCACTGAATATACTACCTTACATTACCACATAGGGACCTAGAAGTATTATACTTATTACTGATGAAGTATTTTGGGTGGAAAAAAAGAAAAACAACAACAATCAGGAGGAAGTAAGAAAATAACGGACATGTAAACCAATTTAGAGCTACCGGTTTTAAACGGAAGATCTATTCTTAAGATTGACGGAAAAGTACTTTAAAATTCCTCTACTAGAATTTTCCAGTATTCTAGGAACTTAGACGTCGACTAGTCGGTGCGTTAGAATCTATCATTTGTTAGAGGTGATGCCGGGATTTCAGTAGCAATGTCGGGTAGGGTAGGTAGCATGTTATTTCCATCCACGTAAGCCAATCTATTGTATTACAACACAGCTGGGAGATTATTGCTGATTCTCCTGCATAATGTTACCCATGAACGATACCCGCTCTTCGTCCTCTTAGCGTCGAGAAAGTTAACCCAAGTAAACACCAACCTGTTGAACAAATAAGATGATGCTCCTGTTCTCATTAGTTTCTCGTCGATGAATCAAAGTTTATTGAATACCTCCACTGCGAGAAAGTGCTGCGAAATTCAATTGTGTATCCAACAATGAAGTAAATTTTCTATCCCTTCCCTCACATTGAACGGTCGTACAATATTTGCATCCAAAACGAATCAACAGACGATTAGGAATTTAACGTCACATCAACCATGTTGTCGTTAGGGATTATGTACAAGATCAGATTGAATAACAGTAAGGAAGGAAATCTGTACTGTCCTCCCCTTACTAACCATTCTGACACGCGCCTGAATAGTTTTAGGGAAATCAGCGAAAATCTAAAAAATGGTTCTAATTCCGCCGTCGTCGCTACTACGAAATTCTACATATAACAAGTAAAACTTCATATTTATGTGAAGCATTATATGAAAACCCTAGGTAATGAAGATTTGGCGGAGGTTTTGGATGGAAGTTATCTGATGTCAGATGGAAACTTTACTAAATGGAGGACATAGGATTCTGATAATAGTGGTCGCCTTATAAAATACCAGAAGATTACAGCAGTCTAGTCAAGCTCTCGTTATGAAACCTTGACAGGTAGCGTCTTAATAATAAAAAAAAGTTCAAATGTTTGTAAAGCTTGAGGGACTTAACTACGGGGTCACCAGTTCCTAAACTTAAAAACTACTTATGAACTACCTTGTACTAAAGACGACACAAACATCCATGCCCGAGAGGGGATTCGAATCCCCGACGGCAGACGGCCGCGCGCACCGCAACACGGCGCTCCAGTACGCGCGGCTAATCCGCCGCGGCGCGTCTTAATCGAGAGGATTAAGTGATATCGCCAAAATACATTTATATGGATTCATAGTCTTCATTTGTGCCTTCATCCGCGCTGCATCTCAGTCCCTGGCTCAATTAATATTATAAAATCTAATCATGGCATATGAACCATTTTGGTAGTAAGGGTAACATTTTCAGTAACGCGTGAAAATCAGTAAATGGTGCCAAAAATTCGCGATTTTTTATTTTCATCATTTATTTCTCAAAAAATTGTCCCGATGGTTTTAAGGTCGTAACCTTGGATTCTACATAATCTCACCTATATACCTAAGATTTAAAAAGAAAATAAATTCTACCCGATTTTTTGTAAGCAAGGGTTTTGTGACGCTGTTACCGATCTAGATCACCTTTCTTGCAAAAATCTTAGCTTTAAGTAGGAAGAAATTAATTCGAAGAAGCCTGTAAAAGATATGGACCTGGAACTAACGTCTCAGTGGCCAATAAAGGTAAGAAATAGCTCATAGATTGTTTACTCTTGTGATTTTGTTTCATGGTTTCTTAATCATTCAATTTATTTGTATTCTAAAGGTTTTCATCTCATGGTTAACTCTTCTAAATCTGAGCTTCGCGGCGTAACTCATCGTTAATTGGGAACACCATGTATATAGCCTAAATGTCTGACTGACGTACTGTGAAACAAGTTTCATTAATACATTTCGTAAGGAGATGAAAAGGCTGGCTCAGGATAGAGTAGGGTGGAGAGCTGCATCAAACCAGTCTCCGGACTGAAGACCATAACAACAACAACAACAAAATCATTTTACTGGTAATGGCTTTTCAGTCACTAAACACACAATGATATTCTCTCAACTATATGATCACTCCAAACTAGTCTAGCCTTCGCATCTTAGCGTCTAATACTTTCTTTAAGCTTGGTACGTAGACTCCAACAATTATCATATGTAATTATACAAATTTTGCATTAGTGTGCAATATTTAATGCGTTTAATGCGTAAAGGTAGTCAAAATGTGTGGATGTTGAGCAATTATTTTTCCAAATTGTTACTTATGAATGGTTTACATGTGAAAGTTGCTGCATGCTGAATGTAGTAAACAAAGTATAAATAATATAGTCAATGTTGAATCATCTTATTTCCACATCATTTAGAAAATAATTGTCGGATCAAGTATTTCGCAATGTTTCAGAATTAAATTTTCCTAAGCAAAAAGCTAGAACAAGCCTTTTCATTGAAAACGTAACGAATTTTTTGAATAGAAGTGTCACCTAGTAGAAAGCATGACGCAATTTTTATGTATTTTGTAAAATAACATGAGTTTCAAAAAAGAAAAATTACCACAATAGCTCAAATGGGGACATTTATTTTTTAGCTTTAACAACTCTTACCGTTAAAAAGAGAACTTCTGTCTACATTCTTAAATCCTATAGTGCTCTAAGTTGGTTATTACAGTTAGCAGTGATTGACCAATATAATCTTTTGCCCGAAGTGACAAAACCATTGGGTGTGACACACGACGTTTTGGACACACAGGAATGAGTATACCATTAAGTATTGCATTTGAAGACCTAAACACATGTAAAATGCGTGAAATAAGTGTAAGAACAAATTTCAACAAAATGTAAGGTGTTGAAGAAGAGACTCTAGACCAGTCGACACGAAATGATTATACATACAGCAAATGGTTTCCCTTTGATCATAAGTATTTACAATAGTTTGATTCTTCATATTTTTACTGAGATGAGGGGTAACAGCTGTAATATATTTTAATAAATGTCAACCAGCGGCTGTTTATAATAACTATAACTTGACAGATTTCGGTTTTAAATCATCTTCAGATATATAAACTTAACAGACCGATTAAGTTGATACATTGTCTGCTACCTTATCCATGGATTGGCGTGGATAAGGTAGCAGATAATGTATCAACTTAATCAGTTTGTTCAGTTTATTTTTCTAAAGATGAATTAAAACAAACCGGTCAAGTTATAACTATAATAAACAGCTGATGGTTGATAATATGCATTTCTTAAAACTTGATTCTCATATAAGCTTGGCATTCTAGGCAATGGAGCGATCTACATTGTTATATGTTGTGAAATAATGTATGCTAAGATCATTGATAAATACTTTATTCAAGACTATCGGTTTCGACAAGACTTTGTCATCTTCGGATCTGTAACTTCCCTACCTGTCAAAATACAGCACCTTTCCATACATCATTAACAATTCCACAGTACAATCAGGCTGTATCTTGATTTGCAAGAATTTTTCAGTTGTTGGTCACTTATAAGATCTACAACTTCATACAAAAGTGTTGTGTCATGCTTTAAAATAATGTGCACAACTTTTAACTTTTTAAAATCTATTGCACCATCCATTTGACGCTTTTCATACTTGTATGATTTGTATCACGGAATATAACTTAATTCTTGTCTAAGATAAAGCAAGTGAGACTATAAATCTTATATAAAAAATAATAAATTTAAACTCCCTAGCTATCTAATCGCACTGTTAGTATTTGAAAAACTGGCTGTACCTCCGACGTAACAAGGAAAGTTCTGATTTGAAGCTTTGTGGAATGGAGTGTGGAAGGTACAGTAACGACAAGAAGGCGTCTTTACTTACGAATTCTTGGCCTTTCGCACGCAGGTCACCGGTAGAGATTACATCATCGGCCTTGAAACCAAATGCGTTACAACTTACTACTACTCTCCCTAACATTGTAGGTACTGAAGTTTTTCTAGCTCAAAGTTAAGTTACTTGCTTATGTCTGTGTGTAGCTGTAAACGCATCACATGTGCGAAATTACTGTCGGTGCTCACATATTCCTGACACTTGGAAAAAAAAAATACAGTCGTACTGTAGTTTCGGATGATGAGGGCCTACTAGTACAACTGGCTGCAGAAATCATCCCAATGAAAGGGCTTACCGACACAAATATAGCGCTGGTATGTCCCCGCCAATCTTCGTGTTGTGAGTTATGAATGCAACGAGGAAAGGGAGTCCTCCCGGAAGATATGTTGCCTGATGTTGATAAATTCGCAACGCTCGTTGCATAAAAACGTTCTGCTTTCCTGTGGTTCTTTGTATTTTCTGTGTATTTCAAGATGTTTTCGTTTTCTCCTATGGTTTTTACGAACTTCATGATCTATGAGGCACGGAGTTAAAAATCTGCTGTAATTGATCTACGTCAAATGCAGAAATTATTCATCTTTACTCTTTCTGCCCGTCTGTTAGTGCGCGAGGAACGAGTTTTGGAAAATAAGTTCTAGTTTCCTTAAACCTTCGTGTAAAATCATATGAGAGAGACAACCTCATTCGAATGACTCTGATATTGCACGAGCAGTTACTTGACAGTCTTGCAGTAACTTACACACGTTTTCATCGGTATGTGCTGAAGACGTGCGACTAGTTCCGGGATTGTGTTGCACTGAATATCTGCATTCATAACCTTTTGAGCCACTCGACTACTTGAAAGTGCCTCGTCTGCAAATACTTGCTTAATCATTGTACATGTTTCAGTAAGTGTTTTCCGAACTTAATACTGGACTTCATGTGCACTGTTTGGTTACAATCAGCATCCATTGTGTCTCCGTAAATAAAGCGCCATGAACGCAAAGAGTATTAGTACGCACAGTCCAGCAACAAGTGAGTTTGCGCGGAAACATGGCCAGGTAACATCAAAACATTTGTTCATATGTAATACCTGAAACTCACAAATAAAACCGTGCTCTCACTTCAGCAAAGTGTACTCTACAAATAACTGTACAGTGTATGTCGGATGGTTGTACATATTAATATTTTGCAGTTAGCTAGAATAATTTCGTTAATAAGGATTGGTCTCCCATGATCATTATTCGTTTATTGCCTTTTAATTCTGATAGAAAGATCTACTCAGGAGGATGTCATTAACAGGAAAGGCAACATTGGTACTCTACGGATCGGAGCGAGGAGTGTTGAGATCCCTTAATCGGGTAGGGAGATTAGAAAATTTAAAAAGGAAAATGCCTAGGTTGACGTTAGATATAGTAGGCATTACATCTACATACATACTCCGCAATCCCCCGTAAGGTGCGCGGCGGAGGGTACACTGTACCACTTCCTTTCCTATTCCACTCCCAAATAGAACGAGGAAAAAAAGAATGCCTATATGCCTCCGTACGAGCCCTAATTTCTCTTATGTCTTTTGACCACTACGCGAAATGTAAGTAGGCGGCAGCAAGATCGTACTACACTCAGCTTCAAATTCCGACCATCTAAATTTCCTCAACAGAAATTCACGAAAAGACCGTCGTCTTTCCTCCAGCGATGAACAATTGAGTTGCCGGAACATTTCCGTGACACTCGCGTATTGGTTGAACCTACCAGTAACAGACCTAGCTGTTCGCCTCTGAACTGCTTCTATATCTTCCTTTAAACTGATCTGCTGCGGGTCCCAAACACTTGAGCAATACTCAAGACGTGAAGACGTGGTCGTACAAGCATTTTATACGCTGTCTCCTTTACAGGTGAAGTACATCTTCCCAAAATGCTCCCAATAAACCGAAGTCGGCTGTCCGCCTTACTCACAACTGTCTTTACATGTTCGTTCCATTTCATATGAAGACAGTCATGAGGAATTTGCTTCAACCCAAGGAATTAGGTGATACAAAATTCACGAACTATTTTATATTAAACCATGATCAATTTCAAAAAATGTATGGTCTCATCAAGAATCAAATTGAGAGTGAGGGATGCAATGCGTCAGGTCCGATTGGAACTGAGGAGAAACTAGCTGTCTTTTTAAGATACGAAATGCGTCACCTATATTGCTTGTATTGCATTATGTGATATAATATTACGATCACCATTGGCAGAGAGAAACAAGTCAGCGTTTATAGAAAAATCTTTATTGAATAATCGTAATAAAATGCTAAGAGCGAAAATATTCTCTAATAACAAACCGTAATTGCCTCTGTACATCAAATGTAAATTTCGAAATTTTTACTACCAGAAATTCAGTTTTCAGAGGAATCATTAAATAATGTAAGCAACGCGCGTCGATTTGTAGCCGTAGCTGAAGTGGTTTGTTGAATCTCAGTTCTCCTCTAGGGTTTGGGATGGACTGTTGGAATGTGATAAAGAGGATGGAGTTGAAGTGGTGTGGGGTGGACTGGGGTTTTGTTTACTGTACGGGGACAACTCGTGATATGATTTGTGATGGACTGTGGAGTTATCTCGGGAATGTTCAGCAATGAGACCTCCATTTCTGTAACCATACGGAAAATGTCGTTTCTGACAACAAACTGGGTTGATGGTGACATGTTCTTAGTCATCTGTTACATAGACATCAAGTGGTACAGAGGATTAGCACTCGTACGGCTTCAATTAGTTTTTCTTCCATTGCAAACTAGCAAACAATATGAACGGCCAGAGTCACCGTGACTCCCGCAGGAAACTGCGTACAGGAGACTGCGGTCCGCAGGCTCACCGCGCGCAGCAGTTGCGTCACGTCACACTGCGCTTCAACGTGCGCGGCTCCAGTCAGTCGTGTGGTTCGCAGAAACTCACCGAGACTCACCCTGCGTCACGTCACGGACTAAAGCACTGAAGCACTGTATAGTACAAGCAGAACAATCCGCCATTTTGAATCCCACGTTGAAGGCGCACATTTAAAGACTACTGAACTCTTCCCCTTTTAACATGCTCTTAAGGCCATTTAATATACTTTCCAAACGCAGAAAATATTAAAGCATTGTTAATTTATTTGCTTACATATCACTGAAAGAGGCCAGCAACTTAAAGTTTGTTATTAGATGGATTTTTAGAGATATGATACTTTCACTTACATTCCAAAGTAAGGCATATGATGCTGTTCTAAATATTTACCACATGCAGTTAAAATACGTTACAGTCATCATATTTTCTGGCTTATAAATGGTATGTCAACATACATTTTCGGTAACTAAGAGTTGCATTCGAAAACAGTTACGGAATAATGTTAAATTGCGATATTGTAATGCCTCGCATATTTTACACACACCATGTTTCAAAGATTTTATGTGAAAATGTGTTTCATAACTTTGAATATCTGGTTTCGTTAGATTAAGTCTATCTGGTAGCATGCACTTAGAAATAAAGTGAATGCTGAATGCTAAGTTTTGAATTTAATGTCTTTCATGTACAACTTCCCCCGTTCGCATTTCTTTCGCGAAGTTCATTATTATTATTATTTTCCTTCCTCCATACATCCTGTTCATAGCTTGGCTGTGTTGAGACTTTCATTCAAATTACACACTGATCTAACGCGAAATAATTTAAAAACCACTGTCTGGGTAATGCCAACTGCATGCATCACTTAAAATACAATTAACATCCTCTAGAATAGCTCCTTAGTTGGTCTATATAAAATCAAGAAAAGTAGCGCACTTTGAACAGACTGTATATTGTGTTATGTTAACAATCTGTAGCAAAATTAAACCATTGCTTACATTATAGGCCTATATTTCCATTATTACCTCTCTGTGAGCATAAAAAAGGCTTTGTTCGTAAACGTTACACAGTTGCTCGAGTTTGGCGTCCATACGTGGCGTCTGGTATTTATAAGCCACCTTTTACGTCGATCTATGTTTGAAGGAAACCGATAAAATTCATAGCACACATGTCTGCTATTATTTGAGCAGTTCGGTGCAGCACAACCAACCATTTCACACTGTGAAACAATAAAATCACGAAATATTCGCTGATTCACTTCGCTAAACCACACTGTCATTGGATTGGGATTCAAAATGGCTGATTGTTCAGCTCGGTATATCTAGTGATTTATCACGGACCTGTGCCAACACCACCTAGGGAGAAAGCCGCGGCGTTCTCGTGTGACGTCAGGCAGAGTAGGTTGCGCGCGCATAGCTGACTGGGTAGCCGCTGAGGCACGGTCCACTATCGTGCAATGAAGGCTTTCACGACCGGATATCATAGCTGCTGATAGTCCTTATAACCCGGAAGTGCTACCAGCAGCTACGGCCCACTTTGCCGTAGAGGTGGGCAAGAAATCCCGTACCTGTTATAAATAACAAGGGAATGAGAAGTAGCAATTTTCACAATAGCAGCTCCACAGAATTTAGCTGGGATTTCAGTAACAGTTAAGGCAGCAACTCGGATCTAGAGCCCTGTATTGGGAGAGTACCGCCAACCGGGCGAGCGTCGCCATTGTAGGCCTATCTCGCAATAGCAGCGCTATGTACGGCGCTGTTAAATCAACATTCATGATGAAGGGAACCGGTCTGTACATCGACGTGGTATGACAATACGTTGAGTAAACAATGAACTTAAGTTTTTAATCGTTTCATCACATATTCAGCGAATAGTAAGGAAAAATTAGTAATCTGAGTTCAAGACATTTATTTTTGACCAAACTAGTTGTAAAATTGTTTCGTGCTAAAATTTAAACCCTGAACCAAATGCACTGATTGGTTTATATCAAAGTAGATGTAATTAATACATGTTGCTTTCCATTAATTTAGTGCCTAATGTTGATAGGTGTTGTGTGCTAACCTACATGTGTTATTATCCCATAACATTAGCTGAGCTAACATTTTGGGAAGGTTTCAGTTTTTACACATTGTTATCGTACTGCTGGGTACTTCAGTAAAATAAACTTTATCTTAAAATTCGAGTTTTGGAGATCTATTTAATGGGCGGTTTCATTTACCGCCCAAACTTTCGTAATATGCAGGCTAAGTAGAAATACGAAATTCGTTAAATACGGCACATTATGTTGGATTTGCATGTATTTATATCTTTTAAAATATCTTTTCTCTTACATGTTTGTCCTTCCAACATTGCTAGCAAGAAACTTGTATGAGCAGATAAACCTAGAAGGTTACTCGATATTTCAATACAAATTTACTTACTTCGCAAAATTTTGCATTCTCGTATGGAAATGCATTTTTCTTCCAATGCGATATACCCACAATTCACGTCTTTTCGCATCTCTTTCGCCCTGTGGAATGCGTAAAACTTGCTACAGTACCTCGGACTGTTTTAGTATAACCATTCACTACCAACAATGCGGCATTTTTCACCATATAAAAATGGAATATGCAATGTTAAGCTCTTAATTTAATACATAATGAGTCAACACATTTCCAACACCTCTAAATGCTAAAATAACAGTTAAGTGAAATATGTCATTT
This sequence comes from Locusta migratoria, assembly GCA_026315105.1. Classification (NCBI taxonomy): domain Eukaryota; kingdom Metazoa; phylum Arthropoda; class Insecta; order Orthoptera; family Acrididae; genus Locusta; species Locusta migratoria. The sequence continues at coordinate 116,234,583 of CM048750.1, read as the reverse complement.
ACGCCGATGGATTGCTTAGGCCTAAAATGGCGGACGTGCCCCACCCGCACTCAACTGACCAATAGCAGCCGGCGGTTGTCGGCAAGCCACACATAAAAGGTTGGCGCTACTCTCCCAATACAGGGCTCTACTCGGATCCAATGACGCGTGCCATCTGGTGGCCGTCCGCGTCTTAACTGGGACTGAGTCTGGGGTTTCTGTGACAAGTAGTAGTTTACAGTCCCAAGTAGCAACTAAAAATAGCAGTTTAGGGCCATCTGTTGGCGAAAGTTTGCACTTCTTTCTTACTGTATAGGAACTTTGAGGACGAGGAGGGGTCCATTTCGCCTCTGGTCGTCTAAGGGTGTATATCTTGTTTCTGCCGAGATGAAGCGATCGCGGACGAGCGAGATATGGGTTCATTTCACCGCTCTTGATGACGTCTATGCGAAATGTAAATTTTGCGCCGGCGTATAAAAGTAGTATAACGAACTTGAAAAAGCGGATTGAGAGGTCGCATAAAGGTGTGAGCATTGCGACAACTTATTCGACTTCGAGATTTGTCGAACTTTAACATGTGCTTGTGGTGCCAGAGCAAGGTATGTTGCAGTGACATTGTATTGTGTGGCTTGTTTAATTAACATTTATCGGTGTTTTACCAGGTTTTTTAAAGAGCTATAGTAATACCAAGAAGTTACGTGGTTTACGTTTTAACCCTCCGTTGGTCTGTCAAGGCCTTACTGTAAGATTCCTTCAGCATCACTGAGTATTTTTCTCGCAATAAAAGAGCGCAGAGAAGTGAATTGTAACATGTAGAGCAATAAGCAAGGTGCAATACAGTTCGTATATTCCATTGTTAGAAAAAGTTATTTATAGTATTGAAGGACTCTGTGAGAACGGTTCACACTAGCGAAAGATTAAGTAGTTGATATGGAAGTGCTGTACTCCCTATCGGTATTAATGGAAATTTGAATGAGATACTCGCCATGATTCGCGACTGGAAACTGTGACAAATCCCAACTAAGGATAACAGTTATTGAAAAGTAGCAGTAACAAATCTATGTTATTGGAAAATTTTGTATGTTTGTATAGTCTGTGGGACTTAACTACGGGGTCATCAGTCCCTAAACTTACAAATTACTTATGAACTACTTACGAACTAGGACGGCACAAATATCCATGCCCGAGGGGGGATTCGAACCCCCGACCGTAGTGGCCGTGCAGACCGTGACTGGAGCGCCTTAGTCCCCTCGGCCACCGCGGCCGGCTTATTGGAAAAGCACAGCTTTGCCCATCTCTACAATAAGGCCTTAAGAGAAATCCTTTAAGCCGCGTGAAGCCTTAGAGAACAGTCCGGATCACAGATGCAGGCTTAAGAGTACAGCAACAGCAATTTCTCCCGATACACGATACTGAGACAAAACTTCAACGTGGTTTATAAGTTGAAAAAAGACAGCCATCAGTTGAAGGGTTGTAGATTTATTTACTATTGGCCACAATTAGCATACTTGAAGAGGGGCAATCAATAACTGCCTGAAACCGGTAGTAAACCTTTAATCCTGCGACTGATGGTTGTCTTTTTTTAACGCTCTGTTCTACAAAACCTGCAAAATAAAATAAATCTAGAGATTCTGTTCGATGGCCTAAGTTTCAGAGTAGCATCCGCAATAACGCATCATGTGCCTTCATACAATAATGCATTCGGTAATTTACCACCAACAGCCATTTGACAAGTACTGGCCTCCTACAGATTTCCCCTGTATTATGGTTTTTAGCTGTACACATTCAGGTTGTTTCTATATATTTTCTAATTTCTTCTTTAAATCATTCTTTTTTAATATCTCAGGAATTCAATGAAGAACTGTTTGTTTTGAATCAAACAACTGTGTAATCCTTATATATGAGTTTGTGCCTATATTTCACTTTGCAGCCAAAACTACACATAGCAAACGAATAGTGTTTGTTTGGGGTAGTAGGTACCAACCAGTCTCCCATTGTGCACTATGGTGGTAGAGGATTGATAAAGATAAGGGAGTGGAAGATATGGTAGTTGAAAGTCGTCAGCTTGTATAAAATTCGGACTGAAGACCAGCGATGACTTAACACTGTAATAGCACAGAGGTTATATAAAGCGAAACGTGATGCACATTCTTCAGTTGTTTTTCTGCAACAAGCGTGAGAATAAAGAATAATAAGTGCATATTGCAGTTTGAAAAGTAAAACCACCAACAAGGATGCCAAAGCGTAAGAAAGAAATTTCTCGTTCTCTATCCGTTTCTAAACGACAGAAAACGGCACTGAAAAGTGAATCTATAGACGATAGAAACTTGAAATTTGTAAACATTGTTAATCTGACACTGTAGGCATAAGAGATTTTTCGATATTTCCATCCTTAAGGGGGTGAATGGTATTTTGAAAATACGTTGCTATTAAGGCAATTTTGAAGTAAGAAATATCAAAAACTTCGAATTAAGATTTTTTATTGGACTTTTAAAAACATGTTTCAATATTTTTGGAAATTCAACCATTAAGCGGATGAAATAAGGGGAAATCTTTTAAGGGTGCTACTAAGACTATTTTGATGCTATAAATGCGAAAATTTTCATTTGGAACAACGGTTAAAATTTTTTTAAAAGTGTGTTTCTGGATGTTTTGAATTCTGCCATCAATGGTGTCATAGTTGGTGGCAAGTTTTATCAAAATACTTGACTAGGAAAACATTTTTAAAGCTAAATATATGAAAATTTATATTTAGAAGTAGAGACAACCAATGCAGATCATCCAGTCTACGCGTGCGAAGCAGCGGGAATTAAGCTACTATTCTATAATTGAAGACCTCGAGGGAAAATAATGATAACCCTGATTTATAAAATGTTGAGATATAACAACTTATATGTTTGAAAAATAGTTTCTATTACATATTTTAATATTTATATTTTCATCTCTCTGCAGCTTCATGTACTACTTGAAGAAAGTGAAATATCCTGTTAGATATGATTGTTTCCACCAAATACATTAAAAATACAAAAGTTGAGGGTTATTTACCCCCGAGGTCTTCAATTATAGTGTATTAAACGAACCGCGTTCCGGCTGTTACGCTATCATCAGTTACAGAGAGAGAGATACATCGTAAAATCTCAAATCTTTGGCTAACTTCTTGGTATCAGTTGTATTCTCTTACTTTGTTAATAATAATGAACTTTTAGTCCAAGAAATATAGTTTAAACACATAAAATGTTTTTAATTTATACAATCACCCCCGTTCCGTTCTGCTTAATCTCACTCTTGTACGTACCAACTATTCGACCTGTTAATGAAGAAGAACCTTTGTTCAATCACTTTCTGTGAAAAATGTCAACACAGTTTATTGTTTCAATTTATATTTCTTATTCGCGCAACTATTCTCATTTGAAATATTTGCAAGATGGTACAATTTTTCCACCTTCCGATACTTGTCTCCCGACCGACCAGAATGTGGGAATATAGGCAAAAAAGAGCAGTGTGGTATTCAAGTGACTGACGTGTGAAAGCCTATCTTTATTACTCAGGTTTGTAAACATTTCTTTATTATTTTATTCACTAGTGTTTGTATGGCTTACTGGTTTGGAACTGTGGAACTTATGAACTCAGTGAAATGCAGCCATGTTCGGGAGAATTCCTGGGAACTGGCACACAAAGGCTACGGCTGAGAACTGCCGTTGAGCGGATTTTCTGCGGCCCCGCGTGTGAAACCCCAAAGACCTTGTAGTGAAACCATGGCTGGTGATGGCCAGCGAGCCAAAATATTTTATCTATGCACAGCTCATTATCTTCACTGACACCAGTACCAGTTCAAATCAGCACGGCTGGAGCTCATGCCGTAACTATGGAAGCCAACGCAAATATGCGGAACAAGTGGTGTCACGATCATAAAACCTTGACTCTTGATGATTACAAGTATGTAGCATGGTTCGATGAATCATCGTTTACGTTGATTGCTTCCTACAAACAGGATTTACCTATCGAAAAGCCCAAAAGAAGCATCGATAAGTCATGCCTGCTTCCTTCAGTAAAGCATGGAGAAGGTGTCAGGTTTGGGCATTATCTCGAGATGTTCAACAATTTTTATATTCAGCCTCACTAGTCTGATAACTGTAAATGAATATCTCACCATCATCGACAGGAAACCGCTTACTATGACTAATAGATATATCGTACAGTGCCGTTTCCAAAGTTATAATGCGTTCCCGAACAACCAAAGAGTCAAGTTCTCATTGTACAGCATTAGAAAATTATGTAATATCTCCCCTGGATAACAAAAATGTCTCAACATAAATTGGAACGTTATGGGAGGTTTTAGAGCAAAGATTGAAATTTACTGCTCTAACGTCATTGTAGTAACTGGCACATGTTTTAGCACAAGAATTGATGACATTATATTGGAAACTATAAAGACACTTCATACGAATCTGTTCCTCTAAGAGTTGCTGCTGTTCTCAAAGCCAATGGTGGACCAGCTCCTTACTAATAAATAATAGTATCTACGTTAGGTGTTCATAATATTTTGTCCACCCTCCAGGGTGTCCGTTAAATTTTTACTACAGTGATAAACGGTTTGGTCCAATTTATTCTCTGTGCCACTTGTACGTTTTACTATCTCCGTTGATCTTAACACACACTGATTGTGAACTTTCGTTTTTAAACGTACGGGCACCTTAGATTTTAAACTCGATTAGGTTGATCTAAAGTTCTCCAGACCATTTCAATTTCTCTTTTTATATTTATATATATAAAAATGAATGTATTTTCCTCTATGTGTACATAAACCATTCATTCAAGTACAATGAATCTTTGATTCCTGACCCAAAAACAAAAGAGCAAGATACACAGCTCAGGAGATATGACGTCATAAATGAGAGGCCACCGCCCCCCGTGAGAATACCAGGATTTATGCGTCAATTATTGGAAATGGGAGTAGTTAGGGACCTGCAACAAAGTTTGCATGTAATTTCGGGCGTTTACGAAGCGTTTTGTAACTGACCTCTCCCCTCCCTCATAAAATAATGACACGAAAAGAAGTCTAACGCTCTCAACAGTTTCGCTGCAGATGCCGCAAAACTGTCGTATCAGGCATGACTTGTATCAAATAAAGTTAGAATTACAGATTTGCATGTTATTTATTTTTGTTTGCAAGTCTCCCTTAATTCTCTTGCATCCAAAATTAAGCAATCTGTTTTCTTAATCTCTATCTATATAAAAACGAAAGGACACTCACTCACTGACTAAACACGAAATCTCGAAAACCACATCTTTGAAGCTGAAATTTGGCAGCATTGTAGTTTATAGGTAGAAAGTATTTTGTGATAGGTGCATGGGGGAGCATACTTCTACTGACTCACGAAATGAAGTTTCATTCCGATTTTCACGAAATTTCGCACACTTGGCCTTCAAGTTTCGTACGTTGCATGGGGGAGGGTACTTCGCAGCATAAAAATTGATCCCTAAATAACTTGATCGCGCCATAACTTGAGAACAGATCGACCGAATTTCACAGATCCTTTTCTGTTGTTTTCGTTATTCTCATAACAAGGGTTGTATGAAATAAAACTGGAATATTTGAGAACAACAAAGTGCGTTTCTCAATGTGACTGCGCGTTTCTATTGCATAGAAATCTATAGTTTTGTTCCGACATTGATGAAATTTTGCACACTATACATTAAAGACAAGAGGAATGTCACTGTATAAAATTTCGTTCGGTGCATGGTGGACGGTACTTACAGAATTTTACAAAATGCAATAGTTTTGCTCCAATCTTTATGAATTTTTGTAAACATATTTAAACCAAAAGGAAGATCACTGGGTACATAAATGTTTGTATGATACATGACAGAGGGTACCTTGCAGAAAACGTTGCCGAGAAACGAACAGAGAGATGGGAAAGATGTGAATGCAGAGAGAGGAGAAAAGGGAATGGGGACTACGAGAGTGTAGAATAAATAAAGACCCGGGCAACGCCGAGTTTACAGCTAGTTATTAAATAAAAATATGTCTGTAATGGTATGGGACCAAACTACGTTGATCATCAACCCCTAGTCTTACAAATTACTTAACCTAAGTTAAACTAACCTAAGGACAACACACACATCCATGCCCGAGAGAGGATTCGAACCTCCGACGCGGGAGGCCGCGCAATCCGTAACGTGGCGTTCCAGACCGCTCGGCTACTCCCGCGCGGCTATATTATTATTATTATTATTATTATCCTAGCCAATTTTTATATTACTTCATTCTTAACATATTTCTTTTATAGGATATGAGTTGATTAAACCCTTCTATATTATTTATTTTCACGCCTACCTTAAAAGTTTCAACTATGACGTTCTTCCACTCCTTGCAGAAGACTACCTACGCAACAGAGAAACTGTACAATGCCGTCCACGAAGCAAAACTGTTGTGAATATTTGTAGTGATGCGGAGTTTTCTTCCAGGAAGGATAGAATAAAGGAAGGAAACTTGGGGTTTAACATCCCGTCGACAGCGCCGTCATTACAGGCAAAGCACAAGCTCCGATTTTTAACCAGAATGAATTTTCACTTTTCACCAGAGTGCGCGCTCATACGATTCTTTCTGGTACACAGTGATATGACGTATTTGAACAAAAGTAGGTCCCATTTTAAATAAAAATACAGAATACATATTTGTATTTTATATTTGAAATATCTTTTTAGACCATGTACTTTGTATTTTGTGTAAAATACTTTTTAAGTGTTTTTTGTATGTTTAAAATGATTCTGAAAATACATAATACTTCACAACATTTTCCTCACTCTGTCGTCAAAGTTTCTATTGTGTTCCCCCTATTAGTCTGCCGTATGCTTCGTATGACCGTTGAATGTGTCTGTGTTAGTAAATCTGTGCCTTCAAGGTGGAAACCAAAGCGAAGCCGGCCGCGGTGGCCGAGGGGACTAAGGCGCTCCAGTCACGGTCTGCACGGCCACTGCGGTCGGGGGTTCGAATCCCCCCTCGGGCATGGATATTTGTGTCGTCCTAGTTCGTAAGTAGTTCATAAGTAGTTTGTAAGTTTAGGGACTGATGACCCCGTAGTTAAGTCCCATAGATTATACAAACATACATTTGAACCAAAGCGAAAAGTGTCGCTGACAATAAGAGGGTGAACAAGGAGTATTATACGTTTGTGAAAGATTCGTATCCCTCAGCAACATGTGACAGCACAAACACTTTCACTGAATTAGAGTCACATCGCAGTTCTTGAAATAAAGAGACAGTAATTTGATTTCGATAATTAAATACGCAACAGTAAAGATAATTTTCGTTTACCAAGCTCTGCCTCAGTAGAACGCATTTTTTCGTTTGGAGGAATGATTGAGGCCTCACTGAAGTAAAATGAATGATGAATTGTTTGAGAAACTAGTTATTTAGAAATAAATTATGGTATTTTATTAAAAAAGTATTTTAATAAAAATGTTTGGAAAATACGAATTTTGATTTAAATACATATATAATTAAAATTGTATTTAGTATTTCAAATAATTTTAGAAGCGCTTTTCATCTCTCTGCTGCTACATGAAAACTATCCGTCTGACCGAGAAACGGGTCCGGGGGTTGGTTGTGCCTTTCGCTGGCAAGCACTTTGAGCTGCCAGAACACGATTCGGGGAGTGCTATTTCTTCAGATTTCACAACAGACCGCCTGTGACGTTTGGAGGGTAACAAAGAAAGTATCAGTGCAAGTGGAGCTGCGAGGACGGCTCTTGTGCTGTGCTCAGTTTTTTGGTTACCATTGCAGCTGTACGAGAAAGGCTACGGTAGTGGGTTGAAGTTGTGGTTCAGCGTGCAGATTCAAATTAACAGGAAATTCTAGAAACTTTCTTGCCTGACTCCTCTTGAGATACCGAATGTCTCACTATACTAATTAAGTCTAAAAATACTATCCAACTTCCGAAACCACACACACACACACACACACACACACACACACACACACACACACACACACACACAAAATACTAAAGGTAACAACAACAATACTACTTAAACACGATTTTGTCTTTAGTAGAGAATTCTTCGGAATACGTGTCCTGAAACTTGTTCTACCCGCGTCTCTAGTTTACGCGATTTAGGCCGTGACCTTTAGCAATTCGAAATATTTTGTACTACGCGCTTCTAATATAAATACGTGGCCTATATTTCTGCCTATTTTATCTACAAAATTGAATCTAACATGTTCATCGAAATTGCCATAGCAGTTTTCCAACTTGTTTATCATCAAATACTCCAGCTCCTCGGGTTAAAAACGCAGATACTTTATTGTTAAAAGAGGCGATGGAAAGCCAGAAGTACAGTGGAAGCAAGCAAAGTCTGAACTGAAGCGACAAACTGGGAAATATATGGTAATATAAAGTATTGATAATGATTACAGACGTAGGGGATGATTAAAAGATTCCGTCACTAAAATGACGTCAAGATACGAAGTGAAACTCGCGATAGTGAAGAACGGCAAAAGAAGTGGCATATGTCTCTCCATTCGTCATTTGATATAATCTGTAACGATTAATCAACAAAATTTAAGAATGATTTTATTAACGAAAGTTAAAGAATGTGATTTAGTGATGAATCGTAGTTCTATTTAAAAGAAACATTTTCTAAAAAATAATTAGCGCCAAAATTTAACTACTGTACGTAACAGAAGGGGCAGAAAATACTTTTTAGATTAAAGGAAGATAAAAAGGCAATGACCATAATTTTTATGAACCGTACATAAGAGTTTACATAAGAACAACGTAAAATTCATTCGGTTTCTCAGAGAAAACACCACAGATATTACTAACAGAAAAAATTAATTCATAGTATTTTTAACTTGTAATGAGCAAAAGACGAACGCATATATGTTCGTCATATTTTAGGACTAGAGAATGACGAGCATGATCCGTTAACTTAATTCTAGAGCAGATACGCATTAGTGGACTTTTATAATGGTGATACAGGCCTGTAGTCAAGAAGTCAACAATAGCAAATGTTGCTCTTATCAGTACAATATCATTTTCAACTTGCCAGCAGTTTCGTCCTACACAAAATTTACTGGATGTTTACCCTATGTTCTATAATTCCACACAGAAGGCTCACCTCTCTCTTGCCACGTCGCAGTCCCTTAGTCACACCTGTCACATGCTCCTTAATGGGATGCCGTTGCTCTTGAGTTGCGGTACCATAGTCCTTATGTTTAGATACAGGATCAACGTACTGATTTTCATCACTACTGCACAGTTCAATAGCGTCATACACTTTCCCTGAGCAATTTTTTCGTCTTGGCATCTTGAATGCAACACAAGTTCAAGAACGTCACAGGCTGCACCCGACACACTCGTGCTCACACAGTCTGTGACGTACTGACTGAACCTCGAACTGCTTCTGTCCATACAGCGGTGACGAGACAATTAGCGTGGCCTAGTTACCTGTAGGTAGCAACACTTCCTACGCACTGAGAATCCGTGTTTTCTTCCTACAGCTACAATCAAAACACTAGTACCAACATGACATGAGAAATCTGTTATAGCTATTGTAAAAATATTTTGACAATTTCAAAGTATCCTAGCTATAGCAATTTATCCACATAACTTACAATTTCTGTAGATAATGTAGTTATAAAACATTTGCAGTATTGTTGAGAGGTTGTAACGTACTAGAAAAAAAGACGCGGAAAGCATTGTTCAATACACTTAAGTAAAAATGGACATCAAATGTTCAATCTGGCTTCAATAGTGTTTTGACAGTAAAAGAAGCTGAAATGTGAGCTACGCTCCACACCAACATTGATCTCGCCAGTCACGTTGGATTTCACGGCTTTCGATCATAATTAACTTTCGCAATACCAACGCCGATTACCTGGTGTGTGTGTGTGGGGGGGGGGGAGATACTTTACGCCTACCCTAAAATGTTAATTGTTGATTTACTTTGACAACATGCTTTTTGAAGAGGTTCTGAGGTGTATATATGGTCTAGAAGCTGGAACTTTCAACACACTTATAAATACCATACCGTTTCAAAATGGGTATTTCCTGGAAAGGGGTACTTTATTCACTGTAAGATTAATTAAAAAAAATACAATTTGGGTAACTGTTGTTAGCTTTTACACGCAACCTAGTACTTAGATAATTACTGATGTGTAAATACAGCCATATACGCAAAGATATACTATATGATATTCACCATGAAAAGCCCCATCTTTCGCTAAGACGTAAATATTCGGGGTAAATTTGATTGAAAAATCATTTGTGGAATTTAGTAGAAGACTTCATTAAAACCAATAAGTAATGTTTCAAAATTTTAGAATTTAGCACAGCTGACTAAATTTCAGTATTTTAGAAGGTGCACATAAAGTAACCCTCTCCCTTAGAATTGCGTTTGTTAGGCTCCACTTCAGTATCTCATTTTTATCAGAGTATCAAACCGGAGGATCAAGGATGAAGAAAGACACACTCCGATTAATCAATTTCAAAATGGTCAAAGCTTACAGAACGACATCCAGCGAAGCACTTTGTGTTTTATCAGGTCTCATGCCTATAACACTTAAGGTACAGGAAATAGCCAAATATTATAACCTGGTCAAAATCAAAGACGCCAATAATACAATCGACATAACCCTAGAGTACAGAAGCTGGACACACCCGGCAGACTTTACAAGAATAATTGAGAAGGACGCCAGCAAAAGCTACGCTGTTGAAGTATACACAGATGGAAGCAGGTCAGACGACGGAGTGGGTTCGGGGATAGCAATAATTGTTAATAAGAGGCTTACTTACCAGATACAGCTAAAACTGTCTAATGAATGCTCAATCAAGCAGAACAATTTGCCATCCTCAATGCTCTTGAGTTCATAAATAATCTCTCGAATACTGATACAACTGCAGTAATTCACACCGACAGCAGGATGCATTTCGAATGGGTTAAGGCACATCAAGGGCTATGGGGAAATGAACTAGCTGACAACCTTGCTAAAAGAGAAGCTCGATCACGACAATCAATACGCTATAACAAAATACCTACAAGTGCCGTAAAGAAGAAACTTCGAGAAGGGTTTAAGGAACAAATGGGACATTGAGTGGCACAGAACAAAAAACGGCGGAAGCACTAAACCGTATTTTCCTACGATCCGACAACGTTCAGTGATTTAACTTCCAATATCTCCGAATTTTACAGCTATGTTAACAGGTTATGGGAAACTGAAAACCTACAATCAGCGTTTCAAAATAACTGAAGGCGTTGTTGTTGTTGTTGTTATTTGGATGTTTAAGGGGGACAAAACTACAACGGTCATCAGTCCCCCATTCCATCACAAAATGTCAAAAATAAAAGCACGGACGTGAAATGAATGCGCCCAGAGGTTAGGTTTGTGAAGTGGGATGGAAATCCCACTGGGTCTATAAAACATCAACAAAACGGAGAAGAAACAAGGAAAGGGGACGAACACACAAAGACTCCTTACTACAAAGAGCCCGAAGGCAGTGGTTGACCGACCATAGGAATAAAAAAGGAAAAGTCAACCACTCGGCAGTGCAAGGAAAATACCAGTCATAGAGACTGATAAAAACCTCCTGCTCGAATAAAACTTAAAACTGAATTCGCTGCTGAAGCATCGTCACGTAAAATATCTGATAAAACGCCAGGAATGTTAAAACGACGCCGCAAGGCGGCTAAAAACGGGCAGTCCACTAGGATGTGGACTATTGTTAAGTGGGAGCCACAACGACACTGGGGCGGGGCCTCACCACGAAGGAGATGTCCGTGGGTGAGCCACGAATGGCCAATACGGAGTCGACACAGCACCACGGAGTCCCGACGAGAGGCCAGCACGGAAGAACGCCATGCGGTGGTGGTCTCCTTGATTAGCCGAAGCTTGTTGGGTGTGCCCAGGCTATGCCACTCGGCATCCCAACGCTGATGTACGCGGTGGCGCAACAACGAACGGAGATCAGACGCCAGGAGGCCGATGTCCAAAATGGACGCACTGACTGCCTGCCTGGCAAGTCTGTCAACACGTTCATTGCCCGGGATGCCGACATGACCCGGGGACCAGACGAACACCACTGATCGCCCGGACGCTCCAATGGCCCAAAGTGTCTCCTGTATGGCCAACACCAGAGGAGACCGTGGGTAACAGTGCTCCAGAGCTCGGAGGCTGCTCAGAGAGTCGCTGCAAACAACAAAAGACTCGCCGGAGCAGGACCGGATATGCATGAGAGCTCTGTGAATGGCCACCAGCTCTGCAGTGTAAACACTGCAGCCATTCGGCAGAGAGTGCTGTTCCACATGGTCACCATGAGTATAGGCATATCCCACACAGCCATCAACCATTGAACCATCTGTGTAGATCAGGTCATAACAACGGAACTCTGCTATGACAGCAGAGAACTGACGGCGGAGCGCCTCCAGTGGAACTGAGTCTTTGGGCCCCTGGGCCAAATCCAGCCGAGTAGACGGCCTTGGCAAACACCACGGAGGTGTACGGGCACGGACCCGATAGGAAGATGGAAGGGGAGAAGACTCAAGCTCCTGCAGGAGGGACTGAACCCGATAGGCAATCGTATGACCTGATCTGGGGCGTCGCTGATGGGCACGAATGACCACATCAGGAAAGAGGAGACGATGGTTTGGGTGGCCTGGTGAGCAATACACATGGGCTGCGTACGCCGCAAGTAGGTGTTGGCGGCGGATCCCCAAGGGTGGAACCCCAGCCTCCACTAGTAAGCTGTTCACTGGGCTGGTGCGGAAGGCACCCGTCGCGATGCGAACCCCACAGTTGTGAATGGGGTCCAGGAGATGCAGTGCCGAAGGTGCCGCAGACCCATAGGCAATGCACCCAAAATCAAGACGGGACTGCACCAGCACCGTGTAAAGCCGCAACAGTGTCGAGCGATCAGCACCCCAGGTCGTATGACCCAGGTGGCGGAGAAGGTTGAGATGGCGCCAGCACTTCCGTTTCAGCTGACGAATGTGGGGGAGCCACGTCAGCCGGGCGTCAAAGACCAGTCCTAAAAAACGGTGAGTTTCCACTACCGTAAGTGGTTCGTCATTCAGATAAAGTTCAGGGTGTGGGTGGACAGTCCGACGCCGGCAGGCGGAATGTGCACATGTAACAGTGCTGTCCAAACTATGACCACGTGCTTTTTGACTGCTGCAATTTATTGAAAGAGAGGGACCAACTCAGGAAAAAAAATAGCTGCAAAGGAGGTGGATGACCCATCAGTAAATATGACTTAGTACATAAATACACTACAGACTTTTACAATTTTGTAATTCAATAAGATTTCCTAATGTATAAAACTGTTTGCTCCTTTGTAAACCCTGTCAACTTATATACTGTACTTGTGTTTGAAAAAATATTTTATGTAACCGCCTGAATCTAACCATCAAACATGTAATATTACTATGTAATGGGGCATGTTTAATAAATAAATACTCCAAATCACAGTTTAGGCACTCCAGCATTCACTTGTATTTATTTAGGACCCGAACATAATACGAATCGCTTTTCCCCGGTAAGTATTACTGAGAACTGGGCTTTGCATCTGTGGGTGACAACCTGCCGCTTAGTGACAACCTACCGCATAATACGACGTAGCACCGGTTCTACATTTCCAAGAGACGAAGTTAACTAAAGGATGGTTGGAAACGGAATTAATTCCAGAATATGGGATAGATTCAAAGATTGCGCCGCTTAGCACGATCTGCTGATCATATATGAGCACACTGGAGAGGAAAAAAACATTTAAATAGGCACTCACGATACACCAGTACCAAAATTAATCCACAGATAGGACAAGAGTTACATATAGTCACTGCGTCCTGAAAATTCATATGTTTGTTAAGCTTATGGGACTTAACTACGGGGTCATCAGTCCCTAAACTTACAAACTACTTATGAACTACTTACGAACTAGGACGACACAAATATCCATGCCCGAGGGGGGATTCGAACTCCCGACCGTAGTGGCCGTGCTGACCGTGACTGGAGCGCCTCAGTCACCTCAGTCACCTCGGCCACCGCGGCCGGCACTGCGTCCTGAGTCGCGAATTTTCTACCAGCGACATGCTTGTCTTCGCGAATTCCAGTGAAGAACCGCGGCCTTGAAATCAAAGGCGTAAACAGATGCACACATAGTACGCATACATTTTTTCTGAACAACCATTCAGAAACATATAAATTTTGTAATGAAGCGAGTTGCTTTCCGAAAAGCATTCCATTAGCCCCTGTAAAATGTATTACATTAATATTAATCTTAACGTTCACTCGGACTTTTTTTGCCAAATTGCAATAAACGCGCTTACATTACTGCATTCGTTTTGAGAAAGTACGATTTTATAATGCAAGTTGCAGTTAGTGTGACAATTCCTACAGGCGTCTATACTGGTTTCCGATTTCAAGGCCGACGCCATTCAATGGAATCGACTAACGGAATTTTTTTCTACTGTAGCCCGTAACAGGTGGCACAGTATTTAAAACAATGGCTCTCTTCAAGAGGAATGATACATAGTTGTCCTTCCGAACATTATGTTATAAAGATTATTAATAAAGTCTCAAATACTGGGCGAACAAAATATTCGTCCCCTTAAGTACGATAACAGGTGGGGAATCATAACTTCCTTACGCAATTTAAAATGGCCCTAAGGCCGAAAAAGTTGACTGAGGGACACAAGAAAGGGAAATTTGCCTCATACAGGGACAATTTGTTTTACTTTGCTACAACGGCAGACATTCATTTTTACTAATATCCGAAACTGAATGAATTCCCACAATGGAAATATTTTCTCCGATATCTTGCGATAAGGCGACTCAATAAGTTTCTAAAGAAGTTAATTCAAATGAAGTTTTGGCTCTACAGGAGATTCAAATCACTTGTCTGAAACTATCTTTTGACAACCATTTGATGTACTGAGAAAACTGAGCTACATTATAAGGCAAATCAGTTTGAAAGGGAGCGAAATATTACATACAACTTGTACAAAAACCAGGCAGCAGTTATGAGAGTCTAAGGGCATAAAATACACACAGTGGTTGGGAAGAGGGCAAGACAGTGATGTAGTCTGTCTCCAACGTTATTCAGTCTGTACACAGAAAGGTGTGAAGGAATGCAAAGAGGAATTTGGAGAAGGAATTACAGTTTAGGAAGAAGAAATAAAAACTTTGCGATTTCCCGTTGACACTGTAATTCTGTCAGACAGCAGAGGAACTGTAGGAGCAACTGAACGGGATGGACAGTGTCTTGAAAGGAGGGTATAAGATGAACATTAACAAGATCAAAACAAGTGTAACAGAATGTAGTACAAGCAAAATCAGACTATACTAAAGGAATTAAAGTAGATGAGACAAAAGTAGATGAGTTTTGTTATTTGGGTAGCAAAATAATTTTAGATGGTCACAGTGAAGTTGATATAGAATGCAGAATGGCTAAGGGAAGCAAACCATTTCAGAAGAAGCGGAATTTGTTGACATCAAAAATTAATTTAAATGTTAAGAAGTCCTTTCTGAAAGCATTTGTCTGGAGTGTAGCATTGTATGGGAGTGGAACGTGGACGATAAGGAGTTCAGACAGAAAGATAACTTTTTTAGACTGGTAGAACACGTAACCAATGAGGAGGTGCTTAACAGAATTGGAAAAAAAGGAATTCCTAGCATATCTTGAGTAGAGAAGGGATATGTTGGTGGGACACATTCTTAGACAGAAATCGTCAATTTAGTATCAGAAG
The DNA here is from genome assembly GCA_026315105.1 of Locusta migratoria. Taxonomy (NCBI): domain Eukaryota; kingdom Metazoa; phylum Arthropoda; class Insecta; order Orthoptera; family Acrididae; genus Locusta; species Locusta migratoria. The sequence continues at coordinate 116,218,860 of CM048750.1, read as the reverse complement.
TAAGTGTTTGGGGTAAAAGTCGCAGAGGGAGACCAAGAGACGAATACAGTAAGCAGGTTTAAAAGAACGAATGCTCTTATTCATAGATGAAGAGGCTTGCACAGGATAGGATAGCGCGGGGAGCTGCATCAAACCAGTATTTTGACTGAAGACGACGACGACGACTACGACGTCATTTTCACAAAAAACAATAATTTATTGATGAATGCTGAAAGTTTCTCTGTTGCTTTGAAATGGGCACATTTGTCCTTGCAGGGGGAGACTAAACGATGATTTAAAGGTATGCTGGTTTAGCGTGGAAAAAATCGTTTTAATTTTCGTTTTTTCCCCCCTTTCTTATTAAACGGGTACATTTGCTACCGTAATTGTAACCTATGAAACAGAACAAAATAACTGGCAGGTATATAAGAAATACATGTAATCGGTTCCCATATCTTAACATTCCTTGCAAAACTTTGCTTTCATTTGTCTAATATTAGAATATTTTCTCAGCGTTCCTCTAGCCTACCCACATCATCCAAACCGTGCCGGCAACAATTTTGGAACCTCTGACATATTTTTATTCGATACGTTGCGAAACCACTTTATAAATTCAGAACAAGCTTTCAGTTCCTGTGATCCGATGAAAGGCTCTCGCTGTTGACTCTGATATGAAATCGACGAGAAAACAATATCGAAATAAAAAGACAACAAAGTTTTCTTTACAACACTCATTTATGTGAAACAAACCAGTGGTACTTAATTCTGTGAGTCCTTATTTCCAACATCGACCATCTATATTCTATTTAATTTCGTATCATGTTTACTGATTTTCAGTTGGTGTTAAGTCTCTAATAATTCTCACCCATCAGTGATTTATGGGGATATCTGTAAAGGCGAACATAACACATCCTCATTTTTATCGTTTCAACAAATTTTACTGTATTTTCTTCGGTAAGCAAAGAGAATTAACGCGAGGTGTATAGTAAGAAAAGGAGAATATAATCCACATTTCTTTTAACATGTCATTTTATTAGGTATTAATGGTAGTTCGATACTGTAATGTCTATTACAGACGAACAAAAACTGCACAGGCAGCCCTGGAGAATGAGAATCGGCCTGCAAGGACCCGTAGCAGTAACAGCCTGAAATGCGATAGGGGAATGACGAAAGAACTAAATTAGGAAGAACGGAGGAAAATCCCACCCCGCTTCGTAATAGCAAGTCGGTTACTTTTTCCGGGTGCGATTGGAAACTGCTAAGGGGGAAAAAAAAAGTCTTGAGTTACCACAGACAATGCCACAAATGGATGCGTTGATACCGTGGACCAAACGACGCGATGCTACAGTGTGAAGAGGAAAAGAAGGCGCCGGTCAATCACGATCGATTTAAATATAATGAATGCATACATTATTTGAATGATAGTAACTACCAATGAACAATGAGACGTCTGAGTTTAATCTTCAATTTGGGAAAGCAACTCTAAGGGTAAAGAAGTCAATGAATTCATTAGTAGCACCAAAATGACAAAGGGCAATGAAATTACCAGATAAGAAGTGTGTATATTGTAAAGAGAAAAAAGGTAAAGCCAAATGACAGAAGTGTACCAAACATACGCTCGGGACATGGTAGTATTGTCTGTAGACACTGCGCAAATTTGAAATAAGAATAAAAGTCACCATTAAAAGTATAATAATTATTTTTTTAAATTTGCCTTTTACATAGACAAAGTTATTTAAAAACTTTTATACCTTAAAAGTAGTTTGCATCACAAGCAGTCAAGAGTATCAATTTATGTAAATTTAAACAACATAGGAGTTTGGAGGCCCGACTGGCAGGCAGACTATACAGATTTTATGTTAAGCAAAGGTTAATTTTCTTAGGTCAACCTATAATGACAAAATCTGGAAGTATCAGTTTTGTATCATTTTTTTTTTTCTGCCTATGAAAGACTGCTTACTCATGACCTACATGACAGAAAATCAGTAAAGTCGGAGCAACAGTAGGAAAGGGTATTTAAGGCAGATCTGTCACTCATTTCTAACAACGATGCGGATAGATCTGTGCAACATGTCTGTACTAGTGTACAGGTAGTGGCTTCGAAACTCTAAAGTTAAAGCTCTAGATCCAACCACAAAGCCTGAGAGCGAAGTTAATATTCATCAAGCGTGTTTTGCTGCTATGTTTTCCAATTGAATCAGAGACTAAGAATCAGAGCCATGACTAAAATCATTTCCCCTCCTCATCCCCTACTAACAATAGTGCTGTGTCCGGACGTAAAACTGTTTAAGTTATCCAAACCCGGGTAACTCCATTAACATATTGTATTGGCAAAATCCAGCACGAGATCGCAAAGTTTTGTCTTGCTGAGAAGAACGCCGTTACTTGAAGGAAAGTACTTATTTTATCCAAATTATATTTTCACTCTGCAGTGGATGTGCGTTGATATTTACATTTGTTTGCTTTTGCTTGGGGTGGAGCTGACAAAAGATTAATGCATCCATCCGTACATCCGCAAGACGTAATAGTAGTAGTGAAACAATTCACCAATTGTGGACACTACGACTTTCTTTTCAGTGAAATAGACAAAAAAGGGTGACGAGGATACAGATACAGAAGATACAGATCAAATCTTCTCGTTTTGGAATTCGACATAATAGCAAAACAATTCTTCGATGATGGGGCTCATCCTGCAAGTACGCCGGCCGCGGTGGCCGAGGGGACTGAGGCGCTCCAGTCACGGTCTGCACGGCCACAACGGTCGGGGGTTCGAATCCCCCCTCGGGCATAGATATTTGTGCCGTCCTTAGTTGTAGCTAGTTCATAAGTAGTTTGTAAGTTTGGGGACTGATGACCCCGTAGTTAAGTCCCATAAGCTATACAAACATCCTGCAAGTACGGTGGTTTAGAGATTGTTTCAAGGCTCGCTCCCCTAGACCCAAAACATTTTCCCTCTCTCTTTCCCACAGCGAGCTCTATGTAAGAAATAATAAAATTTATAAACTCTTTCTCCATGACGGCATAAAACTAAATAATATTAATGTACTGAAAATAGCAAGAGCGCTTCTTATACGCCATCCAAAGGGCTTTCTTTTTTTTTTTTAATTTTTTCCCCACCATATAAAAATAAGACAGAACGGCACTGACAAGGGACACCTTTGATCTCGTACGCTCGGAAACGCGCGAGACCATTTTATAATAACAATAATCGTCATTTCTATACAATACGTCGCACTTGTCTGCTAACGCCACTAGATGGTGGCAATTGCCTATTATTGTGAAATTCCTGACCGGGTCATACAAATCGTACCATTCTAGATGCAAGTTTTCCAAAGATGCCACGCTGAAGATCTTGCCACCGACAACAACAAAACATTGCCAGTCCCTTAATGTTTACTTCTTTCGGCAATATAAAATGTTCAAATGTTTGTATAGTCTATGGGACTTAACTACGGGGTCATCAGTCCCTAAACTTACAAACTACTTATGAACTACTTACGAACTAGGAAGGCACAAATATCCATGCCCGAGGGGGGATTCGAACCCCCGACCGTAGTGGCCGTGCGGACCGTGACTGGAGCGCCTTAGTCCCCTCGGCCACCGCGGCCGGCTTTCGGCAATATAACATCTATATCAGGAGGATTACTGATTGTGAGACTAGAAGGTGCCACAAGTGAAGGTGCAAGATGATCATTTCATCGCGAAACTTCAATCTGTGATTTACAATCAATTTGCTGCACCTATGTTACAATATGCTTGACCAAAGCCAGGGTATGAGATTGACATACCAATATCTTTTGAAAATGTGATTAGTGTTTTTTTTTCTTTTTTTTTTTTTAATTTTTTATGTTGCGTGAATGTGAAAGTGATTTGGAATGTAATAACGTGGCTTTGGTGAAACGAGCACATTGTTCTCTTCCACTTTGTTTTCATCACTTAATCGAAATCCTGCATCTGCAATTTGAGGACTAATATAAGGACGTTTAAGTGTGTGGTACTGCTGTATGTGTGTGTTTAGCGCTATTATAAGTACTTCAAGCGGAGTGTTTTTGGCGCTGCTGTTTCCAGAATGAAATTTTCACTCTGCAGCGGAGTGTGTGCTGATATGAAACTTCCTGGCAGATTAAAATTGTGTGCCGGAACCGGAACTCGAACCTGGGACCTGTACCTTTGAATATAGGATTCCCTAACGATTTCCGACACGGAATGTTCATGTGTGTTGATTCAACTAGCTTTCTGCGTTCAGAATCTTAATTCCCGTATCAAAATCAAGTCGGAAACCTTTTCACGTGAATCACCAAGATATACATCACAGATATGTCAATGCACCTCCCTCAAAAGCAATGTTCACGATACTACCTCAATCTGTATGCCTACACACGAAGCACAGGGGCGGCAGCTACAAAAAGCCGCCAACGCCTTACTTCGAGCTCGTGTACTTGGCTAGAGCCTTGGTGCCCTCGCTCACGGCGTGCTTGGCCAGCTCGCCGGAAAGCAAAACCCGCACAGCAGTCTGGATCTCGCGGGACGTGATCGTCGACCACGTGTTGTTATGCGCCAGGCGCGATGCATCGGCAGCAATGAGCTTGAAAATGTTCACTAAGCTGTTCATGATGTTCATCGCCTTCGACGAGATGCCAGAGTCAGGGTGCACACAGGCGTCTGGCGATAGCAAAATGTGTCAAAGATGTTAAGGCGAAGACTGCAAAATACTTGGTAACAACGAACTTCTTTGGATGAACATGACGTCGATACTGTTTACAAATAACATACTTAAAAGCTAACTGCAGTGACGTGAGGATAACTGTCGTAAAAATGAAATGTTACACAGCTACTTTGTGGTGTGGGTTCTGATAGTACAAGATTTGGTTTCACATTCCATATTACTTTTCCACTAACTGAACTGGTTCATATCAGCAAACATGAAACACTTTAACTAGTTCGATATTGAGAGTTTCAAAAAACTGTTTATTTATCGTTGCCTGCAGTCCCTTATAATTACACAGTGAGCAATTTACATCTCTACACCTCATCGTTCCATGACTCTTTTCATGCACACTTTTAATGCGCCTTTACAGGCCGAACGCATCTCTGAAGGACTTGGTGCAAACATCACAACTATACGCTTGTGGCACTTTGTGGGAAATTTGTGAATGAGATTCATTGCTCCGTGACTTGAAAACATCATTCCACATTGTTCACACCTTAATATACACTTCATCTCGAGCATAAGGTAATTTACTACTTTGAAATCGAAACACGTAAACACTAGGTGAGTAAGTCTGTAGGAAATTACGTCACGTTCATCTAAAGCAGTTGTTGTTGCCAAGTATTGTGTAGTCTTTGTCTGAAAGCCTTTGTCATATTTAGCTATCGCCAGACACTTTTAGGGTGCACCTGCTTCAGCACCTTGTAAATGTAGATAGCATAGCTGTGCTTTTCTTGCTCTGCTGCTTCTTATGGCCCTACGAAACGATGTTCTGCGTCTTGCCGGCCTTCTTCGTGGCCTTTCCACTCGTTTTGAGCGTCATCTCGTCCTTTACAGCAGCAGCGACAACAGCAATCCACACAGCTCAGCTTTTGTTATCTCAACGTAAGTTCTCTGCACTTGCGTTGAAGCGTACGAAAAAGTTCCGTCTTATGAAACAATCGGTATTACAGAACACGCACTGGAACCAGGAAACCACCAGTTTCGTTTCTCCGATACAATTACTAAGCCGTACAGAGTGGCTTTAGAAATTCAAAAGCACAAAATTAAATTTTAACGGAAAGGTTTGCAGATAGAGAAATTGTGAGCCTTAAGGCTAAATAAAGCAAACAACGCCAAATCTTCTCCGCTATAAGCTCCATAACACAAACAAGCGCGACTCCCACCTACGATGACCACAGAGCGACTGTTGTGTGGAATGTTCATCTTGCTGAACTGTAAATGATTTCTGTTACACCTTTGTAGATGGCTCCACCATTGTAAAACTAAACATATGGCAAAGAAAACCTTGGAGCACAGCCTAATTGCCCATAAAAGGTATCACCAATTAATTATCAAAATGCCGGTCGTGAAATTTTGCATTTCTTTTTCCTTTTTTTCCCCCCATCTATACTTTTAGTTTAGTCTGAAAACAGAACTAGCGCTGCGTAGAGTACGACTACAATAACCCAACACGGTCTCTTCGGTGTCTCCTTCAATAAAAGTTTTGATTACACGTCACTTGCCACTCACCAAAAGGCTTATCATATAGACGTCGTACATTAAGACAGTATCGCCACCAAATCTAAAAGCTTGGTTTTACAGCTGAAATAAAACAATGAATTACTAAACACAGCCTTGATCATCAATGACATGGGAAGTATGGAACTGTAGTTTGATATCTCTGTGTGGATTGTCATGAATTGCGAATGCTTTGTTCAACTTGTCGCTCAATGCATCAGGAAAAAAGAATTATTACGCAACTTTACGATCCTTCCCATAGTTTATACTTCATTTTATATTGCCTTTTATATTTGATAGAGTTTTCAGCAACAGAAAATTTGTCATCCACGTGAAAATTGGTTGAAGATGAGAATAATAAAAACGGGGAGAGAAGAACGAATTGGCGTTATCCACTTTCGGCATTCGTCACAGTAGAATCCAGGCAAATGCAAAAGAAGTTTTATCGTGATTCAGCCAGGCTCAGTAACTTCGTTTCACGCGGTGAAGAAACAGCAAACCACATTTATTGCATTCGTATACTTCCTGCTTTTTTTCCTCATTCAGACATATTGTAGCATAAGGGTACTCACTACCAACATTGTCTCATTCGTCCATACATATGGCTCTGACTTGTTATTTTGTGCAGTTTAGCCACATCAATTTTATGATAATACTTGTACAAGAGGTATACCTGTAGAGTCTAAAGTGTTTTATAGCACCCAAACCAAAATAACGACCGCGTATAATTTTCAAACAGGACAAAAATACACACCTTTCTTGTGTATACGTTTGTAATTTCCTCGGAAACACCGTGGTAAAAATATGATACTATCACTTCTGAAAATGCAGCAAAATGAATTGTACAGGTACACATTACGTCTATGTTGACTGTCATCCAATTTGGACACTGGAATTTTGGAATAATATCAGCAAACGATACGTATCAAATTTAGAATTAGGCCACGGAAAAGATTCTCGTAAAATAAGGGACTGTACTGCGATAAAAGAGAAAACGTTTCACTCTTTCTCACAGCTCCTTTGTTTCACTACCTTTTTGCAGCAAGAATACTAGGAATTATGGCGTCAGTCAAGTGTGGGAAGGTGGCTAATGAATGCGGGAAATACGGACGTTAGGTTTCTATGCTGCAACTACTCGCGCCTGAGATGTGCAGTGGCGTACCCAACTTAGGACGAAAGGAAAGGACAGAATGGTAGTTGTTACAAAATGCTCCAATAAAGGCGAAAATTGCTGCCATCAAAAACACGGGGGGGGGGGGGGGGGGGGCAGAAACCGTGTGTTACCCCTCCAAATTTCAAGTGGAGGTGGGGCGACTGCTCTTCCTTCCCCCTCCCCCCCCCCCTCTCCGGTTGATACGCCACTAGAGACGTGATACGGAGGAAAAGAAGAAAAATGCCTTTCAGATATGCCGTCGTACAATTACTTTTAGGATATAGTGTAATATTATCTGGAGTTTACCAGCATGTGTGAAAGAAGAAATCTTCATTTCTATGAAGGAAATTACTTCTAGCCTTGTAAGTAACATAGTCAAAGCATGCAAATTATTTTAAAAAAATACTGGGGCTGTATATTCTACTTTTATGATGTTTACTTATATAACTAACGGTTAACAAATAGGACGATGACATAATGCTCACCAATCATTACCGTTCTGCTAATTTACATTTTTCGTAGATGAACAACATTTCAAGTCGTCTTTGGTGTAGACCAACGGAAAACTCTGAGATACTTACAGAAGAATTTGACGACTTTCAACCACCATATCTTCCATCCCTTATAGCTATCGGCATGGAACTGCTATGGTGTACAACGGGAGACTTTGGACAACAATTACACACATACCATTCGTTTGCGTTCAGTAGTTTTCGCTGCAGAGCGAAATATTCACACACACACACACACACACACACACACACACACACACACACACACACACACAACGTAGAATTTTATATATAGCGATAACTTTCCATCCCAATATACCCCACCCTTTTATCATTATCAATCCTCAAGCCACAATGCAACCAATAAAACCATTTTCAAAGAGTAAATATAATTTTCAAACAGTAATTATAGTTCCTCATTTCGCGTTATATTCTTGAAATTACTAAATATCTATCAGATCGCTATAAAACCGTGCCTAAAACCTTCCTCAGGTATAAATTAATAACTGTACAAATATTTAAGTCTCTACTTCTTGTCTTTCGGACGTGATAAGCGTACACCAAACAGACATTCACATTTATAGATATAGATTAGGCCTTATTACACGACATATCTATTCTGATTGACAAAAGTACAATTTTTACGAATATTTCACGATTTTCAGGGATGTGGTTAGGCAGGAACCCAAGAGTACACCTTAAATCAGTGGCTGCAGGGGCGCCGAATCTGTTGGTGCTCCGGGGTTCGTGCACCCCCTAAGAATTTTTTTGGGGTTGTTGAAGTACCCACATAAAATTGAGGTAGAAAATAAAATTCTATAAATTTTTTAAAAATCGGGAATAATCAAAACCTACCTTATGACTCAAGAGGCAATGCAAAACGTGACCATAGCGAGAGGCGATATTTCATACGTGAAAGAAATGATCAATTTTGTACACAGGTCCCCAAGCGAGTAGTAATAAGTGTCCGTGTTGTACCCACTATGCTAGCTTTATTCATCCTGAAGCACGTTGGTCCTTTTGACTTTTCAGGTGTACGTATTTATGAACATTCAATTGTGTTCTTTTAGGAATTCAGCTTGAAGAATCTGATGCTGATGCTAAAGTTAATCGTTTTTCATTATCTTTGTCACTTCCCTTGTTATTAAAATTATAGATTCAGTTGAAATTTGTAATGCTTTTCTCTCAGGCTTAAAAAAACCTTGGACTATATTAATACTGTCAGAGATGTCATGAAGTTATCTCGAAGTGATGAAAGTTTCGATGAACTGACCAAAAAATTTGATGTTGGACTTCAAAATCTCAAAATATTTCAAAGATTTCTTTAAACCTTGGTGACGGTGTTCTACCAAACGCTTTTGTCAGAAAGAATAGCTTCGCACAAAAAATATTAGATTAGTGTACAGTGAAAAATTATTTTATTGCTCGTGTAGAAGTTTTGGGGTGTTACTTATATCGAAATATCCACTTCGGCTAATTAGGTCGCTTTATTGTAGTGTCCTAATGCAGCCATGCTTTCTTTTCTTCCTCCTCTATCTTCCTTCTATCTTTAAAAGGCCAGACCACTGCCTATTTACTTCTATCAAGTATTGCTCATTCAAAAATGCATGGACATGAATTTCAGGAGGGTTGGTTTCGAACATTTGCGAACCGTGATATAGAGCACCCACACTGATTTTCAAAAGTCGGCGCCTCTGAGTGGCGGAGTCGCGGGGGCTAATGGGAATGAAGGCCCCCCCCCCCCCCGGCACCACCCAAAGATTTGTTTTATTATTTTAAACAGGTCGGCACTGGAAATTTGAAATAGTACAAGTGTAATAAATGCAAACATAACTATTAATTTGCCAAGCATAAGTGAACGTGACAATGGGTCGCCAACATGATGCCGCCACTGAGAACGTGTGCTGTCACTGTGAGCGGTTTTAATGCCGCCGCGGCCAGCTGTGATGCTGCCGCTATTATTACTGCTATGCTGAAGTTACGAGCCGATTGTTCATATGCGGCGACCCGCTGCTTAGCAAGACAGCGACGCCACAGAGTGGAATCTTATGAACAACAATACTGTTCTTTTAGTTCAATTTTTACACAGTGTCTCCTGTTAATTAAGCCTTTCTCTTTGGCTAATAACACAGAAGCTTCTTAATTATTTTACGAGCTGATTATATACACTCCATTTCCATCACGTTCCTCCTCTTCCACTTTCAAATTAATGCGAGCGTACTCATTTTATTTCTTGTGCAATTGTTTTCGTGGTATAATTCATTAAATTATAAGAAGTGTAAAAATAAGTCATAGATTAATAAATTCAATTGGCTTTATTTTTATAAAATGAGTCCACCCACATAACGAAATCTTGGCTGCGCCACTGGCTTAAATTCAGGGCCGGCGCAAGGCACGTGCGAAACGTGCGGCCGCACGGGGCGGCAAATCCGCCGCGCCCTCTTTTTTCCTCTCTTCTTTCTTCTTCTTCTTCTTCTTCTTTCTTTCTTTTAGGACAAACTCAGCATTCATGCCCAACAGGGGATTCGAAACCAAACCTTGGAGGGAGCGGCTTTGGGAACTGTGGCATGGCGCCTCGACTACCTGCCGGCCACCCCTGTTGAACAAGGGGAGGACCAACTTCTTACTCGCCACTGTGGCAGCACCGTCATGTTTACGCCGGAGGAACAGAAAGGGGAAGCACTCTGGCGTACACGCCGATATTCTTATGAGTGGAGCGCTGCCTGCCTGTTATGCGCCGTGCGTTTACTCACAACTAGTTTTGCAGAAGTCTAAATCTAATTTGGAAATTCGAATGCAACATTACTACAGTCAAATATGTCCAACACCTACAACGGCTAGAAGTATTCCGAATGGGTAAATACGCTGCGAGTAATTAGAAGGGATAAAGGCATTGGTAGTAAGCCTGGCATAAGTTGTGTTTCGACGTAATTTTCAAATTTTTTGCTATCCGTTTCTGAGTGATAGTCGGACGTTTTGATTTGGAGCCATGAAAAACTCTGACCGGCATTTGTGTTTGACAATACTACTCGCACACGATCACTTTGCCAACATTTATTTACTGTATACTGTTTTCCGTGGAATACATTATCTGTTCACATCAATTGAAAAATGTTTGTTTACGTTAACTGTAAGTTCATGCCGTGCGGGATTAAGCGAGCGGTCTAAGGTGCTGCAGTCATTTCCTGGTCCCGGAGGAGGTTCGAGTCCTCCCTCGTGTGTGTGTGTGTGTGTGTGTGTGTGTGTGTGTGTGTGTGTGTGTGTGTGTGTGTGTGTGTGTGTGTGTGTCCTTAGGATAACTTAGGTTGAGTAGTAAAGTAAGCTTTGGGACTGATGTCCTGAGCAGTTAAGTCCCATAAGATTTCATATACATTTGAACATTTTTGTAAATTCACAATGCTTATTAAAATTAGCTAGATTTCTTCAATCAGGTTTGACTCCATTTTTGAGCTGGTGCACAGCGACTGATTTGTACAAATCTGTAGAGGATGTCACCAATCAGTAGCAATTTTTGTTTTCCAGATCTCCATAGATTTCGGGCACAGTGTGGCTATTCTCAGTGATTTGAGTTATGTTTACATCTATACCGTCTTGGCGGTTTAGATGCAAGCACATATTAAAAGCTTTGAGACTGGCCACTCAGTGGTCAAAACCTAGGTAGATCTGAAAAGTAAAAGCAAAAATTTTGATTGATTGCTGACATTACCGATTTGTTTAAATAAAATTCCACAACAGTTTTGTAAGAATAAATAAATAACGGGGGTGGGGGCGGCAATTTAGCAGCTCGCACGGGGCGGCACTTCGCCTTGCGCCGGCCCTGCTTAAATTGTTGCGAGTGAACAAGCAACGATGGTACTGCGGTGCTCGCGTGTAACGTTCTTCCAGATCATCCGAATATGGTCTAAACTGTAGTGTTACCCACGCGTTGCAAATGTTGGCAACGCTACAGAATATCTATGTATACACAACAGCAGTCAACCATAAAGCAGGTACAGCATGTTTATTTTATGATCTGTACGAAACAGTGATCATTTTAAGTGAAAGGTTAGGTATAGGTTAGCCGGCCGCGGTGGCCGAGGAGACTGAGGCGCTCCAGTCACGGTCTGCACGGCCACTACGGTCGGGGGTTCGAATCCCTCCTCGGGCATGGATATTTGTGCCGTCCTAGTTCGTAAGTAGTTCATAAGTAGTTTGTAAGTTTAGGGACTGATGACCCCGTAGTTAAGTCCCATAAACTATACAAACATTTTTGAAATGTTAGGTATAGGTTAAACGAGAGTGGTGTGTGTGTGTGTGGGGGGGGGGTACCCTATGTGAGGATGCGTAGCGCCCGACTGTCCGGTTCAGAAATAATCAATTTACAGTTTTATTTATTTTATTATGTGTACGAAACAGTGATCAAGTTCTTTTATATCATTTTACGAGGACAATTGCTTTCCCATAGTCGCTCCCGGCAAAGTTGCCGTCTTACGCGCCATGCTAATAACACGGGCAACAGACTCTGCAGTTTTACCGGAATATGTCATGATTTTAAAGGCTGTGGTTAGGCAGGAACCTGGAGTAAAATTTAGATGCTCGCGCGTTCGATGACTGGCTAAGTGACATTCACACCTTTCATATGTTTCGTAGGGATACAGATACCGGTATTTTAGTTTCGAATAACCGTTTTTTTCTGTATTTATTTGGTGTCGGTTGTAACCGGTTTTTTTAGTTATTGCCAAGAAGCGGGTAAAAAAACCGGTACAACTAGTTCTTGTAGCAGTGATTCAAATTTTTTTTTTTTTTTTTTTTTTTTTTTTTTTTTTTTTTTTTTTTTTTTTTTTTTTTTTTAATAATAAGTGCGCCTCGGTTGCTAGACTACAAATCCAAAGGTCGCGGGTTCGATCCCCGCCAGGTCCTAGGATTTTTATCTGTCACTTTCCACTTCTTTCACCTCTGGCACCGAGTAGCACCGTGGTTCGGAACCCACGTTAAACTGTAGGTGCCCCCATAACTGGCTGGGTAAGTCAGTTCGAAGGTCGGAGGAAGGCAATGGCATACCACCTCCAAACAGGACCATGCCTAGTAAAGCACTGTGGTGTTCAAACCAATCTTCGGATTGTTGACTGCTTTACCTTTAATCTGATGAAGACCATTTTAATAAATGAGTTTTCTTGACTGCTTTTACTATTGGATATTAAATAACAGAGTGTTGTTAGCTCCTCAACACGTTGGTTAAAACTTTAAATGTATTATATTGCTATGCTAACAAGTTTTATTAATGTGATTGCTTGAAAGTGAGGGGCTTTTTTAATAACTAATATGGGTTTAGGTAACATTAATCATGTGGTGCCTCGCGAGGTAGCCGTGCGGTCTGAGGCTCCATGACTGCGTGGCTGCTCCAGTCGGAGGTTCGAGTCCTCCCTCCTTCCTCGGTCATGGGTGTGTATGTTGTCGTTAGCTTAATTTAGTTTAAGTTACATTAAGTAGTTTGTCAGTCTAGGGACCGATGACCTAAGCAGTTAGGTCTCATAAGAACTCACACCCATTTGAACATTCTTTGGGCATGTGGTATACAGCTTTCCTAATTCAATTTGCATAAATTTACACTGACAACAATCATACTGTTAGTCGGAACTGTGACTATTTTTCGAAATACTTCTGCAGCACTGATTGAAGTTCATATATATATATATATGCGCCAGACTACAAATCCAAAGGACGCGCGGGTTCGATCCCCACCAGGTTCTAGGATTTTTATCTGTCACTTTCCACTTCTTTCACCTCTGGCAGTATTGCTCATGTGAAAAATACCGAGTAGCACCGTGGTTCGGAACCCACGTTAAACTGTAGGTCCCCCTATAACTGGCTGGGCAAGTCAATTCGAAGGTCGGAGGAAGGCAACGACATACCACCTCCAAAACAGGACCATGCCTAGTAAAGCACTGTGGTGTTCAAACCAATCTTCGGATTGTTGACTGCTTTACCATATATATCACAAGTCCAACTTACGGAGTGGGTGGCTCAATATTCGCAACTGCCGGATGGAAATACTAGGCCAGTAAATCTGTATGCTTCGTGTATCGTCTTCTACGGGCTCCTGGCTAGGCTTACACACACACTCAAGAAGGCGTAGTATTGGGAGGGGATCTTGCGAAATATGGAAAGACTAGTGATTTTTCGTATAACATAATTTATCTAAATTTTAAGTACACTTCATAAGTTTCGTTTTCGGCCGAAACTAGAAGAACCGAAAATTCGATTACGGTTTCTGTTTCGGCTACCAATTAAGTTTCGATCGAACTTTGGAGGAAATAAAAGCAATAAAGAACCGAAAACAGGTTATTTAAAAAACCTGTTATCTTGAGGAGTTTTTACAATGCGGTTAAACTCGTGATGAACAGAACCGGTATAACCGAAAACCGGTTGTTTCAGCGATAACCGCCATCCCTAATGTTTCGCTTGCAAGTATTCTGCCAAAATAGCCGTTCTGTGAATCAATATCCAAAAGTAAAACAATTGAGATACATTTGATACTATTACGTTACATAACCGGTGGATACCATTTTTTCCGTCTGAAAGTGTAACAAAGCAGAATACAGTTTCTCTCTCTCTCCTGAAATATTCAATTGCAAGTAGCTAGCTAATAGCAAATTGTTCGATAAAAGACGATAGCGTTGCGTGCATTGCATTTACTATAATGTGCCTCCCGCAGCGTAGCAAAATCATGGGACGTAGCAGACATCAGGTATCGGTAGGTTCAATTGACCTATTTTGGGACTTGAACTTAATTTTGCGAATGGCCGCACGGTACGAAAATAAGAGCGCGTGTCGTCTAGAGAGCTTTGGGGACTGTGAACAATTTAACCTGCATAGCAGAGTTACTAGACATAGCTTTTAGAAACTCGTTCACCAAAGAAAACTAAACCAATATTCCAGATTTCGAATTACGAACAGAGGCCGTAACAGAGTAACGTAGAAGTAGATATCATGGGAGTAGTGCAGCAACTAAAATCAAGAACAAGTCTTCTGGTCCGGATTGTATACCCATTAGATTTCTATCTGATTATGCTGAAGCGACACCATCTTAACAGCCTTATACAACCGCTCTCTCATAGAAGGATCTGTACCAAAAGATTGGAAAGTTGCACAGGTCACACCTATATTCAAGAAATGCAGTAGGAGTAACCCACTAAATTACAGGTCTATTTCATTGACGTCAATTTGCAGCAGGGTTTTGGAACAAATCCTGTATTCAAATATTAATTATCTGGAACAGAACGACCTATTGACCCAAGGTCAACACGGATTTCGAAAATATCGTTCATGCGAAACACAACTAGCTCTTTATTCACACGAAGTGATGGGTGCTATCGACTAGGGTTCACAAATCGATTCCGTATTTCTTGATTTCCAGTAGACTTTTGACAACGTACCTCACAAACGGCTTGGTTATGGTATATCGCCCCAAATTTGCGATTGGATAGGGGATTTCCTGTAAGAGGACACAGTTCGTAGTAATTGATGGTAAGGCATCGACTAAAACAGAGGTAATATCGGGCGTTTCACAGGGTAGTGTTATTGGTCCTCTGCTGTTCCTTATTTACAGAATCGATTAAGGAAAAAATCTAAGTAGCTCTCTTAGGTTGTTTGCAGGTGACGCCGTCATTTACCGTGTAGTAAAATCATATGAAGATCAAAACCAACTGCAGAACGATCTGAATAAGATATCAGTATGATGTAAAAATTGGCTATTGACTCTAAATAATGAGAAGTGTGAAGTCCACATGAGTATGAAAAGCAATCCGTTAAACTCTGTTTACAAGATAAATCAAAAGTGAAGGCCGTAAACTCCACAAAATACCTAGGAAATACTATTACTTCAGACTTAAATTGGAAAGAGCTCTTAGATAATGTAGTGGGAAAGGCGAACCAGAGACCTTTAAAACATGCAACAGAACTACAAAAGAAACTGCATACACTACGCTTGTCCGTCCATTTTTGGAGTATTGCTGCCCAGTGTGGGATCCTTATCGGGTGGGTTTGGCGGAGGACATCGAAAGAGTTCAAAGAAGGGCAGCTCGTTTCGTATTGTCACGATACCGGGGAGACAGCGTTACGGAAATGATACAGGATCTGGGATGGGAATCATTACAACAACGGCGCTTATCGCTGCGGCGTGAGCTATTTACGAAACTCCAATCGCCAACATTCTCCTCCGAATGCGAAAATATATTTTTGACTCCCACTTATAGAAAGAAATGACCATCAGAATAAAATACGAGAAATTGGAGCTCTAACGGAGAGATTCAGATGTTCGTTCTTTCCGCGCGCTATTCGAGAATGGAATGGGAGATAAATAGTATAAAGGTGGTTCGATGAACCCTCTGCCAGGCACTTAAATGTGATTAGCAGAGTATTCCATGTAGATATAGCAGGACAGTTTTGACGTAAATATCAGAGTAGATGTCTATCTCTGCGAGACCCCGACGTGACTGGGCAAAGCATAATACACTTTGGTTAGCTTTAGAGCACGCGCTAGTGGCCACAGACGGACCTCACGTGGCCTTGTCGGAAATGACTAAGTGCGGCAGTGACGCAGAGGTCGCAGTCTCACTGGACGGTGAATGTGTCAATAAACAGCGAACGTCACTCTGTAGCATCTCTGAGCCGGCTGCAAACAATTATACTGCCCGTAAGTACAGTACTGGAAAGTTTACTTCTTACATAATGCGTGAACTCCAACGTTGATTCGCGAAAGAAAAGCACGAAACAAAGGTGGCCACTTTGCTGACATCCGCGCAGGAAGCACGGCACCGTAAGTTATTTTGTCTTAACTACCGTAAGTTACTCTGCCTGAAAACAAAACTACTGTTGTATTATTACGGAGTAGGATGCTGTACGCCGGCATTCTGGCATTTGCTTTCAAGGCCAACATCAAGAGTCGAATGTGCTCGGCCCCGGCGAAAATGCGTACATAAAGGACACTGCCGTTAAAGAACGCTTTTCTCGTCTATAATTATGGTGCATATATGTCATTGAAAAGAACAAGATTACCTAAGGCTCAACATTAAAATAAAAACTTTTACAGCTCCACTATCTACTCTCAAACATTCTGCTACTGAAATAAGGTAAACAAAATTACTCCCATTTAAACACATCAAATACCGCACCACGAACACGCAACATGAATACATCTCATCTAAACACTGACTCTCCTAGCATTACTACCTGCGTTTTATAACGCTGTAAGCAGTGGCGTAACTAGGACTTGGATTTGGGGGGGGGGGGGGGGAGGATAGATCTGCTTGACGAGCAAAATTTTAGTCAGTTTCCAGACGGACTACCATCTACCACTCCCGCTGAAGAAACTAATTCACTCACATCCAATGAAAGCTTATGGTAAAATACCACAAGTTTCCAATCTTTACCTTTACCAAATTGCTGTTATACGATTTTTCTTTTCTTTCTTTCTTTTTTTTCCGGGTTCAGGGGGGTTCTATCCCCTCATCCCCCCCCCCCCCCCCCCCATAGTTACGCCACTGGCTGTAAGCATCTTCCACCTGATGGATATCAGAACACCGCACTTTGTCAGACAGCATGTCTTATGCATTAAAATGTTAAAGCACTAAAAAAAAGTAATGTCATATGCGTTTTCTAGAATGTATTATCCACTCTGGCGCTTCAAATCAATTTAGCACCGGGAGTTATTCTCCTGTGTCTCGGCACACAAAATCTGCTACCTCCGCAATCTCTTAACCAACGAGATGTTTACCTACCTAATCAAATCCAACGCAGTTTATGTGATATCTGTTTGCAAGAAGGCATTCAAAACACAGCGTTAGAGCAGCACGGTGAGATTTCTACGAGAATCATGCTAACTTTCCCGTCACCGGCGGAGCAGCACGCCCCTTCCACACAACACACTCGCGGCGCTGGAACTGACGCCTGCTCCGAGACCTGTTATAGTTCCCAGTTTCATCCGCTAGAGGCGCTGCGCGACATTGGTCCGATTCGCACGACGCCTAAAATCAGCAGTACTTAATGCAGCTTCCGTCAGCGACACAGGAACACCGTTGCAGTCCTCGCGCGAAAGTTTGCTTAATAAGAGATCGGACAGAAGTAATCGCCCTTTCAAAAAATTTACTTCTTCCTAAAGCCAATTCTACAAAGACATTGAATTAGCAGGATTAGTAACTGCAGACCCAAATGTGTGTGTTATATGTATGTACAGATTTATGGTAATTTACCTCTTTTTCTTAAAAACTCAGCTCTATAACTAGAAAAAATATATCACGATAATTAAAAAATATATTGTCAATAAAATTCTTCGGAGTCTGAGACCGCGCCGTCATTTTTATAAAATCTACAGATATTTCGGCCACTGTTGCAGGCGGCCTTCATTAGGGTCTGTGCCTGACCCTGAAATGTCGGTAGATTTTATAAAAACTACGATGCGGCCTCATATCCCGAGAAATATTAATGACAGTGAAAACGGCCGCGAAAGCCCACGCTTGCATAAAAAAAATTATTATATGTTGACATCTCACTGATTTTATTTGAAGAATCTCGCCAAAAGAGATACGGTAGTTCGTGAAATTAATCTTGTCTTTCAACTTGAATGTAACATTTATATCTCCAACAATGCTGACAAGTTGTCTTGATCTGGGTGCATCTCGCATAGAATGATCTGTAAAGGTATGAAAAACTGACTTGCCGCGCGGGAGTAGACGAGCGGTCTGGAGCGCTACGTTATATATCGCGCGGCCTCCCACGTCGGAGGTTCGAATCCTCCCTCGGGCATGAATGTGTGTGTTGTCCTTAGGTTAGTTTAACTTAGTTGAAGTTGTTTGTAGGACTAGGTACTGATGACCAATGTAGTTTAGTCCCATAGAATTACAAACATTTGAAGATTTTGAAAACTGGCTTCTCACGTCACGGTGCACATATTATTCAGTTGAAATTGCCAAACCCTGTTCTCCCTTCCGAAAAAGTAACTATAAAATGTATAAGTTATAATGAAAATAATTTTATATATTCTGTAAGGAAAGAAGACTAGCAAATTGTATCTTATTCAACAGCAGTAAATGAAAAATTTGGAAACTTATATAGATATTTATCCCAGGAAAAAACGAAAAATTACTAGATAACAACAGGCATTAAAATACACTCAGTAAAAATGAGACTACTGTACAGAGCTAGCAAACTGGAAAATTGCTTCGTTGGAGGAGGGTCCAATTGTACTTCAAAAATACTTATAGAATAGTGATTAAAGCAGCAAAAAAGGAACACAATGATAACCTCATTAGGAACTCCTCTGATAAATGTAAGACAGTATGGAGTTCAATAAATGACCAGACTGGAAGAAGAGAAACCACAGGATAAATTTAAGTTGAACATAGAAGGCCAAAATATAAGAAATATATATAAAATTACTAATGGTTTTAATAAATGTTTTCAGAAATCACAAAAAATATACTACCCGTCTGTTCAAACACTGTACAGTCTTCTTCTGACAACAACATTCTCCTGCACTCCTTTTTCCTCATTCCAACAATTCACTTTGAAGTAGAGGATCTTGGTATTATAAGGAAAAGAATGATACCATGATATGATACCTTACTTTTTACTTCAAAAGTGTTTCAGTTTCATCTGTGGGCCACTATTTAATTTCATTGTCACCTCTTTTGAGGAGGAACATTTCTTGACCACTTAAAAATTTCTAAAATTATACCGGTGCACAAGAAAGGAGAGAACTGCCAAGGAAAATTATTGGCCTACTGCAAAATTATCTGCATTATCAAAATTCTTTCAATACTGTGTTTCCATAAGATTAGAAAGCTTTTTAAACTCTAACATCATGTCTTCTCAATACAGTTTTTGCAAACATAGGTCAACCATAAACTCTGTATGAGTTTTTAGAGAAAGTGCTCCAGTCTAACTGATTGTAACAGCCTGATGTTGTTATATTTCTTGACCAATCCAAAGCCTTTGACTTAGTCAACCACAAGTTGCTCCACACAAAACTTGAGATCTTTGGAATCAAGAGTGCTGCCCACAAATACTCCATAACTAAGTGAAAGGAGACAAGATGTAGCAATCGGATAACCCAAGGAATCTACCAATTACAAATCAGATACCCTGAATCTAACATGTGGTGTTCAACAGGGGTCTATTCTTGGAGCAGTCCTTTCCACATTATTCATCAATGACCTTCCAGAAAAAATGCCTGATGCTAATTCTTTTCTTGTATGCTGATCCTAAAATTATTTTAATTACGGTATCAATAAAGATGATTTACTCCAAGAGACAGTCAATGAAACTACCTAACACACAAAATTTTGATTTTAGTCAAACATATTGCTAATAAACACTCGAAAAATTGTTAAGTATGATGTTTCGGACAAGGCAGAATGTTACCCTGTTAAAAGCTGAGATACATATCGTCAAAGATGAAATTATTAGTGTACAGGACACCAAATTCCTTCGAGTAACCGTCCGTAGTACACTAAACTGGAAACTGCATGTAGAGGTAATCGCATAGCCGCTCAGCAAAATGTGTTTCGTATGCAGATCAATAAAAGATTCAAGCAACATCAGGCACTTTGAAGATCATATATTCTTCTCTGTTTGAATTCATTATGAACTATTGTCTAACAGTTCAGGGGAAATAGTTTAGAATCCAATACAATTTTCAAACAAAACAAGGAGTCTGAATTATGGCATCAAAAAGTAAAAAGTAGAACTGAACACTGTAAACCACTATTTAACACTTTTGCTGTGGCATCAGTGCAGACACTCAATTCTCCAGTGCAGCCCGGCAACGTGCGAGTGCGGGTCAGTAATGCTCAACTGCTTCCACACTATCATCACTCTACAATTCTTCTGCAGCTGTGGTAGGCCTCGTCCTCACTGGGCAGAAAATCACTGTCATCCAGAACACTAAGTAACTGTTCCTCTGTCAATTTAACACTTTTCCAGTCCCTTTTCAAATTGGAAGGTCCAGGTGTAGGTTCATTAGCCACTATTACGAACAATATACGTTTGATAACTGACCACACAAAACAATAGTTTCCCACTTTGATGCTAGCTTAGTCGCTGCAACTAGACTGAGTAATCTGACAGTGAGCACGGACACTTCTAAGTGTCAGCCACACTGGCTTGTGGCTTGTTTTGACACTTATAAGTGTCAGCCACAGCGAAAGAGTTAAAGCATTAAAAATCTTGCCACTGGCATGACCCCTAGATGTTTTGTAACTCATATATGGGAACCCTATGAAGAAATCTGGATTGCTAAACACGACACTAGAAATAAAACTCAGTTAAGAATTGTAGCACACCACACCAAATTATATTCTGACCACTTTAAATATATGGGTATACAAATCTAAAACCATTCCCAGCAGAGGTCAAGCAATTAATAATTCAGACAAAATGAGAATAAAACTAAAACAAATTTTATTAAATCACTGTTTTTACTCTGTTGCTGCATATATAGATATACAACTGTAAGTTCTTCTTAAAATTTCTTATTCTTAGTTATGTTGTATATGTTAAATTTGTTATTTATTATGTCCAGGTCATGTACATTTGTATGCAAACCTAAACTCTGCAGGCCTAATACAGAAATGAGTTTTTCCCCTTTGTAAGGTGTTTATTTATTTTTTAATGTATACTTTTGATTACATGTTATTTTTTCTGACTGCATTAAGTACTTTGTATGTGAACCCAAACATAAGTGTTTTTTCCACTTTGTAGTTGTATTTTTGAACATACTTTTGGATTTCCATGCCATTTGTTCTGTCCTTATTCTATATCTTGAATGAAAACCTGAACACACACGTGTGCTACCTTTAGTGTTTTACTTTAGTAATGAATGAGGATGTTGTCATCAAGAAAAACAAAACAGGCATTCTACGGGTCGGAGCGTGGAGTGGTTCTAACCCTTAGTCGCTTAGGTAAGTTAGAAATTTTGAAAAGAGAAATGGATAGGTTAAAGTTAAATATGGTAGGGATTAGTGAAGTTCGGTGGCAGGATGAACAGGATTTCTGGTCAGGTAAGTACAGGGTTATAAATACAAAATCAGTTGGTGGTACTGCTGGAGTAGATCTGATAATGAATAAGAAAACAGGAATGCGGGTAAGTTACTATGAACAGTATAGTGAACGGATTATCAAAGCAAAGATAGACATGAATCCAACACCGATCACAGTGGTGCAAGTTTATATGCCAACTAGCTTGGTCGATGATGAGGCTATCAAAAAAATGTATGAGGAGATAAAAGAAATCGTTCAGAAAGTTAAGGTAGACGAAAACTTGATTGTGATGGGGGAACTGGAACTCAGTAGTACAAAAGGGGAGAGAAGGAAATGTAGTAGGTGAATATGGGCTGGGAAAAAGGAATGAAAGAGGAGATCGCTTGGTAGAATTTTGAGCAGAGTACAATTTAATGATCACCAACACTTGTATCAAACATCATGAAAGAAGGCAGTATACATGGAAGAGAGCAGTAGACACTGGAATGTACCAGATTGACTTTATACTGTGAGAAGAATTTGACAGAGTGCTGAAGGACTTGAGTCAAAACAAGGCCCCTGGAGAAGACTGCCGATTTTGTTAGTAGAGCCAGTCATAGAAAAAATTTTCAACCTGGTGTGCAAGATGTATAAGACAGGGGAAAAACCCTCTGACTTCAAGAAGAATATTGTAATTCCAATTTCAAAGAAAGCAAGTGCAGACAAGTGTGAAAATTACAGAACTATCAGTTTAATAAGTCATGGTTGCAAAATACTAACACGAATTATTTACAGACGAATGGAAAAAGTTGTGGAATCTGACCTCAGGGAAGATTAGTTTTGATTTAGGAGAAATGCAGGAACACGGGAGCCAATACTCACATTACGACTTATCTTAGAAGATAGGCTGTTAGTGTACCTGGGAAGTAGTGTGGACCGATGATTTCATCCCCAAGGATTCCACACCACATGTTAATAGACCACCTACGTTGATGGTCGACAGGTCGTACCCACCGAGGATTGTCTGCGGCCCTGTAGTGCAGGTTATGGCGATTCACTGCACCATAATTTGTGAACGTGGACTCATCAGAGAACATAACACTTTGAAAAGACTCCAGCATGAAATTATGCATGACCCACTCACAGAATGTCACTCTTGCACAGAAATCGTTCCCATGCAGCTCCTGGGTCAGTGATGGTACAGGTGAAACCTGTGGCCGTGTACTATACACTACACAGATATGAGACTGACACCAGCGACTGCAGCAATGGCTCATAAGCTGACATGAGGATCTTGGTGTAGTGCAGCTAAAACAAACACTTCCGTCTCCTCTATTCTTGCAGGTCTTCGTCTGTTATTGCGACACATTACCATGCTGCCTGTTTCCCGAAGACATTGTTCAGCATGTAAGAACGTAATGGCTGCCGGGGTTCTTCGCCTAGGATATCTCACAGTATACACCGTGGCTACTTCAGTGGCATCGTGTCAGCACTCGCTGAGCATCAGCAACATGTCAACATACTCGTTGTTTGTGTATGCCATCGTCATCCAATGTCAGTAACTGTGATATATTGAGCCCCAGTTGTTAGTGTGGCTCCAACCGTCGGGTATACAGCCGTGTGCGGCAACAGTCGGCAGTCTAACAGCGCATCGAGGAAGCTTCTTGCTCCGTGACACTGGCGACGTTACAACTCGGCCACATCACATTTAGAAGGCGCATTGCATTAGGTACAGCGTGTGGTATCTGAAGGGTTGTAGCTCCCAAACTAACAGTGATAGGAATGTAGTTTGAATTGATTTGGACGCAACTGGTTTCAACGAATCCAATGCACGATAGGAAAAACTATTGTTCCATTTAAAAATTATATCTTTGTGCTGTAACTCCTTGGAAAATGAGACAATAAACTATGTTCATAGCTCCGCAGAAAGTGTAACATTTCTTGTGTTGACCTACCGCATTAAAATTTCCCGTCACCTATTATTTTAGAAGTTAAAGAGACAAACACACTTAGTGAAACACCCTGTATATAAAAAAGTCAGTATAAAATGATACACTTGATTGGAATGACATGGGGTTTTATTAGGACAAAAAAAAAAGTTATCGGGCCTTTTTTTCTTCGAGGAACTGCGTGATTCTGGTTTTGTAACTGCTTCCATGACGGGTGAGAGGTACGCCGATATGTTACAGAATCACATCATCCCCAGCCTGGCCGATAAACACCTGCTGGAATGTGCGATTTTTATGCAGGATGGCGCTCCACCCCTTATTGCATGAAAGATCTCTTGCGTGTGTCGTTTGGTGATGATCATGTGTTCAGCTGCCACTTTCGTCATGCTTGGCCTCCCAGGTCCCCAGGCCTCAGTGCAAGCGATTACTGGCTTTGGGGTTACCTGAAGTCGCGAGTGTATCGTGATCGACCGACATCTCTAGGGATGCTGAAAGACAACATCTGACATCAATGCCTCACCATAACCGTAAGTGCTGTTCACAACATTATTCCTCGAATACAGCTATTGTTGAGGAATGATGAACATATTGAGCATTTCCTGTAAAGAACATCATCTTTGGTTTGTCTTAATTTGTTATTCTAATTATTGATTTTCTGACCAGACGAAGCACCATCTGTCGGACATTTTTTGAACTTCCTCCCCCCCCCCCCCCCCCAATAAAACCCCATGTCATTCCAAGCTTGTGTGTCAATTTTTACCTATCTACTTTATTCTGTGATTTATGAAGTTTTCAAATTTATACTGACTTTTTGATCACCCGGTATATATATGCAGGTAAAATAAATTTCGGTATCCCAATGGTATGCATTATGAAAGGTCTCTGTAAATTTTTTGCTTCATTCTGAAAACAAGTGGTGGCAAATTTTTGGTTTGGACAGGGGCCCAGAAATTGACATTACACCACTGGGAAGAGATAAGTGGGGAAACAGTGCCAGGAACAAATAATCATTGTTTTCCGTTCCTTGAGTCTAATCTTGGATAACCGCATTAATGTGGAGACAATTTTATTTGTCCAATACAGCCACATGATCATGTTAAGACATAGCCACTTATAGTTTGTATAATGCAACTGCACTGGTGAAAATGACATTTGAAAAGGTGGCTATTGTTGGAAATGATGTTGAAGATTTCAAGTCCTCTTAATCTGAACAGATTTTGAAATGTCAGTTTTATGCTGTGAGAAGTGGTCAATCAATATGAGTGACACCCCACATTTTTGGTACATCGGCTGGGAAACATTTGTGTGAAAGTGATCGGTATTATACATGTGAACTCGTGAGGCTTGAACAGTGTACCAAAGTCTGTTAGGCTGAAAACTGTGTGGGAAAGCTTGCCCATGTAAAACAAAGCCAGTGGACGCTAGTTAAGGGAGAGTAAAATAAGGAATAAACGAGACGATACGGCGCGGGAGCCACCGCTGCCAGGGAATGAGGATACGTCACTAGTTAGCTGCTGTGGCCGGAGTATCTGTCAGAGGACGGTGCATCATCGCAGAGTTGCCAGTGCTACAGAGCGAGTGCGCGCCAGCGCCCAGTTCCCCCTGTCCCTACTGAAGTGCGCGATACCCGCCGCCGTCCCTGCTAATGCTACTGACTGTTGTTCGGCGCAGAGCGTTGCAATACGTTTGCTGATATGGCAAGCCGACATTGTGCGTCGAAGGAAGAATACTAAGTTCAAGTCTAAAGTATTTATTAGTTATTACTAACCAATTAACTAAAATGGAACCGGTAAATAAGGAGGAATAAGAAAGTGAATCAGAACCAGTCTTTGACAATAAATCCTCAGAGCTGAACATTCAAATTAGCGAGGATGGTTCTGTTAAAGTAAAGCAGGAACCAAAATCTGAAGAAGAACCGTCTAAAGTATGTTCAGAAGTAGATTTTAATTTAAATGTAAATTTAAAATCAAGATCTGAGAACAATGTAACTGAGATTGAAGTGGACCAGAGAAAGGTAGATTTTATAGATATTTTCAATGATGACACATACTTTGATCATTCAGAAATGAATCAGACTTCTGTGCAATCCATTGAATTGCTAAGTGGCAACCCAGATTTGGTGCAGCTTTTATTATCCATTCATGAGGGAGTAAAATCCACTAATGCTGTTAACATAGTACATAACTCAAAACTTGAGTCCACTAATATTGTACTTGACTCAAAACTTGAGGAAGTAAAGTCCACTAATACTGCACTTAGCTTAAAACTGAATGACTTAAGTACAGTCATGGATGAAAAGTTAAAAACTCTGAATTTTAAAATTGACTCAAACCATGTGGATTTGAAAAAGAAAGTAGGTGAACAATTATCTAAGTTGCATGGAATCGTAAAAACTGAAATATGTAATGTTAGGACAGATTTTGCTGATGCAGATTAACTTTCGGAAGGGAAGATAGTGGAAAGAATCGACCTCAAATCCAAACATTGTTCTAGTCGGTTTGACAAAGTAAAAATATTTGTAAACAACTGTCAAACAGATTTTAAAGATGTATAGTCCACAAAAAGGTGTAACAAAATTGATGAAAAGGTTACAGGCAGAGTAGAAGTAGTGGAAGTTCAGGTGTGTCAAATAAATAATGACATAGAGCAAATAACTACTAATATTGCCAGCTTAGAATGTAGAGTAACCTCTAGTCATGTCAGTAATACTAGTGTACAGCGTGTGTCGGCTGTTAATGCTGCTTTTATTGGATGTTGTTAATTTCTGCGCTGTGATCCAGATTGGCAAATTCATCCGTTAGAATTTTGGAATGATTTTGAAGAGGTGTTGCCTAAACATGGTCTGAATATGAGAAAATTTCTTTTGTAAGAAGTCATTTGGCAAGAGAGGCTTTGTGTTGGTCAGCAGATGAAATGATTAGGTGAAAAACGTTTGCCGAGTTTAAAGTTGCATTCCTGAATGAATATGAGTCTCATAACAAGCAGAATGATTTGTTAAGAGAATTTTGGAGTGGTAAGAAATACTATCCAGGGTGAGAATCTATTAAAGAATTATCCAAAAGGTGGGTTTCACATCTGTCACATCTGACAGAAAAATGAAACCAGAAATGATTATTATGGGTTTAGAAGGCAAATTGGCATGGTATTGGCAAAAAAGGATCATTTCTGCACCCAGCGATAATATTGATAAGGTGTCAACTAACAGTTGAGCCACAGAGAGAAACAACAGAGCTGACCATAGAAAAAAATGTCAATGTTCGAAGCTTAGAAGTACAGGGCGTACGAAATAATTCTCGAGGTCGTGGTAGAGGAAGAGGAGGTCGGCCACATTTTGGTAATGATTATGGAGAGAGTAGAACAGTAAGTGAAATACCTTTCAGCCAGAATGGAGAGCAGCATGTTAGCTGATCTAATAATAATGCAGAGGTACCACTAGGACCACAAAGGGGGAAACTAATTTCCATCTATGAGGGAACTGGCACTCTCCAGGTGGAGACAGTACCAGAGCCAGTAATTGCAATTCAGAAAGCAAACAGTAGACAAACAAACTGATACTAAGGATTATGACTTAGAATCAGATGAGTTTGAGAGTAGGGTAAACCATTCTCATATCCTAGTGGATAGTATTTTGGAAACGCTTGAAAAATGGGAAAAGAGGGAAAAGGGGAGAAACTGGTTTGAAACTGACGATGAAGAGCAGTTTAATGCTTATATCTTTGATGATGATGACAACCAGCAGGCCAAAATTGCGTTAAATGAAGGGGACTTAGTTTCGCAAGATTTTGAGGATGAGGCGGTAGATGAAGGGGATAGGACTCATCCAAATAATGCCTTGACACGGCATCACAGACAGGAGCGCCTGCGATGGTGTACACGACGACAAACCTGGGTGCACAAATGACAAAACGTCATTTTTTTTTTTTGGATGAATCCAGGTTCTGTTTACAGCATCATGATGGTTGCATCTGTGTTTGCCGACATCGCGGTGAACGCAGATTGAAAGCGTGTATTCGTCATCACCATACTGGCCTATCAGTCAGCGTGATGGTATGGGGTGCCACTGGTTACACGTCTCAGTCATCACTTGTTCACATCGACGAAACTTTGAACACTGGCCGTTACATTTCAGATATGTTATGACCTGTGGCTCTACCCTTCATTCAATCCCTGCGAAACCCTACATTTCAGCAGGATAATGCACAACCGTAAGTTGCAGGTCCTGTACGGGCCTTTCTGGATACAGAAAATGTTCGACTGCTGCCCTGGCCAGCACATTCTCCAGATCTCTCACCAATTGAAAACATCTGGTCAATGGTGATCGAGCAACTGGCTTGTCACAATACGCCAGTCACTACTCTTGATGAACTGTGGTATCGTGTTGAAGCTGCATGGGCATCTGTACCTGTACTCGCCATCCGAGATCTGTTTGACTCAATGCCCAGGCGTATCAAGTCCGTTATTACGGCCAGTGGTGGTTGTACTGAGTACTATTTTTCTCAGGATCTATGCAGCCAAATTGCATGATAATATAATCACATGTCATTTCTAATATAATATATTTGTCCAATCAATACCTGTTTATCATCGGCAGTTCTTCTTGGTGTAGCAATTTTAATTGCCAGTAGTGTAATATAGATGGCCATGGACAAATTGGCTGAATGCACGAGTAGTCACAGGCAGCTGTTCAAGTAGGAAAGAATCAATATCCTGTAGTAGAGTATGCCCTCCAACACGGTCCCAGAGAACGGGGCACCAGGTACACCACACATGCCACATAACACTATTTCGTCATAGCTATGGAGATGGGAACGAGTCCTCTAGCACATCCTGTCCTCCTGCCAAATTTTTTTATGACCCCTCCCACACAGCATTATTTGCCCCTCAGGGGGCTCACCGCTCTGTGGTGAGTACGTGCGTGGCGAGCACGGGGCCCCAGCCTTTGTAGCACTCTTTCCTTTCCGTGCTACATGACGCTTCTTCTACTGTCCTTTTCCCCTCTCTTGGGGACCGAGTCTGTGCATCCTTCGGGGAACCGAAGTTCTGACCCTTTTGGCTTTACAGTCTTCTTTCACCTCTTTCTTTGCCTCCGCGTCTGCGTTTGAGGCTTCTCCTCCTACTATTTCTCTCTTCCTCCTCCCTGTACGCACTTGAAGGCCACCCATATGGGTGACTGGGTAATGCGTAAGTCCCAGCCCCGGGCTGGCATGTAGGGTGCGTGTGTACCCCCTGGTTAAGGCCAGGCCAGGGGAGGGGCGATTGCCTGCGCTGATACCTTCCCGATTCGCCGATTGGTCCCTCCGTCTGTAGATCGGGAGGTGTGACCTGGGGTGTGAACAATCACCCAAGGCGGGTGTGCTTCTGTTGGGGGCCCCCAGCAGGAAGGAGCGTGCCATCGGAGACACTGGCAATCGTGGGGGATACAACCGTGATGGTTCTAAAAAAAAGAAAATGGAAAGAGCCTCTAGAAATTGATGTACTAGACAATAATGTGTCTGAACAGAAAAATTTACAGACATCAAAGTTCCTTGTGGTGACCCGTACTGAGGAAGGACAATCCTTTTCGTCGATGAACCCATTTATTATTAAAAAAGGGGTTGATGCCATTGCCGGCCCAGTTAAGACCTGCAACCGCCTACGTAATGGAACACTACTGTTAGAAACAGAAAGTGGCTCCCAGGCACAGCGGCTGCTTAAGGCTACTCTGCTCCACAACTACCCGGTTCGTGTTGAGCTCCATCCAACCCTCAATTATTCCCGAGGGGTAGTCTTCTCGGCCAGTTTGGACGGTCTGACTGAGGATGAACTGAAAGAATATCTGGCAGCTCAAGGCGTTGTCGCAGTACACAGGGTGACAAAAAAAGAGAACAATGTTGTAGTGCCCACTCGCACAGTGTTTCTGACCTTCGACCGAGTGGCTCTGCCGCCGAAGATCAAGGGTATGAGGTCATCACAGTACGACCTTATATCCCTAACCCTACTCGGTGTTATCAGTGCCATCGATTTAACCACACAAGCCAGTCTTGCAAGAACCCAGTCATATGTGTCACCTGTGGTAAAGAGGCCCATGAGGGGATTTGTCCACCACCGTCCCCTCATTGCATCAATTGTAACGGGAATCATGCTGCTTCCTCCCGGGAATGTCCCGTGTTTGCCGATGAACGAGCCATCCAGGAAATCCGTGTAAAGGAAAAGGTTCCCATACCAGTTGCACGTAAGATGTACGCCAGTCGTAAGCCCAAGACCCCGCCGCGTGCTAACTACAGTACTGTAGTTGCAACGCCTCCACCAACACGGGATATGGCCACACAGACTTGTGACCTACAGTTTACGACAGTAGTTGTCAAACAGTCTACATCGACAACGGCGTCACGTTCAACGAAAAGTGTGAGTACCTCTTCCAAGTCTTCATCTTCATCTTCAGCTGTGAAACCACAGATAGAGACGCGAAAGTCTAAGAAAGAGCATTCGCGCGAGGATTTCCTCCGCACCCCTACCAAAACATCTGAGCCAACCAAGGAGCTTCACCAGGGCTCCAAGAAATCAAATAGGGGGAAAACTCTCCCCCCTCCTACCTCACAATGTGACGATGGCATCCCCTGGAAGCCTATAGTCTCTCCAGGTGCATCAGCCAATGATGGGGCTGCCGACCACACTCACGCAGCCGCTGTGGTAACCTCTGAGAATATGGAGCAAGACCCTCCTGTCTCAGACACTATCAGTTGCGAACATTCGCACTGTGGCCCGCCGCCTTCGTCGGGCTGATGTCCACCTTCATCTCATTTTATCCCATTATGGATATTCTTCAATGGAACATTCGTGGTATCCGGTCGAATTGGACAGAACTGCAGCTTCTAACGCGAACATATCATCCAATCATCTTCTCTCTACAAGAGACAAAATTGCTCCCTGGTACTCGAATTACTTTCCCACGCTACACTACCGTTTGCTTTGACCTTCCTCCAGTGGCAGGAATTCCAGCCCACGGGGGCGTAATGTTGCTTATTCGGGATGACGTACACAGTACACCGGTCCCTTTGTGTACTCCAATACAAGCTGTTGCTGTCCGGATATACCTTCCTGGATTTGTCTTCACACTGTGCAATATTTACGCTCCTTCCTCTTTTCCCGTCACTAGATCAGATCTCCTAGATCTTATTGACCAGCTTCCGCGTCCGTTTTTGTTGGTGGGAGATTTCAATGCCCACCACCCCCTTTGGGGCTCCCCACGACCATGTCCACGGGGCTCCCTCCTGGCAGATATACTGAACCACCTTCAGCTCATCTGCCTTAACACTGGTGAACCAACTTATCTTTCAGACACCACAAATACTTTCAGCCATATAGATCTAGCTATCTGCACTGCTCAGCTGGCACGGCATCTTGAATGGTCTGCTCTCTCAGACACACATTCGAGCGATCATTTTCCGTGTGTAATTCACCTAATGATGCCTGACAGCCTTGAGCATCCACACCGCTGGCAGTTAACGAAAGCGGATTGGGAGCTCTACATGTCACTGGCGGATTTTGGTACTTACCATTATCCTAGTATAGACGACCAAGTGGAACACATTACCACAGTTATTCTGACAGCCGCGGAATGTTCCATCCCCTGCAAGACTTCCCACGCACGTCGTCCCCTTGTCCCGTGGTGGACCGCGGAATGCCGTGACGCTCTGCGAGCACGGCGACGTGCCCTTAGAATCTTCAAACAACGGCCCACGCTCGACAACTGCATCCGATACAAACGGCTGCGGGCCTATTGTCGTCGCCTCTTTCGCGACTGTAAACACGCCAGTTGGCGCTCATTCACAAGCTCTTTTAATAGGTCTACCCCTTCCTCCATCATTTGGGGTAACCTTCGAAAAATTTCGGGCACTATGGCTCATTCCCCAATTCCCGGTCTGTGTGTCGCAACTGACACCGTCGTCGATCCTCCACAAATAGCCAACGCACTGGGTCGACATTTTGCAGAGGTGTCCAGCTCTTCACATTACAGTTTTTTTTAACGACTCACTTGACAGTCTCTTCGCTCTGGGCCCGTCTGCTCTGCTACCACCGGGAGTACGCTTGC
This sequence comes from Locusta migratoria, assembly GCA_026315105.1. Taxonomy (NCBI): domain Eukaryota; kingdom Metazoa; phylum Arthropoda; class Insecta; order Orthoptera; family Acrididae; genus Locusta; species Locusta migratoria. The sequence goes on along the minus strand of CM048750.1, from coordinate 116,186,993 downwards.
GTTCGCTACTCGGCCAGCTTGGCGTTACAATGCCTGCTATCTTCTCGACTGGAGAGAGCACCTCTCCACCGTGGCGAAGCCCCGAAGTCCGTGTTAACTTTGATCTTCATTCTCTTCCAAAGGACTCCACACCTCGTTTCGTCTACCAGAGAGAATTTCATGCACTCCGGTTTAAATTTGATGACAATTTGTTCATTTACACTGATGGCTCAAAGACAGACCAGGGTGTTGGGTGTGCTTTTGTACTTGGCAACGTCTCTTTTAAATATCGTCTTCCTGAGTGGAGTTCCATTTTTACAGCTGAGCTGTATGCATTATACCAAGCCACACAATATGTCCGGCGACACTCGCTCAGTAAGACTGTCATTTGCTCGGACTCTATGAGTGCTTTGTTGAGCCTTCGCATGCTATATCCAGCCCATCCCCTGGTACAAAGCATCCGCAATTGCCTTACTTCTCTTTCAACGAGCGGAACTACGGTGACGTTTCTGTGGGTCCCTGGCCATGTGGGAGTGTTGGGGAATGAGGCTGCGGATACGGCTGCCAAGGAGGCAGTTCTCCTTCCTCGGCTATCTACCTTTTCCACCAGCTCTGATGACCTTCGCGCTGGTATCTCCCAGCGTATTATCTCCCGTTGGTATCTACATTGGTCGTCCCTGTCAGGGAACAAATTGCGAGCCATTAAACCTGTGCCTGATCTCTGGTCAACGTCATCTCGACCCTCCCGCCGAGAGGAGATTGTTCTGGCCCGGTTTCGTATTGGCCACTGCCGTTATAGCCACCAGCATTTATTACGTGGTGGTCCTGCTCCCTTATGTGAGCACTGCGATGCACCTTTTACTGTGAACCATCTTTTAGTGCAATGTCCGTTTTTTAACCGTCTCCGTCATGATCTGTGTTTCCCATTTGAAATGTCTGACATTTTAGCTGATGACCCGCAATCGGTTAACAGAGTTTTACTTTTTATACATCGTGCAAATATGGCGAAAGCCATTTAATTTCTAACCCCGGTTCTTTTTTACTATGGGCAGTGTTGGGCGCTAATGACCACAGCAGTTGTGCGCCCTAAAACCACAAAAAAACATTATTTGGTTCACTACTTGATCCATCCTCTTTGGTTTGCACTGGCCTGCCACAGTATAACAAGGATATCTTTGACTTCCGCATTCACCCATCCCTACCTCACTGCCTAGGTTGTGAGTAAATTATGTCCTCTTTCTCTTCCCGCCTCTTCTACCTGACAAAGGAAATGTTTCTGACGGCTAGTGCAAACATTTAGTTTTGTCTCCATTCGTGTCTTTTTTTTTTTTTGTGTTACTATTGGTGGCACCAAGCTGTGGTAAATACTGGTGAACCACTGTCTCTTTTAAACTGTAGTGATAAACAGAGATTGGAATATGTTCAACAAATAATTGTAGTTGTAGTTATATAAGTGGTACTCTGAAATGAGGAGTTCATCTCTATGATTTTGTTGATCTATGTCTTCAAGGCTGTGATGTATGGAAGTAATGAGGCAATTACTACATGAGTAACACTCCAATTTCATGATTCAGATTTATTATACTAGAGATACAAAGTATCCATCGGTGCGAACACGAGCCAGGCTGAGCATCAAATCAGCTTCAATAAAGAGCTAAAGCACCTGACAGTGTCAGAGAGTATACAATACACAATATCCATCCATATGAACACAAGCCAGAGTGAGAATCAAATCAGCTTCAACAAAGACTGAAAGTTCTTGATGCAGGAAGGAAATATGTACATTTGCTTCACGATTACTATGAATTCCTGAGTCCCCAGATATGTATGGTACAAGGTAAGGTTGTATACACTAATGTGCTTTGGTATTCTTCTTTTAATTAGTTTCGTTCATTATATATGGGAGAGTACAACTTATATTCATCTTTTTTGTACTGGCATTCATTTATAGCTACCTTACATAGTCACTAGCCTGCCTGAAAAGCTTTTTTTCCCCATTTCTCTTTCTAATCTTTGACTGATAACACTGGTCTGTGATGTTGATGTCTTTTAATGTTTATTGTCTCCATATAGAACTGTGCTTCAGTGATGCAGTAAACATAACCACATTAAAATGTGAAAAAATAGATAAAACTTTGTAAGCACACAAACATACATTCCATGCAATTCTGTTTTAAAGGTGAGATCAGATAAAGTGTTGTAGAAACATACAGTAATCAAGGAAAATGCAAAAAGTGCACAATTTGATGATACAATATCTAAATAAAAGACAGTTGAGTATACTTAATAATCAGTGAAACAGACTTCAAAGGTTTTAATTGTCGTGTTATCTGTGTGGCTCTTCATTTTGGTTTGGAAGTTACAGACTATTATTACAAAATAAAGTGTATGATACTAAACAAAACCCATTAATATTTTAAATTATAAAAATTGTAATAACTTTTACTTATTCTATAACTAATTACTTTCAATTTATGTACACACCAAACTATTGTCTAACACAGCAATTAAGCTATGATACAGTACTACACCAAGACTACAATTCACAGAGGATGATAGATAATATTCACAAGACACCCTCAGAAAGCTTGGTCACAAACCTGCATTAATAATTTCTTGCTTCTTTTTTATGTTAGAGTTTCAAGTCTCAGTTATAGGGACATCATCAAAGAAAAGCATTTACAGTCATAACTGACAATGCACGGGAAGGGGATCAGCCATTGATTTATTTAAGGAACCATCCTAGGAGTCACCTGAAATGGATACAGATGCTATTGGATATCTAAATTAGAACTGCTGGACTATAAACTGAACACAGGGCTTTCTAAATTACCTAAAATGTAACTGTTGCACATGCATCACTACTAGTCAGAGCTCTGCAGCATCATCCCTGGCAGAATGACAAAAGGGGATGTCCAAGAAAAAGTCTAGGCAATATTACTAATCATTATTAATACTGGCAGATCTGCTTAAAAGGAGAACAATGGTAATATTAAAAGCTACAATCCTGGAAAATGAAAAAAGAACACTATGAATTTGTCAACCCAGCAGAGGGAAATTTTTTCAGGCTTGATTCCATATTGGAAAGGGTGCTCCACGACTGTATTTGATTTGTGGTAATTTATTCAGCAATCAGTCGTCATAAATATAAATTCTTTATTTGTTGGCAAATCCGGATTTCGACCACTGTGTGGTCATTATCAATGCTAAAATAAATACAAGAGGGCCAATTAGAATAAAATGCATGTCAGATTTTTATTGACACATTCTTGAGGCTGTACTGTATACAGGTTTAATCATGCAGGCAAAGTTGTACACACACGAGTAAAATCAACAGAGCATGTGCAACTTTGTTGTTAGTAGTGTGTACACCCTCCTTTTGCAGCAATGTAGGCTGCAATTCTTTCATGGAGATGATCATAAAGTCGCTGAATGTAGTCTTGAGGGATGGCCTGCCATACGATTTCCATCTGATTCTTTAGTTGGGCCAGATTCCCTGCCACACAATATGATATTTCATCTGGACCCAAACATGCTCTATGGAGTACACCTTGAAAAACACACTGGTTGGCCTGTTTCACATGTGGATGTGCACTGTGGTGTCCAAAAATCATATTGCGTTGCTGGTACATGCAGTATAGCCGAAGGGCCGAATGATGGTTTGAATGTACTGTCCACTGTACAATGTTCCCTCAACAATCATCTGAAGAGAATGGCCAGTGTATGATATGGCTCCCCAACAAGGATGCTGTGTGTTGGCACTATGTACCCATGTCATATAAACTTGGATTTTGGCACTCCCATGCACGGCGCTACTTACGTATAAGACTATCATTCGCACAAAGGCACAAGTGATTCTCATCACACATCTCCATTCATCCTTCCATAAACGCCTATCATGATACAATTCGAGACAGACTGAACAAGATTAGCACACAGGATAGTAGTACTGCTTCACAGAGACGATTACAAATGGTTCAAATCATCAGTGCCCTTAATTTGCTGTGAAGTGATGGTGCAGTCCAGCATGGCACTTCATAAGATGAGACAATCTTGACATGCATCACCACTGTCTGGACATAGGTTGATGGGCATGTACACCTTCTCACCCCCTGCTGATCACTGGTGACAATACCGAGATGCACAGTGAAGACCTCTCAGACCATGTCTTGCGCAATTCTGTGGTTCATGCGCCTGGCCTCCCATAGGCAAATTATACACCCTTGCTCAAACTCCTTCAGTTGCAAAAACGGTTCACAGCACACTGTAATGGCAAGCTAACAATGTTGTAGACACACACATGAAGCCCCATATGTCACAACAAACTGCCTGTCACTAGCTCTGTTGGTGATCAACTGCTGTGCAGTTTGCAACATTCCACAGCTGATAATATAGTTTCTGGTATGTCTGCAGCACATCGAGTTTTATTGTCACGTGCACTGCTCTCTCATATTATCCCGTGGAAGTATGGCAGGTCTTATTCACTTGCATCAATGTGTTATTTTCTCATTCCAGGAGTGTATAAAATAATGAAATTGTTCAAGAAAATCATATAGAGGAAAAAGAAACCAAATGATTAGTCAAAGTATGAAATTTGAGAACTAACCTTGTCTTCTGCATCACTGGTGTTAAACTGTGCAGGATTGTCCATTAGTCTACAATTCTCTGCAGTGACTGCCTTTTCACCATCAGCTTCTTCTTGCTCTTCCATTGGAATATCTTCCGCACTGTGGTAGACAGTAAAGCGTGAAAGAGTTATATACTCTCTGTCACGCTTTGACGGTTCTGATGTAACCGATACAGTATCTTCATATACTTCTTCTTCGTCCATTGTTTGGATATTTATTCAGTTAATACAGTCCGATCTGAAAAAAGAAGAAATATGATTCACTTAATATCACAAGGTTCACAACGAATCTGAGTTGCTTCTGTGTTAAAAATCATATTTAGATCAGACTTCAAACACAAAGCTTGAAAATTTGAAAATATACATATAATACTTCTTGTGTGTGGGGGGGGGGGAGGCTGTTTACTATTAGACCACAATAACTTGACAATTCATGTAGTGGCTGCCTTCTAGAAATGGCCTTGTTGCCCCCATGTGATGGCTGTGGAGGGGAGAGGACCGGTAATTGGAAGACAGCATTAGCTACTTGCAATAGTGCTGAGAAAGTTATTCTTAACAATGCATCTATGGGCAGCTTGACATTGGCAGCAATCTGAGACAAATGAATATCTTTCAATTAGTGCCTATTTACTACACTTTCTTCAGCACAAGCATAATTATCTAGTTATTGTGGCCAAATAGTAGAAAGCTAAGCAGAAATTTTTTGGCTGCAGCAAGATGGTGTTCATATCAACTGTTTGTACAACTGTTAGTACAAATTGTTCAATGACATAAATTGGTACCTAAGTTTGCATAATAGTTTTCTATAAACTGTTTTTTTTTAAATAGTAGTTCTGTGCATATCTAGTTCAAAAGTCTTCTTTTCAGAACTGATGAGGAGGCTACTCTCCATTTTTAACAACTGAGAAATGGCTGGATGAATTTAAAGATGGCAGAATGCCTTCTTACAACACAGAAACAATTAACAGACAAAGGGAAACCTCAGTGTGGATGTAACAAATGAAAAAATAATCAGCACTCATTTGGATATCTGCATTAAAAATATTTCTTAATAAAAAAAGATGATTTTTTCTTATCATTACAGGAACTTAAGAAACTAATCTTTTGAACAACAGGACATAATTAAAAAGTCACAAAATCAAACAGATTGGGGGGGGGGGGGGGGTTACATAAGTTAGTATCAAATTGTTGTCAGTATAATACATAAACAAAAGGGGGAATGGCTTTAAGTAAAAGAGGGTAATAAAGTGTCAGATTATAGACCTAAGCAAGCATTTAATTAAAAGATTTTAAGCACCATAAGCCAGTTATGGCTCTATGAAACATTCTGAGGTTTAGATGGTAAATTTGATAACTAATGAAAATACAATGTCAAGGAGAAGATACCTTAGTGATAAAATCCAACTAAAAGAGAGGAAAGTTCTATGATATAAGACACAAGGAAATAGTTAATTTGGTAAGGGAAGGAAGGATAGAGAGAGAGAGAGAGAGAGAGTGTGTGTGTGTGTGTGTGTGTGTGTGTGGCGCGCGCGCGCGCGCGCGCGCGCGCGCGTAATATTTGATTTGTTTCATGCAGTAACGTTCCCAAGAAGAATGGAAAAACATGATGCAACAGTGGTTGATAAAATTATTGGTTAATCTCATGAAATAGATGTGATTCCCACAATAATTATTTTATCAGACCATGACAGTAAAATGACAGCTATGGAGTACACCCATCAATAATGTTACATAAGTATAGCGAAGTAGGGAAAAAGTACAGTTTGATAGAATCATAAATGCTGACCAAGTGATACTAATCATAGAGAAGGAAAATGCATGAACTGTATCACACTAAAAAAAATATCTGAGAAACAGAGGCAATTACAAGCATTACTGGGCATGAAACAAGTACACTCTGGAAGGCAATAGATATTCAATTACCTGATGATATATCATCAGTCACTACATTCAATAAATTCTTCCTCTTAAAAAATGATTAGTCAATTAAATTGAAATTTCATCACAATGTTTGTTGCTCTGTTATAAGGAAGGTATTACACTATTCAGTTTTGGTGCAAGGAACAAAAGGGGGGGGGGGGCAGGGATGAAAATGACGTGTAGGCCACAAATTGCAAATTATTCATTTTGTATTTAAGAATTGGAACACTTAGAGACTTGCAGTACACTATACACAATTACAAACCTAAACAGAACCTCCTGCAAAATCATGAAAGCAAGAAAGGTCATAGCTTACCACTTTGTTGCTTTTTATGCAGTAAAACTGCTGCATCAGGCATAATTTTGATTTTTCAATTATGTCCTCTTAAATATAGTTGTGACACATTTTGAAGTCAGTATGCTTATATACCAGTGAATATACCTTCAAAATTATATCACTGTACAATGCATAGCTAATAAGATAGGACATTATAAACACAGATGCATTAGGGTTAATTTATTATTTCATTATACCTATTCAATTCAAACATACTTCCCAGATAGTATACATACATATTTGAATGCACCAACAATATTATATCTTTGTATGACATATAGTTCAGGGGATATCTTAATACATAAAATTTCATCCTGTGTATGTTTGAGTTTGCAGAATGTGAGAAGTAGTCAGTTGATTGATTTCAAATTTTGTCACAACATAGCACATTCCATGGAGAGAGTTTTAAGTTATCCGCTTTATTGTAATGCTCCAAGGGGTGGGGTTGAAAAAGACTAGCCCAAAAGAAATAAATACTCAGAATGTATTCATCCTGTACATGAGACTGATAGCATTTCACGATTTGCAACAAACCTTATACACAAAGTCAAACCTTCATGAAAATTTTTGCTTAAATGTTTGTCACTTACTACATTGTCATTGCTCATGCAGTAAAGCTACCAGAGCAGGCATAATGTACTAATTCATTACTTCTGCACTACTAACTGTATTTGTGACACATTTTACAAATAGTATCCAGTTATACCACTGAATATACATGTGCAATTATATCACTGTATGACATATAATGAGGATAATTTGCAATTCACCACAAAGACATATGTCAAGCACCAATAGGCTCATAAAAAAGACACTCATACACCCCCCCCCTCTCTCTCTCTCTCTCTCACACACACACAGGTTGTGAAGGAGCAATCGAAATCAAGTATGTGCTCAGCAAAATGTTGTGCCACAGGGTGGTCTACCTTATTTTGACGTAAGGAGCAATTACATGTTCATGAAAGCTTTTCACTAGTTTTTTTCCATTTTTCCTGATGCACTGCAATTCACAATGACATTCAGGATTTGCACAAGTACCCTATACACCTGTTGCTGAACTTGCAGTCCAAATACACAATTTCTTCTTGCAAACATAAATAAAATGTAGGTAAACGAAATCCTGCCTTGTTCAGAGCATATTGAATGGTATAACTGTGTGAAGTGGCATGCAGCTGGTCTAACTAAATTTCATGTTGCCTTCTCCTACTAACAATAATGTGCGGGTCGATTTCATTTCATAGTTAAAATTGGACTGATCTGTATTGATGATATATGTGTCTTCATACTGCTGGAATCTGGCATTAGTTTCTGTAACAAACTTCTTGGAACACTTTAATAGTTCTTTCAGTTTATACGCATAGTTCTTGCTTACATATTAAGCAATCTTTCTGCTCGTAATTTTGTATTTTCTTTTGAATGTGACAAGCCAACGAGATGAAGCCTTAAAGTCCAGGCTAATTTGTTTAGCATAATGCAATCCCCAAATCTGTAAGTCTGTATCATGCACTGCACTTAATTCATTTCTGGCTTTAATAAATTGTTGCTATACATGGTTTGATAGTGCACTTCTGTGTTTGGGTTCCACCTCATTCCATGACTTCTATGCAATATTTAACTGTGCTTTTTTCCTCCATCCCTTTAAATTTCTTAAATTTAGTTGTTACTTCACTCCATAATCTATATTTGTGTCTTTTAACTGGTTTGGACAGTAATCTGTATCGGAGCATTTCGTTCATGTAACCCAAATAAATACTATCAGATTGAAATTGCAGTATCTCCTCTTCGTGTTCTTCATACGGATTGTCAAAAATCTCATCATCTGGTACAGACAACCCTGCAACAATCAGCAAGGTATCTTCATCACCACACTTACTATTTATCAACAAATGTAGGAAATAATAAGACAAATGTTCAACAATTGTTCAATCCGTTAAGGAACTGTTAGACTCCTTGAAGTTCGGAAAATTTTCATTGACCTTGTTATTGAAGTCATGAGCTATATTTGCTGGATTCATATTGCCCACGGAATACAACTCACAAATTTAATACACTCTCGAACAAAGTAACGAACAGTCAACTGCCACCTAGGAAGCCTCATCAGCAGGAATACTCTCTTCGCCGTGCAATGTAAATGGCTGACATAATTTGTTTAGATGTTTGTTTAGGTGTAGCGTCCCTATACTATGGCACAGTTACCTCGCATCAGTCAGATGAACGGAGAGATAATAATTTTCTGAAAATGAAAAAAAATTAAAATTTTTGCCTGTGGGAAGGCTCGAACCAAGGACCAGTTGCTCCGCAGCTCCTCACGCTAGTCATGGGACCATGGTGCTCCTGTGCTCACAATGTGCTTGATGTTGCTTAACTTTCGCATGGACTGGTCAGTTTTTATATTTCGCTTATTTTTTTCATAGTTCCACACAACTTCTTCCTGTTTCCTCGATTCACCCGTGTTCAGTTTTTCAATTCCTATCCACTGCACCAACTTATAACTCTGAGGGGATTGCAATGGGGAGGTTCCCTTGTAAGAAACAGAACTTGGGATTGGATATTAGCGGGGAAAAGGATACTTTTTGTAAAATGGTACAGAAAGATAGAACAGAGAGCTATACTTTCCCCTCATCCACTGAACTCCTATGGTGCTCTTCTGTCCACTTATCTAGTACCTATATACTGCACAGTATCCATCCCCACCACTACCTTGCATCCATCCTGTTCCCATCACCACAGAGTGTTAATACACCTTTGTCCAAAGTAACAAACAGTCAACTGACACATGCCAATATAAAACTGTTATTCAAAAAGGGATTGACTAACGATATGGGGAATTACCACCCTATCTCTCTTCTGCCAGTCTTCTCTAAATCGTTTGAAAAGATTACAGCAAATCAACTTCAATACTTTATTACTTTTAAATATCAGTTTGGATTCCAACCAGGAAAAAGCATGGTAAATGCCATCAATGAGTTTACTAAAAGTATATGCTCCTCACTGGATAAAGGTAGAAAAATAACAGGCATTTTCTGTGATCTAACAAAAGCATTTGATTAAGTGAACCAATCTTTACTACTACACAAATTACAGACATATGGTATCAGGGATACTGCTTTACAGTGGTTACACTCCTACTTAACAGGTAGGAAACAAAGAGTAGTTTTACACTCTAATTCAATAAATTACTTCTCAGACTGAAAAACTGTTTCCTAAGGTGTCCTGCAAGGTTCGGTATTGGGTCCCTACCTGTTCTTTGTCTCTATAAATGACCTAGCACTTGACATCAATGTAAATTCAGTTTTATTTACTGATGATACATCAGTTCTAATGGAAAATGAGGTTCCTGAAAAAATTCCAGTATGTGTCAAAAATTCTTTGGAAAAACTGGACTCCTGGTCCCATCAAAATGGAATAAAATTAAATGTGACTAAAACCAAAATGACACAATTTGAGGCTAAATCAGTAAAAAAGGAGCAAAATAAAAATAAATTGCAATGATCAGTATATCACAGAAGCAAACCATTTAAAGTTTTTATGCCTATATCTTGATAAAAAAAATTAAACTGTAAAGTACACTTTGATTATGTAACAAATAAATTAAATAGTTTGTAATTTTCAATGACTATTTTGTCACGTGTCATAAACATAGACACCAGAAAGATAGTTTACACTGTTACTTTGAGTCAGTTATTCATTTGATCCCTTTGGAAAAAGAGTGATTTCTAAAAACATGCACTTATAGGATCTACAAAAATTCCATGATTCACCTGAGGTCAGTCATTTAGGGTTTATAAGACAATATAACAGATTCCACAAGAGGTTTTTCTGGCCAGGTTTATTTATGAGTGTTCATCACACTGTGAAGAGTGCCAGAGAAGCAAGGTGGTGCCTCAGAAACCAACAGGTTGCCTCATACCAATTCCACCAGCAGGAATGTCTCTCCAAGGAATAATTTCCAATTTCTACTAGCAGCAATAAGTTGGTTATTATTGGAACTAGTTACCTAACATGATACACCAGTACAAAGGCTGTGAAAACAGCTGATGCACCTGAGGTGGCCAAAGTCATTGTGGAAGATATTGCCGCCAGTCTTCCTTCGCAACGCATGGGGAAGTGGTTAGCGTCGCAGATCGCTGTGTTGGCAGTCCCTGGTTCAAATCGCAGAACTGGCAGAAAGAAAATTATGTCTTTGTATTTACTATTTCTAGAATGTTCTATGTATTTATTATGTTTGATGTAAGTTCCAGAAAATTCATTTTATATATGAATAGCAGAGCACTCCATTCAGGAGGCAGTCTGTTCTGAATGTATGCTTGTGTTAGCAATAAACATGTTCTAAGTGAGAAGTGTTTTGCTCTATTAATAACCCAGCCTTCGACTTCCAACCCACTTGCAGTGTTCAACATAACACTTTTTGGTGGAGGTGCTGTGTATACTGCAAAACATCTGAAGTACCATGGCTCCAATTAGGCAGTGTAAGAGCTGTCGCCTAAATGACAAGAACCGGAAAAAAAAAAAAAAAAAAACAACCCGAGCACAAGTTCAATAGCTGGGACAAATTCAGACAAGTCTGTTTATCAGAAGAGAAACTGAAGAACAGGGCCCAATGACAAGATGAGTCAATGCAGTCATATATACATAATGTTTTGGCCATTTGTCCCACAGTTAACCCAGATATGACTGAGCCAAATTAAATTTCACACATGATGAAGGCCACTGCAGAAGATATGTATCCAGCTCTTCTGTTAAAAGACATTTCAATGACAAAGGTTTATCAAATGGTTCCAGAAAATTGAAGAGATGCAACACACGAGAATTGGATGAAAGAAGTATGGCAGACTCCCAAATGTAGTCCCTATGGCTGTTGTGGAAGACCAGAATGACTTTGTTACTATCATATGACAAATTGTGAGAGAAGAATTACACTGGCCATTTCAATTGCTATACCAAGAAGAAATGCAGATGGTAAACGGGTATTCATTGGACAAGTACGTTATACTTGTAATGTGATTACATTTTCACGCAATTTGGGAGCATAGATCCTGAGAAATCAGTACCCAGAATAACCACCACCGGCCGTAATAACGGCTTTGCTAAGCCTGGGCATTGAGTCAAACAGAGCTTGGATGGCTTGTACAGGTACAGATGCCCATGCAGCTTCAACACAATACCACAGTTCATCAAGAGTAGTGACTGGCGTTTGTGATGAGTCAGTTGTTCGCCACCATCGACCAGATGTTTTCAATCGGTGAGAGATCTGGAGAGTGTGCTGGCCAGGGCAGTAGTCAAACATTTTCCACATCCAGAAAGGCCCGTGCAGGACCTGCAACATGTGGTCATGCATTATCCTGCTAAATGTAGGCTTTCGCAGGGATCGAATGGAGGGTAGAGCCACGGGTCGTAACACATCTGAAATGTAATGGCCACTGTTCAAAGTGCTGTCAATGCGAACAAGAAGTGACAGAGATGTGTAACCAATGGCACCTCATACCATCCCGCCGGGTGATACGCCAGTATGGCGTTGATGAATACACGCTTCCAATGTGCGTTCTCCGTGATACCGCCAAACACGGAGTGACCATCATGATGCTGTAAACAGACCTGGATTCATCCGAGGAAAAAAAAAAAAAAAAAAAAAAAAAAGAAAATGACGTTTGCTATTTGTGCACCCAGGTTCATCACTGCATACTCCACCACAGGTGCTCCTGTCTGTGATGGAGCATCAAGGATAACCGCAACCATGGTCTTCGAGCTGCTGCTGCAAACTTCGTCGACCTGTTCGTGCATATGGTTGTTGTCTTGCAAATGTCCCCATCTGTTGACACAGGGATTCAGACATGGCTGCACAATCCGTTACAGACACGCAGATGAGATGCCTGTCATCTCAACTGTTAGTGTTACGAGGCCGTTGGGATCCAGCACGACGTTCCGTATTGCCCTCCTCAACTCATCGATTCCATATTCTGCTAACAGTCATTGGATCGCGAACAGCAATGTCGCGATACAAAAAACCTCAATCACGATAGGCTACAATACGACCTTTATCAAAGTGATGGTACACATTTCTCCTCCTCACACGAGGCATCACAATAACATTTCACCAGGCAACACCGGTAAACTACTGTTTGTGTATGAGAAATCGGTTGGAAACTTTCCTCATGTTAGCACGTTGTAGGTGCCGCTACCGGCGCAAACATTGTGTGGATGCTATGAAAAGCTAAACATTTGAATATCACAGCATCTTCTTCCCATCAGTTAAATTTCACATCTATAGCACATCATCTTCGTGGTGTAGCAATTTTAATGGCGAGGAGTGTACGACAGTTTATGGCAGCCGGGTCAGTTGGAGTGATAAAGCACTAGATTGTGGCCATGGATGTCAGTCCTGTTCATCATGAGGGAACTGATGCCACTGAAGAAGAGGTATTTCAAACACTAGAGCCTGTCTGCCCACTAGTTGCAGCCAATGTGAAGAATGGCTTTGCCCTATTATGAGTTACACTGCAGCTGCCAAATAGCAGCCTAGGAGCCGGCCGACGCAGCCACAAAGAACTCCCCCAGCAACTATGATGCCTCACAGGAGGACAGAAAACATGCCATTGTCTTTTCACTATGGGCTTCCTGGACATGTCATACAATACTGTAAGGAGAGAATACAAGTATTTGACAATTAATAGGCAGCAAGACGCCAACCATCGGAGCAGTGGGCAACTGCAGCCGATTACGTCGACCTAAGGGGTGAAGCCCATCGCCTTTTTCTTGGGTGTGATCGCTCTCCAACCTGCCACCAACGTTCACCATTGCCTTACAAAGATACCAGCTGCTCGCCTATCCACTGTGTTCAGGAAAACTAGGCGAGGCGACCTTCTACGGGGCTGATGCCGCTGCAGGTGAAAATCCTCCATGGATGACAGTCACTACGATGTTGGGAAATCACACTGTCATCTTAGACGGCCAACCTGTCCGGGCACTAGTCGATTCAGGAGCTTCCTTCTCTGTACTTTCGAATGATTACCGCTGCAAACTAAAGAAGACAAGAGCAAATGTGATACAAGAGCAACTGTGCTGAAGATCGCAAATGGAAAATATGGCTGGCTGGCAGGAACGTGTGTCGCAAGAGTAACTATCAACAACAGAACAGTCAATTGAATTCAGGCAACCCAGCCTGTCATTGACTATGGAAGATCTGAGATACAAATTGAGGAAGCTGTTGTTATGAGTACACATTACACATACTCCCCTGGGAGGTTGTCTGCTGCTGAGAATGTTGAGGTCCCGCTGTTAACAATGAGTAGAATTCCAGTCAACAGCCGAGATGACCAGTTGAACTGTGAAGTGCTTGTCGATCTCAAAAACAAATCAGTACAACCAAGGAAACTACATACCAGTGGCTATCATAAGCATTACAGGTGGTCATGGAGAGCTTTGGATCACCAATTTTCACAAGCAATCACAACTCATCCCTAAAGGAATGTATACTGGAACAGCTGAACCACTCCAGAATGGTGAACTCAGTGTCACTGATGAAGTTTCATGCCCAACTATTACCATAGACAACACACTAGACAAATCTACTATGGAATTGCATATAGGGCCTGGTCTGTCCCACGAACATCAGCAGGTGTTAGACACACTACACCAATTTTCAGGTACATTTAGGACCAGGCAGGAGAAGTGGCAGATGTTATGGCCCAAGTTTAAACACCATATCAATACTGAGGATCATCCACCAATTAGCCACCATTCGTATAGAGTGTTGCGAGCTGAAAGACGTATAATTCAGGAGGAAGTGGAAAAGAGATTATACAATGATGATATTAATTTTTTTTCCTTCTTCCAATTTATTGCCATAATATTTAGATCTGTTACCTTGAAACTCTAAACAGGTCATACGTAATCATTTTACATTGTCTCATACACTGTTTTATAAATGTAAATGTAGTTATTACTTATGTTAACTGTAATCATTTCAATGTTAACGTAAATAAAATTAAAATAAATTTAAAAGTATTGAAAGTTAACATATAAAAATTAATCTTGAAATACAACAAATTGTTCCTTGGCTTAAGAGAAATCTTCTAGACTAATTACCAAAATATGTGCCTGGCAGCCTCGGAAGAACTCGAGGTTTGCCAACTAACAAGAGCAATTACTACTGCTAGACCTACTGTAACTACACTATTCTACAGTATCCCCACAGGCATATGCGTGCCTTGGCAAAAATCCCCGAGTCTGCGCATAACTGTGACTAACTAAGCATTTTTATTTATTTTTTTATTTTACAGTTTTTAATTATTATTTTTTGTGTCCTTAAACTTATTGGCTAGTTGTGTTTATATTTTATTTGAGCTATAGAAATGTTTGGCATTAGGATTGTTGATTTGGAGTTATAGACAGAAAGCTAAGCAGTTGCCTTTTAGATATTCGTTGTGCAACAGCATTAACTGTAACCCACAAGGTTTGATCCCTTATGACTGCTTGCAGATTGCAGTCTAATTGTCTGCATTCCCCCTCTTCCTGGAAAAGGAGACAACTTAGAACGACATGACCAGCAGTACCCTCATGTCTATATTCACAGATTGGTGTGTTACTGCGTCTAAAGCAATGTAGATATTTGGGATATGGACCATGGCCTATTAATAGATGTACCATACCTCAAGTAGGAGCAATGTACCGCAATCTGAGACTGTTTCTAATGTCAGGAAATACAGTAAAACCTCGTTTTTACGCTTTTCAGGGGACTTTGTTGAAATGGTGTAAAATGCAGGAAAATGTAAAATGCAGGAAATAATGTTTTAAATGGTAAAATATGCTTACTGGATCAGCCTTGCATTTTCGTAGTTTATGTGTGATATATGTACATAATAGACATCTAAATACTCGCCAGGGAGTTGATTATACAATAAAGGTTATCCAAATTTTTACTATTTTAATCGCCAGGCAAAACTGGTAATTTTATGGGAAGTAGAAATTTTTGACGTAATTTCATTCATTATAATCGAGAACGCCACTGCTGGGCTATAACACCTTCAAAATTACTCGAACCGCTTCGATAGATATCGTTTGGACGCCGCTGTCAGGCTATGTAACACATCTTCAAAATTACTGCATTTTACCGGAATTACTTATTTACATAGTAAAACTCCTACAGTTCCATTCATTTTGTATTTTTCTATGTTTCACACGACAATATTCGAGAATTTATTCGCGTTCTCGAGTACAAACATATGCATAAGTATTTTTGTGATGTTTGCATAGGATCGGCATCCCTCACTAATATCGCTTTTTTGAGGTTGTGCGTATTATGATACCCAACTGTGACAGATAAAGTTCTTTATTGATCAGAAATATGTATCACAAAAACAACGCAACTATCTATTCTCACTTCAACAAAGCAATTGGTTCTGATTGTTTGAGTACTCGCCAGCCGCTCTGGCAAAGAAGCTAGCGGAAAGACGAACTACACCGTCACAAATCAGCGTTATTCTCTCGTTAACAAACCGTTCTGTTCGAGTACATGCCAGGCGCTCTGCCATAGAAGCTGGTGAACAGAAGAAGTACATTACCACAAATCGGCGCGTCTTTAAGTCAACAACGAAATGCGAAATATACGTTTGAATAAACGCAAAGTGTCAAGAAACTGTAATGCGAATAATTTTTAAGCGCTATACTTTAAGGGGAAAGCCATGCTAGTCATTTTTCTTCAATAACATGCTTTCAAAAAGTGTAAAACGTGGGAAAAGCGTAAATATGTTAATGCAAAAACGAGGGCGAATTAACATTGTAAACATAGGAAATTTGACAGGACTGACAAAAAATGGTGTAAATGGCAGGAAAACATAAAAACCGAGAATGTAAAAACGAGGTTTTACTGTATACTACATACCCATCCTGCAAAGCTTATAGAGTCCCAATCAGACTGTCACTCATCTAATTTCCAGGCTTGTAAGTGTCTTTTTATCTGTCACATGAACTCCTGTGATCTCAAACACACAATCATATTGCTCGCGCCCTAACCAGTACATCGCTTCTCTGTAATGTACCATAATATCCAATGGACATATCCCTAGAATCACCAGCAAACCCTCAACAGGTATAGTGCGAAAGGCACCGGTAAGCCTTAGAAATACACTCCGCTGAATTTGTCCTAGTACCTTCCTGTAGCTCTGCTGCCTAAGGTGATGAACCCAGATGCTAGCAGCAAAACCGACGATAGCGTTGAAAATAGCCTCATGATAAGACCGTACAGCATGAAGTGGTAATTTATAATCAACAGTACCAGCATGAGCAATTTTATGCATGATTTTTGCCACTTTCTAAGTAACATATTTTATATGTTCTAGAAAGTTTATTTTTTCATCCAGAAAAATACCTAGATACCGATAAACAGCACTTTGTTTTATAGGGGTCTGGTCAATCCTAATAGTCAGATTTATAGTGAGAGATAGTCTTCCCTTCAGGAGTGTGTAAGTGGTTTTATGCACAGCTATTGTGAGTTAGTTGCTACTGCACCACTGTTGCATCTGCACTAGCACATCATTGGCCTTTTCTTCAAGTCTGCAGTCTGCAGACACGAGTACTAGAATGTCATCTGCATACTCAACAACACCTTCAACAGTATTTGCCTCATCTAGTAGATGTAATAGGGGCTCAATATTGAGATCCCAAAACAATGCACCACATATGGGACCTTGAGGACAGCACTTGGTAATTATTTTGATTACCCTTACTTTGTCCCGCAACCTATTGAACGCTACACCCGCTGCAATAATTAACAAAGATTTTGTATAGTCATTTGAGGACCTCCAGATCTCTGAGGCATGCGGACATGGCTGGCCACCAGAGATTATCAAATGCTCCAGATAAGTCGATCATGAGCGCAATTATGTAGACAATTTGAAGAGCTCTGTTAACAACATTGTCTATAGATTTCCCTTTTCTAAATCTATTCTGACATTGGTTCAAACACATTAGCTCCTGGTGTGCCTGCAAACAATCACACAGCAGACGTTCCTGAACTTTGGCCAAATACATTCAATAAGCAAATAAGTCTATAACTGTTTGGTAATGTCGGATCTTTATCCTTTCCTTTTGTTATCACAACTGCCTTAGATGTTTTCCATATTGCTGAAATTCTACCTATTCACAATGCTTCATTTAATAATGTTGTCAGATATGGCACTATCAGTGGGATTACCATCCGCAGGACCTTGCGGCAGATGCCATCCAGACCAGGTGTCTTTCTAATTTTGAGCTTTGAGATAGTAATAGCAACTTCTTCTTGAGTGAAAAGTAACACCACCCTCTGATTCTCGTATTTGTTATCTAGTCCACTTCTGAATTGTCTGTGCATTTCACTATCTGTATTTGTGTTGTCATCAGGAAGTAGGAGTTCAGCAGATATTCTGCCAACTCTCTCCATCCAGACATCATTGAGCCATCATCTCTATGAATTGTGGACATGACAGTAGGTCCCTTAACCTTCTCAGCCAACAACTTATACGGTCTTCCCCATATGTCAAATTGCAACTGTCTTTGTAAAAACTTTTCGTTTCCTGAAGCAATGTTCTGTAGCGCAACTTAGCTGCCCGGTATTCGTGAAACCTGGCAGTGCACTCTGATTGCCATAAAGCACACTGATAAGCTTTTCTTATTGTTCTTGCCATTTGCCTCCACAGGACTACCCTCTGACTTTTATAATTTCTCTTTGGAATGTAAACTTCCTGCACTCTTTGCAAAAGTTTAGTTAGTTGCTGCACTCCCAGGTCTACATGTATAGGTAACGATTCAATTACAAATGCAGCAACGTACGCAATAAAGCCATCCAATCCGTTTTCCTAATGTCTAAACCAGTCATGCTTTCCTCTGCTTGATTCCCTCTATTGTTATCACCTTCCCCTTCAATGACAACTGCATAATGAAAACTGGTTGTAAGGTACTGAAGAACTTGCCAGAGTGACATCTATGTTGGTGCCTGAACCAGCAGCCCCCTCAAATGTACTCAGCTGGCCTGCTAGATTTAAAATAATGAGGTCAAGTTCCTGTATCACATCCTCTAATATCTCACCTCATTCGCTAGTTAGCCTACTATGGCACAGAGAGGACAAACAAAAATTAAACAAAGCAAAATCTAACGTGAGGAGGGCTATGTGGAGACGTTCAATGATTTCAAAAGTAAAGTTCTATGTACTGACTTGGCTGAGAATCCTAAGAAATTTTGGTCTTATGCCAAAGCAGTAGGTGAATGAAAACAAAATGTCGAGACACTCTGTGACGAAAATGGCATTGAAACAGAGTATGACACTCTAAAGGCTAAATTACTAAATGACTTTTTCCAAAGCTGTTTCACAGAGGAAGACTGCACAGTAGTTCCTTCTCTAGACTGCCGCACAGATCACAAAATGGCAGATATCGAAATAATTGACAGAGGGATAGAAAAACAATTAAAATTGCTCAAAAGAGGAAAGACCGCAGGACCAGATGGGATACCAGTTCGTTTTTACACAGAGTAAGTACGCAAAGGAACTTGCCGACCTTCTTGCAGGTCTCTAGAAGAGCGTAGCATTCCAAAAGAATGGAAAATGGCGCAGGTCATCCCAATTTTTAAGAAGGGACGTCAAACAGGTGTGCAGAACTATAGGCCTATATCTCTAATGTCAGTCAGTTGTAGAATTTTGGAACATGTATTGTATTAGAGTATAATGACATTACTGGAGACTAGTAATCTGCTCTGTAGGAATCAGCATGGGTTACGAAAAAGGCAATCATGTGAAACCCAGCTCGCGCTATTTGTCCACGAGACTCAGAGGGCCATAGACACAGGTTCTCAGGTAGATGCCGTGTTTCTTGACTTCCGCAAGGTGTTTGATACAATTCCCCACAGACGTTTAATGAACAAAGTAAGAGCATATGATATGTCAGGCCAATTGTGTGATTGGATTGAGGAGTTCCTAGATAACAGAATGCAGCATGTCATTCTCAATGGTTGGAAGTCTTCAGAAGTAAGAGTGATGTCAGGTGTGCCACAGGGGAGTGTTGTGCATCCGCTGCTGTTCACAATATATATAGATGACCTTGCAGATAACATTAGAAGTTCACTGAGTCTTTTCGCGGATGATGCTGTAGTGTATAGAGAGGTTGTAAAAATAGAAAATTGTATTGAAATGCAGGAGGATCTGCATCGAACTGACGCATGGTGCAGGGAATGGCAATTGAATCTCAATGTAGACAAGTGTAATGTGCTGTGAATACATAGAAAGAAATATCCTTTATCATTTAGCTACACTATAGCAAGTCAGCAACTGCACACAGTTAATTACATAAATTATCTAGAAGTAGGCATTAGGAGTGATTTAAAATGGAACTACCAAATAAAATCAATCGTCAGTAAAGCTGATGCCAGACTTAGATTCATTGGAAGGATCCTATGGAAATGCAGTCTGAAGGCAAAGGAAGTAGGTTACAGTACACATGTTTGCCCACAGCTAGAATACTGCTCACCGGTGTGGGATCCGTACCAGGTGGGGTTGATGGAAGAAATAGAAAAGATCCAACAGAGAGCAGTGCGCTTCGTTACAGGATCATTTGGTAAGTGTGAAAGCGTTATGGAGATGATCGATAAACTCCAGTGGAAGACTCTGCAGGAGAGACACTCTGTCACTCAGTATGGGCTTTTGTCGAAGTTTCGAGAGCATACCTTTACCGAGGATATTGCTCCCTACTACGTATATATCGCGAAGAGATCATGAAGATAAAATCAGAGAGATTAGAGCCCACACAGAGGCATACCAACAATCTTTCTTTCCACTAACAATACGTGACTGGAATAGGAGGGAGAACCAGAACGGATAGTGGTACTCAGGGTACCCTCCGCCACACACTATCGGGTGGCTTGCGGAGTATGAATGTAGATGTAGATGCATTCGCATCTGTTGCTATGAGGAGTCAGGCACCTTGTCTGTATAGAGCAACTTCCCTAAATTTGTCTGCGAAATGTTCAATGGGGGTAAGAATACTGCATGTACATGCTCACTACAACACACTTTGTTAGCACATTCTTCATTTCTACTGTGACTATATGCTTGTCACTTAGCTGTGCCACATTATCTCACAGTGAATTTTCTACTTGTGATGACTATAGCAGCCATTGCACCTGCATGGCTGGTGATTGTTATCATATCCACAGGAAAGTGTGGAAGCATGCTGTTTTTACAGTAAGGTTCTTGCAAGCAGATTACATTGATACCTAACTTATTGATCTGTTTTCGTACTTCATTCATAGGCAGTTTACTTCGCCCTACATTAATTTGTAGTATTTTTATTGTTTTATGTGAATAAAGCATTTAAGAGAGGGGAAGTTTGGATCAAAATATACACGTCCATATGCTTTAACAAAATCCATGTATAATTG
Source organism: Locusta migratoria (assembly GCA_026315105.1). Lineage (NCBI taxonomy): Eukaryota > Metazoa > Arthropoda > Insecta > Orthoptera > Acrididae > Locusta > Locusta migratoria. The sequence goes on along the minus strand of CM048750.1, from coordinate 116,165,726 downwards.
CTCAATGTCAAAGGGTTCGCTTCTCCTTGTGAACACGTACCATAGAAGATCACATAATTGTTTAAACTTGGTTGGCAAATTATTAACTCTCAATATAGTCCTGTCTAATGCCCAATGTGTGGGAAACGTAATAGATTTCCCCTTAGGATGCCCAACTCTGGTGACGTGTCTAAGAGCAACCTGCAACAGATAAGGCTCCTCCAAGCAACTCAGCTGTTATACATTTCATCTGCATCAAATTGAATGACATTCTTGGTTGGCTCAGAGACCCTAGAAACATTAGTTGTATTGGATGGGAAATTGTGATCTACACTGCTCTTCACTGACTCACTAATTTTACTTCCACTAACATTACCACCGCCGTTACACTTCACTTCACTCAAAGAGAGGATCTGCAGATGACGTTGAAGCTGCCTGGGCATCGTTCGCTACATACGATGTGATATCCATTCCTTCACAATCTACACCATCCATAATGTGTCCTTCGGTGGAAGCTCCTTGTAGATGTGCCATTGGGTTTGACATCTTTGCAGTTGTTGCTGCATGAATAACATCTCTTGCGTCAGCATCTCCAGTAGCTTGAGTAGATGCAGGTGCTCCCCAAATGGTCTCTCTACAAATGAAATTGACAGATTTCATGTGATGTGATTCTGGAAGTGATAAGAAAGAGCTATCTTGACTTGCGGAGATGCCATTGTTAGCCATACAGGCAGTGTTTGAGGTTTCAGAATGTTCAGCTTTACTTGTACAAAACTGCTCAAGTTCATTTATCATACAACACATCTTTGTCTGCATCATTACCCATTTAAGAGACTGCCTTCAAAGTTCTTTTGCAATTTCTTCATCTAACCTCTTCTGGAATATCATGTCATCTATGAAATTCATAAAGTCATGATACTGAATCTCAATAAAATATGTGCTGATGGGTATATGAAGGTCATCAGAATGTGGTGTTTCCTTCTCTGGCAGTATAATGAAGAGTTGTTGGCACCAGGTTGAGGCACGACACCAATTCCTGGTTATCATCAACGGGGACTTATGCTTTTGTTTTCCGTGCAGTGTATCTTCCGCTATGTGGGCTATAGGAGTCTTGTATGGATTGAACCACTTTACGTTTGGCTGTGTTTTAGATGGATCTATAATCTGTTCTAGTTATTTCTCATTCTGATAGCATTGCATAGGTAGCACAGTCTTTCCTAGGTGAGTCACATTTACTCTTCCTGTTGCGACACAGGATACAAATAGCTCTCTCACTGACTTGTGAGCACACACTTTTCTGATGTCCTTCTTCTTCACAATGAGAGCACACTTGTTCTTTAGACTTACAGAACTTCTTGGTGTGACCTAAGTCACAATATTTATAACATTTTGGTACATCCATGTAGTCATTCATTCCTAGAGTGCGGAAACCTACATACACTTTTTCTTTTTGTTGTAGCAGCTTACGGACATGAGGAGTGACTTCCATTACGTGATTAACATAAGAGTTCTCTCTAGGTGCAGTTCGGAATCTCAGTCATACCTCTTCTCCAATCTCTTTCTTTTGCATGAAATCAGACAGGTTAAGCTCGTATATATCTTCAAGAAGTTGTTTGTCGTCCACTCCCTTGGGCACATTGTACAGAATCATCTTTCGTTTCTTCTTCTTAGGTGGTTCACATTTAATACTCTTGATCTGCTTAGTTTTCTTTTTTATTAAAGCTTTTAACAATCATCATCATTATTTGTTTCCACTATGACAACGCTATTGGCTGTCCATATGGATTCGATCCTGATCTTGTCTGTCTTCGGGTTTATCGAATCCGTAAGTTTCTTCTTTACATCTTCTGTCTCTTTATTCTCTGTGGATCTGATAAAGAGTGAATTGGTTTTCTTGTTTGTCGATTTATGTATCTTAGCCGTTGTGCTTAGCTTCAAGTTTTGTGAGGCTGCGACAACGGCATACGAAAGAACAGACATAGCCACTTTTTCTGTCAGCTTAGAGTTCTCCTGGTCTAGAAACTCAACACAGGCTTTTAATGCTCCCGAATCAGACACTAAGAGTTCTTGACATAATCTTTCATTTTCCAATTGTAGTTTCTTTATCTGTCCAAACAGCATAAATTGGTACATGGCCCATTTAGAAATATTCAGGATCAACTTGTTTCCTATAGCGGCAAGTATCTTTTTGGTTTCTTGACACACTTAACGACATCATCGTAGGATTCTACAGGTGATTCCTCAGCCATGTTTCCTGGTATGTCGCTAGCTTGTCGGGCCATTGAGATGGCAGCATGTGTCTGCAGTGTCATGGCATTGTCAGCTGGCTGCAGCTGTCACTGCAGAGGTGGGCATGGCAGGCAGGACAGCTGGCTGGCGGCTACTGATGCAGCGCCGAGAGTTGCTCCATGTGTGGCTGCTGATGCCGCTGCTGCTGACGTACAGTGTGGCAGACGTGGCGTGGCTGCTCACGTTGTGGAATGCAACACGTGCGTACCCTATGCTCGCTTCTCCACATATGCGTTGAGTGATTACAAATCAAGACTTTCATTAAACTTTATCATACTGTACATAATTTATGCAACTAACCGAAGGCATAATGCACTACTGAGCACTTAGGTGTAAATGACTTCACAAATTGACGGTCAATATCAGCTTGTACCCGACAAAAATAACACCTAAACAGGGCGCTGTTTCATGCTCATCCACTGCGGCGGCCATCTTGCTCCAATATTATTCAACCTTCAGAGAGCCCTTGGTCATCTCCAGTGGTCCGCGTGCAGAAATAAAGATGGCACATGGGATTTCTGTGTCAATTATCGGCAGCTGAACAAAATCACAACGAAAGATGTCTACCCATTGCTGTGCATTGACAACACCTTAGACTGCTTGAAAGGAGCTACATACTTCTCAACCATGAACATGCAAATTGAGACTGACAAAGCTGAGAGGAAGAAGACTGCTTTTATTACACCTGATGGCCTCTACAAAATCAAAGCCATGCCGTTTGGAATATGAAATGCTCCAGCTACATTCAAACCCATGACGGGCAACTCGCTCAACATCTTAAATAGATGACATGTCCTTATTACCTAGATGACATTGTCAATTTCTCAATGACATTTGCAAAAAATCTAAACCACCTGTCAACTGTGTTGTAGTGTGTTCAGACCGCAGGCCTCTGCCTCAACCCAAAGAAGTGCCTCTACATCGCCAAAGGTATAAAAATCCTGGGGCATCTAGTCAATGGGGATGGTGTCAGTCTTAATCCAGATATAGTTAGGGTGGTCATAGAATTTCCAACTCCTCAGCACATTTGTGGTGTGAAGTTTTCTCGGGTAATGCTCATACTACCGACATTTCATAAAAGGCTTTTGTAACAAGGTACGTCCATTGCAAGAACTTCTGCAGGGTGACACCAAGTTTTACAGGGATGAGACGAAAGAAGAGCTTTCCGGGCACTTAAGGAGGCTCTAACAACCTCACTAGTTCTAGCCTTATATGGAAAGAATGAGGAAACCAAACTTCACATGGAAGCTAGCAGTTATGAGATTGGTGCAGTGCTTGTACAAGAAAGTCCGAGATAAACTACTCTACAACTGAGAAAGAATGTCTTGCAATTATCTGGGCTATCAACAAGTTTCGATCGTATCCAGCACTGACAATATCAAGGTCGATGAGATCGAGTAATGTGACAGTTGGCATCCCAAGAGTGTATTAAACATAGGAGCATTAATGTTTGTTGGCCATCAATTCATCTAGAATGCATATTACAGCGAATGTTTCCGATCGGCTGCTAGATGGCGCAATTGGCCAAGAGGAACAGCCGGTGGCCCCGCACGAGTGCCAGAAACTTCAGTTGCTGTCTGATGGATGGCGTGAGAAGACCTTCCCCTCCATTGACAAGAATCTTTGCAACTGTTTGCCGACTTTTGTGCCTTACGCATATATGTATAAAATAAAGATTTTTGACTTACCTAAAGTACAGGCTCGTCGACAGAAACACCAAACACACAGAAAAACACACAAACATTCGAGCTTTCGCCACCAGTGGTGGATTCTTCCTTCCTTCCTCTTTTTCCCGAAGAAGCCACCACTGGTGGCGAAAGCTCGAATGTTTGTGTGTTTTTCTGTGTGTTTGGTGTTTCTGTCGACAAGCCTGTACTTTAGGTAAGTCAAAAATCCTTATTTTATACCTATTTTCCCACCTGGAAAGTCTCCTTTATATATATAAGTGATCTTTTAGAAAACTCCTCAAAGACATGACTTGGAGTGATGTTTACAGTCCTCATAGCATGCAACACTTTATTTAATAATGTCCTCAACTTATATGAAAACTTCTTCCCCCCAAAACTAATCCAGATTAGACCAAACTCTATAAAGAAACCACAGATTACTCAAAGAATTAAGGTCTCCTGTAAGACTAAAAACTGATACTAAAAACTGTATCAATCAGAAACAGCTCAGATGTAAATGGTTTGGATCATTACAAAGCATACTGCCAAATATCAGAATAGGCTAGTCACATCACATAACAAAATAAATACAATGTGGAATATAGTGGAGGAGGAGACTGATAGAACCAGAGTTGAAGACGAGCACATAGCATTAAGAGTAGATGACACAAGGGTAACATGTGTGCAGTGTTGCTGGAGGGCTATTTAAGGAACTGGGGATACTAGTTACTGCTTACCAATTCATTTATTCTCTAATGAAATTTGTCATTAAAAAGACATCTTTTTTTTCCAAACCAATAGCTCAGTTCATGGGATCAATACCAATTATTCCAAGAATAATGGATAAAATAACTTTCACAAAGGTTTGAAGTCATTTACTTTGGCTCAGAAAGGTGTTGAATACTTAGCAAGAAACTTTTTTAAAAACATGCCAGCAGCCATAAAAAGAATTCACTCTCGGTTTGGAAAGAGTGTAAATGGTTTTTTGAAGGCCAACTCCTTCTATTCCATTGATTAATTTTCTTAGCAGAAGTGATTGATGTGTGTTACTGTGTATAATATTCACAAATGTGAATATTGTGTTCAGTACTATTATGTGAAGTAATGCGAACATTGTAAAAAGAGTTGTAAAATAAATAGATAAAAAAAAAAAAAAAAAAAAAAATAAATATATATATATATATATATATAAAAATAAAAAAGTCTAAGAACTATCATCTGCAACTAGTCTATTCACCATTTAGTATGTAGTAATAAGTTTTATATGCCTTAAAACATAAATATTCTTAAGATATATTTTTTCTGGACAATTCCACAGTCAGAAGGGCAATTACAATTGGAATCTGCAGAAGGTACATTAACACATATGCTCTCGTTTTGAAAGTATTTATTGTGTATTTTGTTCTTACGTGTTCTATGTCCTAGAGCAGGGGTTCCCAAACTTTTTCTGTCCTGTGTAGACCTCCGACCTTTTATGTACTTAATTATTTATGAATTCCTTACTTCATGTGTGTTTTCGCACCTGATATGGTGCTACTAACTTTGGTAACTTTAACTGTAAAATGGTGAAGTTAAAAACAAGGAAAAGAAAAATATTAAGTATAATTTATTTATTGATTTAAATGATGCAAATGTATTTTTGACAAAACTGATACATATAGGGTTTTAATGAAGGGGTGTGGCTGATGCTATTTTAGTAAATTTCCAATTTTTGGTTTCAGTTACTTAGGCTTAACCTTAAATCTCCTCTTTCAGTGATTTCCAGCCTGTTTCTTCTCTTTGTAAGAAGATTGGCAACAGTTTCTGGCGACTCCTCATATCGTTGAGAGGTGAAGGCTGGGTTAAAACACAGAGTGAAAAATTCCGTGATCTGACCGGGTTACAAACCCACGACCTTTTGGTTTCCAGTCGAGCACTTACCCCGAGAACACCAGAAGTGTATATATATAAGAGAGAGAGAGAGAGAGAGAGAGAGAGAGAGAGAGAGAGAGAGAGAGAGAGAGAGAGAGAGAGAGAGAGAGGATAATCCACCTATGTCTCTTTGAGTGCTTTTTCAAATGTAATAAACAACTTAAATTCTTTGCAGTACAAACTGCTACACGAAATGCAGAAAAACTGAAGAAGCCCACATTCACCAAGTCCGCACTATGTTAATATATCCCTTGATGAATGACAAAACATTTCCTGGGCCTTCATGTGAAGTGTCCGATACTCATCCCACTCCTCGGAGAAGGGCAAGTTATAGTAATTTAAGTAGTAGAGCTATGAAAATAATAAAGTAGCCTAGCTGATTGCATCTTAATTGAACAATAAGCTCAAGTTCCTCTTTTGAGATTTGTATTCAATAAAATGTAATACTATATTGAAATACGTGTGCACATTTAGATTTACTTATGTTGTAATTCTTAACAAGTTAGAATATATATGTCATAACTGTCTGATATCTCCTCCCCGCACCCCCAACTAAAAAAACAGAAACAGGCCTGCAGCAGGAGACGGGAAATACAGAATTATTCCACTCTCTATCTTAGCCAATGAAGCGAACAGTTACATACAAGGATCAATCTTCATCATTGTGAATTTTGGTTCCCATCTTTCTAAATGTGAACTACTATTGTGGACCTACATTTACAACAAATAGACCCCCAAATTATTTTTCTGCTGATGTGGACCCCTTGTAGGTTGGAATAGACCACTTTGGAAATCACTGTTCTAGAAGATATCCTCAATTTGGATTTACTGGAACAAAAAGTACATCTAATCTAATCTCATCTAATCATTGACTTATTTTGGGTAATTTGTAGGATGCAATTTCACCTGTCGGCTCCATAACGTCAACTTTGTTGCGACATCATCATTCCCTGATAATTTTGAGTTATCTTATTTACAGACGGTGTGAGTAGGCATGGCGTGGCAAGCCCTTGTGATGAAAGTTAAATGGCTTGCGGCCATTTTTGGATGTAATGTTGATATGGAATGTGACATTAGTTGTATTCATGTGGAGTGGTTGCTTCTCTTGAAAGTTTGTTTTCTGTTGTGTATGTTTTTCTACGCTATTTAGTAGTGTCATGTTTCCGGTTTAGTTCAGCTTTCTATAACTTCATGAGTTTTATTGTTCTGTGTCTGTTAGGATGGGCATAACGAGTAAGTTTAATTCTTTCTTGCTGCATGAGACACTGGAGACAGACTATGTTAGCTACAATAAAATTTCTTCAGCTACTTGCTGTTATAGCTGTTTGTGTTTTGCGTACAAAATGTTGGCAACCAGTGAAGCTAAAGAAAGTCCAGGTGAGGGAGGGGGGTTATGTACGTGTGGTTCACTTTTTGAGGTTAGTGTTTTGTATGCTGGGACATATTTTTGGTAAACTGGTTTTTTCTTTTCTTTTGTAGTTTCTATCAGTGTTGATGGTAGTCGGGGATATCTGCACGAAGTTCAGATCACTGTAAGGGGGATATTCCACAACATTTCCGTAGTGTGTGTGTGTGTGTGTGTGTGTGTGTGTAGGTTGGCAACATACCATATTACATGTAGGTGATGTGACATTGTGACATGTATATTACTTTTGGCAAAACCAACAGATGTGAAAAGTTAGAAAATAGTTGTGACAGACTGATCTGTAGTGTAGTCCGAGGGCTAGTTTAGGTTTGGAGCCAATATGAATTGGAGAAAAACTAGTTGTGGTAAAAGGCTGATCTGTAATGTAGACCAAGGTCTAGGTTACAATGGAAGGCAACAGTTTCAGGATCGTGGTCTGGTGGGCACCGAGCTCAATCCGAGTCAATGTGATTTCCAACAAAGTCACCGTACAGTATTGAGTCTTTACTCGTATTGAGAGGATTGATCCCTTTCTATTTGCTTTTCCTTCTCTCTCTAAGCATGGTCTAGGGGGCTTCAAGGAGGGTCTGGGGGGCTTCAGGGAGGGTCCGGGGGCGCTGCAGCGTGGTCTGGGGGACTAGAGGAGGGTCTGGAGGGGCCTACAGCCCGACAGCCCCCCCTCCCCCCAGATAAGTGACTGAACAGTTTGGTTGTGAGTTGATGAAGCCATCATATGTGAAAATTCAAAAATGGTTGTTAAGAAGTTAATTGTTAGAATGGAACATTTGAAATGATGATGTGTTTGAAACTATTTCTTTGTTCTTTTTTGCTTGGATGGAGGGGGGAGTTTAAATTGAAATCATTGTCTTTATTTGAGGTACAGGTCAATTTTTAGTATTTCATACCATCTTAATGTTGATGTGATTTGAGTGGAGGTTGACTGCTAACATTTTCTTGATTTTAGATGTGTTACAGGCCAACTGAAATATTTGACATTGTTTTTATGTAACTGGTTTTGTATAAGGTGTTGACTGGTATTACTATCTTCATTTGAGGTGTCTTACAAGACAACTGAACTTTTCAATTCCATGTAGTTTTTTTAAGTTCAGATTTTTTTTTTTTTTTTTTTTTTTTTTTTTTCCACTTATATTGTCACCACCCAAAACCTCCACATTTCCACACTTGTCTTGTTAATATCATTTTATAGGTTTTACATTAACATTAATATGTGCATTTGTTGGTGTTTTTCATGATTCACCATATTGGCTAGAAGTATATATGCCATTGCTGCTACATTGATGACATCTTGGGTCAAAGCGGACGGATGTAATTATGTTGTAAAATTATGCCCTTTTTTATGAATTAAGGCTAAAAAGTTCTACATGGCCAACATGGTGTTGTTTACAAAACAAAATTGAAAGACGCATTTTCATTGGTGCTCTTAAGGACACTTCAGATTGTCTGTCTTTCACTACAAACATCTGCACATCAGCTACTGTCACCTAAACTAGGCTTTAACTCCAGTGTCAGTCTTAGTCATTGGAATATTGAAACAGTGTCAGATATCATACAGGCATCCCAATAGTTTTAGTACATTGATTATCTAGCATTGTGTATCCTTGAAGTACAGAGAAATGGCAACCATTAATAAATTTCCCATTTACAGTTCTTTCCATCAACCACCAGTTCTAGTGTGACTTTGATTGTGTACTGTCAATGCAAACACAAACTTACTACTGCATGTCATCCATTTTTTCCAAATCCCTAACTTAGTTTCATATCACACTTAATCTATTGAACAAATTGCAGGAGCAAGTACCTTACTAATTATATTATAACTTTACAAATATATTATCTCATTGTATGGACAGTACAAGTATTGGTAGAAAAAACATTAAATTAGAGGACAAAAACTCTAATAGCTCCTAGATACTGGTACCACATAAATAAATTCGACTGGTTTTTGTTGTATTTAGGTGTATTCTTATTTTTGTGACTCTGTAACTCCTCATCACTTGAGACGTGACTCTATAATAAAATTCAATGCTATATCTTTACCCTTTTGATTTTTTTCACTTTTTGTGTGTGTTTTGTAAGCTACAATGTGACTTCAAAAGGCTGAAAAGTGTCAGATGTTCACTACAAATGAAAAAATATGTGCTTCAAAACAAGTTACAAATATGCCTAATATGCTTTTAATGTGATTCCCTGAGTAACATCTGAACACAGATGAATATATTTATAATTTATTGCTATTGTTACAACAAAGATGAAAACATGAACTGTCCTATTTAAATGGAAATTTCAATAAATCAATCAAGGGCAGTAGCTGAAAATTTCAGATACCAGAAATAATAGCTACTTGGAGGAAGGGTGAGGGAAATAACACTGGTAGCTTATAAGGCAAAAATTTATACTGCAAAATTGGTTACACTGTAGTACTTCTGGGGCCTTGTTTTCAGTTTATCGTTCTTTCTGTAAGTGATAATACGTGGGGGTTTAAGAACGGCTTCAAGAGATTAATAAATTATAATTTAACTGCAACATATGGGTCACACTTTGTAATTAATTTCCCAAAGCTGAATTTCAAGACATCTATCAAATTCAGGTAAACACACAATTTCGATGCATCTGCAATAAGTGCATCCTTACACGTTTTGTAAATAAAATCAATATTTCTGTTATGTATCATAAAAATATGCCCAAATATTAATGGCTGCAAGAAATTTTCGACTGTAATGTTTACACGTAAAAAAAGGTTAACAGGGGAAAAAATTAATTTGTTTATTCGCGCAGGTGTCAAACATTGAGAATTTCTCTGTGGCTGTTAGCGTCTATCCTTTTACTTCTGACACAAGTTGAACGTATGAACAGAAAGCATGTTATCAACAAACCGAAAAATGCGATTCGTACAACTTGCAGCACTATTCCCGTGCAAAATTTAGTATATGCATCGATGATTGTAAGTTAGATTACTGCTGCTATCAGGCATTTGTCAACGTGCATTCGTAACATGGCGAAACAGGTTATGTCAAGTAGCCGCATGTTTATTAACTTCGGTAGGCATTATCTCATTGTTAAGTGTCTACATTCATCAGTAGATTTTTGTGGAATGTCTTTTTCTTTAAATGAAAACATCTTCGGTGATTTCTGACAGTTCATGAAGATACTGACATATGAAAACATCAATCGCCTGTTCTTGAAATACAACACTTTTTAGCAAAGTAATAATTACTGAAAAGATCGCCTACTATCTTTTTAAGTCAGTTCTATATAAATGATGGGTGTGTGACAGTGCGAGAAACATAGACCGACAAACGAGTCACTCACCTAGTGCCGCATGACAGCCACATCCGTACGCTAACTTATTTTCCCACGCTCCACAAAAATGGATGTACTAAAGTTTTTTTTAGGAATAAAATATTGCGAGAGGCAGCATGTTTCCCTCGCGGCAGATTTCTGGTTTTGATATTACGGGTCATGACATCACGAGCTTTACGTTTTACATCCGGAACACTACGATGCCAGGGTTATAAATCACGATTGCCCCCATAAAAGTTTTGTCATTAGAGTAAGTTATTTAAATAAGTTCCTCATTCATGTTAATTGATTCTGTACATTGTTAGGGAAAAGTGATCCATCAAATGATGTATGTAGATGTAAGGAAATCAAAAGTACACCACCACGAAAATGTTTTAGTTTCGTGGGTTGAAGTTCCAACAGTTGGTAGCTGAATCAAGTTTTTTGCGCGCGGACACAAACAGCATTAAGTCTTGACACGGCTTTCGCGAGAAAGCTTAGTAAATCCTTATATTGTACAGTACAACGGTCCGTCTTTCGTGGTCGAGTAAACAAATTTCGCTTACATATATACGGAAAATTATTACCTCTATGCAATTACAGAAGTGGGCATTTCACGGGATTTTACAGCATTACTGTATGCTGCAAATAAGGTATTGTGTACGGGTCAACTTTGCTGCAATGTGACCGCAATACTGGGCAATTTTGTGGAATGGCCCACTTATATTGCTTTATTACAGACAAAGTTTGCCCAACATAATTAAAGAAATAACACAGTTCCTTGAGACAACATTGTCTCGTCATACTAGTGGTATTAAATATAAGGAGAGGCATTGCATTAAGTAAGCAGGCGGTCCCAGGATCGAATCCCGACCACAGCACAAATTTTAATTGAATGCCTCTCCTTATATATAATAATTTTAACAATTATTGATAAACAATAAGTAATATAATTGAGACCTGTTCCTGATATTCTACTTTAGAATGCTGAGAATTCATTTTCTATAGTTCCTTATACCGGTAAAAGCATATAATAAACACGTTAAAATATGGAGTAGCGCCTCATTTACCAAATTGTGTCCACTGCATAACAACAAATAATTGGAATTATATCAGCAGGATTCACACCTTGAACTACCTATTTAAGAAATTTGAAATATTAACTGTACCTTTTGTTCACTGATTACATTTGCTGGATAAAATTTTACTTACCATCCTATGCATCACATGATAATGTTGGTAACATCAACAGCATGGTAGGAAATCTTTGGCAAGATGTAATATTCTGAGAAATCTGCAAAGAATGACTTAATTAGTTTTTTACAGACCATGAAGTAAATATATAATGCTGTTCCTGTTCTATGGTTGACAGGTTCTTGTATGTGCCTTGTCCACACAGTAAAAGAAATTAAATTCGTAAAATGATTTCATGACTAAACATTTGTGTTGCACATGATTGGGTGATTCCAATGTCACATGATTCCCAACATTATCATGCCAGGATGGAAGGTTAAATTTAACCCATTTGTTGACAAACCATCCATTGACATTTGAGAGTAATGTTCACACACACGATGTGGGGGGGGGGGGGGGGGGAATAAGATTCATGAAGTAGGTACGTTGGTTAAAAAATATGTATATTATTATTGGTCCGGTCTTCAGTCCAGACGATGGTTTGATACAGCTCTCCATCTGACTCTATCCTGTGCAAGCCTTTTCATCTCTGAACTGAATTTGCCTCTGTCTCCACTACATGTTTTACCCCAATCAATGCTAAATTGTTAATTTCGTTTCAGGATGTGCCCCACCAATCGATCCCTTCTCTTAGGCAAGGTTTGCCAGAAATTTCTTTTCTCCCAGGTTCTGTTCAGCAGCCCCTCATGAGTTACACAATCTGCCTATCTACATAGATACTCTGCAAATCAAATCAAATCAAGTTTTATTGTCATTAAACAACTTTGTGTTGTAATAGACAATGTCAAAGCTATACATAGATTGTACATAGACATTGGATTAATTTATACAAAAATGAAAGAAATGAAAAGGAAATATTTACAGTTATACATCTGACTGATTACCAGATTTTCATAAATATTTACAGCTATGCCTCTGATGGGTATATATTTGTAGAAACACAGTAGTTGAATTTATACACAAATAAAAGAAATGAAAAAATTTAGTTATACATTGATTGATTTGAAGTTTTCAGAAATATTTATGCATTTACTTGCTATACTCATCATTCCTACTGGAGGCATCTCAAGTTTTCTTCGAATTCCGCAACACTGTAGGTTGTATTCTGGATCAACCAGTTTTTCAACTTCTTCCCTAGTTGCTGTATTGGGATTTCCTTCAGTGTTTTAGGTAGTTTATTAAATAACTTAATACCTGTGTAGTTATGGTAGTCTTCGGTTTTCTTTAGTCTTACCTGGGGTATGTCAATATAATCTTTATTTCTTGTATTGTGTAAGTGTACCTCCCCCCTTACTCTGGTTTTCTTTTGTGCTAATGAGGCAATGGTATATGAATAGTGCAGCAAGTGTCATTATTTTCAGTTCCCTGAATACCGGCCTACATGACTCATTGCTGGGTAATCCCCTTATAACTATGACTGCCCTCTTCTGCCACTTAAAAACTTCCTGCACCCCTGCGGAGTTTCCCCAGAGTATTACACCATAAACCAGGTGCGAGTGCCTGGCAGAGGGTTCATTAACCAGTTTCATAACCTTTCTCTACTGTTCCATTCTCTAATAGCACGCGGGAAGAAAGAACATCTCATTCTGTTTTCAGTCTGATTTCTCATATTTTATTGGGATGATCATGTCTCCCTATGTTGGTGGGTGCTAGCAAAATATTTTCACATTCAGTAGTAAAAGTCAGTAATTGAAATTTCGTAAATAGATCTCGCCACAATGAATAACGTCTTTCTTTTAATGATTTCCACCTCAAATTGTGCAACATTTCCGTGACGCTTTCCCCCCTTTTAACGTGATAAAACAAAACGAGCTGCCCTTCTCTAAACTCTTTCAATGTCTTCTGTCAGTCTCACCTGGTGAGGGTTCCACACTGGGCAACAGTACTCCAGGAGAGAACACACAAGTGTGATGTAGGCAGTGTCTTTGGTGGAGCTGCTGCATCTTCGAAGCATTCTGCCAATTAAATGTAACCTTCCCCACAATATTTTCTGTGTGTTCTCTCTAGTCTAAGTTGTTTGTAATTGTAACTCCTACGTATTTGGTAGAATTTACGACCTTAAGGTTTGAGTGACGTATCGCGTAATTGAAGTTCAGCAGATTTCTTTTAGTGGTTATGTGTATTACTTCACACTATTCTTTACTTAGTCTAAATTGCTTTGCAGTTGCTTTTGATCCTCTGTTGACTTCACTAACCGAAAAACGACAGCATCATCCGTGAACAGTCTAATGGAGCTATTCAGATTGTCTCCTAAATCGTGTATAAACACAAAGAAGAGTAGGGGACCTATAATGCTTCCCTGGGGAACACAGATATCTTCTGTTTTACTATGAACTGTGTCCTTTCTGATAGGAAATTGTGAATCCAATCGTACAATTGGGGCAATATTCCATAAGCATGTAATTTCATTAGAAGCAATCTAATCTTAGCATTCCCCTGTAGTGCCACATTTCAAGAGCTTTTATCACCTTTTTGTCTGAACAGCTCATCTTTCACATTTCACTTCCACAAAGTGCCATACTCCAGACAAATGCCATCAGAAAGGACTTCCTAACATTTAAAGCAATTTTTGATGTCAATAAATTTTGCTTCTTCAGAAACACTTTTCTTCCAATAACCATTTTGCCTTTTATATCTTCCTTACTTCATCCATCAGAGGTTATTTTTATACCCAAATAAAAGTCATCTACTATACTTTTATTGTCTCATTACCTAATCTAATTCCTTAAACATCACCTGATTTTCTCACACTACATTCTATTACCCTTGTATTGCTCCTGTTAGTGTCTGCTCCTCTTTGGCCCTTTGCTGCACATGGAGGGTCAGTACTGTGTTAAACGCGGATTTGGCATGTGTTAATATTTACAGCTGTCCCTTCAAATATTTCCTCTTGGATTGTCGGATAATTTTTGCTGTTGTCTTTCATGTTTTGTTGAACACCTGTAAATTTTCTGTGGATTTGTTGCTGTTGTATTTCTGGTATGCCATCTTCCTCACGTTGGAAGAATTCTCACAATCAGTGTCCCACCATGGGTGCTTTGTGATGTTCTTCCGAGGAATGAAGGCTTGTGCTTTTTCTATGATTTTTTTGGTGGAAATTTTGCCAGTCATGTATATTTTCTTTTTCCCAATCTTCCTTCCCTCCAGTGCCAGTGATCATTTTTGTGTCAAATTTTAGTAGGTCAGTTTTTTTACAAAAAATTCTCTTGAGTGTGAACTTAACTTTGACGCTTGTGAGGTAGTGGTCAGAGTCAATGTTGGATCCCCCTACACACCTGAACGTAATGGTCCTCTTTTTGTACTGGGTATGAGATTGCCACAGGGTCAATTTGGAATTCACCTAACTGCTGGACAGTGAATGCCAAGTTTTCTGGGGTGTTTTCTGAGAGATGTTAACATGAGCTTGTGCTGCTGCAGTTCTATGAGCCGTGTGCCTTTTTTGTTGGTGAATTTATATACGAAATAATTTCCAACTGTTCTCCTGTGTATTTTTTCTCTGCCAATTTGCGCATTGAAATCACCCAGGAGAAGTTTGAATCATTCTTGGGGACTTTGGATAATACTGTCTCGAGGGTTGACCAGAATTTATCAGCGGACTGTGGGTCTGTCTTGTTGCTCTCGTTAGTACATTGATCAGTGGAGCACCTTTTACAACCCACCTACCATTTCTGCTCTTAAAGATGAGGTAACAGCCATAGTCTGTGGTAACTTCATCTGTGATACGAGTCTCTTGCAGAGTGAGGATCAGTATCTTCCGCCTGTCGATTTCTCTCTCTTAGATTGTGTAGCTTTCCAGGCTGTAACAGTGTTGATGTTGAGGGTACCTATGTACATTGGCGTCTTTCATGGGAGTTTGGTAGAAAACTGATTTTCTCTGTGGCCGTGGAAGTCCAGGTTCCCCAGAATGCAAGTGCCCAGTTGCCACCTTTTGATGGGTGGATTGGTTACCACCTGGGTAATGTTATTACTTACATGACTCATGTTTGCTTGTAAGCATCGAGTCCAGTGGTCGACCATTGGGTTTATTAGAATCAAGAATTGTTAGTTTCTGAAGCGTGTGTTGCAGCTGCACTCACTAAGTGAACAGATGTTGACCAGTCGCTGGTGGATACCACTGCAGATGCTATTGGGCTGCCTATTCTGCCACCTATGCTGATCTGAAGTCCATTTTCTCCACCATAGATGCAATTGAGGTCTTGACTGGAACTCTGACAAGGGGCACTGTAACAGATGCTACCATCCAAAGCCAGATGGACCCTGGTTTTTTAACGAGGTTGATAATCCTCCTGCTCCTCCTTCCTATTCCGGTGCTTTGTGAATTGTATCTCATATTCAAAATGTGGGGATTCAAATGATCAATTTGATATTTTAACTTTAACATTACTATAAGCAGTAGTCAAATGAATATGAACACCCACTATATCACACAGTCTGTATGACAAGTGGCACTACTGTGTTTTACATTTCAAAGCTATCACTGCTGTGGTAGGAGAAACTGCACGTACACGAAGTTGCATGTAATCGTTAGTTGAGTAGTATAGTCTGTTCACCAAGCAGGCAAGCAAAGAAGAGCAGAGAACAGGTAAAATGTGGTGTGGTTTCTGAACTTTGCATTAATGTCAGCATCACCCATGGCTCTATGCACACCATTATCAAATAACACATGAATTACCACAAAAAAAAAAAAAAAATCTGTTCGCAAAGAGTGCTGCATTGTCTGAAGTAGGGACAAAAGATGGACGGCTAGTTCGATTCACCTACTGCGGTACCACAAGAAAGAGCACAATTTCTTTCAGGCATCTTCATACGGGGCAAAACTTGGTGCCACCATTTCAAGCCGCAGAGCAAATAGCAAAGCCAATAGTTGAAAAACCCCATCAATCCCAAACCAAATAAGTCTAAAACACAGTACACACAACATCTGCTTATGATGATGACGTCCTTTGACTGCAGTGGCCCTGAGTTCGTAAAGTTCCTCGAGCGTAGAACAACAATGAAATGTGCCGCATTACGAAGACATATTTCAGAAACTGCAGCACACCATAAAGTCAAAATGCCTAGGAATACTGTCAGACAATCATCCTATTCCACTCCACAATAATGCCTCCCTCACACAGACAATCTGATTAAGGCAACACTTCAGCGATTTGGTACGTATACACCTAAACATCTTCCATACAGCAAGAATCTTTCACTCTGCAATTTTATATATTTGGCAATATGAAGAAAGGAATGCATGGACATCAGTGCAGCTGTGGATCCGTCAGTTGCATACCGTGTTCTACAAAGCAGGAAACTGATCATAAACATATTAATGGGTATGGTTATTATTTTTTAGTGGAACCATTCCATAAAAGCTGGAGATCGGTGCAGTAATCTGGAGAGGGACTGTGCATAATCATATGGTATGCACATACAACCAACGCTGCAGGTGAATTACGTTGCAATCTGAAAATAATCAAATTTCTTCTAACCATCTTTTGAGTAGAATGAAACTTTCACTCTGCAGCAGAGTGTGCGCTGATATGAAACTTCCTGGCAGATTAAAATTGTATGCCGGAACCAAGACTCAAACCTGGGATTTTAGCCTTTCGCAGGCAAGCGCTCTGCCACTGAGCTATCCCAACACGACTCATAGTGCCACCCCACAACTTCAATTCTGCCAGTACCTCACCTCCTATTGGCAGAATTGAAGTTGTGGGATGGCACCGTGAGTTGTGTCGGGATAGCTCAGTGGGAGTGCTCTTGCCTACCACTGAGTCCCGGTTCCGGCACACAATTTTAATCTGCCAGGAAGTTTCATCTCTTGAGTATTTGAACTACATATCTCAGCAAGGCATACAGCCTATGGAGAGCATTGTATGAGTCATCACCGACTAACCACAACCTTTGTTACAACAGGAAGCCATTTTAGGCAAAATTGCCTGTTAACACCAATTCATTTCTAGTGTCTCCACCATTGTCCATCCCCTGCAATGCCTTCTGCCCAAAGGTGCATCATTTCATTGGTCTCAGCTTGTGAGCAAGCTTCCACCACACTGTAGGACCAACTCAAGTTAGCACTCTGTTCAGCTACTTATGACCTCCAACAAACTGCTGGTCCTGGCTACAGATACTTTGAAGTAAGGGCTGGGGGCAATTTGCAACAAAGACAGCCCAGAGCAGCCACTGGCATTTGTGTCCAAAACACTTAGTCCTACTAAAATCCTTTGCTTGCAGGCCAACAAGGAGGGACTGGCCATTTTATAGGCAGTCACCAAGTTTCACACAGTCTTGTATGGCAGTAAGATCTAGTTAATCGTAGTAGTTGTCTTAAGTTGATGGTTTGATGCAGCTCCCCACCATTCTCTATCCTGTCAAGCCGCTTCATCACCCCATAAGAAGAGCAAGCCACTTCTATTTGAATCTACTTACTGCATTCATTTTGTGGCCTCTCTATGCGATTTTTACCCTACACAATTCCCTCCAATGATAAATTGACGATTCCTTGATGACTAAGAATTTGTACTACCAATTCGATCTTTTAGTCAAGCTACGCCAGAAATTCCTTTTCTCCACAATTCTGTTCAGCATTTCCTCATTACATAGTTATGTGATCTACCCACCCAATTTTCAGCATTCTTCTGTAGCACCAAATTTCGAAGCTTCTATCGTCTTCCTGCTTGAACTATTTATCATCCAAGTTTCACTACTGTATAAAGCAACAGTCCACACAAATGTTTTCATAAAAGACTTCCTAAAAATTAATATTAGATGTTAACAGATTTCTCTTTTCCAGGACCACTTTTCTTCCCATTGCCGTTCTGAATTTTATATCAAATCAAATACTTAAGGGGCCACATCGTGGCTCAGGTGGAAAAAAAAAAGAAAAACATTTTTGGTTTTCATGATATTTCAATAGATTAAGGTTTAATTTAAGTACTCTGAAGAGGATTTTGCTGATTTTTTATTATTATTATTTTGAGCATTTTCCTACCGTGTGTGTGTGTGTGTGTGTGTGTGTGTGTGTGTGTGTGTGTGTGTGTCATGCCCACTTTTCTGCATATATTTTAGCTCTTTATATCCCCACATTGCACGTTGTGGGATTTATTTATTTATTTTTACACTTGAGTGTGTTGGCTATCCTTGGAATGCAACGGTTGGTATTCTTTTGTTTGTAAACAACATGCTTACAAACACACGAGTGTATACGCCGGTAAAGTGTTAGATGTGGAGATAATGTCTAAATATTGCAAATGATGTAAAGTCAATGAACATAAAGAACACAACTGTGTGGCTAATTTTAGAGGAACAAATGTTGGTATGGAAGTTCATTTCATCGCTCCTTAGAAACAAGAGGTGTATGGTACATCAGATATTTGGGCAATGGTGACAGTAAGGCATACAACAATGAGGTGAATTCTAAGTTATATGGAGATGCCACTATTAGCAAATTAGAATGTGTAGGCCATGTTCAAAAAAGTTTGAGAACAAGGCCATGACAACTAACTGTTGATATGAGAGGGAAAAAAATTAGAAGATGCAAAATTGTTGTCCGGACAGGGTCAGTTAACTAAAAATGAAATATAAAAGTTGCAGGTATACTATTGGCAGGCAATTAGGAGAAATAAAGAAAATCTGGGGGCAATGACAAGAGATGTTTGGGCCATATTCTTCCAAAAGTCCTCTACTGATAAGCCAAGTCATGCATTGTGTCCATCAGGAGAAAATTCGTGGTGCAAATACAATAGGGCTCAGGCAACTGTAGAATCTTATTCTCATCAGCATTCTCTTTCCCTGCTGTTATTACAATAATAAACATATTTTCAGAGACTTGGCTCATCCTTCTAAGGAAATGTCAGCATGGGCAGTCACAGAACCAAAAAAGCATAATTTGGAATCACCTTCCTATAACTGTATTTGTAGGCATGCATACAATGAAACTAGGAGTTCATGATGCTGTTACTACATTCACTTATGGTAATATTGGACAGTGTTGGGTACTGAAAAAGCTGGGAATTAGTCCTGGTGAAAATATGATCACTGGGCTGCAACAATGCGATAAAATAAGGATAGCTGATGCTGACAGGTCTGCATCTAATATGGCCAAGAAAGCAAGACAAACATCCAGAAAGGTGAAAAAGAAGCTGGAAGACCTGCTAGAGGCCAAAACTGTAATAAATTTCAAAAGTTTTTTCTTTAAAGTCAATTTACCCGCAAACTAAAATTTTCAGTACATATGCCCCATTATATCAAAAGCTATCATAGCTAAATGATTGAAATTTTCAGAGACTCTGCATAACATAAAAAGCCACCTGTGGCACTACATTCATTAATATTCCCCCATTAGGAAGTTCACAAAAATATTTCTGTATAAAAAACTTAATATTTTATTAATAAATTAAAAGTATTTCTTACAAACCATAAAATAGAGTTTAGTACAGTCGACTTTTTCTTTCAGAAGTGGGTCAAATACATGCCTAAATTAACATGGGTTCGATAGGCAAGGTGTGGCCCCCTTAATTCCTTCTCCAAATTTCTCCCTGCTTTCCTGCACAGCTTCCTCAATTTAGAGATTGAATAACATTTGGGAAAAGCTACAACCCTTACTCTGTTCCCTATATGATCACTGCCCTTTGGCTCTAATAACAGCTGTCTGGTTTTTGTGCAAACATTAAATAACCTTCCATTCTCTATATTTTATTCCTGCTGACTTCAGAATTTGAAACGAGTGTATTCCAGCAATAGTGTCAACAGCTTTCTCAAAATCAACAAAAAGTTAGAAATGCTGTTTCACCTTCATTAATCTATCTTCTAAAATAAGTTGGAAGGCAAATCTTGCCTCATATATCCCAACATTTCTCCTAAAGGACAAACTGATCATCCCAGAGATTGGCTTCTACCAGTTTTTCCATTCATCTGTAAATAACTCGTGGTAGAATTTTGCTAGCACAACTTATTAAACAGATGGTTCTATAATTTTCACGCTTGTCTTTGCCCACTTTCTCTGACGCTCCTCTACGAGTGGTGCCAGAGGAAAGGGTCCCGGTTGCCCTCTTTTTTAAATATATTTTCGTTAAAACATCTTGCTTCAGCTCGAGCTAAGACATTGGCCTACAAGCTTCTTTATTTCACACTTTTGTTCCAAGCTTAAAGCTGAGTAATTTGTTTCTAATAGATACTGAACATTGTTCATTTTTCTTTCATAATATGCACATGAACACTAAAACACAGCTATCGGCCATGGCCTCCTTCAGAAAATAGAACATTCATGCAATCACACAGGCACACAACACTGTCTTACAACCATCACCTCCAGCTGCCGCACTTCGAATCACGCTTTGTGGCGTGTAATTTGGGGAGGGGAGGGGAATAGGAAGGTTGCATCACGGTGCTGGGGATGGGTCAGCACGGCCTAGATGGGAATAACGAGATACAGCTTAGGAATGGAGTGGAGAGGCAGGTGAGGGGAGAAAAATAAAATAAACAAAATAAATATAGATTTAAATAAGAAGTAAATATAAAAAATGTTGTTGTGGTCTTCAGTCCGGAGACTGATTTGATGCAGCTCTCTACCCTACTCTATCCTGAGCAAGCCTCATCATAAGAATGGCAACCTACATCCATTTGAATCAGCTTACTGTATTCATCTCCCTCTGCGATTTTTAGCCCACAGACTTTCTTCCAATGCTAAATTTACGATTCCTTGATGTCTAAGAATGTGTTCCACCAATCGCTCCCTTCTTTTAGTCAAGGTATGCCAGAAATTCCTTTTCTCCCCAATTCCAGTACCTCCTAGTTAGTTATGCAATCCACTCACCTAATCTTCAGCATTCTTCTGTAACACCACATTTCAAAAGCCTCTATCCTCTTCCTGTCTGCACCATTTATCATCCATGTTTCACTCCCATACAAGGCAACACTCCACACAAATGACTTCAGTAAGGATTTCCTTATGCTTAAATTAATATTCGACGTTAAAAATTTCTCTTTTTCAAAAACGCTTTTCTTCCCATTTCCATTCTGCATTTTATATCCTCTGTACTGCAACCATCATATGTTATTTTACTGCCTAAGTAACAAAACACATTTACCGCCTTTATTGATTCATTACCTAATTTAATTCCCTCAGCATCCTGGGATTTTCTGAGACTGCATTCCATTACCCTTGTTTTCCTCTTGTTAATGTTCATCTTATATGCTCCTTTCAATACTGTGTCAATTCTGTTCAATTGATCCTCCAGGTCCTTTGCTGCCTCTAGCAGAATTATAATTTCAAAAAGTAAGGTTTCTATTTCTTCACCCTGAACTTTAATTCCTTCTCCAAATTTCTGCTTGCTTTCCTTTATAGCTTGCTAAATGTACAAATTGAATAACATTGGGGAAAGGCTACAACTCTGTCTTAACACCCTTCCCAACCTCTGCATCCCTTTCATGCCCTTCAACTGTTGTCTGGTTTTTGTACAAGTTGTAAATAACCTTCCGTTCCCTATATTTTACTCCTGCTGATTTCAGAATTTGAAAGAGTGTATTTCAATCAACATTGTCAAAAGCTTTCTCCAAATCTACAAATGAAGGTTTGCCTTTCCTTAATCTATCTTCTAAACCAAGCCGTAAAGTGAGGATTGCCTCCCATGTTTCCTACATTTATCCTGAATCGAAACTGGTCTTTCCCAAGGTCGGTTTCTACCAGCTTTTCCATCCTTCTGTAAATAATCTGTGTTAAAATTTTGCAATCGTGATTTATTAAACTGATGGTTCTGTAATATTCACACCTGTCTGCACCTGCTTTCTTTGTAATTGGGATTATTACATTTTTCTTAAAGTCTGAGGGTATTTCCCGTCTCATACATCTTATGCACCAGTTGAAATAGTTTTGTTATGGCTGGCTCTCCCAGAGACTTCAGTAGTTCTGAGGGAATGTCATCCACTCCAGGGGCCCTGTTTCGACTTAGGTCTTTCAGTGCTCTATCAAATTCTTCTCTCAGTATAGTAGCTCCTATTTCATCTTTATCTACATCTTCTTCCCTTTCTACAATATTGCCTGTAAGTTCAATTTCTTTGTAGAGCCCCTCTATATACTCTTTCCACCTTTCAGTTTTCCCTTCTTTGCTGAGAATTAGTTTTCCATCTGAGTTCTTTATATTCATACGGCTGCTTTTCTTGTCTCCAAAGATTTCTTTTATTTTCCTGTAGGTGGTATCAACTTTCCCCCTATTTATACATTCTTCTACAGACTTGGATTTGCCTTCTAGCCACTCTTGCTTAAATATTTTACACTTCCTGTCAATCTGATTTCTTAGTATGTACTCCATTTTGCCTGCTTCATTTATTGCATTTTTATATTTTCTCCTTTCATCAATTGCTGCCTTTACTATTTCATCTCCCAATGCTACCCAATCTTCTTCTTCTGTTCTGTTAACCCCCCGTTTCCGTCAATTGTACCCTAAAGATCCCTCTGAAATTCTCAAGAACTTCAGATTGCTTCAATTTATCCAGGTCCCATTTCCTTATTTTCGTACCTTTTTGCAGTTTCATCCTGCAGTTATTGACCAACAAGTTATGGTCAGAGTCCCATGGGTATGTCTTACAGTTTAAAACCTGGTTCCGAAATCTATGTCTTACCATTATAAAATCTATCTGGGGAGGGGAACCGGGACCCTTTCCTCTGGCACCACTCGTAGAGGAGCGTCAAATTAAACTGTCTCTTTGGATGCCGAGCGGGGAGGCAGGGCCAGTAAACAGATCGACGCACTGAGCAATGGAAGAGCCCTATCAAGATCTGGCACTCAAAGAAGTGAACCCCCAGTCATCTGAAGCATCAGCCGCCTCTTATCTATCATCAGCAAACATTGTGAATTGACGTTTTTTCCTAATGGACACAGGATGGTTCTAAAATAAATGTAAAAAATGAAACAGTAGGTAAAATGGACCGAAATAAGCAGATTTCCTATAGAAGTGTAGACAGTAATAACATTACAGTGCTAGCATGTGCAGAAGTATGAAAGAAAGGAAGCTGAAAAGGGAAGTAAAGACAAAATATTAATTTATTGATATTATACAAGAGGTGCTCGAAAATGCAGCCACCAACAGTGGTACAAGATTAAGATCAATGAGCTATGGATCGGTGTACATTAGAAAATATGTCCGGCATGTCGAACACATGTTCAGCAGACACAGACATGCGGGCAACTAGATCTTCAAATGTGGTGTGGCTTTCTAATACCAAACTTTTAATATGACCACAAATCCATAAAGGTGAAATCATGTGAACAGCGTGGTCAGGCAACTGTTTCACCCCATCATAGCCACTGTTGACCGTAGACAGCATCCAGATGGTTCCCGACATTTTGACTGAAGGGCACTGGGCCTCCATCGTGCTGGAAACACATTCGTATGCAAACGGATAGTGGAACATTGTCCAGAAGATCCTCCTGCATGAATTTTTTTTTACTTTACTTTACTGATCTAACTCTATATTGACCCTCCTGACTGGGGCTGATCATGTTGCAAGAATTTAGGCAACAGACCACCATTTGTATGGGTCATTGCAGAGGCTATTTTCACCAGGTCACACTCGATACTGTAACTCTGATCAGTATCGATACTGTTTCCCACTCCATCCACTACCACAACATGATCTCGTTTAGTGAAATCTTTGGACAGGGAACCGAAATCCTCTACTACCAGGCTAAGACATCCACTGGGCTTGAAAAAGTTTGTGATCTGGTACCTGCCACCTAATTTTTCCTGCAAAATCTGGCCCACACCTCTTCCATGGCTACTACCTAATTTTCACCTTTTTTTTTTTTTTAAAAAAACTTTTTGTTTCCTAATGAAGGTCTGTTGCATCTTAACTACTACTTCTACTGGAGCCTCTTCCTTACTCAACTGTGATAGCAGGGAAAATCTACTGGTTGTGTCAATTGCAAAACTGTCAGAGACTGTTCTCTTTCTCTGCCCCCTGTTCCCAGCTATCACTTCCCACCTCAGGTTACCTTCCTCCCCCCTGAACCTCATCAATTCCTCCCTCGCTCTATCCAAATCAGCGTGAAGGGCTCTAATCTTCCCCTCCTGTTCTGCTATTTTCCTATCTCTTGAGCAAGCCTTGCAAAACAATGGAGGAGTCTGCTACATCCCCAATGAAACCACCTGTCGCAACAGCTGCATGAAACCCCTAAACTAACTTTTCTATGGCAACTCTCACACTTTGAATTCACGACTGTTTTCAAATTAATTACGAGATTTACTTAATTGATAACAATAATATATAATTATATTTGTGTTGGTGGTCTTTAAGAGTAAGCCAATGAACATATTTAATTAGTTAAAAACATTAAATTACAATTTATTACTAACTAACTAAATTCCTTATCTTTTACGAGCGCTCTTCAACAACACGTCCAACCTTGCACAGGGCTGCCAAGTGCAGTTTGAAGTCTCTGCCTCTGCTCCCTCCAGTAACAGCAGGGGATACTCAACAGGTGGAGTGGCAACCCCTGTACAGTTTGAAGCCACAGGATGAGCCTGCCACCACAGTAGTCCCTCTACCATGTTCCACACTACCACCTACAACACTGCTGCCAGACATTGTCATGGACACAGACTAAAACTACCTGTCGCCCATCCTGTCTTGTGCTCTGGTGGTGGGACAGCATGGTCCTCTTCATGATGATCACCTTCAATCGTATACCACGGTTCCTGTTCAGGGGTTGGCGCATCCTCCCAACTGTAGCATCTCCACGAACGTGGATGCGATCTCTGGATAAGGCTGAACAATACCAGCCTCCAGAGATCACCATCAATCCACCTCCTGAAGGAGAAGGGATTACGTAGCCTCCAGAGAGATCGTGCTGCGTGCGCTATCATACGGCACACCATAAACAGAAGATGCCTCTAAAGGATCATGTTCCACCCACTTGGGGACCCATATGCAGGTTCTTATCAAATGTGCACTCTACCAGCTGGTGAATAATATTCAGAGACCGCACTGGCTGGCCCAGCCCACTGAATAAATTTCTACACCATTAACTACATTTATTGTGTATGTAAGTGGTTTGTCCAGTGTGATAGAACTGACTAGGGTTGTGCAGTGTTAGAACATTTGGTTTTCATTTGACTGTTATAATATAGCTATCAGCAGCATACAGCAGTTGATACTTTCACCAAACTAATAACCTTATGTCAACAGGCAGTAAATTGTTTCTGTTAAAATGCATAAAAGTTTTTACACCTTATAAAATATTACTTCTACTAAACTCCATCATACAACTAAATTTATTTTTATCACTGCACTTAACTTCCCTTTTACATAGTTTAAAAAAAAAAAAGTATAAACAAATCTTACTAGTTGGTAATTTAAATATATTGTGAAAAGCAATGATCCTATAAGGCTGATTTTCTTATAATGGGCCAAAACAAGATTTTTTCCGAGCTACTTTCCTTTCAATTTCTGATGAAAATTATTCAGTAGGATGTTCTCTTTTATTAACAAAAACATTAAAAAATTCTCATTTACGTAATGTGCATAAAACTAGTTACAGTACATATGGTTTTCATACTAAACAAATGAATGACAGTTATTAAAATCAAATGTTCAAATGTTTGTTAAGCTTATGGGACTTAACTACGGGGTCATCAGTCCCTAAACTTACAAACTACTTATGAACTACTTACGAACTAGGACGGCACAAATATCCATGCCCGAGGGGGGATTCGAACCCCCGACCGTAGTGGCCGTGCTGACCGTGACTGGAGCGCCTCAGTCATCTCGGCCACCGCGGCCAGCAACAGTTATTACTTTCAGCACATGCTACATTTTCATATTCTGGACTTAAAAGTGAAATACTGAAACTGTCTGCTGAATATTTACCCGAATAATATGAAAAGTTGAGGACAAATTATGGTAAACTTAACTTGGTTTACAGTTAATACTAATGAAGCAATGGCGAAAATAATGGAAAATATTTTCCTGTATATGACAGTTTGCACGCAAAACATTCTCCAAATCACAATATAACTAAGTAATAATTCTTAATGCACTGATTATAGCCCCATTTTGAAGCGTAACAGGAATGAAACTCGGCATCACAGAAATGATAATCAGCACGAAACAAATGAAAATCAGCATGAGAGGAAATAAATCATGCACAAAGGGAGAGATATAATCAGTTTACATAAATAATATATAAATGAGCTTAAGAATATCATGTAAATGAAACTAGGAACAAAAGGTAGTATGAAATTTGTTGTTTTGAAGCTTCACATGATTCTATTTTAATTCTCGTGCTAACTCCAAAAGTAACTTTTCTTTTGAAGGGTCTATATTTAGTTTTATTTTCCTATCAGCTGTGGTGAAAGAACTTTCATTCTCTTCAGTTTTATTAACAGGGTTCACTTTTGTTTTTGAAATTTTTAATAATTTCCTACCCTCTTTCTTCCTCATTAACTATCCTGCTTTTTGAGATCATTCAGAGCTGAAGTCTTTTCTGTATCATGTTCAAGTCTATTTGATAAGCTGGCTGCACACAATCCTTTAATTTGACAGGATAGAGGATAAAAGATAATCCTCAAACAGTTTCTTGGATGGTCTTCTTAGGTGTGACCCATTTCTTTCTGCAAATGTTTGTACCTGATTTTTTTTCCATAGGTGCATATTATGTGCATTCACTTATTAAACAAAAATAATAAACATTCGGAATTTGCGTCTTATCATTACTGTCATGTATTTTATCACTCCGGAAATTCACACCTTTTAAGGCGTATCAATAATGAGACTTAACGAAAATGAGAAATGAGCTTTAGATGTTCGTTTTTTTTTCAGCACTCACATGCTAAATCAAAGTAACTATTTTAAGGGAGACAGATTATGAGAGTATGTTATACATACTAAGTGAATCCAGTTATGGACACTATTATTTCATTTATAAAACACGTTACAGAAATGCGACACAAATAACACACAGTATTAAGGTCAAACTTCCCGTGTTAGTTTTTGTATATTCAATCTGCAATCTTAACAGAATACCACAAGTCACTTAACATCCACTATTGTAAATAGTAATTAGATCGTCAGTGACATTTCTTTCATTATAGTATGAAAAAGTGTAGGTTTTGTTGGCGTTACAGCAAATGAGGTGTAAAGTCGCCAACAACAATTAACATACAATACTTTGCAGATTCGATCCCTATATTGATATATGCTATATTTTTTTATTTATCTTTCATGCTTTTAGTGCAAGAATACAATATGAAATGTAATAAAAAAAGTAAGTAACAGTGCTTTATACTTTTACAAACATTGGTTTACGTACTTGCCGAGAGTTACAGAAATGATAATTTAGCACTTCAAAATTCGTAAATAAAAAATCGTCACGGAAATCTCTCTCCCTCTCTCTCTCTTTTGGATTGTACAGATTGGAAAAAATCCCATTTCTCTAGATTGAGGTTAACCTGCTTCAGAACACTAGAAACTCTTCATCTAATCGGTGAGGTAGTGTGTATGCTGGGTTTGTTCATTAGGTAAATGTACACAATTTATCAAAACCTTAGTGGAAGTAAAAAACTTGATATCTACCTCAAGCCTGTCTCTGCTTTCTAGGTTTCATGGTTTAACAGTGCAAGCTGGGTTTTCACACAATTTTTGGTTTTGGAACCTATGTTGATTCCTACACAGAAGATATCCCTATAGCTTGTACCTATTTTCCAGAAATTTGAATGTTTTTTACAGTTTTATATTGACAAAAGCTTTTTCCAAGTCAACAAATGCTATGAATGTTTGATTTTTCTTGTCTTGCTTCCAATATCAAGAATAATCTCAAGACTGACTCTTTGATGCGTTTACCTTTCTTAAAGGCAAAGTTATTGTCATCTAACATATCCTCAATTTTCTTTTCCATTCTTCTGTAAGTACAACTTTAGGTGTCTGTGGAGCTTCAGCTTTGTGTTTACATCAGCGAATAGAAACAATATAATAGGATACAGTGTATGTCGAGATTCTTTTCAAAATTATTATTTGAGCATGTAGAATTACTACAATGATGAGCATTTCACTTCTGCTGCAGTGGCAGAGTGGATAGGCTGATGACTTACCAAAAAAGAGGAAGAGCGTTTGAATCTAACAATAATATTATTTTTAGTTAGATTTTTGCAGGTAATAGTTTTCACCTTAATTCACTACAAATTGCACACTTTTAAGCTTTTCCAGATTCCAAATTGTTTCAGAAGTTACCATTTTATTATAATAATTGTACTTATCACCTATGAGAAACATACCAGCTGACTGGTACACATCATAGGTATGTGTCAAAAGAGTAACCAAAGAAATTTATGTCATTGAAATTGACAATACTGTTCTTTTTTACACAAATATTGTCAGAGTACAGAAAGAAAGTTATGGATTGAAGTAGTACACAAATTTTTGGGTGTAATTAGACTTAGTTTCAACCTGCACAGTAAGGTAATTTTCAGTACGTTGTGATCTTGCACACTTTGCATTTTGAGGGGCCAAAAATTACAATTTTTGACGATTTCGGTAATTTCAAAATCCAAAAAGGCTGTGTGTGCGTGCAAGTAACACAAACAAAATCGTTCAGTGGATTTAGTCTAATCATATTGCCACAGATACCAAATATCATATTAATACTGCCATTTAGAAATGAGATAAAAAAATTGCAAAAATATGATGAATGTGCAGTAGTTTGTGTACCATGTCTGAACTCCAAACCAAATATGATGAATGTGCAGTAGTTTGTGTACCATGTCTGAACTCCAAACCACAGCAACAGATTATTGTTTTCTGCTATGAGGGGAGGACTCATCTTTCAAATGAAACCAAATTTTTGGTTTTTCTGTTTTAGTAAACACCCTAGAAAGCCATGCCAGTTGGCATGTTTTTAGAAAATATGCCGAAAATTGGTGAGGCCTAGCTCAACCCCAGAGGCTACACAATTCAATACCTGAGATATAAACTTACTTTAGTGTGGGTATTAACTGTAGCAAATTTCATTAAAATCTATAACCATGATGCAACCCCAATCTGATGATTTGTAGTGGGATGGCCCTCCAACAGGATTGTTGCTTAAACACAGGAACAGGAGACACACACATTTAAACACTGATAATATAATTTATCTACCATCCAAAGCTGACTAGGCAACAATACTATTTAACAATCACAAGGCTTGTCAGTTGTATGTCATTTATTATAAATAATACGTAAATAATATTTTCTCACAGCTACTTTTCAATCAATAACAATTAAGTATAGGATCTACATTCCATACCAAATGATATTTGCCACCAAGTAGATAAAACTCCATGAAGAATAACCAACTGAAAACACAAAAGCATTTTGTTGACTCGTTGATACTGACTTGCAAACAGTGTTCATGGTTGATACACAGTTATTCTGAATTTATATTAACCTCTTTGAATCTGCCATTCTTTCTTGCAGGCACTACCTTATGTGCATGGTTTAATATTTACAATGGTAATTTAAACAAAAAAACAGGCAGCCTTACAAAGTGAGGATTAAAAGTGACTGGCAAGTAATACTACAGAATTAGTGTGGCGGAGAGGTAATAAAGGACATTATATACTTCACAAAACTTCCAAATATTGCTGAAAACATCCAAGCACTTGTCACAACATCTAGATTCTGAGTGATCTATATCTTTCGTGATTTCATTGATAAACGCAATAAAAATTGAGACTAATGATATGGCAAGTGAATGAATTAAACTGTACAATAGTTATGTCTTGTTATAATGGGCTAGTGCTCCATTTATTCAGTTTACTTCCAAGTACCACAGCATATGTGAATTATTTTTTGACACACACACACACACACACACACACACACACACACACACACAAAGGCAGAGTACAAAGAGACGTAATGTAGGCTACATATTAATATGAACACACATGTAGATTAAATTGCTGAGATCAGGTAGTTCATTAAGCAGAACATTTGTTAACTTACTGAAACCTATGGTATTGGTTTAATTAGTTTTTCCCACATGAAGCTTTATTTGAAAATGTGTGTAGGTCCTGCTTGATCTTGTTATTCTAATGCTGCCATCATGTGCATATCGAGGACTGATGGCAAGGTAAGTAAATTAGTAGGCCTGATTCAATTGTGTAAACACTACTGTGCTTAATGAAAAACAATGACAATGTGACGTTCCAATGATCGAAGAAGCACAGTTAAATGGAAATCACTGATGACCTGGAAGTCCCAAAATAGCCAAGCTGAAATGTACACTGGAACTGTTAACACTACATTCCAACTATTAAGTAGCCAACACAGAACACTTCATGACACTCACACATCCTGTATAAGTTTCAAGTTATCTTCAAATTTTCCAACACAGTTGTGTCTTCAGGCTCGCGAATAATGAACGATGACTGGCACTGAAATACAAAAATGAACTATATTAATGATTATAACCCAAACAAACAGTTAAAATGTATATTATTTTGGTTGTCACTAAAGCAAATGCGTTCAAATGCTTGTAAAGCTATGGGACCAGACTGCAGTGGTCATCAGTCCCTAGACTTACAAACTAGTTAAACTAACTTATGGTAAGTACAAACACACACACACACACACACACACACACACACACACACACACACCTGAGGGAGGACTCATCTCCGACAGGAAGCAGCCACTTTCTCCACAGCAAGGTGCCTCAGAGAGCACAGCTATTCCACCATGGCAAATTCATGTATATCAAGTAGAAATTTGGTTTTCTAATGAAGCAGTCCCATCAAAATTTCTGTTTCCAAATACCAAAATTTCAGAGGTGCAGCAGTCTTCAGTAAAAATAGTAGAGGTTTTTTATTCTAAACACAAGATGTATAAATTCTTTTAAAACAGTAAACAACTGCACAAGTGTAAAAAAAGACGTTAGTGATAAAAAAAGTCTGTGTAAATTTAGAATAAATAAATAAATAATAATAAAACCAGAAAGAAGAACAAATGTGATAGACATGATTTTTGGTAATCTGCCAAAAATTGGAATCTACTAGTCACACAAATTAAGTGGACACTCGGTATAGTGACTTATGGGAGCAATCATCAATGGAAAACGCATAGAGTCTCTCCCAGCAACCACTTCTCCCGGCGTCAACGTACTTTGCCGCCCACCGAACGTCCGTAACCTCCTAGTCCATCCCTATGAAATCCCCAAACCACCTTCCCCTACCTTCTGGCTCCTACCCTTGGAACCGCCCCTGTAACCCGGAAGGTGTACATGATCAAGGGCAGAGCCACTTGCGATAACACCCATGTGATTTACCAACTGATATGCCTGCATTGTGAAGCGTTCTATGTGGGAATGACCAGCAACAAACTGTCAATTCGCATGAACGGTGAAACCAGACAGTGTTTGTTGGTAATGAGGATCACCTTGTGGCTAAACACGCCTTGGTGCACGGCCAGCACACCTGTCATTCCAATCCCAGGAGTGGAAGGATTTACCTTAGGGGACAAAAAGGAAGGTAGACAAATACACACACACTCACACATATCCAAACGCAAACACACCTAGACAGTCATTATATACTAATTAGTACTACAAAGAAACTTGAACATATACTTTCAAGTAAAACATTTACAAATATATACAGAAAATAAGAAATCTTTGATGAAATAAGTCATTTAAATTGATGCTATAGACTCAGGTTCAAAAAGATACATCTGCAGAATCTGTTCATATCCACATTTTCCCACTTGGATGCATATTTTACAGATGACCACCTCTCAGGTTGTTTCCACTACAAGTGCATAATAACCTAATCCTTCAGTACTGTTTTAACTGTACCAAGATGAACAAGCACAAAATCTTTGGGTTAGCATCTCTGAGGTCATTTTGACAACTTCATGTTTCATTTCATCATTGGCTACTAGTAATATTTTGACATTTTCCCTATAATAGGGTAGTGGAATCTTATGTGGGCCGCCAAAAACTATGAACAACAATAGTGTTATTTTATTTCAACTTTTACACAGAGCCTCATGTTAATTAAGCATTTATAACATTGGTGAGCTTCTTAAATTTCTTATAGCGAATGATAAGAACCCTTTACCATTATTAAATTCAGTAGGCCAGAGTGGCCCACAGGAGTGGGGGGTGGGGAAATGAGTACTTTTGGAGGGAGGCTTTATAAAATATTTTACAAAACATGAAATAAAATATATTTAATTTTAATATTAAATAGTAAAACCATTTATATTAGGTAATAAACTAGGAATCCAGGACCTATTATTTCAGGTGTCGGGGGAGGGGGTTGGTTGCAGGTGTGTGTAGGGGGCACATCTGCAGTGGGGTTTATTTTTCGAAACATGAGTGCCCCCCCCCCCCCCCCGAACCAAAGCCTGGCTGCACCATTGCTGTACAACACCATGAACAATATTAGCCTTTTACACACTGTGTGAGCCCACTCAAAATCTTTGACAAACATTGACAGTGATTCTGAAATATTATCAGGAGAATGCGCCTGCGTTGATGTCTGCCTTCACAAGTAACAGTATCGTTGATTGAACACACTGTCACATATTCCTGGTTGTGAACAACAAAATTTATCACTTTCTCATCTATTTCTTTGTAACTTGGTATCACATTTATATTTTCTTGAAAATTTTCATTGCATCTGGCACTATTTTTAAATTAACTGTCTGGCCACAGCTTGCTATTTACTAGAGTCTTAGGTTAAGCTCCCTTGACTTTCTTGAGTGATAAGAGGTGTGATTACACTTTGGTAGGGGATTCATCATCATTGATTTTAATAAGAGATTGTTTCTTTTATCCCTAAAATTTACATTTTCTTTCCAAGTCATATAATCTCAATTTTTCCTTCAGTTGTTTGCTTTCTGCTTTCCTGTATTAATTTTTTGTTGCTCTCTTTTTATATATATATTTCTCTTTTTTCCTTCTTTAGATATTCCAGGGAATCCAGGGAACTTGCTTCAGTCACTGTTGGTATGTGACCATACTAAATGATAAACTCATCTTTTAAATTGGAAACGATTATTATTTCATTAATATTTATTACAAACATTATTAAAATGTATTGTCATACACATTTGATTTTAGCAAATAAGAAACCAAATAATGATGATAGAACAATTCTTGTGGATTTTTAGTCAATGTCGTTTTGCAGTGTTACGGCTGGGACAATATTTTGAAAATGTTAATTCATAAATAACAGAAAACTTAAAAATATTGTTCCTATTATACAGTTTGGTTAAGTATTAACTGAGAAAATTTAGGCTTTGTGACCATAATAAAACTTTTTGTTGTATTTTGGTTACAGTCAGGACAAAACATACCATGCAACAGAAAAACTGCATAAGAAATTTGTCTTGCCTTTCAAATTAATATCCGAACACTATTTTCTATTACAGGAATTAGATGGATGTTTCCCTCCATTTTATCTATTAACAATTGTAGCTCAAAATACAAGACTCAAAGGTAATTTGGAAGAATGATTGCAAGCGAAGCATATAGAAGGTGCAACTGTTCACTGAGCCAGATATTGAACATGCTAGAATTGAAGCTGTACTCTTAGGTTCACATCATTTAAAATCTTGACACACCTTATTTGCTCAAATATAGGCAGCACTTTTTTTTCCAAATTTTGGCCTGCAAAATCTTGGTGTGACCTATAATAGAATTCCCTCCTACTACCGTCCCTCCTGCATGTCATTAGTTTCAAAGATTACTTGCTCAAGTTTATTTTGGTTTGAGAAACATAATAAAGTAGATAGACCACCTTCATGACCTAGGTCGTGAACTACCTTTCCCTTCTGTTCCCATCCTTTCTTCTTCCCTTCTCTCCCACCTGATGAAGGAACTGTGTTCCGAAACCTTGTCCTTTTTGTCCCATTTTTTCTGTTTCTTCTTTTGTGTTATCATCGGCGATACAGCACAAAGGTAAGTACTGGCCAGCCATTCTATCTCGTTTCAACAGTTTTTAAAAATGGTAACTCTTTTGCAAAATTGGATCTATGATTTTGTACACGTCCACGGAAACGGCGGGTCAATTATATGAAAGTCAATAATTCCCTATAAATTGAATGGTCTCATTTTGTACCGCAGCCAACCGTACAGGACAACATTGTTTTTAACATGTCTGTGCAGTCTCAAACAAAGCAGCACGTAACACACAGAATTTCTACACACACAAATGATTTTAATTTGAATGCTCTATGAAGCTAATCTTTGCATTAAAAGTCTAGAATGTGTCATGCGACTTGTTACCATGATGTTTATGTTGGGACATTAAGATGGCGGAACAGTTGATTTGTATAGCGAATACCGATGTTGAGTTAAAATGCAATATTTTAAAATAATCTATTTTACCACAACCAGATTCACTGACTTTACATTTGTTCGCTGTAATTTCCAAGAAACAATGTATATGCAACTCGAGGCTATTTTACAGCATTGCAACTGAATTGTTTCTGCTGTAACAGCAAAACTCATGCTTTAAATTATAAATTCAAGCCAGTCTCTTACTACATCAGAATATTTACAGTTTTGTCTGGGCAATGCACAACAACTCTGAACAATTTAATAGTTAGTCCTCACATACACACTAGCGACGAACGTTTTTGGCATAGGCCTAGTTTACATTACACTACTAGTAGCATTAAAACGGGGCATATGCGATCGCCTTTTGACAGCTCTAAATTTAAATGAGAATAACAGCTTAACCATTCGCCTGACACAAAAACTGAATAAATGAATTTCCAGAGGAGGAAATTCTCTACAACTTTGCTCTCTCATGGTTTGGAAAAAATAACGGTGATTTGACGCTGTCTGTCTATCATGTGTTCCTACTTTTTAGGTCACGCCATTCAATCTATCACCACTAAATTTTACAGATGTTCTTGTTGGCTGCCAGCGATCTATATGGATCATTCTCAGATCATGTCATTGGTGAGGGGCTGGCCCATCTCTTGTGGAGTAACAGTGCATGTAGATCGAAACCGGTCATCATAATAAAATAATATACACGATCTAGACTGCTGCAATTATTACATTATTCAAAACTTTTTTTAGATTACTGTTATTTCCCATAGGAATAATGTTCCATAAAATATTACGTGTTGAGTGCATAGATATTATCACAATACCAGAATCATCATCCTATCATCCATATTTCATTTGAATTATTTTTGTCCAAAACGTTTGCTAAAAAATCATAAAACTACGGGAAACCTTCTCACTTTCTTACAAATTGATTTAGTTTTCCATATCTGTTATGAATTTGTTGAAAAAGAGAATGTATTTATGATCGCGAGAAAGTTCGATTAAAAAAACCCTGCGGCCTATATCCGAAATTTTTCCCCCCCCTATAATCTTGTCAAAAGATTAGGTGCAGCCTATATTCTTGCAAATACGATATTTGTAAAAATTGTAAAGTACTTTTGTCGATCAGAATAGACATCTACAAGGTGTGTCCTGCAATACGGCCTACCAGATATTCGCAGAAAACTGGAAAATACTTTTGACAAGCTGGACTATAGATGTCTATTCTGATTGTCAAAAGTACTTTACTATTTTTGTTATATTCTCATACTGTACAAAACTGATGTGTGTCTCTACTTCAATACATAGCATGCACAAGCATTCTTCCAAACTACTGACATGAACTGTGCAAGTTTACCATTTTAAGAGCATTAAAAATACCACTAGTATCAAACAAAGTTTCTCAAATTATGTAAAATTAAACAAAACAAAAAAAAAACGACTACAGGCAGGAATAATTGCATGCTTTAGCTTTAATTTGTTATAAAATAGTGTGTAAGGCTCAATGTTCATGGACTGGCCCTCTGACAAATTCTCTCGGTATTAATCCGCGAGGACTCGCGCATGAGCATTTTGCTCACAGTAACCTTAAAACAATTGGCATTTTTGCCAGTTTTAAAAAGTCAAATATTTGTGTTTTCTTATTAACACTACTAGAAATACTTATTTAGACATATTAAGTACATTACAAACTGTTCTTTGAATGTCAGAAAAATGCTATACACGCGATCGATCACTTAACTTATAAAGGCGTTAAGAATAATGTATTACTTATACCACAAAAACTCTGGTATTCAATTAAACATCAGCAGACAACAAATCTCAGTGTGTTTTTGTTGAATGGTTCTTGTAATTTATTGCCACATGAAAGCAGTAATAGCATTTGTAAGGACATGATGAAAGATGTTATCTATAGTCCACAATTTAAAAGGTTCAATAAAGTGCAATAGGAAAAATTAGTGAACAGCCAGATACTACTTCAAAAAGCCAACCTGCTATGAATAAGTGCTGTAACAAATAAGTGGTTAGAGTTAGATAGGAATCGTAAAGTAGTAGTAAATAGTACTGAGGTGCTCTACCATGGCCTGGTTTCATCAGATTGGAGACGAGTTAAATGTGGAGTGCCCCAGGGCTCCATTCTTGGTCCTTTACTGTTCCTTATTCTTACAAATGACATCACAATGCTCAAACCTACAGTGCTATTTTACTATTATTGCAGATGACGCAAACATTATAATTGATGGTGATACATGTGAAAATCTTCAAGGTTCTTTTAAAAATATTCTTACCGATCTATTACAATGGTTTAGCATAAACCAACTCTCATTGAACTTCAACAAGACTGACTATATGCAATTCATTGCAACTGTTTAGATTAGTAAAATTGGAAGAAACAGCTTTGGCCACATTGAAATCTTTTATTTTTTATATACAATACAGATCGATTTCGGTCAGTGTCTGACCAGCCTCGGTGCTAGAACCCAAGCCTTGTGGGCCCACAAAAACTTGCACTTTGCATATTAACATCAAGTAGGCAGTACGTAAGTAGAATGTCAAACATATGTGGTCACTCTGCACCAGATTCTGGATGGAGTCGCCTACATGTTTAGATTAGATTAGATCCCTGTTGATGTGATCCTTCTGGATGTGGACCTTTTTTTAACAGAGGATAGTCTAGGCCCTAACTGTAAAATGAGGCACTTAGGCACTAGATAGAGTTGATACAACAAGGTTTCTAGGTGTGTCAATTGACTCCAGAGTAAACTGGAGTCGTCATATAACAAACCGTCAGAAGAGACACAACTCCTCAATTTTTGCCCTATGTGTACTCTCTGAGAGCGGGAATTTAGACACTATGAAAACAGCATACTATAGCTACTGTTAGGGGTGGCTCTTTCTAAAGGGCCACAGGGGCCCAGTCACACTAAAAAATTTGTGATATACTTTTGCACTTTTATATCAAATAGTTGGAGTGTGACATGATCCCCTTGACTCCTAACTCAACTTACAATGATGTGATCAAATGGTTTCTCTTGCCTCTCACCACAGCACAGCTGAGGGCCCGTTAGCATATGCACCCTCTCTTCATTATGCAGCCATACCAACAGCCAGCGAAGGCTGGCTCTTACTCCCCATACTCCTAATACAGCAGTCACAATGACATAACAGAGCTGCTTTCCTTTACCCACCTCACCCTAGTGCTGCTTGGGGCCCAGCAAAGTGGGGCCCCAGTAAAGCGGGCTGTACGTGTCTCGCTCCCACTCCTCACCCCTCATGCTCCTGTCCACAGGTTTACGGAATTTGGGCCCGGCGACCTTCGGTCATTAGCACCTATGTCAAAACGTATTCTGGAGCTGTCTCGTTGCAACTTCAGTGTTTGTAAAGTATAAAATTACTAAAGTAGACTCTTTGCTTAAAATGCCCTTTCATTTATTAAGTATGGAAGAGATGCTAGAAATCAAACGACTAGGCGCACATCATCCAAAAGATTTCTTGATGTCTGGACTCAACAGAAAGAAGAAGAGAACTTTCTGCTATACACGGTTCTGTAAAAAGTCTTGGTTAACTGAGTGATAGGAAAAAAATTGTTTTGTTTCTACTGTGTGTGTTTGGTGGTGGAGTGTGGAGAACAGTCAGCTACAAGGATTTAAAGCATTTAAGTGAACGAATTAAGAAACATGATGAATGTTGATTTCATTTAGAAAATGCTTGCAAATATAAAATGTTTGGCACAATTAACATTGCTGCACAGATTGGTTTGGTGTAGGCCTATACAATGTCAATTCAAAAACATAATGAATTAGTTAGGAAGAACAGTCACACATTAAACAGAATAGCAAAGTGCTTAATGTTTTGTGGAACTCTTGAGTTAGCACTAATAGCTCACTATGAAAAACAATAGTCAGCAAACTGTAGCAATTTCTTAGACTTGTTATCTCTTTTGGGAAATCTTGCCTGTGTATTAAATGATCACCTAAGCAGCTCTAATAATTTTGTATTTAAATATATGTCAAACATAGTAAAAAGTGAGCTACTGTACTGAATGTATCAAGTTTACATTGAAAAAAAAAAAAACTGATTAAAGAGATTATCGATATCAAGTTCGTTTCTGTGCAGGCTGATGAAACAACAGATATTACATGCAGATGTCAATTTGCCATTACACTGTGGTATATTAATGGAAGGAAACTTGTTGAAAAATTTCTTTCCTTTGAAAACGTTAATAATAGGACAGCATATAGATTTAGTGGGGTTTTAAAAAGAATACTGGAGTCTTTCAATGTTCAAGAAAAACTCATTGCTAAGGAATATAATGGTGCCCCAATAATGGGCGGCAGTTACAGTGGTGTGCAGACATTGATGCAGAACACTTTCCCACATGCCAATTATGTTTCTGCCATGTGCATCAAATGAATTTGATTGTTCAGAATGCATGCAATAAAAGCATAAATTCGGTAAGTTGTTCTTCACAAATACTCCTGGTTTTACAATGTATTTTGTATTGTCCCAGCACTACATGCTTCCCTAGCTGGACAAAATGGCCAAATGGATTAGTTTTGGGTATTTATGGAGGTTTCTTGCTTGGACTATTACTGTCCTTCACTATTTCTTTGGCAGTGAATGCCCAGACAGGGACCTCTTACTTCTCATGGAAAACATATTTGAAGGACACTGTGCACTAGAATGAACTCTGTGGATACTCAGAGTAAAGAGATGTTAAAGTGAAAGTGGAGATATTGATGGTGTTTTGTTTTGTAATTAGTTACTAGAGTTGACCTCAACTGTTAACATGTTCTAAGCTTGTCTCAGAGATTTGTGTAATTATATCTGGATGTAAGAGTGTAAACCAGATGGTTGTGTTTACTAGTGCTGTACAAAGAGTACAACAAATACCTGTTATTGTTTATATTTATACAAACTGTCTTCTCATTTAAGTAATGAGATAAAGTTGGACAGTGATACTTCATCTCTTCTGAGCATAACTTACATAGAAAAGAAGTCTGATTGATCTCAATTTTGGAAATTATTATTAGAGGCACTGAGTCTCAGGACCCCTACCAATATATACTACAATAAACAACACAAGAGGAAGATGATTAATTATGTGATGGAATTCTGAAATAAGTAGAATCACATGGTCACATCACAATTTTTCTTCATCTCCCAAACGAAGCAGACAGACAGTCTGCAATAAGAGAAGTCCTTCAGACTTTTCAACTACATGGAACTTCCAGCCCCGCATTGTAAATATTGTCCAAGAAAACAAATTGCACTTATTGGAATGTTTTGGAAAGATTGAAGAAGAGGATTCCTGGGATAATGTTACAATAAGACAGGCATGGCTAAACACCGCCCCACGGGCAAAGGCGCCCTGCCATGCCCGCGCTGCCGCCCACAGAAATGTTGGCCATGTCTGCAATAAGAGAAGCATTTGCCATAAGAAATTTACTTCACAATCCACACTTTTTGTTCCTCCTAAATTTTTTCTACAATACAAAACAAGTTGATATTTACTATAACACAGTTCAGATGCAGAGTGCAAACACTGTTACCATATCCAATGCATTACATCATTTTGAGTGTGCTGTATCTGAAATAAGAGAGAACATTCATCCATTTCAAGTCCTGATGATGAGTGTAGTGCCCATACCAGAAAACATTCCAAACGTAGCAGTGAACTTAATCTGACAGCAGATGCCAAAGAAGTGTCCGACATGAACACTCAACTGAAAGGAAGATTTCAAAACTTATGTTTTTAGCAGCTTGGAAATCATTGATCCGAAAAAGTTTGCTTCTTTTAGAGAACATTTCCCAGGCACTTTGGTCAATACCTTTTTCATTAAACTACAATCCTTTTATTTGCCATTATAAGTTGAAAAATGAACTGCCAGTGATTTATCACAATGATACATTTATAGGCATTCATCAGTTTGTGAGCTGTTTACTTTCTTTGTGGAACATTCCTTTTAAGAAGCATTCACTGAAGTGCATAAAACATTAGAAATTGCACCAACGACAACTTTCATCTGCAGAAGCAGAGTGCAGTTTCAGCACCTTAAAAAGAATCAAAACCTTCCTCAGGAACAGTACGAGCCAGGAAAGGCTGAACTCACTGCCTGTTTGTTACATTCACAAAAAGGAAATGATTGATATTCCAAACTTCAACAACAGTGTAAGTGACAAGTTTTCCAGTCCGAAGAACAGATGTGCACATTTACTGTATAAATAACCTGTCAGAAGACATACATCATTAGTTAACATGCTAGTTAGGTAAAATACACATTGAACTGCTCCTAGCCAAGGTTTTTCCCAGAGTTATCATCTTGGCCACAAGGAAAAGGACAGGAAGGTCTCAGTCGTCTCCCCAATGGGAAGGAAGTCACATACGTCGTCCCACAATTCATTTTGATTTTGACATCACACTCAGTACACAGAAGCACAACTACAATAAGTACGAACTTTAGCATGAGAACTGGTGACCTTCGGTTTGAACCCGAACACCTCCAAGCCATCCGCCAAGTTCTTCAATAAATTGTGTCACCACAGCATAACCTCAGACACCCACAAAAGTACATGGAAAACCAGTGGAGCTGGTGGACCAGAACAAGTACAGTATTACAAACACACAACACCCCCCCCCCCACACACACACACACTGATTCAATACACTGCATACTATTTGTCTAGGCCCCAGCAACGTAAATGAGCATGAGACACCACTGACTACTTCCATTCTCTTATAACTTATGGAATTATATTTTGGGGTAACCATCACTAGCAAAGAAAATATCCTGTGTCCTAAAGCGTGCAATAAGAATAATGAGTGGAGTTAACTCTAGATGTAGTTGTAGAAACCTCTTCCGTAAACTAAAAATTCTTACGATAATATTTTACGATGCAATTCCAGTCGTCTAATTGAGCAAAGAAAAGTCGGAAAACCCATGTATGGGACATCTTAATACTTCTATATTGCAGATAATAAATAATCTGTAGTTTTCCTTGTAAATTAAGATAACAAAATGTACCATTGATCACAGGTCTCAGCCCGAAAATTCGCACCTTCGGCATTCAAAAAAAAAAAAAAAAAACCTTTAGCGAACCTATAGCAATTACCAGAGGGAACCTACAGATCACCTTTTTACACAAAATATTAATTTACACACAAACTGTTCTGTTTGTAAACAAACTATTGTCTCTAACTCAGCCACCATATAATTAGCCATGCCTTCTACAAACACGCACACACCTCAAAACTATAGCGCTGCAATCACGGGTCAAACATGACTGGTGAAATCGCGTCCTATAAATGACCCAATCTTACTGTTACTTCGCAGGACATATTCTCACTCATGTGTTTCATCAGCAGAAATACTAATCATCTTAAAAGAAATAGTGTATACCATGCCTATGATACCAGAGGAAAGCATGATTTTCCCAATAATTGTAAAAATCTGACTATGGTGCAAAAAGGTGTGCAGCACTCTGGCACTACGGTTTTTAATGCTCTATCCCCACATCTTAAAAGCAAGATTGATGAAAAATCCACATTTAGGGTGTATCTGAAACAATTTTTATTGGAATGGTCATTTAGAGGACTTTTACAATCACAATGTAAAAACTTAGAACTGCTGACTACACATTTATAAATCTGAGGTAGGCCTATATTAGTTCTAAAAGTAGGAAATGATGTAGGTATTGCTGTAACATTCATAGTTGTCTTCATTGAATTCCTGTGTGTTTTTTCAATTTCTGTGTCTAATGTTTTAGTGCAACCTTGTCACTCTTTTACATAAGAGTAATGATAACAGGTTTTAATATTGTATAATTATTTACTATTATTAATGTTTTGGATTGTAACTGACACATTCTATATCTTTGTGAACTTATCACAGTTGGACAGAGTAAGAAAAAATAAGTAAATCCTTTCTCTTGAAAAAATGAAAATGCCGATAAAAACAAGCAATATTTTATATGACAAAACTAATTCATGTATGTGCTATTTTACACATTGTTGAAGACAACACACTTCCATGTAGCACAGTTTATAGTATCTGTCAAAATTACAAATGAGGCCACTGCAGCCCTCCAGATACCTGTACTACTTCATAATGTTACATCACTGATCATACTTTGTTGAGAACCTAGGCATCACGTCAACTAATGTTAACACAACACATCTAGGCTACGTCAGGCATATATTGGCAATAGGCTATAGTAATTTTCGTTGCAGACAAAGAGTAGTAAGAGTGAACCGATTCCCCCCCCCCCCCCAACATGGTATAGTAAAACATTCAATTAATATAGTCAATAACCCAAGCAGGTAAGAAGCCAACTTTTATTTAAATCCTGAAAGTTTATGTATGTATAACAATTTTTTTAAAAAAACTTACCTATCAAACCAACCAAAAGTATTAGGCATACTGCAATTAATAGAGCTCGTGTTCTCATCTGCTGAGCCCAGGCACGTCTTTTCATTCGGTTGGAAGCTTCTCTAAAATCTACACTCGCTGTTGTCAATCTTTCTGACGTATCCTGTAGTTCCTCAAGACGTCTGCCTCTTTCCAGGATTCTCACATTATCTCTTAACGTTTCTATCACTTCATTGATTTGGCCATGCACTCTATTGTAATAAACACAAAATTAGTTATACAAAATGTTAAGATAACTCGCCGGGTCAGAAAATCTGGTAGCTACTTTGTACTTACTGCTGAATACGTTCATTTTCTGAGGTTTGCTTTTCACGTTTTGCTGACGGGGTACTGAAAAGAATGTTATCGTCCAGTCAATAAATAACATTCAAATAACAAAGTTTACCTTTAATACATAGAGCAACATTCGGTAGTCACTAGCAGCAAG
This sequence comes from Locusta migratoria, assembly GCA_026315105.1. Classification (NCBI taxonomy): domain Eukaryota; kingdom Metazoa; phylum Arthropoda; class Insecta; order Orthoptera; family Acrididae; genus Locusta; species Locusta migratoria. The sequence goes on along the minus strand of CM048750.1, from coordinate 116,121,822 downwards.
TTAACATATTTAAGTGTAGAGCTAATCCTGCATATATATTGATCTCAACAAATAAGTGCAAAGCTGCATGGGAAATTATCAAAGCAGAAATGAATTATGGTCATAAAGTGTACCAGACACCTATTTCACCCAACACATTAAATGAACATTTTGTTGGTCTACATTCAGATAGTACAATGCAGGATGTGAGCAAGGCAGAGGCATTACTGCCAGAAACAATCAGTAATCTCACAAACAACTTTTGCTGGTTTTGTGTAACGGAGAAAGGTCTATGAATCTGTAGCAAAGCTCAGTAATTCTAGAAGATTACTATGGCCTCTCAAATTTTGTTATTAAACCTGTCAGAAAAGAAATTGTAAAGCCACTAACTAAAATAATAAGATCTTAAAAGAACGCCACTATCCAGAGTGTTTAAAATATCTGTTGTCAAACCAGTATTTAAGAAAGGCGAAGTAACGTCTCCAGAGAACTAGGGCCTATCAACCAATATCGCTTATAACTATAATATCAAAAATAATTGAGTACTGCATGCACAAACAGATGTATCAATACTTTGAAACTAATAATATACTTAGTGCCTCAAAATATGGCTTCAGATCCAGGCTCACTACAACCAAAGCAGTTGAGAGTATGGTATCAAAAGTACAATGTTCTTTTGAAAATAAAGAGATTGTTTGTGCAAGATTGTTGGACCTCAGGAAAGCATTTGATATGGTGTCCCATAATATTCTTATAAAAAAAAACTCCAGCACTATGGAGTGAGATGGAATGCTATATGCCTGATGGAGTCCTACTTGGAGAACAGGAAACAGTTAGTCAAGATAAATAATGAATCGTGAGAATGTCTTTCAGTTCTAAAGGGTGTACCCCAAGGATCTGTTCTAGGGCCTTTCCTTTTCATTGTTTATATTAATGATTTACCTACAGTGGCGCCATGTGATGCAGTGCTTTATGCAGATGACAACTCTTATCACATGTGACACCAATCTTGAAAATGTGCAGCACAACATGGCAGTAGCAATGAATAAATGTAATACTTGGTTTGAAGCCAATGTCCTGCAGAAAAATGACAGTAAAACTGAAGAAACTGTATTCAATCTCACTGCTCCTAGTCAAGACAACAAAACTGTCAAACTATTAGGATTTCACGTAGATCAAAAGCTTAACTGGGATACCCACTTAGATAAACTTTGCAGTGGACTAGTCTGTGTCCTCCATCTGCTATACCAACTGAGGAGTAGTGTCAGCAAAGAACTTCTATTATATGCATACTCTGCATTCTCACCTGGATTACGGAATGATTTTATGGGGTAATTCTGTAGGCCCAAAAACAGTTTTCAAATGGCAGAAGAAAGCTATCGTATTGCAGGACTTAGCCTACATGACACATGTAGAGGCTACTACAAAGAATTAAACATCATGACAGTACCCAGCCTGTATATATACAATTGCCTTTTATATGTCAAAGAAAATTTAAATAACTATGATCTAAGGATGACAATTCATGACCACAGTACAAGTGGACATACAATTGATGTGTTATACACTAGGCTGGCAAAGATGCACAATTGTTACAAATACTTAGGACTCTACTTCAATAAACTACCAAAAGAGGCATACACAGTGCCAGTAGTTCAATTTAAGAATATTGTGAAATGGTTTAAAAGCAAGGCATTTTATTCTGCACAAGAGTTTCTTTAATGTGGGACAAAAGACAAATTTCTTATAACAATAAATTAAAAATAAAAGCGTTGTTTATTTTATAACTATGTACACAGTATGGTACTCTAACTTTGTTACTGTCTTGAACACATTGTAATACATCTGTAAGTTTATTGTCTGATAAGATGATGGTCTGAAAATACTAATACTGCATAATTTATTGAAATAAATTAGTGCACGACATTGCCTTCACAGCCAGAACAATTGGCGAGTTGTTTCCTTTTATCTTTATCTCATTATTTGTTATTTATAACTAAAACTTACAAACTGTAATCATAACTTACGTACTTTAGAAAGAAATCTTCATCATCACTTCCACTTTGTTGATCCAACAGTGAAGCCTAAAATAAGACAAACAGGAATAATGACGCCGAACAATTTCACACACCACATTTCACACAAATAATTGATAAGAAAACGCACTCTTTCCTCATCTCTAGCCGTCACAAAATCCTCTTGAGTCACAGTTTTCTTAAATTTGGGAGGCATTATTCGTCATGTAACACCAACACGAACCATCTTTCCTGTCAAAACAACGAATGATATTACATCAGAACTAAACGAATTACTCAAAATTATTCCCTTAAAGGCGTAGGGCAAAACAAACAGCCTTTACAGACTTTCCTCAAATGAATAGAGAACACACTTTTTCAATCCGTGAGCAATTATGGATTTAGTAAGCACTTACGCAGCGAAGAATCCTGCATAATGCACATCGGACATCGCTGTTTTGTGCTGCCATCTGTAGGCAGAACGTTGCAAGTAATATGAAGGAGAAATTGCAAGCGCGCTGTATATAATTTCTATTTACTATTAATCGGGTCTATGAATGTCAAGACTGTTTTAAAATAAATGGTAATAGACAATTCTTAATTCAACTACTTTGACTACAATAGTTAAAATTTAGCCTCGTTTTACAAAATTGTTGTGGGTACTATAGACTATGGTAGCTGGGAAATTTTGGTACTATCTGTGTCGGGGAAAGTTCTGAACATGTTTGGCTATTTTAAAAGACAGAACGAGATTTGTTAATTGCATTAACTGTATAGAGATCAGTGGTTTATAGTCGGCATCATTTTATATGGTCGCAGTTAAGGGGAAAGTTTTTGTAAAGGTCGCTGTTACTTTTATAATTTACCGTACTACTAAATTTAGAAGTACTAGACGATTCATTTTTATCGACATTGTATGGCATATATATAATGTCGTTGAAAATCATCTGCTTTCAGTTGCTTTCGCATAATTGACAACACTTTTGTAAGCGCAGGTAGATAACAGCGTTTTTTATTCATGTTGTTAGTAATCATCAATCAGAACAGTAAGCGACACATAAACCACAATGAAAATAGTGCTTAGAAAAACCATACATTTTTTGCATGCGCTTTAATACAGAAACCAAATTCATCCTGAAAATAGTAATAAGATGTAGTAGGAAGCCTGAAATTAAAACGTTTTCGTTTATTTTTAGTACATTATAATTTAACTACTACACTCAGTACTAAATTTCAGTTTCTTACTGAAATGAGCATAATTTCACGTAATAACACGCAATAGCGAATGTATTGATGTCATCACATCGAAATAAACTTGTTTATCCCAAAGTGCTTTGTCTTATCTTTCTAGCATTATTTTGATGTATGCTGTTCTTCGGTAATGATTCGATCCTTTCGGCAAGCATTTAAATCGAATCGTCATTTCTACTTGTCTAGTTGTCCAAGCGGGCGGGAGAATGTATAGGCAAGTCGGTTTCCTTGACCTACATCTCAAAAAACTTCACAGAAGCGCGGATAGATGGCGCAGCAGAGACGTTCTTCAACTGCTGTCGGAATGTTCCCTGCCCCACCAGATGATTCAGAACTCGCTGTCTACGTCATATTGACGTCACCGCGTGACGTAGAGAGTACGTGAGGAGACGGAAATTTCAATCCCCTCAAGCTCTGCTGAAATAAATTAATTTCTACGACTTATAACTAAGCAAGCAAGGTTTGGTGATCTTTATTATATGGTAGCAATGATTCGTCGTGGAATAACAATCATCTACAGCGTGGAATGTTTCCATTTGTTTATTTCGTATACGTGCGCAGCACGCTCGTGCCAGCCTCGGTTACCCCCACCACCGCGGCCCCCCGCCGCCTCCCGCCTGGCGAGGCTACTGCGCAGGCGCCTGCTACCCAGCGGTTTTTCCTAGTTGTAACTTGCATCAGCTCGGCACTCGCCGAAGTGAACTCGAACGGAGTGGACGTGTTCGCGAAAGCTCCCGCCGTCCCGTCGGCGGCAGTTCTCGAGGAAGTAAAAGTGTGTGTTTTGAGTTTCTGCGTTCGCAAGTGGGCGTGACTCCGCTCGCGTGTCGGACTCCGGTGGGGACTGTCGTCACGCGGACAGTGAACAAGACGGCAGCAATTTGTGATTCGTACGAGGAGGACCTGTGCAGTGTTATCAGTGATCGAAGTGTGCATTTCGAAGACAGCTGGAACCAAGCATGGTATGTTGGCTGCGGTACAATGGATTCACCGCAAATGTATGACAACGCTCATCCTTCTGTAGCGTCAGTGGACATTGCGGCCAAAAAAGTGTTAGTGAACGGTCAGAATAGCAGCAGCCCCATCTCGATTAATAACGCGGGCAAGTCTGCGGGCGCGATCCTATTGAAGCATCAGCAGTACCACCTGCAGGAGCACCAGGGCGACCTGGCAGACCTCAACACGCCGGAGATATCGCTCGATTTGCAGAACCTGATCGAGGACAGCCAGTTTAACGAGGGACTCTTTACGGAGATTCTGAACGGGCAGCCGCACGGAGTGGTGAAGAGCGCGCACCACAGCCACCACCACCATCACAGCCACCACCCGCACGCCGGCCACCACCCGCACCCCGCCGCGGCGCAGCACCTGCCGTCGCACCACCCCTCGGCGCGGTCGGCCAACACGGCTTCGCTGCTCGGCTCGACGTACCCCCGCACGACTTTGGCGTATATGCCCCAGCCCGTCCACTCGGGCGCGACATATAACTCCGCGGCGGCGGTGACCGCCGCCAACGGCGCCAACTCGAACGGCAGCACCGTCTCCGAGAACAGCTCGTCGGCGTCGACGGGCTCCGTGCCGAGCATCAAAGAGGAACCACTGGATCCCGCGGACTTCCGCGGCGCCGCATGCCAGCAGCAGGGTGGCGGCAGCGGCGGTGCCAATGCGGCCGTGCCCGTGCCGTACTCGGGCGCGGCGTACTCGCCCCCGTCCGGTAACTTCGTGAGCAACGGCGGCGGCTCGACGTTCACCACGTTGGTGACGCCGGGCGCGGCGGCGGCGGCGGCCGCGGCGGCTGCGGCGGCGGTGCACGGCCACCACGCGCATCCTCACCACCACCCCCACCAGCTGCTAGCCGCGGCTAGCCTGGGGGCCGCCAAGACCGGGGGCGCGCCCTCGGCGCCGCCGTCCGCCCCCAAGCCGCCCCAGATGCACCACCACGGGTCGTCCGGCGGCGGCCGGAAGAGCTCCAAGGCGATCGACAAGGCCAGCGACGAGTACCGCAGGCGGCGAGAGCGCAACAACATAGCGGTGCGCAAGTCGCGGGAGAAGGCGAAGATTCGGTCGCGCGAGACGGAGGAGAAGGTGAAGCTGCTCGTCAAGGAGAACGAACGCCTGCAGAAGCGCATCGAGCTGCTGACGGAGGAGCTGAACGTGCTGCGGTCGCTGTTCGCCAACGTGGGCGTCGTCCCCGAGCAGCTGCACCGCGAGATCAACAAGCACCTGGACGCCTTCCAGCAGCAGCACCAGGGCCTCTGATGGGCGCCTTCGGGCCCGACCCCCTCGGGCCCGACTCGACACCACCAGCACGCCGTACCTGTACCTGAGGGCGCGCCAGGTAGTACTAGCTCTGCTGACGGACCTGCTAAATTTGTTTCGCCGCAATTCTTGCTCGGACAGTCGAGTGTGCAGTGTATGTACAGATAAGACGTTCCCGTACGCGAGTGTCTAAAAAAAATATAAGCTGCACACCCAAGAGTTTGGCTCCCTAATGTCAGTCAAGGGCGAATTATGCCGCTCGCTCTTATTCTCAGAGAAATCACTAAAAAACAAAAGACGGTCTGGCGTTAGGACCTGTAGATCTCCTGTGCTTTATTTGCAGAACGTTTCCATTCCTTTTTATTTCTCGCACTAAGATCATCTGTCACATTGCCTTTTTTGTTAGTACCTATTTAGTTGCTCTTTGGCCTAGAGCAGAATTGCACGTCATTGTCAAAGGCTCTGAGCTAAATTCCCTGTTACATCGAGCTTCTTCGATACAAAATAATCTCATTTCACAGAAACACTGACATAAATTATCGGCACTGCTCCATTTGTTGCTCTTAATTTTGCTACCCTTCATCTACTGTCAAATTCCGTTTAGTGCCTTTGCAAAGTGTTGTATTGCAGCCTACGATGTATATAGTAAATGAATGGTTCCTAATTTGGTGTAGTCCGAAAATTTTTTGTACAGTCGACAACAGAATTTCTATTCTTGGATGCAGTACTGCACATACTGTAGAAGTTCTACTGTGAAAGTATACTGGTGCTTTAAATTGCAGTTGTGTAACAATTTAGTCTTTTTATTCGTGTAAGTTATACGAGAACATATATGTTCGTATCTTTTAACAGAAATTACACTAATGGAATATATCCAAATAATTTTCTATGATTTTTATTGAGATAACGACTCTATATTTCTGGATTATATTCTCATAATGAGTGTCATATTCTATAACTAACTGTTCCGTTCCAAGAGTTGTGACAGATGTATATTTCTAATGAGCATGTACAATAAATGCATGTAAGTACTGTATGTAAAGACAATCTGCAAATTGTGTTTCCAGCTGCAATAACTGATTGATGCACATGCATATGAAGTGTCATTCACAATGTACATGAGGAAGACAAGACTTCAATCTTTGTGTTGGTCTCTAAATTGTGATCGCCTCAACTGTGTAGAAATGAATTAAATCTCATAGTATTTAAATTTTAGTGCAACATTTGTTTTTGTTGAATGTAAATTTTAATAGTAAATACGTTGAATTATGAAATAAAATATATAATTGAAAGTTATTTGTTGAGCAGTTTTATTAGATTTTATTTAAGTTGTGTGATAGATAAAGTTAAGAAATTGCAGGATGTTTTCGTGGTATCTATTAGATACTGATTGTTTTTAATTTTATAAAGAAGCTTCTAGAAAATTGGAAACCTACATTGTGTGGCAAGCATGATTGTTTTGTGCTGTTTTGTTTATTAAATATTGTTCTGTCATTGCATTAGATCGCTGAAGCACGCATGCAAAAATTATGCAATCTCATCTGAATTTGATTTAGTTAAAAATGTTGAATTACTTCATAACTGCAGGCCGATACGTTCAGTAGGCTTCATCACACCAAAGACTGCACTGTCATTCGGAGTTCTGATAACGGCAGCAATATAGACAATTATAGCTGGTATAATCAAAAGAAACGAAGGTCATATGTGTGTTTGTGTGAAACTGGTATGAACACATATTTATACGTTAAAACTAGTATTTATTTTTGTTTCCATAAATGTGGTGAATGTTAACCAGCAGTGAATGTATGACAGTGTGAAAACTTCTTGTCATGTGCACAAAAGTATATTTTGATAAAAAATATATGAGAAATAGAAAACTATGTATTCTTTTTTTTTCTTATGCCCTTGTGTAGCCTAGACTTATTCCTTACCTGTTGAAACTGAAAAATTACTTCTGTTGTCATATGTTAACAAAAGAAGAATTATACATTAATTACTAGAATAACTTAGGTGGAGTAATGAATATGAAAGGGAAGTAAAACTTATACAATATGTTTGCGAGACTGACATGGAGCTGTCTGTTGTCAACGAAGTTGTTACTAGAGAAGTATTATAGTAACTTCCATATTTTTATCTGTCTAGAATAGGACTTCTTTGGATCTTTAACATTTCTTTATACACACGTTCATTACAATTACTAGGTGACACTTTGTTTTCATTCATGATGCACACCTTTTATTTGAATTACCTTCCACACGTTAAGTACAAATGAGCTTCACGACTATAACTTCCAAACACGGTACTGAGCAGTACTCAATCGTCGTCATATGTTACATACATATACAGTAGTACTATTGTATTTGAATAAACTACCTCAAGTGTACACAGATAGTCACTCGCAAAATCTGAATCTGCTGCAATAGTTTTTTTATGATTCCGACCGCTGACTGCTGCTCACAACCGTGTTTTGGATTTCAGAAAATAAGTGGCACGATTTTAAGTACGAACCGTATTTTTGACTTCAGATTATAATTGCAGAATTCGAACACTTGGTAACGCAGATTACTACACATTGGCACAATTTGTAGTCTTTAAGTATTCATACATTAAGCAGATTACAGATTAATGTCGCTACGAAACCAGTGGACTCCTGGAATCCTTGTCAGGTAAGTAGGTATAAATTTAGTTTAACGCAGTTACTTATCACAATTAGTTTTCAAATTTGCTGCCAATTATGTCACCAGTGTTTATCAAGCGATCTGAGAGGAACCTGTGATTCACGTATTTCTTTAATAAAAACGTAACACAATGAAAATGCATAATCTAATAGAATATACAGAACTGTAGTCAGTAGTTAGGAACACGCAGTTTTCCACTGTCAAATTAGTATGAGTGGCTGTAGTCTTGTAAACGAACCATTTTATAGTCATAACGAAACGTCTAGAGTGTTTGGATTGGGTTGTTAAGAATTCGCTTAAACTCGCGCATAGGAAGTTATTCCTTTTTCCACAGACTTCAATTTTCCAGTAAGTGAAGTTGTACCAGTATTGTTTCTTGCTTTCATCTTTCTAAGAGAGTATTACAAATAATTCTCCACAAAAAAATGTTTCAAAAATGTAACTAAGATAATTAGCTTCATACATGTCACTGAATTTGCAATTTATCAATCTGATAGCATATGTTCAATAAAAAGTAACATTCGATTAAAAGAACTACATATATTTTTGCGATAATCTGGCATTTTGATGATTATCTTAACATAAGAGAGGGTGTTTTTTTATTATTATTATAAAACGGATTGGCCACCTCAACTCACGCGTTTGATGCCGTACTTCCAGTAGGCACTGTTTATTATTATTATTTATTTTCTTGTGTTTGTGGTTCGCGTGTTGTTTTTCCTGATAGAGGAACCATTAGCTGCGAAGTTTGGCTAAAACACTTCTATGATCCTTACCTCTGATCACTTGACAATGTTCTTGACTGTCATATGCTGCGGATACACTTATGATTTCTGATGGTACGAGGTCTTTGGTCACAAACTCCATAAAAATATATTTACTTCGTATCTCTGAGCTTGAGTTGCACTTAACTGTTCACGAACGGGTATTCCGTGTTACTTGTTATCGTTATCGCTTTATCGCGCGAAGAATCTTACTGTTTCTAGCTGTAAGTCTTATTTCGTGCTGCGAAGCACACAATGCGTATTACTTAGGCACATCGTGATTTTCATTGCTTCTTTCTGTCAAATTGAAACTATGTAAGTATAGACAACTCGTGATTGTTTTAAGACCTGGAACTCTGCTATGTGAGATTATGAGTCACAAGTAAAGGGATAACTTTCTTACAATGAACTAAAAATCGTGACATGTTCAGCCGTGACTTATAGATAAAGACAATAAAGTGTACTGTTTGAAACTCGTTAACGTAAATAATATTGCTTACGTTTCCAGCTGATCATTGTTTCTTTTCTCGTTTCTGATTAAGAAAATTCTTTGAACGATCACAATATTATGCTGCTAAGGAACAAAAGAGAAACGAAAACAAATGTATCGAGATGATAAATTGTAAATGGTTTTGATAATCTTTAACTGGTTGAAGAAAAAAAAAGGCGCTTACTACTTTTTCGACGTATTTGGCATGACCTTACAATTTATTACTCGTACACTATTAATTATATTCACGAAACATGTTACAGACAGTATACACATATACCACTGAACGTACGTTCGAAATTTAATCTTAGTGCGACACACAGTTCATGAGATATGACGTCATAAACAATGAGATGCGAGAAAAACTGCTACATCACGTGACAATATTGCACATTTCCTCCTAATCCACTGGGCCGATTTCAACCAAATTTGATACACGTATTCCTTAACGGAGGTTACAGTTCCTGTAGAGTTAAGAATCACATACGACAGATGGTTCAGGAGATATGACGTCATAAACAATAGGAATCGCAAGAAACTGCCGCATAATGCACGAGAATTTATTCATACACTGTAGGAGAATGAGAGTACTTAGTGACTTCCAACAAACTTTAAAGATAATTTCAAACCTTCATTATACTTTTTCTCGCCGAGAACCACAGTAAAATGATGAAAGGAAAAAAGTTTCTCGCTGACTACTTTTCCACTGTTCATGGACTACAACTGAGGCATTCGGTATGACGCTACAATTTATAATTTCTACGCTATAAATTGTAGCCGCAGAAAATTTTAGAGACAGTATACACACATATAGCTGAATGTACCTTCGAAATTGTATCACAGTACGACACGTAGTTCATGAGATAAGAGCACAAAAATAGTAACGTTCATGGAAAACCGCCCCCATCACGCACCAAGTTTTGATCTATTACTTCTTTACTACTAATTGTATTCGCAACAAATTCTACAGATATATAGCACTTATACAAATGAATATACACCTAAAAATTAAACAATGTACAAGATATAGATAAATATGAGATCGCACGAATTTTATATGTCATTTTCTTTTGTTGGATACTTTACTTATAATTTTCGACATTATGCAAGACAGCCTTATTTCTTAAAATATTCTTCCATAAACATAAATGCTTTTAGAAGAAAAAAGAGACTGACAGATAGAGATGGAGACGGGATAGGAGAAGTACTAACTCAAGGCTAGAATAAATAAATAAATAAATACTGGGGTAACGCCGGGTTATCAGGTAGTTTATCTTTAACGCATAAGCTTCTTGCAAGCTAAACACCAATAAACAATATAGCAAATTTCCAATTGGTAAGATCGTGAGGGATGAATCTATCATAGTCAAGCTGCTATTTGAGTGAAGTTTTTCTTTTTCTTTAACTTAAAAGTCCTTGAATGAACGGTTGAAGCAAATGTATAGTGTCTTGAAATATAAAATTAGTAAAAAAGGGCAACGTAATGTGCTCGAGCCTGTGGGAATTAGGTTACCTAATGCGATTACGAAGGTTGGAGTCGAGATGATATACAAAGCACTTTGGCAAAAGCAAACAAGCAACTGAAAAAAAAAGAATAATAATAAAAATAAATAAATAAATAAAAAATAGAAAAATAAAATAAAATAAAAAACAGGAACTGGTCTACATTGACTATACCTTCCGCCAATTCAAATGAGGGTATTTAACGCAGCACTTCTGGGATTCGCAAAGATTCGCCGATCCCGGATCGAATCCTCCCTGTGGTTTTGCAACAAGGACCGATTTCAAGAATGAAACTTTCACTCTGCAGCGGAGTGTGCGCTGATATGAAACTTCCTGGCAGATTAAAATTGTGTGTCGGAACCGGTACTCGAACCTGGGACCTTTGCCTCAAATTTTGTGATTTTTTTGTTGTCAGTTTTAGGACCACATAAAAAACATCTTCCTCTTTTCCGCGAGCCGCTTTGATTAGAATGGGAATTTTCTTGTCGTGGGTTGAAATCGCTCAAAGACTCTGTGTCTGAGGGATTTTCGTCTAATAATAGTGCAAAGATTTCTTTTTCAGTAAGACCCCGCTGCATTGTGGCAAGCCGGCCGCGGTGGCCGAGGAGACTGAGGCGCTTCAGTCACGGTCTGCACGGCCACTACGGTCGGGGGTTCGAATCCCCCCTCGGGCATGGATATTTGTGCCGTCTTTAGTATAAGGTAGTTCATAAGCAGTTTGTAAGTTTAGGGACTGATGACCCCTAGTTAAGTCCCATAAGCTTAACAAACATTTGAACATTGTGGCAATAAAGTGCCTGAAACATCACAAAATAAGCCAGTATTCACTGACTGAAAAATCCCTTATCTGGACTCGCGGGTCAGATTGGACCCAGCGATGGCACTTACGTCAACTTCCAATGAATTTCCACCGGCGAGCTCCTGGTCCCTGGTGCACCTCACAATGTACTGAGATTAGACTGATATGAGAAACTGAAAATCGGCACGTATTGATTGTTAGACGGTTTTGTTGTTGTCGGCGGGTCCAAATTGACCCACGATTCCGGTTGAGGGTTAAAACGGACGTCAGATCATCGAGGATTAATCTGCAAACACGGGTCAAGAAGTATAATACAAAATGTTTAAATACAAAAATATCATTTAAAATAGTAGAGCAATGCAATGTGCACTTAAAGTTCGGCTCGGATTTCTATAAAAGTTACTCATCTCATAACAAACAGTACCGGTATCACAGAAAATAGACATTCTCTGTATTGGTTTTCGTTACAGATTTCGTATCGATACGGTAGATGCGAGTAACGCAATGTTTTCATGGGTAACGATTCAGTATTTCGTATCAGCCAAAGTATTCGTTACTCAGTACCGAATACATACGGTTTGCTACAGCTCTAAACTGCAGTAGTAGCGGCTGCATCAATGAAAAAACAAGTCCCCTTGGATCCTGTTGCCGTACCATCGAGCGTTCCGGACAATTGGATGCAGGACTATCGGACTTCTACTGTACAACACGAAGTCGTATCACTTGGGAAGATCTGAACCGATTACAACGTAGAATACTCGAGATACCAATCTAGCTGGTGGGTCAAAGCAGTGTAGGAATCACCACTTGCAGAACCATAGCCCGACTCGCGGACGTGTAGAACACGTGGAACGGTTTGTACGAATGAAAAGGGAGCGCCATAATCGTTCGTTATCTTTAGCAGTGGATGGATGGCACGCCATAAATTGTGGCCCGCAAAACAGCCTAGCAGAGCAGCAAAAAAGTGGCCACTGGTGCCTTTAAAGGCTACCGGTCGATGGCCAGTGTCGGCGGCAGCTGTTTAAATATGCAGGAGGACGTAACAAATGCGCCAACCTCTCACCGATCTACGGCTCAGCCGAAAACGAGTCCATCCGGCCCGAGTGCAACCTGCACACAGTCGCACACCTCGTTTGCTAATGGCTTCGCATTAGTAAGCGTTTGTCTCGCTTCTCGTGAAGCATGACACCGAATCTTATACGTCGTTTCCAATTGTATCAAGCGGATTGACGTATGGAGGGGACTGTTCGAGTTAGAGGAGGCTCAGTGCAGTGTGTGCAGTTGGAGTGATATGGGATCCACACAATACTCTGCGGTAATTTCCTAGGACCCGTGTACATCGAAGGAAACGGCATTGCGAACGATATATGTCGAACGTTCGAGTCTTGCTCCACATTCGATATGACAAACGCGAAGCGGCTGATTTAAATTGTACTTTGATTGCGTTGAATTTGTGATATTTTCTTGTACTTTTCCGACTCAATATGTGCCATTTGAAATACTGAAAGAAATATCGGTAATTTCGAAGAATGGTATTTATCAAACGTGCAATTGTAAACGATTTAGTGTTTCTGAAACGGGAATTCGGGCGCTAAACATCTTCACGCACTTGTAAAAAATAAATAAATAAATAAATAAAATAAATTCCCCTCTTGTTTGACCAATACCTAACCTTCTTCATGCTACGCTATAGATCACTTTTTCTTGTTAAAGTTAGGGTGGTTATAGATTAAACAAGATTTTTTTTTCTAGTATGTGAGGGCACGTAGCTCCCGAATCTCCGGTTAAGAAACACTCAATCGATTTACAATTGTACGTTAGATATATATTATTTCAGGCTGAGGTTCTTCGATTGCAAGCATTCTTGGAAATTACCGAAATATCGGCATAAATGAAGACAGGGATAAAAAGATGTTCAAATGTTTGTAAATCTATCGGACCAAACTGCGTGGTCATCAGTCCGTAGCTTACAAACTACTTAAACTAAGGTAAACTAACCTAAGGACAAAACACACACCCATGCCCCAGGGGAAACTCGAACCCCCGACGGCGAGTAACACAGGGATACCACCCGTGAGCTTTAACCCATGATTTAGTCACCATCTCGGAAAACACTTATACGGGATAATATTAATATGTATTGTTGATAAATAATCTGTGATTATTCTCGTAAATTATACATTACAACAGAATGCACCATCCATGACATACAATCGTCTACAACTCAGCCACAACATAATTACTCACGTCACCTACAAATACGTACGTGTACAACATGTCTGTGGAATAGTTGTCTATCGTCAACATGTTGTTATGTGACGACAGTGTGTCTGATTCACACTCACACAGCTGTCACCCATACAGGTAGTTCGTATTCAACAAGTCATGCTGCGACTACGCTACGGTATTGCAGGATCTCAGAGGCCGGTAGCTGTTGTATGTCCACGGTTCTCCAATTTGAAACATTTCATTCGGAGATATACTCGACGCCGGCCGCGGTGGCCGAGGGGACTGAGGCGCTCCAGTCACGGTCTGCACGGACACTACGGCCGGGGGTTCGAATCCCCCCTCGGGCATGGATATTTGTGCCGTCCTTAGTTGTAAGTAGTTCATAAGTAGTTTGTAAGTTTCGGGACTGGTGACCCCGTAGTTAAGTCCCATAGACTCTACAAATATTTGAATATTTACTCGACGAACTAGTCAAATTCGTTCTACGCCAGTGAAGCGGTCGTCATCTTCTGTACAGCCTATAAAGACGACGTTATGTGTTCAAAATGTTTTCCATACAGGTTATAGAGCAAATCTCTCGGTGTGGGTCCTACCGCATCTGAACAGATCTTACTAATGAGAGACGGGGGAAGGAGCATTCAAAATAATAACAAAAAAAAAAAAAAAAAAAAAAAAAAAAGAAAAAAAGAAAAAGGTTGTTCACGTATTAACGGGCGTGTCCTTTGAGCGCGAAGCTACGGAACTAATGAGCCGTGGTAGCGTGTGATGGTGGCAATGTTGCGGTGGAAGAGGACTCGCCAGGCGCTACCCACAGGCTCGCGCGAAACGTCGAAGGACGCTCGGGTTGTAGGCTACACGTACTTCTCAGCTTCAAGGAGCACACGTGACGAGGCAGTTCAGCTGAGAAACGCCTCACTTTTTCACTGTGTTTGCCTCTGTAACTTATAAAATAATAGGTGACGGGAAATTTTAATGCGGTAGGTCAACAAAAGAAATGTTACACTTTCTGCGGAGCTATGAACATAGTTTATTGTATTATTTTCCAAAGAGTTACACCACAAAGATGTAATTTTTTAAATGGAACAAATCAAATGTTCAAATGTTTGTTAAGCTTATGGGACTTAACTTCGGGGTCATCAGTCCCTAAACTTACAAACTACTTACGAACTAGGACGGCACAAATATCCATGCCCGAGGGGGGATTCGAACCCCCGACCGTAGTGGCTGTGCTGACCGTGACTGGAGCGCCTCAGTCACCTCGGCCACCGCGGCCGGCTAAATGGAACAATAGTTCTTTCTATCGTGCATTGGATTCGTTGAAACCAGCTGCGTCCAAATCAATTTAAACTACATTCCTATCACTGTTAGTTTAGGAGCTACAACCCTTCAAAGTTTAGGGGGCGAAGGCTACGACAGCGTAGCTGACTGGCTGGTGTTCATGAGACAGTGGGCCGTGCCCCAGGGGATAGCCACTCGGCCAGTCAGCTACGCTATCGCAGCCACCGCCCCCGAACTTTTAAGGGTTGTAGCTCCCAAACTAACAGTGATAGGAATGTAGTTTAAATTGATTTGGACGCAGCTGGTTTAAACGAATCCAATATACGATAGAAAAAACTATTGTTCCATTTAAAAATTATATCTTTGTGCTGTAACTCTTTGGAAAATGATACAATAAACTATGTTCATAGCTCCGCAGAAAGTGTAACATTTCTTGTGTTGACCTAACACATTAAAATTTCCCGTCACCTATTATTTTATAAGTTACAGAGGCAAACACACTTAGTGAAACACCCTGTATATTTATGCGTTTATGCGAATAGATTCGTGATGACAAAATGGAAACAGGAAATGCAAATAAAGCATGAAACACAATTCTAGTAAGACTACCTGACATAGCCGGATTTGGAGGCGATCTGATCGTTTTATATTTTTTTAATGAAATGCCAAGATCGCACATTAATAATTTATTCAGTGGCGACCGGTTTCGGAGAACTGTGTCACCATCATCTGGTCACATACATATTACAAGCTGGTCATCTTGTTTAAAAATTGGGTATAAAATAACAAGTGCAACATTACACTTAGTCACTATATAAAAATAAACATAACAGCTTGCAAAATACTAAGCTGTAAGCTGTCATGTTTTTAACTTGTGTATTTTTTATATAGTGACTAAGTGAAATGTTGCACTTGTTATTTTATACCCAATTTTTTTTAACAAGATGACCAGTTTGTAATATGTATGTGACCAGATGATGGTGACACAGTTCACCGAAACTGGTCGTCAGTGAATAAATTATTAATATGCGATCTTGGCATTTCATTAAAAAAAACTATACAATTCTAGTATATGAATCTCAGACACAACAATTCTTTTCTTATTTTTCATGTATCTAAAAGATTTAGTCGTGAGCACTGAGTCGGCTTTTCTTTCAATTTTACAGTCTCACCATATTAAAATAAATACCTACAATGTTTCTCCAGCGTCGGATTGACTACTTTCATAACATCAGCAATAAAGAATTTAGACATCCACTAATTACTAGTCCTGATCCTACCTTAGGACCTGTTCCTTCAATTAGATCTGAGGAAGTAATGCCTGCCATCGGCAAGCTGAAAAACGGAAATGCAACTGGCCCAGATGACCTACCAGCGGAAATCTGGAAAATGCTCGGAAAGCCTGCTTCAGAATTTCTTGCTTCACTCTTCAACCGAATCATCCATACGAATGGACATCTAGCGTAACAGTTCCCACCTGGAAGGGAAAAGGAGACGTGAATGAATGCTCGACTTATCGCCCTATTCGACTCCTTTGTCATACTTTAAGAACCTATGAACGTGTATCTGATATAGCAGACTCAGAAGTATCCAGTGTGGATTTGTTATGGGATGCAGTACCATCGTTGGTGCCCATGCCAAACACCTTTTAATGGAAAAGCATAGAGAAGAGTGTACACATGGCATTTCTAGACCTAGAAAAGACTTTTGACCGTATCTCACTAGATCTTATTTGGGGAGCTCTTCGCTGTCATGGCGTCCCTGAATAGTACGTAAGCTGGGTGCTACTTCTGTACCGCAATTTCATTAGTGCTGTTCGGAGTTCTGCTGGAATCTCTCTACCCTTCGATATCACTGTGGGTGTTCATCAAGGTTCTGCCCTTTCACCTTTACAATTCATCCTCTCCATGGATACGGTAACAGCTGACATACAGACTTCACATCCCTCGACTCTTCTTTATGCCGATAATGTGGTACTTGACGAACAAAACCGCCCAGAACTCCAGGTTCAAACGTGGAAGGTCAGACTGGATGAAAATGGACTGCACCTCAATGTTCAGAAGATTGAATACCTATAATGCGACTCCCAAACCAGAGGCACCATAAGTATCGGAGAAGAAGGCCTGCATAAGATCATGCATTTTAAGTACCTGAGCTCCGTTGTCACCTCAGACTGTGATACAACTCTCGATATTCGGACGATTGTGAATGCAGTTTGGCTCAACTGGAGAAAGGTCACTGGAGTCCTTTGCGATAAAAAGATGCTTCAACGGCTAAAGGCCAAAGTTTATAAAACCACGGTACGTCCAGCAGCAATCTATGGAACTGAAACAACAGGAGCAAATGGTATAATACCGTGGTTATGAAGAAGCTTCGTTGGTCCAAGGGACTGACTCAGTGTGATACTGTAAAACACACAAAAGTCCGGCAATGGTTTGGTGTCGCGCCCATCACAGACAAACTGATGGAATCCCGTCTCCGCTGGTACGGCCACGACATGAGAAAGCAAGACAATTCGGTTGCAAAAACAGCACTCCACATCAACCCAGGAGGAACAAGACAATGAGGCTTTGGCTGATTGTTATTTAAGTTCTGAATTTCACGTACCATAAATATAAAGAAATTATATAATCCGATACCCACGCGGTCTCCTTGTAAGACACAACACCACCTATGTAAGAATAGCAGGGGGACCTATTGAGGGAAGGTATTTCCGGAGATGACGCAGGATGTCGTACATGCAACAGATCGTGAATGAAGTTGGATGTAATAATAAACAGCGAGGGAAATAGAAGAGAGGAATGGCGCTCTGCTTCAAACCTTAACCAACCTCAGGGTTGAACTCTAAAGAACAAAGAAGTAGATGGTTGAGAACGGTTCGCGCAAATAATTGATCGCGTGTATGCGACTCGTACAGATAGATGATCACCGGACTATACATGGTATTTCAGTATGAGCAGGTGACAATTTAACATAACAATAAGAATGCTCCATTGGATAATTTGAGGTAGGGAATCTGGAGTCAAGAAGCCGGCTTAAGAAGATATGGAAATAAACTTGTCTACCGTTTTGTCTCCTATTATTGTTTTCCAGCTTTTCCACAGCTAATATACGTACAAGATTACACGTACTGAGCTGTTTAAATAATGTACATTCTTTATTTCCTACAAGGAAAGAAGGAGGACGAGCCTGACTACTAGTATGTCATGATTCAGGTTTTGTTCACTTGTCCGTAAGGTAGTTCTATTGTATCGTATTTATATTGTCCCTTGCTATGAACATGCTATGAATGGACGACAGACCCATTAGATAGTGATATTCAGAGAAATACAGTACAATACGATGGTGCGTACCGGTACAGTTTCGCAGAACTCGCTAATTTGTTCCTTGTGCTATTCCACGGCATGTGAGGTCACCGTTCTATATTCACGAAGATGCAGAGCTGGTTCTTTTTGTTGATGACACAAGTGTAGTTATCACACCTGACAGACAAGAACTAACTGAAGACATTGAAAACGACGTTTTTCAGAAAATCATTAAGTGGTTCTCAGCAAATGGTCTATCATTAAATTTTGATAAAACAAAGTACATATAGTTCTATACAGTAAATGGAATGACATCATTAATAAATATAGACTTTGATCAGAAATCTGTAGTAAAGGTGGAATATTCAAAAATTTTAGGTGTATGCATTCATGAGGTGTTCAACTGAAAAATAAATAAATAAAGAAATAAATAAAAGAAATTGAAGATCTGCTGAAACATTTGAGTTCAGCTACTTATGCTATTAGGGTAATTGCAAATTTTGGTGATATACATCTCAGTAAATTAGCTTACTATGCCTATTTTCGCGACGGCGGAGCGGCCGAGCGCATTGAGACGCTATGCTACGATGCGCGAGGCTGTTCTCCGTCGGGGGTTCCAATTCCCCCCCCCCCCCCCCCCCCTCGGTCATGGCTGTTTGTGCCGTCTTTAGTACAAGCTAGTTCATAAGTAGTTTGAAAGTTTAAGGACTGAGACCCCATTAAGTCCCATAATCTCTACAAACATTTGAACATTTATGCCTATTTTCATTCTCTGCTTTCGTATGGCATCATTTTCTGGGGTAATTCATCATTGAGTAAAAAAGTATTCATTGCACAAATGCGTGTAATCAGAACAATTGCTGCAGCCCATCCAAGATCACCCTGCAGACACTTATTTGAAGAACTAGGGATTTTCACAGTAGCTTCTCAGTATATATATTCATTTATGAAATTTGTTATTACCAATCCCATCGAATTCAAAAGCAATAGTAGGGTACAGAACTACAACACTAGAAGAAAGAATAATCTTAGCTATTCAAGGTTAAATCTAGCTTTGGCACAGAAAGGGGTGAATTTTGTTGCCGCAAAAGTCTTTGGTCATCTACCAAACAGCATCAAAAGCCTGACAGATAGCCAACAAGCATTTAAAAATAAATTAAAAGAATTTCTGAATAGCAACTCCTTCTACACTACAGATGAATTTTTAGATATAAATTAGTAAATCTGAAAAAAATAAAAGTAAAAATAATAATAATAAAACAAAATTGTCATGTAACATTTAGTACAAAGTAATAATTTCATTAATCTGATACGTCCCACGTCATTACGAAGTGTTGAATTCATGATCTATGGAACAAGTACTAATCTAATCTGACGAGAATCTCTTTGATTATTATCTACGAGGATACCTAAGGTCACCTCAGATAGAATTAGTTGTCAGAATTGTAGCTACTTGTGGCGTGATTTAAAACACACCAGGGATATTGTTATGGTACACCAGAAACTTGTTCTTCGGTTTCATTGAGGCTGATGTCCGTCAGTTTGCAACCTTCCTATCGGTACTCACCAATAAGAATTGGACAATACATAACTCAGGGTAGTAAAAAGCTTATGGCTCGTGTCTCTGTTCATAGGAGTGAGTTATGTATATCAGCTTCTATGCCCTAAACAGCTACTCAATCTGTTTAAACAAGATCAATAATTAATCTGTAGTTTAGCCAGTCTATCAATCTGCATATGATGACGTGAAAATATATCTAAACTAACATAAATTAAACCTCTGAATAACCAACAAAATGGATTCTAAGATAAAGAAGTGATTCTGTCACGGAGTAATTCTTTATAAATAGAGTTTATTTCTCTTTCTGTACATGAAAATGCGAAGGTGGTCCTACTTTATACATCGGTAAATAACTGAATATTTCCACAATTATTGTTCATGAGAGGCACTATAAGTATCACACGCACTCGAGAGTAGAGGTTCCAAATTATCACTCGTAAATTAGTGAAGTTCCAAATTCATCCGCGATTACAGTATTTGTATAAAACACTGTTTGTCATCACACGTGTGCATGATTGCTGATTTATCACAGTTCCACAGCCCTACTACCGTGCATAGTTTACCACTTTTCACCAGAGACTGAGTTCTTCAGTTACAGTCCCGTAAATTTTCTAAGTCCACTCATGCCTATCTCTTCAAATCACAAGTTCGTAACGCGGCTTCAGACCGCCCAGCGTCACAACCTTTCACCACCACGTCCAAGTTACGAGTCTCTTCCCAAGCGTTCGAAAGCGTGCTTTACCTGCTCCGAAATTTGTATCCTTCCGCGCATCCTAACGCCTCATCTTTAAAATACAATTTCCCTTCCAAAAGATTATACGTTTGAATATCACAGAATTGTTTTGACCACCTCCCTACAAATGTTGTTTACATCTAACAAACAAATATATATTTAACAATACTAAAAGACGGTTGAGAATGAAGCTCTTTGCTCAGATAGGCATTAAGCGTGGCGCCTCACTGTTCAAATATACTGCCGACGTCAAAATATAGTTACACAATTAATATTTAATTTATCAAGGCTTTTTATACAAATATATTCAATTCTTGTACATAAACAAATAATTGTTTATATATAAATTATCTGCTGCATATCTAATATTTTTAGTCGGCCATGAAATATTTAAGTGGCAGTCTACAACATAAAAATGAACGTTACTGAGAATGATATCAAATGTAATAAAATACATATATAAATGTAATGCGCTTTGCTGGGTTCATGTTTTGTGTTTCTGTGGTGGAATCTATGTTATGACACAAGAATATTGTTTCCTCAACGAAAAGCAGAACAAGAGAGTAAAACCAAGTTTATTAAAAGAATACGGAAATAACGTGGTACGTCTTTTAAGATAGGTAGCGTGGTGCAATGCTGCCCATTTGCTTTTTAATATGTAACTGATAAACATTAAGTATCAATAATTGTAAATATAAGTCTTATAATATTATTATTTTAGTACCGAAATTTGTCGGCTTTTTATCCGTAAGGGATATTGAAATTATAATTACAGTCGTTGATTTTCCCAAGTCTCCTGAATCCATTCATATAACTATATTTGCCGTATGATCATTCCCTGATTTTATATGGATTTTTAGAATACTGCCTGTGGCTATACTGTATTTTATTGTAAACTGGAATAGACACCCTCGCCCAGTCAAGAGCGTCGCTTGCGGTTTCTGAGCACATCAGGAAAACCCTGACTGCCTGTATCCCATTCACTAGGTCCAAACTGTTAGCCGGTCAGCTGGGGAACCCGACAGCCTGTCAAAACCCACCGTTCACATGGAAACATTCAGCTTCACCCTGTATCTGTAATGTCACAAGTTTCAACCTTTTTTGTGAGATACAGAGGAAATGGTCTGATAATTGTGTGAATGACGTCTTTGCGTTAACTATAGCGTAAATAAAAAAGTACACACTAATGTGCTTGTATTCCTTCTCTTAAGCTGATTTCTTCGATCCCAGGCTCCCTAGCTCAAATTATTCAGTGGAGCATCCTCTATGACCTCTTAGATTTCTGCACACTCTTACGGAAACCCTCTGTAGATTTCTAGGCAGATCTATTGAAATACAGTATGTACCAACCAGCTTTAGTTCCCGGCATCGCCCGGTTGTACATTTATTTCATTCTTATGTTAGTCCATGTCCTTTTTCCTTGTCTGCCCATTACTTTGCAATCTACTCTCTTTCCATATCTCAATCTCTATGACGACGTATCTTCTGAATAATGTGTCCAGCCATAATACGAGGTATGTTCAGAAAGTAAGTTCCGTTTGGTTATATGACACAAACGTGTACAGATACAGAAAAGATATTTATTGTACAAAAATCTACAACTGTTGAACTGCTTTTCTACATACCTTCTGAAATTTTGTAGGCACTTGTCCTAGTGTGGCACAAGTTTTTGTATCCCTTATTCATTGAAGGTTTTTTAATTATAAGGTCCGGGCTGTACGGGGGATGATCAAACACATCCCAGTGAAATTCCCGTAGGAGTTGTTTGGTCACATTCGACGCATGAGGCCAGTCATTACCGTGGAATAAATACGTTTTGATAGTAACCCTCGGCGTTTGTCCTGTATTGCGCGGCGAAGTTTTGTAATGGTCTCGCAGTAACTATATTCATTAATTGTTTCGCCTCGAGGTAAGAAAGCAATCAGCAAAATGCCTTTTCTGTCGCAAAAAACGGTGCACATGACTTTTCGAGAAGTCAAGATTTGCTTAGGCTTCACCTTTGTTGGGGATGAAGTGTGCCTCCATTCCATTGATTGTCATTTTGTTTCAGAGTGTCGTACGAGTTTCATCCCCCGTGACTATCCGAGAAAGAAAACCATCGTCTTCTTCATTGTAGCATGTCAAAAACTGAACTGCACTGCCCATCCGTTGTTTTTTGTGTTGCTCAGTAAGAATTTTGGGTACCCAACGTGAGCAAAGTTTTCGAAATTTCAGTTTTTCAGTAACAATTTCATGAGTTAGTGATCGTAAAATTTGCGGAACTTCCATAGTAAGGGCACTGAGTGTAAACTTACAATTGTGCTCAATCTTTTCTTCAATTGTGTGAACCAGTTCATCAGTAATGACAGATGGGCGTCCACTTCGTTCTTCATCGTGCACTTGATCGCGTCCTTCATTGAACAGTCTGAGCCATCTTATAAACATTGAATCAATCACAGCATTTTGTCCATAAACCTCGCAGGTTTTGCCGATTAATTTCCTTTGGTTTTTCTTTGGATTTAGAAACGAATCACAGGACTGAGTTCACACGCGGCGGCATTTTCAGTTATGGCTGACGTTATAAAGAAGCACTAAAAAGCAAACGTCGGCAATAGCGATCTGAAAATGGCGTACAAGGAAGACTGGGGCCGAAGCGAGGAGTGCTGCGATTGGCTGGCGCTCGCAGTGACGTCACCGTAGAAGCAAAGCGAGGCACCGGCAAGCGAGCAAGCGACTTGCAAACACAAATAACTACTTATGACTGCTATACGTTATCATAAAATGATTTTAAATAGTTGATTTACCTGTTTAGATGTTTTTAGTAGATGAAGAGTGCCACTGCCTTGATTTCCGCTTTTGTGATGCTGCTGTTATCTGCATTTTTAGTTTCGTATTGAGAAACCTCATGCGAATGAACAGTCTAGCTCTGACAAAGTTTTATAATGTCCAAGGAAAAGAGTGGATATTTAACTTTGACAGAGGTACAGATGGTTTTTAAATATTTTTTCCCCTTAGAAATAGTTTCCAAACCGTTAAATTCATTGAAAATCAGTTCAAACTGAGACACTGTGAAGTGGTACTGTAAGCCCACTGCGGGACAGAACTTCAATTCAACTAATATGTCCAAGCTCTGTTGGAGGGCTTAAAATATCAGTAGAAGGTGTTCCCATAGTGTTGTCTGTATTCTTTGCATCGTTTACAAGTTGAAAAAAAGTTTGCCGCTTCTGCTTCCTAGCGGCAATAAGTACCTAATGGCTTTAGCTGTTGTATTTGAAGAAAGCTGCATAGCTAAATAAACCCTTTGACGTTCTCTTCCATTGACACTGAGGTGAATTTTTGACAATTTAGGACACAAATTTCATCTCACTGCTATCTAACGCGAACAGTCTTTCAGTAATGGGTTTATCAACAAATTTTCCACTCGGAAGCCTGATTCCCTCGTCCAGAAAGTGATTGATCATCAACTTAAATACATGTGGAGCATCTGAAAGCACCCAGATTCTTTTATTTATATACTGCGGGTTTGAAAAGCATGAATTTGTTTCTGTGTCATTAAGATCTTTCCACATCACTCGATTTTTTGCAACAACACTGTAACCCAACATGTTGAATGGAGTAGATAATACTGTTCAACAGATCAACAGTTACTTGTCTGTCAAAACCATTGTGAATTGGTTGCTTCCACCCAGAAAACAAACCGCGACAATAACAAATAATACGTTAGTGTGCAGTCATACAACACGATCTTCGACAGAATCATCCGTTAACACTGCTGTCTACGTTCATTTATCGAATGAGAGCACCCATACAAGTTCAGATGTCGACAATACAGATGACTGGGCTTTCATTAATTGCAAAACATATGTAAGCAAGCCAGGAAAGCACCTAAACGAGCTTGACGTCCACCTTTTCAATGTTGACAGCCCTGGAAGTGACAAACAAAACTGATTTCTCGAAAACAAATATCACTTCCTAGATACAGCACGAAGTGTAACTGCTTTGCAGATGCCCTCGCTTTGCCACTTTGCTTGTTTTTTATTCACTCATCAAGCAGTTTATTTGAGTTCTCGAAAACTGTTTGCCTAATATTTCTGTCACTTTCCTCACACGTTTCTTATGACACTTTTCCTGGCGTTTTATTTTGTGGACAGAAGCTTTCAATTTTTCTTTAGAGTCTTTTCTTTTTGCACACAAAGCAGTCAGCCTGCGATTCTTGAATTGCAATTCTTCCTTACGTTTGGTAAGTTCTCTGGTCTGTTCACTGTCAATTTCACACTCGTCTGTCACAGTTGTATGGTCTATTTTTCGTTTTTTTGGGAGACACATTTGCTAGATGTTCAAGTGCACTCTTCATTGCCTTCCTTGCTTGCAACCTGCCTGCCCTATTGTATCTTCTGCACTCAAATCACTAGCATTGGGAACACTTCCTGGAATGTTTACACTCGGCACTGCGTCCGGTTTAAGCACTTTCCTCGGCGGTATATTGAGAAGTTCTGCTGGCAAGTCACGGAGGTAATCATCGTCTGTGAAATGTAGCGAACAAATTGTTGACGTCGCAACATTGTAGCGATCTTTCCTGTGACACTTCGTAATCCACATTTTCTGAAGCTGAATGTCTTTCGGAAACGAATGATAGCTTACATCCATTTCTGCTGTAAAACAGGTACCCTGTTACAACACAGTCGGGCATTTTAACAGAAAAATTCTGTCGGAAACCGCAAATAACACCACAAAACAACAACAAACCAATCCTGCTACGTGTCTTGATACATAAATGTAGCTGCGCGCCACCGCATGCTTCTACGGTGACGCCATGCGCAGAACGGCGAAATGTTCACCGATCTGCGCAGGCAGTTTTGGCATACATATCTTCTCCTTGAGTCAGAGTAACTGTTGCACATGCTCGGAACTGCGATCGTAGCGCCGATGCGGATAGAAATAGAAACGGAACTTACTTTGAGGACGACCCTCGTATAATTTTCCAGGTTCCGAGAGTGGAGTATTAGGAAACAGTCTGTCAAATGTGTTGCAAATGAAGTTGGTGAAGACATAATAAATAACGTCATGCGTTATGGGGCGGATTGCCATGCATTTTATTGTTTGTGACGTCATGTCTGCTGAGGTATTTGTTGTGCAATTTCGAAGGTACGTTTATTGATAAATCAGTATAATATATGTAAAATATGCAACGAGTAATGTTAGTTGTAATGAGATAATAAACCGGAACATGATGCGTGATGGAGTGAAATTATTTTATGAAACTCTCGATAAACTCTGTTATGACGTATGAAACTCTTATGCTCATATGAGACTTATGAATGGTTCTAGTGATGCTATTGTGCGTAAATGACGAGACTGACCCTCCTCGTAAACCATCTCTTAGTCACCATGTGGTTTTGTGAGCAATAATTGTGCATCTATAATCTCACACCTGTTTGATTAACTTTCTCAGTGAACAACACTATGTAGTTAAACGACACTATTTTACAAACCTTGTATGAAGTTATAGACAGAGAATCTTATCGTCGTTATACTGTCGTAAATGAAACACATGTGACTCATCTTTTGTAGAGTGCTGCAAATGCAAACGTTGTGCGAGTTTAATTTACTTTTACAGATTTGCTTTATAAATTTGTCACTGTTTCTGAAACACCACAAAAATAACTTTTCTTACTTTTCTGAACTAATGATCTTTGTAGTTCACCAAGGAATATAAACTTAAAAAAATAACGTGTCTGATAAATGATCTGACATACATGACATAAAATGAAAAAAGAATCTATGCAAAGCACTGTGGTGCTAAGAAACTATTCAATTTTACCCTCTTCAGGACTTTCTTTTCTGTGGAACGGAACGCTCTATTTAAATTTATATCTCAAAAAGGGAACACTGCTGAAATATCAGCAACTACAACAATATGTAGATAAGCGTTTCTTCTCACAATACCTGTATTCTCAGTTCAAAAGAAAGAATGCCATTCACATTCTCAAAAGGAATCATAAATCTTTAAACAAATCCTCAGATTAATTCTCATCACAAATATGACAATAACATATCGTTGCTGCCACTTTTTCGTAACAAATGTGCAGGATTTCACTTTTTCAAGAATGACATCTTTTCACTATTTCCATATAATATCAATCTTTTATTAACTATGGAGAGATAGGTACTAACTACTGAAGAAGGTAAAAAATGAACTTCTAGTAATAACTTCATTCACGTGAAGTGAACAACAAAATACTTACAGTTATAAGTTATCCAAATTTACTACATACAAAGTAATTTTGTTTCTCCACCTTCGCGGTTAATTCTGTTCTGAGAGGTATTATACAAAATTTAACACATTCAGCCTCTCTCATTCAGTCTGCTGCCAACTGTGGGTAGACTATAAAATGGACCACAACCACTTCGCAGAACAGACCACAAGTATCGTGCCTCCGAGCAACACTGCGCTCCGAGGGAAAACGATAATTTTCTTACAATGTTTATCTTCGGCATCTACTGCCAACCTAAGGTGACGCACCAACTTAATTTACTGTCTGTGGCATCTAGCACCACCGTCCATTGCCGCCCTTTTACAGAATTCTTGCGCCGTGGCATAACATATTTGCTTCCGTGGCGGTTTTGGATGAACCTAATTGTTATCTTATATCTCAAGAAACGCGTGCGTACTATCATATAATTTCTAAGATACATTCAGCGTATTTGCGTATACTGTCTGTAAAATGTCTTGCGAATGTTATAAATAGTGGAGAAGTAATAAATTGGAACGTCATGCCGAATGCTGCACGGGCAGCGGGAGAGTAGTAAGCGATAAACTGCCTTCCTTCCATCATGTTGTTGGGGTTTTCAGTGAGAAAAAAATCCTAAAGGTTAAAATTTATGTGTGAAGTTTGTTGCGAGTCACTAAACACATTTTCAAATAACGGATGGATAAAGTCTCGTTATTCAAGCGTCGCACGATTGTAAAGTTTTTGTTACTCTCATTGTTTATGTCGTTGGTGGTTTTTACCCCCAAAGCCATTTTTCCTGACGGTAAAGAATGTGTGTACCAAATCTGGTTGAAATTGGTCCCTTAGTTCAGGAGAAGATACGGAATATTGTCGCATGTTGTGACAGTTTTTCGCGCGAATTTCATTGTTTATGACGTCATATCTTCTGCGGTATTTGTCGTAGGTGTTTCTTACCTTGTAGCCAATATTGCCTGATTGTACTGACTATATGTACCAAAAATGGTTGTTGACGCTCCAGAAGTTTCAAAATGTTCAAATTCTTAGACTTACAAACTACTTAAACTAACTTAATGTCGATACAACACACAGGCGCGCGCGGGCTCGAACCTCCGACGGGGAGCAGACGCGAACTCTGCAGCAAGGCTCCAGACGATTTGTGGGGCGTATACACATACATACATACACTTTTATACTATACTCAGTATAGATATAGATATCCAAGTTGCTCTCAAAGCGAGTTATAGGAAGCAACGATGCTCGAGCATTACTCGTCCGTTAATTGCAGAAGTTGTTTACTCTCCCAGTGAACTGCCTGAGCCACGATGCTGCTGGTGCGTAAATTGCAATTTAATCCCTCTTGGAATGTGGTGTGAGACGCTAGTAACACTTCTCCGTGAAGTGGCAGCACCGTTACTTGCTGAAGGTGAACCGTTCATATTTGTCCGTAGCTAAGTGCAAAATCGAATACTCGCCCAGAAAGCTTTCGCACAGTCAGACATATTTTGTTACAGACGTCTCAAAAGCAGCGAATTGCTGACCATCTGAAAACACGCGACTTCTTCCATGTTCTTCTTCCCCTTGTTTCTGAGTGTAACTACAGGAAAAATATTCCCTAAAATACATCGCAAGGAGAGGACGCCTACTCATCATCGCCGTAGCTGAATTTTGTGGAGCATGTAGGGCGTGGTGAGACATGAAAGTGTCCCAAGTGAAAACTCCAGGCTACCAAGTGTTTATAAAATAAAAGGAATTTTGATACTGGCCTTTCACCATATGCACCTTATCAATTGACCCCGAGTGTCTTCATGACGCGGTGTTATGCTCACCGGTAAGAGATCGAATTTGTATTGGAAGGGATGTGGATTCGAGTCCGTCCGGCGACAAATGTTTCTGTGCTCCTTGGCAATCTACATCCATATAGATACTCTGCAAATCACATTTAAGTGCCTGACAGAGGGTTCATTAACCACTTTCATAACTTTTCTCTACCGTTCCATTCTCTAATATCGCGCGGGAAGAAAGAACACCTAAATCGTTCCGTTTTCGATCTGATTTCTCTTCTTTTATTGGGATGGACATGCCTCCCTAAGTAGGTGCGTGCTAGCAAAATATTTCCACATTCAGAAGTAAAAGTCGGTGATTGAAACTTCGTAAACAGATCACGCCGCAATGAATAACGTCTTTCTTTGAACGATGTCCACCCCAATTCGTGCCACATTTCCGTGACGCTACCCCTCCCCCCCTCCCCCCCCCCCCCCGTAACGTGATAAAACAAAACGAGCTGCCCTTCTCTGAACATTATCAATGTCTTCCGTCAGTCCCACCTGGTGAGGGTCCCACAAGCGGCATCAGTACTCCAGGAGAGGAAGCACAAGTGTGATGTAGGCAGTCTCTTTGGTGGAGCTGGTGCATCTTCGAAGCGTTTTGCCAATGAAACGTAACCTTTGGTCCGGCTTCCCTACAATATTTTCTGTGTGTTCTCTCCAATGTGTACATTACTGACGTCACAATTAATCGCAGCATCATATAGGTTATTTTGTGTTTGCATGTGCACAACATTAGCATGGGAAGTCATGATTAAAAACAAGTTTGTTTTTATACGAAAAAATTATTGCCTCGCCTGTTTCTTCTATGAATACCGTAAAAACGAGGTGACTTGGAACAGTGGGGTGACTCGGCACCTTTTGACAGTGTTTTGATTTTTACTACATAGGCAACAGTGGGTGAACAAGACGGTGTTTTGCTGCTTGCTATCGTTTACGTGATAGTGTGCTGATGTCCTCAGGTTGAAGGAAACAACTTCTTATCAATCTAACAAGGAAAGTACTTGGGCTCGAACAAACACATATACGCCAAAATCGTATGAGAGATAATGTAAAAATCTCTTATTGCACTAGTGATACTCCCGCATCTGCAAAACTCTGCAGTCGTCCGTTAGAGGCCTCTGCGTGTGCCATGCCGCATTGCACTTTGACCTGTCGGTTCGCAAGTAGGGACGGTGCAGTGTGCCTCCGAAGTTGCGTTTTGTGATGTTATTTGTGTGGTGAAGCGTCAGATGGGGCGGCGATTCCTAATCAATCCTGTTAATGTATTGCGATTAGTTGAGATGAAGTTACGAAGAACCCTTCTTCGTGAAGATGGTATTAGTGTAGAAGATGAATAATTTGCATGCTTTCTCGTATCAGTTATGGTACAGAAATATGAGCATAAGTTAGATACTGTTGTTACAAACTCATAATAATGACAATAGGGATGATAATGACGAACAACTCAATGTGAGCGGTAGTTCTACGGTAAGTGCGGGAAGAGGCGATGGAAGCAGTGGTAGTGAATACCAACAGTCTTTCGGGAAGAAGGTTAAAATTGTAACTATCATCACGGATTTTGATGACAATTCGCTAGAGAACATGTACGATGATTATTACATAACTCATAGTTAAGATATCTCCATTACGTATTGCGTCTACAATTACATCTACAGAGCAATCTAGAGCATGGTTGCAGAGCTTTGCAGAAAAACGACACCCACCAGCACATTGAGGTGTACGTAGAGATCCTGTAACTAAACGTTCATACAGATATGTTTGTTCGAGCCCATGTACTTTCCTTGTAAGCACTACTTTTAAATATTTGAAAATTGTCAAGATATTAACAAAAAAATGATACTGAAATAGGAAGGCCTGCTGGTTGTTATGGATTAATAGTGGAAATGTGATTAATGTTTAAATAAGATCCCCACTTCTATCTTCAATAATAACCTCATAAAGATACTAATTTAAACCACTATTTTCGACTGAAAGTTTCGATTTTCAAAATGATAGCAAACTTGGGGTGACGTGGGGCATGTTTTTGATTGTCAGAAACCTGTCATTAGACTTAACTAAAGAGAGTTGTATGCACAAAATCGCATTAAAATGAAGTAGGTGGTGTTTCTTATACACCTTGGAGTCATTACTAGTCACGGTCTGCACGGCCACTACGGTCGGGGATTCGAATCCCCCCTAGGGCATGGATATTTGTGCCGTCCTTAGTATAAGGTAGTTGATAAGTATTTGTAAGTTTAGGGACTGATGACCCCGTAGTTAAGTCCCATAAGCTTAACAAACATTTGAACATTTTAGTCATTGCTAATATTTGTTTATTTTTTATCGTTAGGTTAAGAGGTTCTGAAAACATCCCAAGGGAAAATATTGGCCTAAAAGATTCCAAAGTGAAAAATTCATTTATGAGTATGTCTCAGATGAAATCAGACATTTATGTTTTTCAAAATTAAGAAGACATTCAAGAAGTTTCTATTTCACAAGTTCTGTGCAAACTTGTTCCCCTCTTTGTACGACGTGGTCGTTACAAGTTAATGTCAAAAAATCTAATTACTGTAATTAAAATTAATATGAAACAATTCATTTCTGTACTTTTATATGTGAAACACTATTTTAAGACAATAGATATCATAACAATTTATTTGATTCTTTTTTTAACTTTAAACATTTGTTCTAATTTGAATATATCATAATTTTGATTATTTCATCTTAAAATACACTACTCGCAACCTTTGGTTTTTTTTTTTTTTTTTTTTTTTTTTTTTTTTTTTTTTTTTTTTGCTTATGTTTTTACAGCTTCCCTGGTTTTCTCAGAAATTTGAATAGAATAGAACCTGTGGAACCTTTCAGATTCTCCTCGTTACTTTCAGCGAGCTTGCCCACCAACGAGCACAGATTATGCTGCCCACTCACCTTGTATTTTGTGACCAATTTTGATAAACATTTTTAATTTAGGATACAATTTATTTTATTACTGACTAGCTGAGCCGACCCGGCTTTGCACGGATAATATTTAAACTTCTTTAACCCGAGAACTGCAAGGACGTATCGTGACGTGGTTTGTTTCAATTTCAAGTATAGAATTATAGAACTCAGACGTTTTTTTTAGAAAAGGCCACAAGATCACTTGTCTAACTTTTACAGATCTCCCACAATCATTATATGTGTAGTTTGAAGTCATCATGCGCCAGTGCTTTGGAAGAGAAAAATGATAAATGTGGTTCACTCGTAAAAGTTAGACACTTGCTCTCGAGTATTTTTTTTATAGATCTTTGTGAGTTCTGCAAGTCTATACTACGAACACTGGTCTAGCTCTCATAGTTTAGGCTCCAGAGTTGACTAAAGTGCAGAAGCGGTAAACGATTCTACGTTAGTATTCTTATTTTAGTTGTTTCACATATTCGTATTGACATCAAACATAGCCTAAGATTATCCCAGGATTCTAAAGATGAAATTAAAAGAAACCGCATGACGATACATGCAGTACATTCAGTACTCCTCAAATACATTCAGTACTCTTCAAATTAAAAAAAAAAAAAAAAAGTTCAAATGTTTGTGGAGCTTATGGGACTCAACTACGGGGTCATCAGTCCCTAAACTGACAAACTACTTAGCTATGAACTAGCTAATACTAAGCACGGCACAAATATCCATGCCCGAGGGGGGATTCGAACCCCCGACCGCAGTGGCCGTGCAGACCGTGACTGGAGCGCCGCAGAGCGCTCGGCCACCGCGGCCGGCACTCCTCAAATTAAAAACAGTTAAAGGGACAGACAGAGGAAAAATGTACTTCTATTTTATACAGTAGTTTCATTTGCTATCCTTAGCTGGAATATGTAATTATTTAAGGCAAAAATAGATTGTCAACAAAAAACGCTGCCTTAAAATATGTGAAAAAGGAATTAATAGACAGCCAACTGAATAAACTACTCTGTGCTGGCAGCTGTGGTCGATTGGCGCTCGGCCGCCATGTTGGTTGGGTGTCGCGCTCTCAGCCGGCTTCATTTCACGATCATTGTAAGGCCTCTATGTTATTCTGTGCTCTCTGGTGCCAACGCAGCGATAATTATAGCTACGTTGCGACTTAATACAGGCGTTCTGTTTTAAACCTCCGGTGGTTACTTGTTGCAAAAATGTTCAAATGTTTGTAAATCTATCGGACTCAACTACGTGGTTATTTGTCCGTAACTTATAAACAACTTATTACTAAGGTAAACTGAATTCGACCTCGGGGAGGATCAGGTTTGGTTTTAGGAGTAATGTAAGAACACGGGAGGCAATACTCACATTACGACTTATCTTATAAAATAGGTTAAGGAAAAGGAAACCTACGTTTTTAGCGTTTGTCGATTTGGACAAAGCTTTTGACAATGTCGACTGGAATACACTCTTCCAAATTCTGAAGGTAACAGGGGTAAAATATAGGGAGCGAAGAGTTATATTCAACCTATACAAAAACCAGACAGCGGTTATTAGAGTCGAAGGGCAAGAAAGGGACGCAGAGGTCGGGAAGGGAGTAAGACTGGGTTGTAGCCTTTCCCCAATGTTGTTCAATCTGTACATTGAGCAAGCAGTGAAGGAATGGAAGGAGAAATTTGGAGAGGGCATTAAAGTGCAGGGAAAAGAAATAAAAACATTGCGTTATGCCGATGACATAGTAATTCTGTCAGAGACCGCAAAAAATCTGGAAGAGCAGTTGAATGGAATGGACAGTGTCTTGAAAGGAAGATAAAAGATGAACATTAACAAGAGTAAAACGAAGGTAGTGGAATGCAATGTCAGAAAATCAGGCGGTGATGAAGGAATTAGATTAGGTAATGAGACAATAAAAGTAGTAGATGAATTTTGTTATTTGGGTAGCAAGATAACTTCTGATGGCCGAAGTAAAGAAGATATAAAATGCAGTATGGCTATGGGAAGAAAAGCGTTTCTAAAGAAGCGAAACTTGTTAACATCTAATATTAATTTAAATGTTAGGAAGTCCTTTCTGAAAGTATTTGTCTGGAGTGTAGCATTGTGTGGGAGTGAAACGTGGACGAAAAGGAGTTCAGATAAAAAGATGATAGAAGCTTTTGAAATGTGGTGCTACAGACGAATGATGAAAATTAGTTGGGTAGATCACGTAACTAATGAGGAGGTGCTTAACCGAATCGGGGAGAAAAGGAGTTTCTGGCATATACTGACTAAGAGAAGGGATAGATTGGTTGGACACATTCTGAGACATCAAGGAATTGTCAACTTAGCATTAGAAGGAAGCGTGTGGGGTAAAAATCGTAGAGGGAGACTGAGGGACGAATATAGTAAGCAGATTCAAAAGGATATAGGTTGCCGAACGTATTCTCAGATGAAGAGACTTGCACAGGACAGGGTAGCGTGGAGAGCTGCATCAAACCAGTCTGCGGACTGAAGACCACAACAACAACACAAACTGACCTAAGGACAACACAAACACCCATGCCCAAGGGGGGCTCGAACCCCCGACGGCGAACGGCCGCGCGCG
Source organism: Locusta migratoria (assembly GCA_026315105.1). Classification (NCBI taxonomy): domain Eukaryota; kingdom Metazoa; phylum Arthropoda; class Insecta; order Orthoptera; family Acrididae; genus Locusta; species Locusta migratoria. The sequence continues at coordinate 116,087,449 of CM048750.1, read as the reverse complement.
CCGCAACACGGCGCCCCAGTACGCACGGCTAATCCGCCGCGGCTGACTTGTTACAGGGAGATAAAAAAAGAAACCGAAAAAATGCTATGAGGTGCCGTAAACGCCGTTCCGGACGAAATTAAGTCCCAGTAATAAGCATCCACCGTAAGATCTTAACTTCTCCATAACACGAGCCCTCGTAATTGTTTTACGTCGTAGATGAAAGAGTAATGAAAACAAACGAAGAAGGTTGGTGAATGGGGCAGCGTTACGAGCAGTCTCGCATAATTCTGGTTGCCGGACAATTTAGCCGGTCGTAAAAGATTAGGGAAATTTTGTGGCGGATTGTTTTGCGGAGTAGTAATGTTCGACGCAGTTTGGGCCTGAAAGAAACTACCGCCGGCCACGGGACTGTACACACAGGAATACAGGCGCTGGCGGCTATTATGACTCATATCCCCTATCTCAATGAGTCGTTTCACGCTGAATGAATTCAGATCGACCGTGAAGGAAATGCGGAAAGAGATTTGTGTTCGCGACGGCTGTAGCCAACGCACCGTAAGCCAGTGCGACAACAGATTGACGGCTGACATATTCCTTTCCCGGAAAGCGTCGGCCACGAATGTGAGGAATACTGCGCGTTAACTGCGACACAATGCACGTCGGGCCCTGTGTTATGATCACGTAAACGTCAGCCCATTAAGTGACGAAGGTTAGCAGTCGACGCTGGAGGAAGCTGCGTGTCGTAGAACAGGGGTGGGCAAACTGTTCCGTTTGAGGGCCCGTTACGTGGCTTCTTAGGTATGCGGCTGCCCGCAGCCAAGCCGTACCTAGGGTGTGAAACAGGGGCGAAGATATTCTTCTGTGGGGGCCAGGTTATCTTCTTAGGGGGAGGGGGGGCAAGGCGATGAGTATTCAAACTACAAGTAGTTCATTCAAATAACTAACCAAAATATCTAAACTGCGAAGCCGTTTCGAAGTTTAATATTGGAATTTAGATTGCATTATAAGCGACTAAAAAGTAAAAAATAAAATAAAAATGTTGGTATCGCAGTTGTTGTTTGATCTTATGTAAAATATGAATAAAACGTTAGTCTGTTTTGTCGTACATCGCGAGCATAAATTAGTATTAAATGTTTTGAAATGTCTAATGTTCACAGTTTTTCCCACAGAAGTATATTATTTGAAACAAGGAGGTTTCATGCCCTCTTAACTTTCATGCGTTTAAATAACTGTCTTTCTGGTACATGTTTGATATAGTACACTTCTGTGAACAAATACAGACCTTCCAGATAGGTGAACTGTGATTTATTTATTAACAAAATTATTGGCTCCGCAATATGGCTACAACGGTTTCACTTCTGTAGCGTTAAGGGCATCTCCCCCTATTCTAATCTCCTTGTTTGGTACATGTTTGATATAGTACACTTCTGTGAACAAATACAGACCTTCCAGATAGGTGAACTGTGATTTATTTATTAACAAAATTATTGGCTCCGCAATATGGCTACAACGGTTTCACTTCTGTAGCGTTAAGGGCATCTCCCCCTATTCTAATCTCCTTGTTTCAAATAATATACTACTGTGGGAAAAAACTGTGAACATTAGACATTTCAAAACAATTTCAAAACTCATCGCCTTGCCCCCCCCCCCCCTCCCTAAGAAGATAACCTGGCCCCCACAGAAGAATATCTTCGCCCCTGTACGGGCAGCCGCATACTTAAGAACCCACGTAACGGGCCATCAAACGGAACAAAAATGTTCAAATGTTTGTTAAGCTTATGGGACTTAACTACGGGGTCATCAGTCCCTAAACTTACAAACTACTTACGAACTACCTTATACTAAGGTCGGCACAAATATCCATGCCCGAGGGGGATTCAAACCCCCGACCGTAGTGGCCGTGCAGACCGTGACTGGAGCGCCTCAGTCCCCGCGGCCACCGCGGCCGGCTCAAACGGAACAGTTTACCCACCCCTGTTCTACGACACGCAGCTTGCTCCATTTCATAATATTGCATTATAAGCGACTAAAAAGTAAAAAATAAAAGAAAAATGTTGGTATCGCAGTTGTTGTTTGATCTTATGTAAAATATGAATAAAACGTTAGTCTGTTTTGTCGTACACCGCGAGCATAAATTGGTATTAAATTGTTTTGAAATGTCTAATGTTCACAGTTTTTCCCACAGAAGTATATTATTTGAAACAAAGAGGTTAATATAGGGGAAGAGGCCCTTAACGCTACAGAAGTGAAACCGTTGTAGCCATATTGCGGAGCCAATAATTTTGTTAATAAATAAATCACAGTTCACCTATCTGGAAGGTATTCGTTCACAGAAGTGTACTATATCCAACATGTACCAGAAAGACAGTTATTTAAATGCATGAAAGTTAACAGGGCATGAACCACAAAGTGTTTTAATCTGAATCATATTTCGTTGACTCCGCGAACTGGCTTTAATCGACAGATAAGCTCTTCATAGTAGCGCCGTATCCCCTTATTTTAACCTCCTTCATTTTAAAGTACATACTCTGCTCTGATTGTCGGTTCAGTACATTAACACTATGCGAGTAAGTTTATCGAATAGTTTTCACGGAGAAACAGCATTCTACTAAAAATGTTCAAATGTTTGTAATTCTTTGGGACCAAACTACTTTGGTCATAAGTCCCTAGGCTTATAAACTGCTTAACTTAAGTTAAACTAACCTAAGGACAACACACACATCCATGCCCGACAGGATACGAAATTCCGACGCGGGAGACCTCGCGATCCGCAACGTGGCGCTCCAGACTAGAACTCCTAAAAACACAGGCTGGCGCATCCGCCATTTTCATTCCTTACGAATTCTGAACAGAACATGTACATTATGCAAACAGTGTTCTTTTGTTCAGGTTTAGTGCAATATTTTAGAAGTGTACGGCATAGGGCCTTAGATCGTGCTACTTTGGGCTTGCATTCCGCTCTTGTTTACATCGTTATGTGTATTAGACACAAAAATCTCGCGTTTTCATTACTTATTGCTGCTTTTCTTTGCTGTCCGAATAAAGGAAAAAAGCGCAAGAAACATAAACATTTATGAGATAAAAATCGCGTACTACATTTAATTTTGCCGAAACTGGTCATCTAGATAAAACTTTTAAGCGATCTTAGCTTGTATTTGAATAATGACTGTCAATATGCAAGGTTTGTTCGCCGACTTCCAATAAGTGTGTCTGCTGTGACAAATACACCACATCGGATTTTTGTACTCACAGTGCTGAATGTACTTATATTACGTTATTGAGAAAGTTTCAGAATCTATTACAAACACTAAAACGAAAACGAATATTAGTGTGTTGGCAACAACCGTTCAATGCTATTTGCAAACTTAATCGCATAGAACGAGGGGAATAATTCTTTGTGTTGGTGATGAAATAAATAAATAATTCTATTCCTTCTCTAAGGTTGACACGTTTTTGTATGAAACAGTACCCTTGTCTTGTCAGTAATTTAATAACGCTTGTAAATCAAACAATTCGTTCTCAACATTAGCACACTACGCCGCCGCAGCCGTAAGTAATATTTCCCCAGTATTCTGAGTCAGTTATGTTATAGTCTCTGATATATAAGCGTCAATATTGGCATTTACTAATAAGAACTTGAATTGAGGGTGTATTATGTGATAAAACATCAGGTACTACTCTCTCAAATTGGATACTACAAGTTATGACGCTAAAACTTCGAAATACCACAAATAGCATTCAACGGTAGTTGCCTGTAGCAGCACAGTACGCTGCCACAGCCGTAACTAAACTTTTTGCCCAGTATATTTATATTTTCCGTTTTAGTGTTTGTAATACTTTCTCGCAATAACGTAGTAGAAGTATCTTAAACAATTTGTGCAATGTCAGTACAAAAAATTTTGATGTGGTGTATTTTTCAATGTACTATACAAGGCACACATATTGGGCTCTAAAAATGTACGTTCTGGGATGTTTTGCTGTGTTATGATGTTTTGCGGCTGCTAACTCCCTACAGGCAGTTTCTCTATTAAGACGCAGTACTTTTCAAAAGAGCTAAACAAAAACTTAAAATCGAATATAACAGGCGATTTTTACTATTACAATAATAAATAATATTTACTTACAATGCATAACTGTGTGGTTTTCCAGGTTCCCAGTTTTTGCACCGACAGTTAATCATCCATTCTCTTCTTCTCTCAGAATCTCTCGGAAAACTAAACATTCTGTAGCCACCTCTGGAATGATTTAAGCAGTTTGTGGCAACACAACCACCCATAATGTCGTGCTAAAGTGCCTTGGAGCAAATCCTATAGTACCGCAGTATGTTTTAACTTACGAGCTACAGGAATGAAAATGGCGGATGCGTCAGCTTGTACTTATAGGAGCCTTACTCCAGACCGCTCGGCATCATTCTACTGCTCCCCAAGATGGCGGTCGGGCTTCAACCACAGACATATACTAAACTGACAAAGTTGCCTCTGTGACTGAAGCCTAATGCCGCCACCTTTCCTCACCTCACGACAAAAAGTTTCCGTACGCCACTACTATGATCTTCTAACACGATATGACGTTGTAAGCTATACCGATTGGTGTGAACATTATTTGCATTTGAGCTGCTACTTTCGCAGTAGCTGAATTTAACACATACACTGTCAAATCGTGTTATGAGAAGAACGTGCTACGTTCGGTTAAATTTTACATACCCTACCATCCTGGTGGCCTCGAGTGATTGTGTTGCCAATCATGTGACGTTGGCGTTAGCCAATCTCATAGCAATGCAAATGTTTTGTTATGAAATCTTCGTTTTTACGAGGGCAGTTACTTTTACTGAGTGAAAGCGGGTACATTCAAGAACCTGTCTACCGTATTGTAGGAACAGCATTATTATTTAATTCATCGCTCTATGTCGATTTCTAAAAATATTACATGGGAAAGACTTTCCAGCGTTTTGTTGATATTGCCAACATAATCAAGTGAGGCCGCTGGGATGGCAGGTAAAATTTTACAGTTACGTACTGGTACGGTTAAAGCGGACTGCAGGTATCTGAAAATCAATAAGAATAATAAAGGTTTATGTTATACACGACGAATAGCACATTTATAACGTCATACTTTAAAAGAAACACCGAAGCTAGTCGAAACTGGTAACAGATCAATAAAAACAGGAAACGTGACTGAGTAGTGTAGGCCTGTGTGTCAAAACAGACGGTAGATTCCGTAAGAACTCTCAAAAGATTAAGGATACGTGTTATCCACGATAACAACACTTTTATAATGACAATATTACTGAAAGAAAATCCGAAGTTGAATGAAACTGGTAACATATTAATAACAAAAATCAATGCAACTCATTAGGTACTATATGTGTCAAAGCTTACTCCAGCTGAAAAAAATTACAGCCACATACAACACACGAATTACCCATATTTCAAAACTCTAAGGACAGTGTAGTTATGTCATTACATCCGTATATTTTACGACTGTTTTCTGTAATAACACACGCGACTGCTCACACGTTTATAGTATAGAAAGATGGCGGCGAGACTTCACTGACACCAATAATACTGTATACTGCATTGCCAGTCTAGTAATATATGTCTGTGGTTTATCGTAAAACTGATGACACATTAGGACACAAGGCGTTATGGATAGCAGTTTCAACTGGCACCGGGAGACCTGATTGGTTGTTGGTAGGGGCCAATGAGATGTTGCATATTTCTTAACCGGAGATTCGATCGCTACGCGCCCTTATGTACTAAAAAAAGAAAAATAATTCTTGTTTAACCTATACCTAACCTAACTTTCACTTAAAAATGATATGTAGCGTAGCCTTAAGAAGATTAGGTATAGGTTAAAGAAGAAGTTATTTTATTTTATTTTATTTTTAATAGTATGTGAGGCGCGTAGCGCCTTTATCTCCGGTTAAGAAATATGCAGCATCTCATTGGCTCCTACCAACAACCAATCAGGAATCCTGGTGCCAGTTGAAACTGCTACGCATAACGCCTCGTCATTAGGACATACAGTACATCGCAAACCAACGAATAAGAATCTATATTTACATGCCAGCAGCTTCCATCAGTCTTCAACCAAAGGGGTCCTTAGAACATTGGTGCACAGAGCACACTATATCTGAAGATGAGAACTTGCAAGAAGAGACCACACCTCAAGAGCATATTTAAAGCGAATGGATATTCCCAGCAACAAATTCGCAGATTATACAATGTGAATCTGAAAATGCAGGTAACTGACCTGAAGTAGGAAGACCATTATTCCTTCAGATTAAGAACGCTCTTTCCTTACGTAGATCTATTTTCTCAAATGTAGGCCTCATAAAAACATCAAGTTAAGGTGATTTTCCAGCCTCCTAAGAATACTGAAGCCTTATTCGGGTATGTGATGATTTATTTGTTGTTTCACAAGTGTGGTGTACATCACATTCCATGCGGAAGTTGCGAAAATTCATAAATATTCGTACTGAGAATATGTTCAGTTTTCGAGAAAAGTTAAGGCCCAAGACCAATTAAAAGGAAAAATTGCAGGTGGTAGATGCTCTTTATATGTATTTAATAAAAGACGTCTTGTTGTACACCACAAGCTGCATTCAGACTTATATATTTGTCGGACCGGTGCTGCGCCTGTAGCCGATCCTTAGGTGGCATATCAGGTCAACTCGATTAATAAAAATGGGGAAAATAAAAATTATATTTGATGTATCATTAATATGAGTATGGGACTGCGGATGGTCTAAATTCTTTAAATTGTAAGGAACCAACACTGGTTTTCCTAAAAATTTAATGTATTTCACAAACCAATGTCAGTCTTACATTAAAGCTGTCTTCAGAGCCCTATCCATTTTATCTATTGGTGCAATATGTCAGGTTCCTGGTCGTGGATTTCTAAACTTCTCATACTCTAGCGACTGCAACAGTAACAATAAGGTTCAAAATCCCATCACTGACGTTGTCGTACCAGTCGGGAAAATCATTGTAGCTCCTTTTTGCCCCATGATTATTCTCCACCATAAGTGTTAATTCGCTTACCATTAAAAGTGACACGGCCATTTCGGACAGAAGCTTTAATTATCATAGTCCCATAAATTTCAACTTTCGACGGGGATGACAATTATGCATTCGGAAACAATGTTACATTACGAACGTCGCTTTTTGTGGCATATACTAAAATCGCGCAAATAGTGAACATACCGATTCAATATTAGTGTCATAGGAGCGTTTTTCCAAAACTGGATAAATGCAACAGATACAGTTTGCGTAAAATGAGTTTTATTTTCACCTCTCGTAGATACGTTGAAGCATTTGATTTTTTACATGACTGATAGATCTCACTGGTATTAATAAAGCGATGCAATGAAATACATTGAATTTCAATTTTTGTAACAGTATTTTAAGGCGTGAAGTTTCCAGTATTTTTTCTTCAAAAGTTCATAAATGATTATATTTATTGCTGGTATCAATTGTGATACCTTCTTTAATTCCATATTCTTTCTCAGAACTAATTTTTATGTGCTGTAGTAATTATTATACGCCTACATTGTTGTAAAATACATATTTTTGGTAATATTATTATATGTAGCATTTTTTAAATTTACAGTTTTTTACTTTATTGAGTATACAAACAACAATTAATAATAAAAATACAGTGGCATAAACATTATTAGCATTAATAATCATTTTAACATAACTGTTTAACATATATATTTATTATCAATACTACATGTAGAATGAAATGAAAAACACAAAAGTATTGCATTTTACAATCACTTTATTATTGTCATGCTCTCCCTCTTACATTTATACATTATTCGTGTAGGACATGTTTGTAAACTCTGTGTCATCAGAAAATTCAAATAGCAAGGCAGACACATCAGTCTTCTTTTCTTTGCTTACGATATTTTGTTTGGGTAAAAGAGTCGATGTTAGTACTGTTGGGTGGCATGGTTTCTTTCATCTCAGAGTGTCAACTTGTTCAAATCAAATGTATGTAAAACTGTTGTTGGACCAAACTGTTGTGGTCATCAGTCCCTAGACTTACAAACTACTAAACTTATGGTAAGGACAACACACACGCCCATGCCCGAGGGAGGATTCGAACCTGCAGCGGGACGGCCGTCCAGACCGTAGCCAAGCCTTAGTCCACGCGGCCATGTCAACTTGTACTGTATCTTCAGAGTATGTATCACTTATTGCCACTATCAATTTTCTTTGCTTTCTCTTATGAGATGACACATTGGCTGATCATTTTGACTGGTAGGTTGGATTTTAGTAATTTTTGTAGATTTTTACAGTCCAGTCTGTGTCTAGAACTTTGAGAGTATCATGCTCTTCCAAAACATCATAATATTCTTTATGAGGCAAGATACTATTGTTTTTCCTTTTTTTTCGTAAGACTTCAATTTCCATTTCCATTAAACCAACTTTACAAGTGGAGCTAGTATCGGTATGAGATGTCCTGAATGATAGGTTGAAATGTTTGTAAAATACATGCTTGTATTTTGTCTAGGAGCTTTATTTCGGTCCTAATTCTTTCTGTCTTCACAGAATATTTCAAAATTTTATTCACCGTGAGATCTGAAGGCAAATAGCCTCTCGTGGGCTTTCTCCTTCCCGGCGACTCTCTGCATAGGCCTATATGTTTTTTATATCATTATTAATGGCAATAATTGGCTCCTTATGATCCTTCCCTGTTCCGCAGCCTCTTCTCCTTTCCTTTGGTAACCATTCTCCTTCACGCGACCTGCCTGCTAGATTAAATACCCTATTCTTTGACATGGCAGATACTCCTTGGAAGTGGCAGCACAAACAGACACTACTGAATCATTCGCTTTTCTGTCACTGTTTCCCTTCCTTTTTTCATTCTGGCTGCTCCTACTCTGCCCCGAGGTGAAGAAACATCAAGAAAAAATTAAGAGGAACTGATCTTGATCCACTTTAATTAATGTCTTGTGCTGATGAAAATAGGAAACATCTTTATAGCAGAATTCAGCAGCTTTGCACTAATTTCTTTAGTTTTTGAAGGCGAAGCCTGAAGTCCGAGAGTGCATTTAAGGATAGCTTACTTTTACCATTTTTTCCTTTGTGTTTCGGATTGATGTAATCTCTTCTCGAATAAAGATTTTTCTCCATCAAAACATTCTTTGACCCGTATGCAGTTTTGAGAATCACAAAAATCACCAATCATAGTTCTTCCGTTTGCAATACTTCTTTTTGGACATGCACGTGAGTACTTGTAAAAAAAGTAAGCAGTGAATGTTCTGTAAACAATTAAGTCCGGTTACTACACTATTCCCGCCAGTAAATGTTGTTACAACAATGTCGACTTTTGCTGTAACTGTGAGAATGCATATAACCATGTCTTGTTAAAACCTTCTGATGTGAAGTGCTTGTACACACGAGATTACTCGCAGTGCTGCCAACGTCTCAAGCTCAAAGGAGGCAACCGGGACCCAAAATGTGCCTTTTCTGCATGAAGTATCTCACGGTAAAAAAAAAAAAAAAAAAAAAAAAAAAAAAAAAAAAGGTACAATTTTACTTACGGCAGCGATAGAGAAGTGTGCACACGGCAACGACCATAGAATACTCTTTGAAAGAATGAGGGGAATAATCTTTTACTTTGACCATGAAATAGATAATTAATGCGGTTTATGCTTTATGATTTCATGTGCTCTGCGATTGTCAAGCACTTCACTTCTGTGAAATATTTGTCTTTGCTGTTGTATGTACCATAACCATAACTACACAGTGTTAAAGGCAGCAATTAAATGTCTCATATTCTTCTCAATTTTTGAAAAAAATCTCTTTGTCCCTTCCTGAAAAATATTTGTCAAAATGTTCCACAATATGGGACAAATACCAGAGGTTGGCAACTCGACTTTTGTTAAAACTTTGTTCAGTAGTTGAAGTAAAAGGTCAACAACATTATGTCATTACCATGTCTAAGGCAATTTTGAAATTTTTTTGCATTGCACTCAACTTTTGTATTTTTAATGTATTTGATGCAAACAAGTAGAACATGAATCTGCAGAGATGGCAAATAAAACAAATATTAAAACATGTAATAGAATTTTTTTTTCATACATTACATACAATTCATCAAATCTCAGAACTTTATAAATGAGTGTTATCATTATTTTCCCCCGAGGTCGTAATATATCTTGTTATGAAAAAACGCTCCTCAGTGGCACTGGCGATTAAAAATATCTCTTTCCATGTGGCGAGATGGGAGTGAAAATGTTCTTTAATGTTAGATTGTCCCTTGTAATAATTATGACTGCTAAATATATGAGCTAGCGCATCGTGTTATAGACTCTTTATATTATCTACTATTTTTAGGCTCCGACAATCGAAGAATCTCATGCTTCACCTTCGCGAACATTCTATTTCTACTGCCCGACCTCAACTCATGCCTCCCAAGTTCTCGCGTGGTTGCTACTGACGTCGGACTGCTATCGGTGTGTAAGCGCCATATTTCTCACTTCCTACGTCACAGGACGTAGTTCAGACAGCACGCTCGTGCATCAGGTGCTGCTGGCAGCAAAGAACCAGAATACCGGAAGAGGTGACGCGCGATGCGGTTTAACGACTCGCATTCGAATCCAAGTACACATTGATACTGCTTCAAAGTCTGCTCTCCTTAACTGAATTTCATTATCTTCAGCAATACAATACTTCCTCTTGATCTCTCTTTCTACACGACTGTTGCAAAGAAGGTGAGCCATTGTCAATAATACTTGCAAAGACAGTAATTATTTATTCTTGAGTTTTTCCCGGCGTATTTGATAATCAAAATATCCACGGGTGTACTGCCGGTCTATAGTGTCCAACATTGGACACTATAGACCGGCAGTACACCCGTGGATATTTTGATTAGTGATTATTTAATTCGTTTTCATGTTAAAAGCGTTAAACCAGTCAAAGATCGCATTACTCATTTATTTATGACCATCTTCATATGCCTCTGGCTCGACTCCACGGAGAAGAGGTGAGGTTGTTCCGTGTAATGCACAGTTAAAATCACAATCACTATTTTAACAATTATTTTGTAATTTTCTCTTTCATTTGACGCTGTTTGGCCAAATATTGTGACAAAATCGATTTAATTTCAGCAAGGAAGGAGTGTAATTAACACGAAGAGGGTAATATCGTCTAGCTGCTAGTGTCTTCTTTCAGAATGGTCGCGTGTTCGAAGACGTTAAAATATTCAGTTGTTTGTAAATCTAGGGGCTTTAGTACTGACGTTCTCATTCGCTAGATTTACAAAGTACCTGAACTTTATACTAACAGAAGGACAACACACACCCATACCTGAGTGAGGACTCGAACCTCCGACGGGAGTGGCCGTGAAATCTGGACATGACGCCCCAGACCGCACGGTGTTTCCTGTGCGGCGCTGTTTTGATGTCAAGTGGGAGCATCAGAGTCATCCCATGTATTGATCAGTTGTGAATTGTTAAATATATAGAAAAATACCAGCTTTTGAAGTCCACACAGTGTTCTTCATTGCTTTGAGCTGTGAGATTTAGGAGCTAGTAAACTAAGGAAAGAGAAACCTATGTTTTTAGCATTTGTGGATCTCGAGAAAGCTTTTGACAATGTTGACTGGAATACACTTTTTCAGATTCTGAAGGTATCAGGGGTAAAATTTAGAGAGCAAAGACTTACATTCAACTTGTACAAAAACCAGACAGCAATTATTATAGTCGAAGGTAATGAAAGGGTCGCCAGTGTTTGGGAAGAGAGTAAGAGAGGGTTGTATGCTTTCCCCAATGTTGCTCAATCTGAACATTGAGCAAGCTCTGAAGGAATGCAAGGAGAAATTTGGAGAGGGAATTAAAGTTCAGGGAGAGGAAATAAAAACCTTGCGGTTTGCCGATTACATAGTAATTCTGACAGAGACAGCAAAGAACCTGGAATGGCAATTAAACGGAAAGGACAGTGTCTTGAAACGAAGGTATAATATGAACATTAACAAGAGTAAAATAAAGGTAATGGAATGTAGTGTAAGAAAATCAGGCGATGCTAAAGGAATTAGATTAGGTAATTAGACAATAATAGTAGTGGAGGAGTTTTGTTATTTGAGTAGCAAGGACTTATGATGGCCGAAGTAAAGAAGATATAAAATGCAGAATGGCTACGGGAAGAAGCAAAATTTGTTGACATCTTAGTTTAAATATTAGGAAGTTATTTCTGAAAGCATTTGCCTAGAGTATAGCATTGTATGGGAGTGAAAGGTGGACCTTAAGGACTTCAGACAAAAAGATGATAGAAGCTTTTGAAATCTGGTGCTACAGACGAATGATGAAGATTAGATGGGTAGATCACATAAGTAATGAGGAGGTTCTCAACAGAATGCTGACTAAGACAGGGGATAGGTTGACGGGACACATTCTGAGACATAAAAGAATTGTCAGCATTAAAAGGAAGTGTGTGGGGTAAAAATTGGAGAGGGAGACCGAGGGACGAATACAGTAAGCAGATTCAAAAGGATGTAGGTTGCTGTACGTAGTCTCGGATGAAGAGGCACGGACAAGGTAGCGTGGAGAGCTGCATCAAACCAATCTGCTGACTGACGACCACAACACACACCTCTTTAGAGACTCCTCTGATATATTTTATCAGTGCTAAGATGTAAATAATTATTTTACTTGTGCTAGTTCAGATAGGCAATTTTGAAATTTAAGACATTTATTTAAATCGTTCACCAGAATTGATCACAGCGGCTAAGTTCCTTGATTTTCTGTAAAAAATTGCTAACATTTCGCTGCACCACTGTGACGGTTAGCGATAACGTCAGAAAGGAATGATATGAACACTCTGGTGTCGATTGATTAAGTTTGCTAGCCGGACAATTTTCATTCAGTTTACCCTGAAATTAGACTGTAAAACGAAATTTATTCTAACACTTCACCGATATCACAGTCTTCTTAAAATTAAACCATGCTGAGTGTCGTAAATTGTCTCCAGCCCAGCGTCTGACTGAGATTTATCAGACCCACCATAACTTGGTTTTCAATTTGTTATGTGTGATTATTGAAATTTTTCCTTGGCTGAATGTTGTAGTGAGCCTCTTTCTCTAATAAAAGACATCAGAACTCTAGTTATTTCTACGCAACCCGACGTCACACACAGCTAAGACATTTCCGTCAACTTCATCGAGATGCGTGCACAAGACTTGCAGACACACTAAGAGAAAAAAAGAAGTAGTCCGGAAAAACCCGTTCAGTAACTGCCGGAGCCACATGGATTTGAAGATAGCCAGCAAATAGGCCGAAACCGGTGGTCATCATTTAAATAATGATTAATGCGATCTTTGATTGCTCGTCTAATTAATAAGTGCCAAAAGATCACTGTTGATCCCGAACGTGTTATCAAAATGTTAAATTGTCCATAAAATTATTTTTCCCGCATGTATTTCAGAAGGAATCTAAACTTTCGTAAGCAACATCTGTTCTGGTAGCCCAACTACTAGCGTCCTACCCCCAAGCAAGTTTTATGCAGCAGAAGAAATTTGCCGTTTAACATAAGCAACTAAAATCACCGTTGCTGTTGTGGACTTCAGTCCGCAGACTGTGTTCCACGTTACCCTGTCCTGTGCAAGCCTCTTCATCTGAGAATACGAACAGCAACCAACATCCATTCGAATCTGCTTACTGTATTCGTTCCTCGGTCTTCCTCTACAGTTTTTACCCCACACACTTCCTTCTAATGGTAAGTTGAAGATTACTTAATGTCTCAGAATGTGTCCTACTAACATATCCCTTCTCTTAATAAGGATATGACAGAAACTCGTTTTCTCCCCAATTATGTTGAGTATCTCCTTATTAGTTACGTGATCTACCCATCTAATCTTTGTCATTCGTCTGTGGAATCACATTTCAAAAACTTCTATTATCTTTTTGTCCACATTTCACTCCCATACAATGTTACACTCCAGACAAATTCTTTCAGAAAGGACTTCCTAACATTTAAATTAATCCTGGATGTCAACAATTGTCTTTCTTCATAAACGCTTTTCTTCCCATAGCCCTTCTCCATTTTATATCTTCTTTACTCTGGCCATCAGACGTTACCTTGCTACCTAAATAACAAAACTCATACACTAGGCCTACTTTTATTGTCTCATTGCCTAATCTAATTCCTTCAGCATCTCCTGATATTCTGACACTACATTCCATTACCTTTGTTTTACTCTTGTTAATGTTCATCTTATACCTTATACCTTATGCGGTCCATTTCGTTTAATTGCTCTTGCAGATCTTCTGCTGTCTCTGACAGAATTACTATGTCGTGAGAAAAACCGCAAGATTTTTATTCCCTCTCCCTAGACTTTAATTCCCTCTCCACATTCCCCTTGCATTCCTTCACAGCTTGCTCAATGTATAGATTGGACGATATTGGGGAAAGGCTACAACCCTGTCTTACTCCATTCCCAACCACTGCGACCCTTTCTTGCCCTTCGACTCTAATAATTGCTACCTGGTTTTTGTACAAGTTGATCATAACTCTTCGCTCCATATATTTTACCTCTGCTACCTTCAGAATCTGAAAAACGTATTCCAGTCAAAGTTGTCAAAAGCTCTCTCCAGATACACAAATGCTAAAAACGTTGGTATCCTTTTCCTTAACCTATCTTCTAAAATAATCGTAATGTATTGCCTTGCATGTTCCTACATTTATCCTAAATCCAAACTGAACTTCCCCAAGTTCGGATTGCACCAGTTTTTGCATTCGTATTCCTTCATCTTTCATGTTTTCCTTCTTTGCTTAATACTGGTTTTCTATCTAACTGCCATGGATAGAACTGCTTCGGACGTATCATTAACTTAGAAATGCCTTAATGTGCTAAACATTTACTTCAAGTATGTAAGTGCGAAAAGTTTAGGAATGGTTTGAATTTGTGCGTAAAGAAAACGCGGGAATGGCCGCGCGGTCTGAGGCGCCATGCCACGGATTGCACGGCCGCTCCCGTCGGAGGTTAGAGTCCTCCCACGGGCATGGGTGTGCTTGTTGTCCTTGGTGTAAATTAGTTTATGTAGTTTGAAAGTCTAGGGAAAGATGATCTAAGCAATTTGATCTGTTACATTAATAAACATTTGTGTTCAAAGTTTCTTGGAAATCGCTAAGTGCTCACATTACGAAACAATGAATGAATGTAGGGTAACTGGCGCTCCGTTTTAAGCAAAAGGTAGTTTTTCAGTCATCTCAATGTATATGACGTCACATCTCAAGAACTAATGGTAAGTGTCGTACCATTATACAGGATGTTACAAAAAGGCACGGCCAAACTTTCAGGAAGAAAGAAAATATGTTATGTGGACATGTGTCCGGAAACGCTTAATTTCCATGTTAGAGCTCAGTTTATTACTTCTCGTCAAATCACAGTTGGGACATTCTGCATGGGTGTATTTTGTTTACTTGCCACAGAAATGTATTGATAACTACTCGGAAGTCCAGAAACAAGGTTCCAATTTGAGCTCTCACAAAGTGATTCGAAATAAACGTGGAGTCCAAATAACATAGTGATGCTATGAAAGTCAGGGGTGGTTAAAAGGATCAGTACTTATAACTTCCTAGGAGGAGATAATCAAATACGGCCTGATTATTCACTGCAGAAAATTTATCAGCACGTTGACAGTAGGCCGACGGTTGTTAATCTCTGCTGCTATGTTAATAACAGCGTAGGCGGTCACTTTTTATAAGAAACATTGATTTCCGATCGATTTTGGGCAATCAGTGCGCTTCTTTGGACGATATGAGTGACATTATGTGTTCAGACCCGGAATGCTGAAAGGATTCTTAACACAAATACTATTATTGTGTAGCTGGTTGCTGTTTTTTATGTTTTTGGTCCACTTGAGGTTACACTAAAAGTGGGCCTTTGTGATCGCCTTTAACAACTCTAAATTTAAATGAAAACAATGGCGTAACCCTTCCTTCATCACAAAAATTGAATAAACGACTTTGTAGAGGAGAAAATGCTCTACAACTTCGCTCTGTAATTTTTTCCCACATATCGCACTGTTTCAGAGGCATTTGCAATAATAACACTTTCACTTGATTATACTTAAACCAAACAGGCATAGATAATAAACTTTAAAAACAGAACCAATTACCACAGCAAACAGTTTACAATATTTTAACGGAAAAAGATAATTAAAACATGGAAAATATATTAAAATAATAGTTTAAAGAGACAAAAAAAGTTGTTTGTCGGAGTTTGAAATATTAAATAAATTTGGCTGTGTGTTAAAATGCGGTCAGAAAGAATATTATCCTGTGTGTGGTTGAGTCGTTGTGTTGAGTGCCTAGATATTATCACAATCAATGAGGTTAGAATATCCTTGATCACAATAGTAGATTCATAATCGTATCGTCCATAGTCGTTTTAAGAGCAGAACTGATTTACAATATGATTTGTTCAAAAGGAATTCATTATTATTAAATCGGTGTGATCGGCGCAGAATTTCTCGAGTGTTCCTTTAACTGTTTAGCGGCTTTCGGACATTTTATTATATTCATAGCTATAAGTGATTTTTACATTGTTGGAGACTACGTACTACATCTCCTTGTAAACATCTTTTCATCCTTGTTTTCTTTAATTTTATGTTATTTACATTTTTATTATTATTATTTCATGAAAATCATAAAGCTACAGGAAAACCTGCCGTAAAATACGCTAGTGCGATGTTTTCGAATGTTTGTAAATCTATCGGACCAAACTGAGTGGTCATCAGTCCGTAGCTTACAAACTACTTAAACCTAGGTATACTAACCTAAGGACAACACACACATCCATGCCCCAGGGAGGACTCGAACCTCCACGGCGAGCAACCGCGCGCTCCGCAGCAAGACGCTTTAGACCGCTCGGCTACTCCACCGCGGCAGTGCGATGTTTTACCTGCAGTTGAGACAGTTTCTGACCAGAGACAAAATATTAAGTGTTCACTATGTTAAACAAAATCAATGGAGGACACCATTAGAATATATAGTATGCAATCGTTTTCTCTTTATCTCCTCATGTTGGTCTTCGGACTTGGTGGCCGTTTCCGCCGGAGTTTCGAGTCCTCCCTCGAACGCGCGCGCGCGCGCGCGCGCGCGCGTGTGTGTGTGTGTTTGTTGCCTTTAATGTAAGGTAGTTTAAGTAGTTTGTAAGCCAGGGACTGATGACCATAGCAGTTTGGTGCAATAGGCTTACAAACATTTGAACATTTTATCTCTTCATGAGACGATTTAAGACATTTCGCAGACAAGAGAAACCATGTGCACTTGTTGTTGCACCCTCTCGGGTCGGTCTCTTCCATTTCCTTTAATTGTCTGTCCATCCCGCGAGACGAAGTCATACACGCAGGGGAACTGCCCCAGACACCGGAGCCTTGACCCTGTGGTTCGCCAGCTACCGGTCGATATTCGCGATTCATTGCGCAACCACTTGTAAGCACTGGCCGCGTGGGCCAGCAGGTCACGTTGCCCTAGGTCCGTACAAGGACAGTCCCAGCAGCCGACTAACAAAACGATGCTCCCTCCGACTCTTCATTTTTACCTTTACGGTTTGTCTGCGGTTGCTGCTGTTTGCTGTCGCTTTCTGCCTGGTTTAGAGGCGTTGGCAGTGCAATGCTTCAGTCTGTTACGTCATGTTGCGATTTAATTACACACTACTGAGCACCCAAAATGCAGCACGGGTCGAAGTACGTATGCAAAGAAGGGTAAATTTGCGACATACTCTTGCGGCGACGAGAGATGCACACGAAAGCAACTTCAGACCGGACCAAAGTTGTATATAGGGTGTTACAAAAAGGTACGGCCAAACTTTCAGGAAACATTCCTCACACACAAAGAAATAAAATATGTTATGCGGACACGTGTCCGGAAACGCTCAATTTCCATGTTAGGGTTCATTTTATTACTTCTCTTCAAATCACAATGATGGAATGGAAACACACAGCAACAGAACGTACCAGCGTGACTTCATACACTTTGTCCTCCGTTAGCGAGGATACATGCATCCACCCTCCGTCGCATGGAATCCCTGATGCGCTGATGCAGCCCTGGAGAATGGCGTATTGTATCATAGCCGTCCACATTACGAGCACGAAGAGTCTCTACATTTGTACAGGGGTTGCGTAGACTAGAGCTTTCAAATGCCCACATAAATGAAAGTTAACAGGGTTGAGGTCAGGAAAGCGTTGAGGCCACGGAATTGGTCCGCCTCTATCAATCCATCGGTCACCGAATCTGTTGTTGAGAAGCTTACGAACACGTCGACTGAAATGTGCAGGAGCTCCATCGTGCATGTACCACATGTCGTGTCGTACTTGTAAAGGCACATGTTCTTGCAGCACGGGTAGAATATCCCGTACGAAATCATGATTGCATGCCCCAGTGAGCGTAGGTGGAAGAACATGAGGCCCAATCAAGACATCACCAACAATTCCTGCCCAAATGTCAAACGTTCACAGGAAATCTGTGTTGATGACGTGATTGCACAATTTCGTGCGTATTCTCGTCAGCCCACACATGTTGATTGTGAAAATTTACAATTTGATCACGTTGGAATGAAGCCTCATCCGTAAATAGAACATTTGCACTAAAATGAGGAGTGACACATTGTTGGATGAACCATTCGCAGAAGTGTACCCGTGGAGGCCAGTCAGCTGCTGATAGTGCCTGCACACGCTGTACATGGTACGGAAACAACTGGTTCTCCCGTAGCACTCTCCATACAGTGACGTGTCAACGTTACCTTGTACAGCAGCAACTTCTCTGACGCTTACATTACGGTTAACATCAACTGCACGAAGAATTGCCTCATTCATTGCAGGTGTCCTCGTCGTTCTAGGTCTTCCCCAGTCGCGAGTCATAGGCTGGAATGTTCCATGCTCCCTAAGACGCCGATCAATTGCTTCGAACGTCTTCCTGTCGGGACACCTTCGTTCTGGAAATCTGTCTCGATACAAACGTATCGTGCCATGGCTATTGCCCCGTGTTAAGCCATAAATCAAATGGGTATCTGCCAACTCCGCATTTGTAAACATTGCACTGACTGCAAAACCACGTTCGTTTGAGTAGAGCAACGAGTCGCATGTCAACACAAACACTGAAGTCTACATTACCTTCCTTCAACTGGGCCAACTGGCAGTGAATCGAGGAAGTACAGTACATACTAACGAAACAATTGGTATTTTGACAGTTGTCTGCACGAATTATTTCAATTTACATTTAAAGAGAAATACTAAAATGAGCTCTAACATGGAAATTAAGCGTTTCCGGACACTTGCCCATATAACATATTTTCTTTCTTTGTGTGTGAGGAATGTTTCGTGAAAGTTTGGCCGTACCTTTTTGTAACACCCTGTATATTATTAATCGTGGCTGTTTCAAAGATACTAATCCGTGTCATGGAAGTCCATAATTATGTCCGCTAGAACATTTACGGCGCCGATGCAGAGGTAGTGGGTTAGATTATGCTGGTGCTAGAAAATCTGGGTGGCAGTCCTAGAAGAACCCATACCACAACGTATATTGCAATGTCGCGGCATAAATGACAAGCCTTTGGTGTAAGAAAAAGGTGTTATTTGGCTGAAATTAATGGTAAGCTAATGACACACCATTTTTATGTGCTACGTTCTGATTTTGGAATAACTATGGCACCTAACTTCAGTGGTTATCGGTCCCTAAACTTACAAACAACTTTAACTTATCCTAAATATGACGATACTTACTTGCTTTGAAATTTTTAACTAATCATTTGTTTTGTAGTTATTGATGTTTATTTCAGGTTGAATGTGTTTGAAATCTAGTAAAAAATTCCACTGAAGGTTGGAATCGGCCCATGTTGTATTTTGTTTACTATTACAGTCGATGTATTTCAAAGATTCTTAAGAAGAAATGGTTATTAACGATCATATGTTTGCCGCCGCGACGGAGTGGCCGAGCGCATTGTGGCGCTATGCTCCGATGCGCGAGGCTTTCTCCGTCGGGGTTTCGAATCCTTCCCTCGTGCATGGATGTTTGTATTGTCTTTAGTATAAGTTATTTCATAACTAGTTTATAAGTTTAGGGACGGATGACTCTGCTGTTAAATCCCATAAGCTTATAATTAAGTATAAGGATTATATGAAACGTAATATGCTAAAACCAACGTTATGTATTCCAACATTATGGGATCGTTTTTCTTACTCATGTGAATCACCTTACATTTTTCTACAATTACAGCTAGCTGCCATTCTTCAAACCAACTATAAATTTTGTCCAAGTACTGGTACGCTATTACAGCCAATTAAAGACGACACCCTCTCACAGACCACAGCATCACCAGAAAAAAAAAAAAAAAAAAAAAAAAAAAAACGCCGCAAATTACAAGTTACTCTGTCCATCAGATCATTTAGATAGAAAATAATAGCGGTCCTATCACACTCCCCTTGGGCACGCCTGACGATACACTCGTCTCAGCTAAACACTCGCCGTCGAGAACAACGTACTGCGTTCTATTACTTGGAAAGTCTTCCAGCCAGTCACAAATCTGTGTACCTATTCCATATCTCGTTTCTTCGGTAGCAATCTGCAGTGGGGCACCGCGTCAAATGCCGTTTTGAAATCGAGAAGAACACAATCTGCCTGTTGCCCTTCATCTATGGTTCGCGAGATGTCATGTGAGAAAAGGGCAAGCTGAGTTTCACACGAACGATGTTTCCTAAACCCGTGCTTATTTATGGAAAGAAGCTTTTCCGTCTCAAGGCAATTTACTGTATTCGAGCTGAGAATATGTTCTAAAATTCTACAGGAAACTGATATCAATGATATCGGCATGTAAGCCGCGGTGGAGTAGCCGAGCGGTCTAAAGCACCTCGCTGCGGAGCGCGCGGTTGCTCGCCGTGGAGGTTCGAGTCCTCCCTTGGGCATGGGTGTATGTGTTTGTCCGTAGGTTAGTTTACCTAGGTTTAAGTAGTTTGTAAGCTACGGACTGATGACCACGCAGTTTGGTCCGATAGATTTACAGACATTTGAACATTCGGCATGTAATTATGTTCCTCAGTTCTAAAATGTTCAAATGTTTGTGAAGCTTAAGGGACTCAACTGCGGGGTCATCAGTCCCTAAACTTACAAACTACTTATGAACTAGCTTATACTAAAGACGACACAAACATCCACGCCCGAGGGGGGATTCGAACCCCCGGGCGTAGCGGCCGAGCAGACTGTGACTGGCGCGCCGCAGACCGCTCGGCTACTACGACCGGCTGCACAGTTCTCTTTCCTTTCTTATTAACGGGAGTCACCTGCGCTTTTTTCCAATCACTAGGAACTTTGTGCTGAATTTCGCCATAAATGCAACCTACGTAAGGGGCCAATGCCAAGAATACTCTTTGTAAAACCGAACTGGTAACTCATCCGGACCAGGAAACTTTTTTGTATTCAGCTCTCTCAGCTGTTTCTCTACACCGGAAATACCTATTACTATGTCCTCCATTAGTATGATGATCAAATGATGGTACATTTATGCGGTCCTTCTGCATGTAAGATTTCTTAAAAGATTAAATTTAGAACTTCAGTTTTTCGTTTGCTTTCTTCTATTACTGCCCCAGACCGATCAACGAGTGTGACTGGATAGTGGGTTTGACCCGCTTATCGATTTTACATAGGACTAGAATTTTTGCGGGTTCTCGGAAAGATCTTTTGCTAAGGTATCTCTGTGGTAATTATTGTGTGCTTCGCGCATAGATCGCTCTCATACGTCAAGTTACCGTTCAGATATAAAATCATTCATCGAATTTTTAGACACATCACGTATATCCTACTGTTTCGATGATATGCGCTCAGAAAGATAATCATTTTTCTTCGGTAGGGTTTCTACTATTTCAACGGCCGAATGGGCACGTGTACATGAATACGTCTCTCTCACATTTTGACCTAGACAACAACCTATTCGCAATCAGCGAGTTGCGCTTGGGTAGTGTCGCTTGTACGTATACAGTTGCTTAGCTCATTTAAATAAATACTCCGCTAAGTGCATGGGGTTCATCGAACTGCTTGTATAATATTTCTCTACCGTTCAATTCTCTAATAACGCGCTGGAGAAAAGCAACACCTAAATCTTTTCGACCTGATTTCTCTTATTCGGCATACCCTGACGATAGATTCGTAGGACACATCTTGAGACATCAAGGAATTGTTAACTTAGCATTAGAAGGAAGTGTGTGGGGTAAAAATCGTAGAGGGAGACCGAGGGATTCAAAAGAATGTAGGTTGCCGAACATATTCTCAGATGAAGAGACTTGCACAGGACAGGGTAGCATGGAGAGCTGTATCAAACCAGTCTGCGACAGAAGACCACAACAACAACACACCTGAAAAATTATACATATGTACAACATATAACTCAATAAATATGACATCGTGCGAATTTTATATGCCATTTGTATTTTGATTGGTGTCTTTCTTCGGATACTGCACGTAAGACGGCCTTATTTCTTATATATTCTCCGATAAATATTTTTTTAGAAAAAAGGAGATGGACAGAGAGAGAAGAGATAGAAGAATCACTAACTCAAGGTAGGAATAAATACTTAGGCAACGCTGGGTTGTTAGCTAGTCTCCTATAAAATCTGTGTTGTATTGTGGTTGATACAATCCATTAAATCGATCACTATTCCCCATCATGAGCAAATTTAGCAAACCCAATACTGATTTCATCATCTTCGTTGTTCGTGTTGCATTTTGGATGACCAGCAGTGTATTCATCTTATTATGGCCAGAGCTACTTTCACCAGAATTGTAGGTGAGACAGGGTAGGCCCAGGTAGTGGCGTAGCATGCACAACGGTACCTCTGCCGTCGCCGTCGCCGGCTGGACCCTGGACACGTAGCGGCGGCTGCCATCAGAATGCCAGCGTGGCGGCCGACGCCTGAGCTTCCCCGAACGGCTTTCACCGGCGCCAAGTCATTCAGCTGAGGGCGCCCGGGCCACGCGACCGCATGGCACACGGCCAGCTCGCCATCTGACTAATGCCCCACACTTATCAGCTCTTTTTCTGCCGCCTGTTCGCCGCACGGACGTCACATTAGCGATATTTCTTTTTATATTGCACCTTTACTGTGTAATACACAGGCGATTTGTCTTTTCAACAACGCAGACCACCAATAAACAAGAAAGAATGAAAGAAGAAAGATAGGGTTTAATGTCCCGTAGACGCCCTGGTTATTGGAGCACACGCTCGGATGGTTTTTGTCAGGAGTGGGGAAGGAAACAGACCGTGCATTTGCCTGGAGTGATGTAGGCAAATCACGAAAAACTAAAATCAGGACGGGCAGAGGCGAGTTTGATCCTCCGCACAGTGGAGTCTTCTTTCTCTTTGTCTTGAGCCATATTCCCGCACTTACAGAGCCGGTTTTGTTAAATACGGATGTGGCATGTGTTAATATTTACGGGGTGGCCGGATGCCCTTCCTGTCGCCATCCCATGGCCCCAGGGAGGAAAATGTTCAAATGTTTGTACAACTTATGGGACTTAACTACGGGGTCATCAGTCCCTAAGCTTACAAACTACTTATGAACTACGTAATCCTAAGGACGGCACAAATATCCATGCCCGAGGGGGTATTCGAACCCCCGACCGTAGTGGCCGTGCTGACCGTGACTGGAGCGCCTGTCACCTCGGCCACCGCGGCCGGCCCCAGGGAGGAAATGTGTACCCCAAATGTCTGCGTATAGTGTTATATGTTACTTTACAGTTACGAAATGTTTGTGAATCGTGTATTTGAGGCGGGATTTGGGGACCAGTCCGGTATTCACATAGGGGGATGTGGAAAACCGCCTAAAAACCACATCCACGCTGGGCGACACTCTGACCCTCGTTAATCCGCCGGGCGGATTCGAATCGGGGCCAGTATACCTTCCCGTTTCGGAAAGCGGTGCGTTAGACCACACGGCCGACCGAGCGGGTCTCCGCACTGTGGGGTATTTGTACCGAAATCGTGGCCAAAATTATTCTTGATAGTTTGAACCGATTCACTTTAAACTGCCTCATTGTCAACGTTACATAGGCGCCTCGGTCTGACCCGGTGTGCATTTCTACTTTGTCTTTCTGCCTTTGTGTTCAAATGTTTGTAAATCTATCGGACCAAACTGCGTGGTCATCAGTCCTTAACTACTTAAACTAAGGTAAACTAACCTAAGGACAAACACACACACCCATGCCCCAGGGAGGACTCGAATCTCCGACGGCGAGCAACCGCGCGCTCTGCAGCCTGGCGCCTTAGACCGCTCGGCTACTCCACCGCGGACTCTCTGCCTTTCTGTTCGCATCATGCTACTTTCCACAATTTCATGTATTTTGGCTTGAAAATTGCAATCCGTAATTTGCTGTACAGATTTTCGTGAAGATGTGATGACAGCAATGTTTCTCTTAAGGCTGCCAAATGCCTCGTCACGTAAATGAGTATCCCGTAAAATTGGTTTGCCATAATTTCAAACATTAATTTTTTTAAAGTAATCTCTCTAACTATACCTCCACTCTTTATACATCGCTAAAAGCCACTTATAAGAATTAAAACGTCAAATATCTAATCGAACAGCCGGCCGCGGTGGCCGAGGGGACTGCGGCGCGACAGTCACGGTCTGCACGGCCACTACGGTCGGGGGTTCGAATCCCCCCTCGGGCATGGATATTTGCGCCGTCCTTAGTGTTAGCTAGTTCATAAGTAGTTTGTAAGTTTAGGGACTGATGACCCCGTAGTTAAGTCTCATAAGCTATACAAACATTTGAACATTTTTCTAATCGAAAAATTTAGTGAACCTCACACAGCAGAGTTTAGTATATTAAAAATCCGCTGTGTGGTGTGGCTCCTGGGCAGGCGGTGGGATCCGCCCGTACTATTTTGAAAATAATGAGGGAGATGCTGGCAACAGTTACTGAAACATGCTCTCTGCTTGGTTCTTCCCACGCATTGGTGGAAATGATGATTCTTGATTTCAAGAATATGGTGACTTGTCACACATCAAGTGAAACGATTTCTCCGCTGACTGAAAAGTTTCCTTAAAAAGTTCTCTCCTTGCGTGGTAACCATGAAAGGGCTGTCTGATTATGTGATTTAGGCCTTGTGATTGTATTTTGTGAGGATTTGAGAAATCAAGAGTGCACGTGAACAAGCCATAAACAATACACCAACCGAAGGTTGAAATTAAAACGGTTGTTGGCGATATCGTACCAGACGTTCGTGAACTCGTCAACCATAACTTCAATGAACGCATTACTCGGTGCCGCGCAACTGTGGCTGGTCATATGGGGGATATAATTTGTATTCATAAATGGCAGAAGTTACTTTATGTTTTTGTAAAAATAAAACATTTTCAATAAATTTTGTATGTTTTTGGGAGTTTAGTATTCGTCTCTACATCCCGGGCATCTAAATGATATGTTTTCTACTATAACAGGTAACTCTAAAATTACTGTATGGTGACGAATTACAGTGATGATAATATTATCAAAATTTACTCGCAATAGCGAATTACTTTTAGCGTCAATGTATAAGGTATGGATGTTCTACCAAATGGTGACATATGAAAAACCCGGGTTCGAGTCCCGGCCCGGCACAAATTTTCATATGTCACCATTTGGTAGAACATCCATACCTAATACAGTGACGCTAAAAGCAATTCGCTATTGCGAGTAAATATTAATAATTCTAAAATATTTTTCTTTTCTAATGACTTGAGGACACAAGTTCATGATTGGATGCTAAATCAAAGTAAGAATCAGTTTTACAGTTTCTAACACGTAATTCAAAGCAAGGGGGCGATCTAAATTGTTATTTGTTGAGAAATATATATGCCAAGGTTGCTCTACATACAAGTGTGAAGAAGCGGAAAAAAATGTGTAGTGTGATAGATTTTAAAAGTGACAAGCTAAGACATATATTTTAAATTATGAATATCTAGTTTATATGACATTATAGATATAAAAAATGACGAGCCGATGCAAATTCTTGTCAATCAAGACAGAACAATTGAACAGTGCAGTTATATTGATGTATGCAGACTTTCCATTTTTTTTAAAATGTAGATGATAATTAAGTTTGTCGAAGCCGGAAATCTGAAATAAAATTCTGAACAGCGATCGTGGCATTTCTCAACAAATTCTCAAATATAATTCAACAAGATCTGATGGGCGTATGATAACTAAATACTTCAAATGTCTTGGCACGCGGGTAGACAGTAAGCTGTCGCGGAAAGCCAATGTTCAGCGTCCTTTATATATATATATATATATATATATATATATATATATATATATATATATATATATATATATAGGCTGCGTTATTTGCCATTAGAATAGTATATGAAATAAAAAAAATGGTTTTTGTCTTTAATGACGTGCATAATTGTGGTGCAAACATTTTCAGTAAGTTTCCGCAAGAATTCATAAAGCTTATTAGTAATCCACGCACTTTCAAGTCTAAGCTGAAGAATTTCCCCATGGCTCACTCTTTCTCTTCTGTCGAAGAATTCCTGGCAAAATTAAAATAATAATAATAAATAATAAAAATAAAGCTAATTTCAGAGTCACGTTGTTCACTGTATTTACTTATGCTTAGCCCCAGCCGGCCGCGGTGGCCGAGGAGACCGAGGCGCTCCAGTCGCGGTCTGCGCGGCCACTACGGTCGGGGGTTCGAATCCCCCTTCGGGCATGGATATTTGTGCCGTCCTAGTTCGCAAGTAGTTCATAAGTAGTTTGTAAGTTTAGGGACTGATGACCCCGTAGTTAAGTCCCATAAACTATACAAACAGTTGAACAGTTGCTTAGGCCCATCGTGTGCATAGCGTTCTTACACGTTTCATTTTATATATTACTATTCTGTTACAGTTTCATGCACTCACTGTTTCCACGACCATACAGGCTTGCTCCACACCTGTGCTATGATAAATAAAAGCAATTAAAAAAGTTACCTTTTCTTTATGTTATTACAATAGATAAGTCGCAAGGGAGTAAGACAGAGTTGTAGCTTTTCTTCAATGTTACTCAGTTTGTACACTGAGCAAACTGTGAAGGCAAACAAGGAGTAATTTGGAAAGGGAAATTAAAGTTCAGGGAGAGAAAGTAATAAAATAGGGTTTTCCGATGAAATTGTAATTGTGACGGAGACATCAAAGGACCACGAAGAGCTGTCGCCTTGAAAGGAGGGTTTAAAATGAACAATAGCAAAACTAGAGTAATGGAATGTAATAGAACTAAATAATGTCAGCGCCGCCAGGAGACATACAAGTCTCCATTTAGTGTGTGGGAGTTCGAAAGTGCCCTTGCTGGATGCCCTGATACGTCCCCAGGACCAGACCGGGTTCACTACCAGATTCTTCGTCACCTGTCAGCGGAATCTCGACATCAACTGCTAGCCTTGTTTAATCGTGTCTGGACTGAAGGTCTTTTTCCATCACAATGGCGGGAAAGTATCACCGTCCCAATGCTAAAACTTGGCGTCGATGGGCAGGTGGCAAATAGTTACCGCCCAGTTAGCCTCACCAACTTTCTCTCCAAGCTTCTCGAACGTATGATGAGTCGTCGACTCATGTGGATCCTGGAAGATAAGGGAGTATTTGCTTAGCAACAGGGGGGAGGGGGGCTTCCGTCAGGGTCGCTTCGCCATCGACAACCTTGTGACAGTTGAGTCAGCCATTAGTATAGCTTTTGCTTGGCGTGAGCACCTCGTCGCCGTCTTCTTCGATCTTCAGAAGGCGTATGACACCGCCTGGCGTCACCACATACTGGCAACACTATACGAATGATGGGGTCTACGGGGTGCTCTTCCTATCTTTACCCAAAACTTTCTATCACTTCGCATCGTTCAACTTAGGGTCGGTACTTGTTTGAATTCCGCTCACACTCAGGAGAACGGTGTCCCACAGAGCTCCGTTCCAACTGTACCCCTCTTTTGGTGGCAATAAACGGCATCGAAGCTGCAGTAGGCTCATCGGTCTGTAGCTCCGTATTTGCTGACGACTTTTGCCTGTATTGTAGCTCCACAGCATCAGCGTTACTGAAAGGCGCCTGCAGGGAGCTATTAACAAGGCATACTCATGGGCCTCAGTGCAAGGATTCCAGTTCCCTGCATCTAAGAACCGAGTCATGCTCTTTTGTCGTCGTCGGTATATTCACTTAGATCCAGAGGAAGTACAGTACATATTAACGAAACAATTGGTATTTTGACAATTGTCTGCATGAATTATTTCAGCCGGCCGCGGTGGCCGAGGTGACTGAGGCGCTCCAGTCACGGTCAGCACAGCCACTACGGTCGGGGGTTCGAATCCCCCCTCGGGCATGGATATTTGTGCCGTCCTAGTTCGTAAATAGTTCATACGTAGTCTGTAAGTTTAGGGACTGATGACCCCGTAGTTAAGTCCCATAAGCTTAACAAACATTTGAACTTTTTTTTTTTTTTTTTTTTTTTTTTGAATTATTTCAATTTACATCTAAAGAGAAATACTGAATTGAGCTCTAACATGGAAATTAAGCGTTTCCGGACACGTGTCCACATAACATATTTTCTTTCTTTGTGTGTGAGGAATGTTTCCTTAAAGTTTGGCCGTACCTTTTTGTAACACCCTGTATATGGTATCATAAACAATGAGATGCGTGAAAGGCTAGCTTCCACCTGAAAATGAAAGCAAGTATTACATCTGCATGAGAGACTCTGCAAATCAAATTTAATTGCCAGGCAGAGGGTTCATCGAACCACCTTTATACTATTCACCTACCATTCCAAATAGCGCGCGGGAAGAAAGAACATCTGCTTCTCTCCGTTCGAGTTCTGCTTTCTCGTATTTCATTCTGATGATCGTTTCTACCTATGTAGCTGACAGTCAACAATATATTCTCGCATTCGGAGGAGAATGTTGGCGATTGGAGTTTCGTTAAGTAGACCAAGCCGCAGCGATAAACGCCGTTGTTGTAATGATTTCCATCGAAGATCCTGCATCATTTCCGTGACGCTGTCTTCCCTGTATCGTGACAATACAAAACGGGCTGCCCTTCTTTGAACTCTTTCGATGGCGTCCGTCAAACCCACTTGATAAGGATCCTACAATAGGCAGCAATATTCCAAATAAGGACGGACAGGCTTAGTGTATGGAATCTCTTTAGTAGTTCTTTTGCATCTCTTAAGTGTTCTGCCAATAAAAGGCAGTCTCTGGTTCGCCTTACCTACGACATTATCTAGGTGTTCTTTCCAGTTTACGTCTGATGTAATAGTAACTCCTAGGTATTTAGTAGTTTACGGTCTTAACTTCTGATTAATTTATCTTGTAAACAAAGTTTAATGGATTTCTTTTCGTACTCATGTGGACGACTTCACACTTCTCATTATTTAAAGTCAATTGCCAATTTTTACACCATAGTGATATTTTATTCAGATCATTCTGCAGTAGTTTTTGACCTTCAGATGATTTTACTAGACGGTAAATGACGGCGTCATCTGCAAACAACCTAAGAGATTTAGTTAGATTTTCTCCCAAAACGTTTATGTAAATAAGGAACAGCAAAATACCAATAACACTACCCTGTGGAACGCCCGATATCACCTCTGTTTTAGTCGATGCCTTACCATCAATTACTACAAACTTTCTCTCCTCCAGTCGCAAATTTGGAGCGATATACCATAACCAGGCAATTTTATTAAAAGCCGTTTGTGTGGTACGGTGTCAAAAGCTTTCTGAAAATCTGGAAATAAGGAATCAATCGGAGATCCTTTGTCGATAGCACTCATCACTTCGTGTAAGTAAAGAGCTAGTTGTGTTTGACATGAACGATATTTTCTAAATCCTTGTTGACCTTGGGTCAATAGATCATTCTGTGCGAAATAATTCATAATACCTTACATTGGTTTGGTAATAAAAAAAAGTGATTTCCAACAAGCTATACACAAAATTTCAGAGTTTTTCTAAACTTTTTGTCGACTTACAGAAAATAAAAAGCACTTTAACTGATTATAAACTAAATGAGACGTTTGAAGCAGATTTTATCGGAATTCGATTCTTAATGGAAACGATAGTTTTACTAATGCCTCTCTAACCTCATTGTAGGATGCTCTTGTTCCCTACTTATATTGAACAGTGTCAGATCTGGAAATGGAATTTTCCTTTAAGCTGTCTGATAATGTGTATCTCTCCGTTGTCGTTCTTGCTAAAAAGAAATATCTTCCTACCGCTCTTCGCATTCCTATTTACAGCTATATTCAGTAATTCGCTGTTTTGTGCTAAATCGAAAAGTTGCGATTCGTTTGTCACCAGTCGGTCTGTTATTTCCACAAGTCGACTCCCTACCGAGGAAGTGGCGCAATGGACTCGCATTTTGGAGTACGGCGGTTCAAACCTCTTCCGGCGATCCTGATTTAGGTTTCCCGTGATGTCCCTAAATCACTCCAGGCAAATGCCGGGATTTATTTTTATTTACTTATTTACTCATTTATTTAACCTGACAAGATTAAGGCCTCCAGGCCCTCTCTTACCTAACCAGGCGTTCTACATATTTTACATTTTCAATATTACGTAAGTTACAGTAAACCTACAAAAATTAAAATTTTCAATCAATACAGGTAACAAAAGGACATGCACACAGTTTATATTCGTATTTGATAAATAAAAAACGTGGCAAGTATTACAATACGGAAAGGTTTTAATTATGGCTGCCAGCAGCAATGGGCATGGAGGAAGGAACAGAAAAGGGGGAGAGAAATGAGTGTAATAATACTCACAGATAAAACGGCAGAGCAGATTATGGTGAAAGAAAGAGGAGGAAGAGAAATAACAGAGACGAGAGCATTGATTTTACTATCATACACAAAGAAAGTTGACTTTATACGTGAGATTTGGCGAGAGTGTTAAGAGGGTGACATAAGGAAGTGTTTCAACTTTTTCTTAAACATAGCAGAAGACTGAAGCCATTTGAATCCCACGTTGAAGGAGCCCATTTAAAGAATACATAACACTTTTGCTTTTTAATATAGTCTTAAGACCATTAAATATACTTTACTAACACAGAAAATATTACAGCATAATAAATTTACTGGCTGGCATTTGGCTGTCAGAAGCTAGCATCTTAAAGTTAGTGATTAGAGAGTTATTTGCAGATATGATACATTCACTTACATTCCATATTAAGGCATTTGTTGACGTTCTAAATATGTACCAAATACTGTTAAAATACGCTACAATTATTCGTATTTTCTGGTTTATAAATTGTACATCCATATACCTTTACGGTATCTAAGAGTTGCACTCGAAAACAGTTACAGAATAATGTTAAATTGCGATACTATACTTCCCGTATTATCCCCTCTAATGTCCCGCTTATGTTACACACACCATATTTCAGAGAAGATTTTACATCAAAAATTTGTTTAATAATTTGAAGGTTTGGTTTCGTTGGATAACGACTAAATAAAGTCTCTCTGGTAGCGTGCACTTTGAAATAAAATGAATATTACACGCTAAGTTTTGAATTTAATGCCTTTCATGTACGACTTTTTTCCTGTTCCCATTCTTTGCGAAGTTCAATTTACTATTTTTTATTTTCAGACACCATGTTCACAGCTTGGCTTAGTCCTACGTATTCCAGTGTTGAGAGTCACATTTAAATTAAACACTAAAATAATGCGAAATAATATAATTTAAAAAACACTAGCTGGGTAAAGCCAGCTGCTCTCATGTATCACTTAAAATACAATTAACAGCCCTTACAATATCTCCTTAGTTGTTTTAAATAAAATGAAGTAACTTTAAACACACTGTACGTCGTGCTATGTTAACAATCTGTAGCAAAATTAAAAAAAAAAAAAAAAAAAAAAAAAAAAAAAAAAAAAAAAAAAAAAAAAAACCCATTGCTTACAAGTATAGGCCTATATTTTCATTACTACCTCTCTGTGAGCATAACTATTTATAATAAAAATAAAAAAAAAGGTTTTTTCTTAACATTACACAGATATCTGCTCGCTTTTGGCGTAAATACTTGCCATCTGGAATATACAACCCATCTTTTACGACGATCTGTGTTTGAAAGAAAACGATAAAACTTACAGCGACCATGCCTGCTATTATTTGAGCAGTTTGGAGCTGCACAACTAACCATTTCTCGCTGTGAATCAATAAAATCGCAAGACATTCGCTGATTCACTTCACTGCACCAAACAAAGCATACAACACTGTCGTCGGATTGAGATTCAAAATGGCGGATTGTTCAGCTCGATATATCTAATGCGAAGAGATCAGGACAGCTTGTTCCAGAGGCGAACAGCAGAGGCAACGAAGGAGTTTGCAAATGTTTTATGGACGGGCACGGCTAGGATACTAGATTACTGGAATTTGTTGTTAATATTATGATGGCACGAAAGATGTTTAAATTCTGAGGCGAGGTACTGTGGTGCTTCCTCAATGAGCAGTCGATGAAGAAGGCACAGCGTATGACAGTTCCGTAGTGTGTCTGGCCGTAGCCACCCTAACTTGGTGTATGAAGCACTGATATGCCCATATCGACGAATGTTATAAATATACCGTACATACGCTTTCATTGTTACCTCTAACAGTCTTGTATTTTCGCTACTAGTACCATGCTGATTCATATCACAATAGTGAAGGATTGGTAGAACGAGTGGTTGCACTAGTTTGCAATTTACATCTTGTGGAAAAATGTTACGAAACTTTAAGGGCGTAGAGGCAGGCGGAGGTCTTCCTGCATACAGTGACGGTATTATCTGCCAAATTCAAATGTTCGTAGATAATGACACCCATATTCTTAACTGTTTTCTGATATGGTACTGGGATACCGTCAGCCGGCCACGGTGGCCGAGGGGACTGCGGCGCGCCAGTCACGGTCTGCACGGCCACTACGATCGGGAGTTCGAGTCCCCCCTCGGGCATGGATATTTGTGCCGTCCTTAGTGTTAGCTAGTTCATAAGTAGTTTGTAAGTTTAGGGACTGATGATCCCGTAGCTAAGTCCCGTAAGCTCTTAAAACATTTGAACATTTTGGATACCGTTAAGTTGAATGTGAGGTAACTGGTCGCGTAAGTCTGATGGGCTACTAATATTACTTTTTGGCATTTAATTTTAGTCCCGCGTTTTTCGCACATGTTACGACTGAAGACAGATCCTCATTCATCTGGGCAATCGCAGTGTTTATATCTTCAGGTCTGGTACTGGGATGGTTCCTTTCAAAGGGCACAGCCGATTTCCTTCTCCATCGCTGACCCAAACTATCCTTGCGTGTATTCCGTCTGTAATAGCCACCATTCCTAAAAGACGTTAAACTATAATTCCGCTTTCTTTTTATATCGGTTTCCTGTTTAACTGCTTAAGGTAATTTTCGGAACAAGTTTATCCTCTTCTCTTTCCTACAGCCCGACATTTGTTGCTACCAGTCTATTCGTTAAATTAAAAATTCAATCTAAAAATATACGTGATAAGTAAATCGGACTTAAAGACCTGGTATTTGCATGTGATCCACCGAGCTAGCAACTTATGTTACAAGTACAGCTGATGTTGACCGTTAACGTATTATGAGTTTTTACATGCATCTTTTTCCGTTTTCCATTCAGGAGATGTATATATCTTATAATTGTAAATGCCAGATATTGGTTAAAAGAATTTGGTCTCTGTAACTATTTTTACCTATATATACTGTATCCTGTACTTTGTCACCAGGCGCTCCGATGATGGGCTTGGGCCCGAAACGATAGAAAAATAAAGGATTTTACAACATCTACAACTCCTTCATTACTGCAGTCAATCCTAAGTTTGTCATACGTGATAAGATAAATTTACGTGAAATATTTCCTAAGTTTCCCAGTATATGTCATAGCACTACTACTGCATTATCAGGGTGTCTCTAAAAGTATTCGATGGTCATGTTGGCTCCACGTTTAACACTGGTCTTCACCCAAATTATCTCAAAGTTTTTCGAAAATGGCCCTGCATTTCCTTCTTAAAATTACAAAATGGCAGATACTGAAAGAAATGACCAACAGGTGGAACAACAACTAAAATCGCACAACAGAGGAAAGGCCACTGAACCAGACGGGATACCAATTCGTTTATATACGAGGCGCGTCCAGAAAGTAAATTGCGTTTCAATTTATCTCCGCTGCAGCGCTGCGATTGCAGTTCCGCACATGCGCTGTAGACGATATGTATCAAGGTGAAGAACGTGCGCCATTTGGAGATCGCTGTCAGTTACGTACGCTTTGTTGTGCTTGTTTGCAATGTCGGCGTTGATTGAAAATTCCGCCGCCTGTGAAATCAGGTCGGTGATTCGGTTTCTGAATGCAAGGAAAGTGAAACGGAGTGAAATTTATCGGCAAATTTACGATGTTTACGGACGAAATGCAAAGAGTGATTCGATGGTGAAAAGATGGGTCCGACAGTTCAATGGCGGGCGTAGTGTTGTGCACGATGAAGAACGAAGTGGGCGTCCACCTTTGGTTACAGAACTGGTTCACACGATTGATGACAAGATCCAGGAAAACCGTAGGTTTACAATTAGTGCTCTCGCTATGGACGCCCCTCAAATTTCACTGTTTCCAACTGGTTGTAGACACAGACGGCAGATTTCTATGAAGAAGGTATACAAAACCTGGGACCACGCTATGACAAATGCCTGCAAAATTTCGGCAGTTATGTGGAAAAGTAGTTTAAGAGTTGTAGAATTTTATGCAATAAAAATTTCTTCTGTTGTTGTTGTTGTTGTGGTCTTCAGTCCGGAGACTGGTTTGATGCAGCTCTCCACAATAGCCTACCCTGAGCAAGCCTCTTCATCTCCACATAAGAACGACAACCTACATCTGTCTGAATCTGCTTACTGTATCCATCTCTTGGTCTTCCCCTGCGATTTTTTCCCCACACACTTACCTCCAACGCTAAATTAACAATTCCTTGATGTCTAAGAATGTGTCCTACCAATCTATCCCTTCTTTTAGTCAAGGTATGCCAGAAATTCCTTTTCTCCCCAATTCTGTTCAGTACCTCCTCATTAGTTACGCGATCCACCCACCTAATCTTCAGCATTCTTCTGTAGCACCATATTTCAAAAGCCTCAATCCTCTTCCTGTCCGCACTGTTTATCGTCCATGTCTCACTCCCATACAAGGCAATACTCCATACAAATGCCCTCAGAAAGGACTTCCTTAGGCCTAAATCAATATTCGATGTTAACAAATTTCTCTTTTTCAAAAACGCTTTTCTACCCATTGCCATTCTGCATTTTATATCCTCTGTACTGCGCCCATCATTTGTTATTTTACTGCCCAAGTAACAAAACTCATCTACCTCCTTTATTGCTTCGTTTCCCAATCTAATTCCTTCAGCATCACCTGATTTTCTTACACTGCACTCCATTACCCTAGTTTTGCTCTTGTTAATGTTCATCTTATATGCTCCTTTCAGCACACTGTCCATTCCATTCAACTGCTCTTCCAGGTCCTTTGCTTTATCTGACAGAATTACTATGTCATCGGCAAAACGCAATGTTTTTAATTCTTCCCCCTGAACTTTTATTCCTTCACCAAATTTCTCCTTGCTTTCCTTTATAGCTTGTTCAATGTACAAATTGAATAGCATTGGAGAAAGGCTACAACCCTGTCTCACTCCCTTCCCAACCACTGCATCCCTTTCATGCCCTTCAACTCTGACAACCGCTGTCTGGTTTTTGTACAAGTTGTAAATAACCTTACGCTCCCTATAATTTACTCCTGCTTTTTTCAGAACTTTAAAGAGTTTATTCCAATCAACATTGTCAAAAGCCTTCTCCAAATCTACAAAAGCTAGAAATGTAGATTTGCCTTTTCTTAATCTATCTTCTAGGATAAGCCGTAAAGTGAGTATTGCCTCCCGTGTTCCTACATTTCTCCTGAACCCAAACTGATCTTCCCCGAGGTCGGCTTCTACCAGCTTTTCCATCCTTCTGTATATAATTCGCGTTAATATTTTGCAGCCATGACTTATTAAACTGATGGTTCTGTAGTTTTCACACCTGTCTGCACCTGCTTTCTTAGGGATGGGGATTATAACATTTTTCTTAAAGTCTGAGGGTACTTCACCTGTCTCATACATCTTACACACCAGGTGAAACAATTTTGTCATGGCTGGTTCTCCCAGAGACTTCAGTAGCTCTGAGGGAATATCATCTATTCCAGGGGCCTTGTTTCGACTTAGGTCTTTCAGGGCTCTGTCAAATTCTTCTCTCAGTACAGTATCTCCTCTTTCATCTTCATCTACATCCTCTTCCCTTCCTACAATATTGTCTCGAAGTTCATTTCCTTTGTAGAGCCCCTCTATATATTCTTTCCACCTTTCAGCTTTCCCTTCTTTGCTGAGAACTGGTTTTCCATCAGTGTCCTTGATATTCATAGAGCTGTTTTTCTTATCTCCAAATGTTTCTTTTATTTTCCTGTAGGCTGTATCTATTTTTCCCCTATTTATACATTCTTCTACATCCTTGCATTTGCCTTCTAGCCACTCCTGCTTAGCCATTTTGCACTTCCTGACAATCTCATTTCTTAGTCGTCTGTACTCCATTTTGCCTGTTTCATTTACTGCATTTTTATATTTTCTCCTTTCATCGATTAAATTTAGTATCTCCTGTGATATCCAAGGATTTTTTGTAGGTCTTTCCTTCCTACCTATTTTGTCCTCTGCTACCTTCACTATTTCATCTCTCAATTTTACCCATTCCTCCTCTACTGTTTTATTTCCCCCCGTTTCTGTCAATTGTTGCCTAAAGCTCCCTCTGAAATTTTTAAGAACCTCAGGTTCCTTCAATTTATCCAGGTCCCATTTCCTTATTTTCCTACCTTTTTGTAGTTTCTTTAGTTTCAGCCTACAGTTCATAACCAACAAGTTATGGTCAGAGTCTATATCTGCCCCTGGGTATGTCTTACACTGTAGAACCTGATTCCGAAATCTATGTCTTACCATTATAAAATCTATCTGATATCTTCCGGTGTCTCCCGGTCTCTTCCACGTATACAACCTTCTTTTGTGATTCTTGAACCAGGTGTTTGTTATAACTAAATTATGTTCTGTGCAAAATTCTACCAGGCGGCTTCCTCTTTCATTCCTTTTGCCCAGACCATATTCACCTACTATCTTCCCTTCACTTCCTTGTCCTACTACCGAATTCCAGTCTCCCATAACAATTAAATTTCCCTCTCCCTTAATTGTCTGAATAATTTCCTTTAGCTCCTCATATATTTCTTCGATTTCCTCATCATCGGCAGAGCTAGTTGGCATATAAACCTGTACTACTGTTGTCGGTGTTGGCTTCGTATCTATCTTGACAATGATAATGCGATCACTGTGCTGGTCATAGTAGTTTACCCGCATTCCTATTTTCTTATTCATTATCAATCCTACTCCTGTGATACCCCCAACTGATTTTGTATTTATAATCCTGTACTCACCTGACCAGAAATCCTGTTCATCCTGCCATCGAACTTCACTAATACCCACTATATCTAACTTCAACCTATCCATTTCCCTTTTTAAATTTTCTAATTTTCCTACTCGATTAAGGGATCTAACATTCCACGCTCCGACCCGTAGAATGCCAGTATTGTCTTTCCTGATGATCACATCCTCCTGAGTAGTCCCCGCCCGGAGATCCGAATGGGGGACTATTTTACCTCCGGAATATTTTACCCGAGAGGATGCCATCATCATATGTTCATATAGTAGAGCTGCATGTCCTCGGGAAAGGTAACGGCTGTAGTTTCCCCTTGCTTTCAGCCGTTCGCAGTAGCTGTGTGGCAAAGCCACATTAGCTGATGTTACAAGGCCAGCTCAGTCAATCATCCAGACTGTTGCCCCTGTAACTACTGAAGAGGCTGCTGCCCCTCTTCAGGAACCACACGTTTGTCTGGCCTCTCCACAGATACCCCTCCGCTGTGGTTGCACCTACGGTACGGCTATCTGTATCGTTGAGGCACGCAAGCCACCCCACCTCGGCAATGTCTGTGGTTCATGGGAGTGGATTTCTTCTGTATCTGTGTACAATTTCATTTTATTACCAAACGGAACTTACTTTCTGGACGCGCCTCGTACAAAGTAAAAGAACTTGCTACGTCTTTAGCAGCAGTGTACAATAGAAGCACAGAGCTTTTACCCATTCCCAATTATTGGAAAAAAGGTCATTCCTATTAGGAAGAAAGGTTACCGAACAGATGCCCAAAATATAGGCATCCGTGATAGCGGATTGTTTTAGAATTTTCGAGCATGTTCTTATGCTTGCGTTTTATGACATTTCTGCAAGAATCGACATGCGTTCCGAAAGCACCGATCGGGTGAAAACGAAGTTCGTGCTATTCGTCCATGAGACGCAGAAAACAGGAGATAACTTAGATGCAGTGTTCCTTGACTTCCACAAGGCGTTCGCTACGGTTCCGCACTGTCGCAGAATGAACAAAAGACAATTTGAGCCTCGTAACTGTCGTGTTCGAGATTTTGTATCTGGACAAGGAACTATCTACACTCTGCTAACTTTGTGCCCATTATCGAAGAAGGCGTCGTGACAGTTGACTCTAGTGATTCACTTCACTGTCGAGACAAGCCAAAGGAATGCGAGCGTGTTCGCGGCAGGCACTGCCACGTGACATCAGGTACCGTTATGAAGCAGGGGATGGCTGAGGAACCTTCCTTCTAACGAGAGTAACCGATAGTTAATTCGATTTTAATGTGGGAAACGTTTATGACGATAACTCCCAGTAAGATGTGTGCTGCGTCACACAGAAATTCACGTAATCTCTTATGGTCATAAACATAAACGTTCTGCGCCATAGCTAACTGTGAAAATAAAAATCTTCCAATATCTAGTACTAATAAACTGTAGACGCTGTCGTTCCGATTCGTTTCGTACGCAACACTCGGTTCTCAAGGTTCGGAATGTGGTTTACATCGGTGTGTCATTTTTTCCACACATCAGTCATCGTTACAAAGCAATTTTTGTTTTCACGAGAATAAGTCAGATGAGATTTGGTGCAGAAGTTATTGCAGTCTTTAGTTTGTAATACCTTCTTTCTTTCGGTCATATACAAGGTATTGCAGCCGAAGGGTATTACTGAGAAATTCAAATAAACCAATCTATACAGGGTGTTACAAAAAGGTACAGCCAAACTTTCAGGAAACATTCCTCATACATAAAGAAAGAAAATATGTTATGTAGACATGTGTCCGGAAACGCTTAATTTCCATGTTAGAGCTCATTTTATTACTTCTCTTCAACTCACATTAATCATGGAATGGAAACACACAGCAACCGAACGTACCAGCGTCACTCCAAACACTTTGTTACAGGAAATGTTCAAAATGTCCTCCGTTAGCGAGGATACATGCATCCACCCTCAGTCGCATGGAATCCCTGATGCACTGATGCAGCCCTGGAGAATGGCGTATTGTATTACAGCAGTCCACAATACGAGCACGAAGAGTCTCTACATTTGGTACCGGGGATACGTAGACAAGAGCTTTCAAATGCCCCCATAAATGAAAGTCAAGAGGGTTGAGATCAGGAGAGCTTGGAGGCCATGGAATTGGTCCGCCTCTACCAATCCATCGGTCACCGAATCTGTTGTTGAGAAGCGTACGAACACGTCGACTGAAATGTGCAGGAGCTCCATCGTGCACGAACCACATGTTGTGTCGTACTTGTAAGGGCACATGTTCTAGCAGCACCGGTAGAGTTTCCCGTATGAAATCATGATAACGTGTTCCAGTGAGCGTAGGTGGAATCAAGACATCACCAACAATTCCTGTCGAAACGTTCACAGAAAATCTGTGTTGATGACGTGAATCGAGGAAGTACAGTACATACTAACGAAGTAATTGGGTATTTTGACAACTGTCTGCACGAATTATTTCAATTTACATTTAAAGAGAAATACTAAAGTGAGCTCTAACATTGAAATTAAGCGTTTCCGGACACATGTCCAGATAACATATTTTTTCTTTGTTCGTGAAGAATGTTTCCTGAAAGTTTGGCCGTACCTTTTTGTAACACCCTGTATAACATATGTCCAACATCATTGGAGTAAAAGTAAGGAGAGATGGCGTTATACATTTACATTGTACGTTGTTTTGAATCCAGTTGGCGTGCTCAGCCACGATCTCAAAACATTTGGAGACTACTGTTGACGAGTGCTTCTTGTTCTAATTTCTTCCATTTGCTTGTAAATAATAAATATTACAATGCCTACGTGAGTAATAAAGTGTCAGTGGCCGATTTCAAATATTTTTGTCTAGTGATGGTTATGTATTTCATCCAGTAATACTATAGATTTGACCTCGTTAATGTAACGGTTTTTGTTTATACTGTACATTTCAAATATCCAATAAGTTAAGGGAAGTATGTGATGTGAAAAGGATGATTTCGTAAACTATGTAAATCATCTTTTACACTTTTGTGTTAGTAGGCGATGAAGATGATTCCCAGAAAGCTATGGTTGATTTCTTACTGATGCTGATTCTTACATTTTTAACTTTAAATATACCGTATGGAAAAGCTGGTAGAAGCCGACCTCGGGGTAGATCAGTTTGGGTTCAGGAGAAATGGAGGAACTCGGGAGGTAATACTCACTTTACGGCTTATCCTAGAAGATTGATTAAGAAAAGGCAAACCTACATTTCTAGCTTTTGTAGATTTGGAGAAGGCTTTTGACAATGTTGATTGGAATAAACTCTTTCAAGTTCTGAAGCAAGCAGGAGTAAAATATAGGGAGCGTAAGGTTATTTACAACTTGTACAAAAACCAGACAGCGGTTGTCAGAGTTGAAGGGCATGAAAGGGATGCAGCGGTTGGAAAGGGAGTAAGACAGGGTTGTAGTCTTTCTCCATTGTTATTCAATTTGTACATTGAGCAAGCTATAAAGGAAAGTAAGGAGAAATTTGGAGAAGGAATTAAAGTTCAGGGTGAAGAATTAAAAACATTGCGTTTTGCCGACGACATAGTAATTTTGTGAGATACAGCAAAGGACCTGGAAGAGCAATTGAACGGAATGGACAGTGTGCTGAAAGGTGTATATAAGATGAACATTAACAAGAGCAAAACTAGGGCAATGGAGTGCAGTGTAAGACAATCAGGTGATGCTGAATGAATTAGATTGGGAAACGAAGCAATAAAGGGGGTAGATGAGTTTTGTCACTTGGGCAGTAAAATAACAAATGATGGTCGCAGCACAGAGGATATAAAATGCAGAATGGCAATGGGTAGAAAAGCGTTCTTGAAAAAGAGAAATTTGTTAACATCGAATATTGGTTTAAGCCTAAGGAAGTCCTTTCTGAAGGTATTTGTATGGAGTGTTGCTTTGTATGGGAGTGAG
Organism: Locusta migratoria; assembly: GCA_026315105.1. Lineage (NCBI taxonomy): Eukaryota > Metazoa > Arthropoda > Insecta > Orthoptera > Acrididae > Locusta > Locusta migratoria. Next base: position 116,046,109 of record CM048750.1, on the reverse strand, counting down.
ACATGGACGATAACCAGTGCGGACAGGAAGAAGATTGAGGCTTTTGAAATATGGTGCTACAGAAGAATGCTGAAGATTAGGTGGGTGGATCGCGTAACTAATGAGGAGGTACTGAACAGAATTGGGGAGAGAAGGAATTTTGGCATACCTTGACTAAAAGAAGTGATAGATTGGTAGGACACATTCTTATACAAGGAATTGTGAATTTAGCGTTGGAGGGACGTGTGTGGGGTAAAAACCGCAGCGGAAGACCAAGAGATGGATACAGTAAGCAAATTCAGACAGATGTAGGTTGCCGTTCTTATGTGGAGATGAAGAGGCTTGCTCAGGATAGGGTATTGTGGAGAGCTGCATCAAACCAGTCTCCGGACTGAAGACCACAACAACAACATACCGTATTTACACTCCTATAGTACCGGCTTTTTCCAGTTCTTTTTCTTCTGAAACTGGGGAGGATACTATAGAAGGAAACTTCGTAAATTCAATAGTGCATTCGGTTGATTCAGGATGGGCTAAATTTGTTAATGATTTTATCACACTCTATAATAGGAAAGCTTATTTTATTTAAACTTTTTCATATAATAAATATAAAACTTGTATGTTGTTCAATGTGTCACAGTTTCCATCACAAACGTCCACCTGTGACTGTCACACAGACACGAAGATTCGTTGCAAACACGACAGCTCCGAAGATAAAACGATGCCCTAAACCTAATTCTCCAATCACCGGCACTCATTTTCGAATGTTGTTAATAGTATGAATCTGAATTCACACTAACTGCTGGAAAATGCAGTCTAGCGATACTGAATGGAGAGGGCTCTTCACCTGCGGTTACCACTGTTCCAGGAGCCAGTGGTAGGCAATGTTGCCGAATTTCGTGTAAATTATTGGGACCGAATTTCTCGTGACTAACACTCATGCATTTTTTAGATTAAAAAAATTGTATTTTGACCTTAAAAATTATGGGGGTATTATAGGCGGTGGGGTACTATAGCCGAATAAATGCGATATACACACAACATTTTCAATGTTGAAGTTCACAAAAAAAAACACGTACGTTTATTTTAGTGGCACATAAGAATATGCAATGAAGGAAGACAGAAGATAAACTATTATGAATGGTTGTCAACTCCACTTAGACCTACTGATGAAGTGGGAAATCTTTTAACTGTGTACTGTTAAAGACTGGCAAAGCTTTTGCAGTATTACATAAAAAATTTCACAAAAAGTATTAAGCAGAAACCAGTCAGAAGAAAGAAGAGCCGAAAGGAGATGAGAGGCTAAGAAGGGAGTGAGATAGTCATTCAATCTGTACAGTGACCAAGCAGCAATAAATTAATAAATAAAAGATAAAAATAAAAAAGGAAAATTTTAAGAAGTAATTAAAGATCACGGAGAGGAAATAAAAATATTGAGATTTGCCGATGACGTACTTCTGATATATAGAAACGACAAAGTCTTGGAAGAGCAGTTGAACGGAATGGGCAGTGTGTTGATAGGAAGATATAAGTTGGTCAAGTAGAAATAAAGGGTAATGGAATTCAGTTAGTTTCAAATCACGCAATATTAGCAAATAAGATCAGAAAATGAAAGACAAAATGCAGTAAAATAGTAGATGAATTTTGTTATTTGGGATAATAACTGTTAATAATCGAAATGTAGATTGACAATGGCATAAAAAATAATAATAAGAGCGTTTCTGAAGGCGAGAGGTTTGTCACGGAAATTGATACCGAAAACACGGTTTTAGAGCTACCCGAACACTTCAAATTGTCCTCAACAAGTAGTCACTTGTTGAGGACAATTTGTACCCGCTTTATATGAGAAAATTGTAAAAGCACATTGTACTTCTTGCAACCATCACTGAACTACAAGTAAATACCGAGAAGAGATAAACAATATCAGTGTTAGGAATAATGGTGTTAGGAATATTGGTGTTAGGAATATTGGTATTAGGAATTGTACTCTGAAGGCATTTGTCTGGAGTGTAGCCTTGTGTGGAAGTGAAACGTGGATGATAAGCAGTTGAGAATTTTTTTTTAATATTATATTACAGAAGGTGTCTAAAGAGTAGGTGGCCAGATCACATAACTATTCATGAGGAACCGAACTGGCGAGAAAAAAAGAAGGGGCCGCATTATAGGACACGTTCTGAGATATCGAGGAATCGTCATTTTAGTACTGGAGGGGAGTGTAGGTAGTAAAAGTTGCAGAGACCAAGTCAGCGGATTCAAAAGTATGTGGGTTTGGAGTAGATATTTGGAGATAGGATAGAGTAGCGCCGAGAGTTCTTATAAGAAAAATGTTCCACAACAACAACTTTCATTCCATACTGCCATACGGTATTATTTTCTGGGGTAACTTATCAAGTTAAAGTTTTCCAAGCCCAAAAAAGGTTCAATACGAATTATTTGTGGTGTGAACTCAAGAACGTCGTGTAGAGGGCTGTTTAAGGAAATGGGGATGCTAACTGGTGCTCCCAATATATTTATTCTCTAAAGAAATTTGTCATTACAAATATATCTTTTTTTCAAACCAACTGCTCGGCTCATGGAATCAGTACTAGAAACAATGATAAATTTAACGAAGACTTAAACTCCCTTACTTTGGTTATTGATATTGTTATTGATATTATCACATATTGTGAATATTGTGGAGAATATGACTTTCGTACAATTCTTGCGCAATAAAGAGATAATGATAGATTGTCGCAATTTTTTTATTTGATGATGCGTGGTTGCAACAGCCAAAGGATTATCATTTGCACCAAAGTGTAATCAACATATAATCTCTTGTAACAAGTTTTATATTCTTCATATATAAATAATCTTATCATTTAGGGTATGAGGTAGGTAGACTATCATATCTGTTTTTATTTTGCAAGTATCTACTGCGTATTCTTGTCTTGTAACATGTTCTGCATCCAAGAGGATATCTTCACTATATATCAAATGGAACGAAAAGTACATTTAATCTAATAATAGTGTTCGTCTAGGTTTCCATGGTGTAATACTTTGCATTAATACCAGCGTGTAAAACATAATACGTAGAATGTAATACGACATATGTCTATTGAAACAAGTTAACGTGTAGTAAAAAATTGATATTCTTCATTATCGTTATCTACTCTTTGATGTCCAATGTTGCCTGAAGGACGCCTACAAACAATTTTATTGACTTTTGGTCTTCAGTAATACGAATTCATAGTGTTCCTTCCTTTTTTATAATGCCATCTATCCTCCATTTATTATGGAGTTGTATCATTATTTTATCTGTTGAAATCCAAAAAAAGATCTTTCTTTGTCCATCAAAGAGACATTCTTGCAACCACCCTCTTTAATTTCCACTACGGTAATAAATAAGTTTCACAGTCGGTGTTTCCTTGATCCATTTCTCTCCCCTGCTACTTTATTCACTGAGGAATCATCAGTTTTTAATTTTTCTATTAAGATTCCAACTCAAAGTTGGAAATACACACAGATCCTAAAAATTACTTTACAGATATGTCGAAAGCCTAATTATAAGAATTCAGTTTCGTTCACCGTAAGAATAACTGCCGGTATTTATTCTTCTGGTTATTTTTGTTTGCAGCCTCAACCAATCATTTTCCTGAAATATATTTTACAAAATTTACTAGCCCTGTTATTAGGCTGGTAATTTGTACTATTTTCTTTGATTATACATTAGCTAGTCTTATTTTATTTTTAAGAGTATTTCAAATATTCTTTTTACTCCACCCATTCATTGTTGAAATTTATTTGCTTCTATTATTTTTTATTATGATTTGCTGTTCCATAGGACCCAATTTAGGAGTGAGACTCATGGTCATGGAACAAGTCAATACATGAATTTTTACACAAAAATGGTAGTAGAAAATTTTTAAGTAGTCCTATGCACATGACAATCTTAAGGCAAAGTGGAAAGAATCAATAAAGAAAAAAATGAATTAGCTTAATTTTTTAACTTTTCTAGGAGTTCCTCGACAGAATAAAAGGAGTGAGCCATGAGGTAACTCTTCAGTTTAGATTTGAAAGCGTGTGAGTTAGTGCTAGGATTCTTTATTTCTTGTGGCAGCTTATTGAAAATGGATGCTGCAGAATACTGTACACCTTTCTGCACAAGTGTCGAGGTGGTGTGATGCAAATGTAGATTCGACTTCTGTCTAGTATTCACCGAGTGAAAGCTACTAACTCGTGGGAATAAGCTGATATTATTAACAACAAACGGCATTAAAGAAAAAACGTATTGTGACGCCAGTGTCAAAATTCCCAGACTACTGAAAAGGGGTCGACATGACGTTCGTGAACAACGTAATAAATATGTCACATTCTGATTTAGCGTAATTGATCGTTTAACTTGACACTTACGTCCTTCAAATGGATTGAAGTAACACACTTTTCTAATCATAAATAGGATCAAACCCCCGACTAACTAAATACACGAAATATGCTTCCAATGATAGTAAGCTAACATCACAATTGGTGCATTTGGAATTTCAGTGTAGGTTTCGAGATGAACGTTGTAGATCATCTTCTAGGAGTCGTTATAAGCTGGTGGATACGATGGCTTTCACATCCTCGTGTGTCGTACACTTCCTCGTTATTACCTCTTAAGTGATGGAAGAGTCCAGAAATAACATATCACGAAGTCTGGAACGCAGGACGGCTCATGAAGCGGCAGGAATCTAGTTACTCTTAAAAGTTATATGGTCTGTTAAGTCTGACATATCCTTGCAGGAAAAAAAAATATTCATGACGAAGCAATTAATGTAATCTTATGAAGTGCTCCTTTCTAATATATATATTAAACACTTACGCCATCGTCTGGTTTTTTAGTTTTCATACAACTGGACATGAAACTAATGTTTTACTTGACAAGGCGGTGAAAAATTCTTCCTTTGTGTGCCCATAATGTCCGTAGTTGCTTTCATAATTATGAATAGCAATGTTTGTCCGTCTTTGTAACTACAATAAAAATGCGATTTTTTTTCTCACCAGACGCGTTTCGTTTTAATGACAGTAAAACAGCTACAGTGGTCTGTAATAATAGAAATTTACAGTTTGTTTCGTTTTTAGATCGAAAACAGTTCGTTAACGGTTAGGCCTACTTTTCATGTTCCGTTAACAACTGTTTTGTATCTAAAAACAAAAGCAAACTGTAGATTTCTATTATTACAGATCACTAAAGATGTTTTACTGTCATTAAAACGAAACGCGTCTGGTGAAAAAAAATCGGATTTTTATTGTAGTTGCAAAGACGGACAAACATTGCTATTCATAATAATATTTTACATATACCAAAAGAAGAAATCAACGGTAACTTCACAGATAACTGAGAAACACGAACTTAAGCTTGGGCTTATTGTTTTTCCGAACAGTCGGTACTTCAGTTTGGGATCATACATCATATCCTTTATTCGTCGATAGCATTTAGGGGTTTAAGTTAGGTATTCATGAGATTCAACGAATAATTGAAATAATGCTTGATAATAATGAACATTATGCATTATGCACTTAGTCATATATATCTTCAAACACATGAGAATTTTGCTCTTAAGTGGGCGAAATCGATTTAGTTGTGAAAGTGATTATACGTAGTCCATTGCCAACAATACATTTGCAAAAACGCATTATGTTTTAAGACTTAAGTCGGGAAGAGTTCCATTTCTCGTAAGCTTAGTTTTTATTTTGATTTTATGCATTAGAATTTTTTTAAGCCTGCGACTGTGAGATAAATGGATTTGTTTATAAATAACAATACTGCTACCAGTCACGATTTATTTATTTATTTAGCACGACGCGTTTCGAGAAATAATTCCCATCTTCAAGTGCTTTTTTGTGATGTTTCATATTATTTATGATGTTCAAATGTTTGTGAATCTATTGAACCAAACTGCGTGGTCATCAGTCCGTAGCTTACAAAATACTTAAACCTAGGTAAACTAACCTAAGGACAACACACGCACCCATGCTCCATTATTTACGATGTTTTGATTGTGTGAATGCCTGCTTCATTCTGCTGTCGTTGAGTTTTCGTCTGGTCCATCTGTGACAGCTCTCACACATGTCAAACATCACATATAATACATATAATATTTTTGCACACACTGTTTATTTATATGTATAAAATATTATATGTAAGGTTTGACACGTGTGAGAGCTGCCACAGATGGAACAGTCGAAAATTCAACGACAGCAGAATTAAGTAGGCACTCACCCACTCAAAACATCATAAATAATATGAAACAGCACAAAAAACGCACCCGAAGATGGGAATTATTTCTCGAAACGCGTCGTGCTAAATAAATAAATAAATCGTGACTGGTAGCAGTATTTTTATTTATAAGCAAACCCACTTAGTTTTTATGTTTCGGGGACTAACAATGAACTGTTTACCTGTTCTTTGTATTCACTTCAGTTCAGTGATGGTTGCAAGAAGTACAATGTGCTTTTACAATTTCCTTATATAAAGCAGGTACAAAGACTGAGCTAAGTCATTTGTTGAGGACAATTTGAAGTGTTCGGGTAGTTCTAAAACCGTGTTTTCGGTTTTAATTCCTGTGTACAGAATGTTTTATAAGTTGCTACATGTAGTTCTAATGCTTCCAGCTAACACCGAGAGAGAGAAATTAGGGGTGAACAACAGGAGACGCGGAACAACGCATCCCGCTGCAGCCTTGGTGTTATTAATAGACGCTCGTCAAGCTGATAAGGGTTTCCAGTTGTCTCTAACGGAAAGATCTGTTTGTTGACATAGTAGCTGAGGGCTTCGCTCCACGTGCATCTTAGAAATAGACATCATCGCATAAATACAGCCAGTCGCCGTTCGCAACGCACTGACTTAAAGATTTAGTATCTAAACTTTTCGAAATAAGGGGGAATTTTCAATCGTTATGATTATAGTGCTTCTCATGCCACTGAAGAGAAAAACAAGGCGATGTTTGGATCGCAAATCATAGAGTACTGATACTTTTACGTGAAGCACACGAGACGAAAAGGGAGAATTCTTTCACAACAGAAAGTCCGTTCCTTCATGTTTGAACATCCATATTTTTATTTGTTTGTATGTTGCTAATGCCAATATTAATATTATTTATTTATTTATGCATTTATTTTACTTGGCAAGATTAGGGCCTTCAGGCCCTTTCTTACACCTAGCCAGGCTTACTGAAGGTGGACGAACAATTTCTTTAGTACATTATAGACAATGTATAATACAAGTATTAAAGTACAAAAAATTACAGATTATTGATAGAATATAATTGTAACAATAATACTTAGATAATTTATAAAAAAACAAAAATTATAATAATAACAGTAATAGTGCCGCAAATAATAATAATAATGACTTTGTCAAGTACAGTAAACATGTTTCAGATTGTGAACATCAGCCCTATTACAATTTAGGAATTGCCTCGTTATGTTCTTACAGATTGTGAGTTATTCACATCAAGCAGAGACATAAGATGATAGATCGTGGTGAGAGAGATATAGAAGAGGTAGATTGGTTAGAGGAAGAGAAATACAATGGTAAGATTCAAAGCTATGATGGAGAAAGAACTGAGAGCAGGGTAACAATGGAGGCTGTGCCGTCCTTAATATGTGAATTTTGAGTTTCCTCTTGAATGTCCAGTTATTTAGTGTAAGACGTCGATCACGTGGCATTAGGTTTCATGGTCGTATGACTGAGATAAAGAACGACACGGAGAAAGAATTAGTGTTATGTAAAGGTACAGCCAAGATGCTAGACGTATCCGATCTGGTATTGGGTTGTAGAGTGATGATAGTTGTTTAATGTGAGAAGATAAGTACTGGGGGCACTGGGGGCTGATAAATCGATGAAGTAAATACAGCGTTTGAAAATCGCGCCACTTATGTGGGCGCATCCAACCAACTGGGTATATGAAGGACTGATATGATCGTACAACCGTATCTTGCACACGTACATAACGCAAGCATTCATCACTAGTTCGAGGCGTCCCGAATTTTCACTATTTGTGTCGTGTTGAACTACATCATAGTAGTAAAGATTCCATCTGTTTAGCCTATGGCAAATAATAAGACATTTAGTCTATAATAAAGAAGGAAAATTAGAGCAAATTATCGCCTTGAATCTGTTATAAACTGCTTCCGAGATACTACTAAATGGAAACGTCTTCTCATAATTGTCGCATTCGTCCCGACCATTTGTCGTCCATACATTATTTGAAATGTAATATTTTCTTGGCACCATGTAGTAGTTGAAATAAATCATAAAATATATTTGAGCATTATGGTTTTTCGTAGGGAACCGAGTTCTGAAAAGTAACTTGTCAAGAAAAACAATGCAAAGAAATTCGGTCTAATCGTAAACCGGCAAATCAAATCTGTGAAAAGCTGACAAAGCAGGCTTAAAAATAATTTCATCGGCAAAATAACAAAGCCCTTAAAATATATATAGAGCACTAAGATTAGGCAATGGCACATCTCGCGACTCCTACATGTTTTTAATATAAAAAGTTGTAAAATTTAAGAATGGAAAAAGCAAGTCTTTTGAATCATTAGCTTGAATCAAAGCTTGCTCAGCTTTGTTTAGGCTCTCTATATATTCTTTGCATAATTCAGCTTTCCTCTCTTTGCTTAGTACTGGTTTTACGTCTTGAGCCTTCCTCCAACGATATTCAACGTGTTCTCTGAGCAAGCTGTGAAGGACTGCAAGGAGAAATTTGTATAAGGAATTAAAAGTTCAGGGATAAGAAATAAAGAGTTCGCGGTTTGCCGGTCTCTCAGAGACAGCAGAGGACCTGTAAAGGTAATTGAACGGAATGGGCAGTGTCTTGGAAGGAGGTTATAAGATAAACATTAACAAGAGTAAAACGAGGGTAATGGAATGTAATGCTGGAAAATCAAGCGACGCTGAAGGAATTAGTTAAGGTAATCAGACAATAAATATAGTAGATAAGTTTTGTTATATTGGCAACAAAATATCTTCTGATGGCGGAGTAAAGAAGATATGAAATGCAAAATGGCTATGAGAAGAAATGCATTTCCGAAAAAGCGAAATGGAAATAAGATCAGACAGAAAGATGATGGAAGCATTTGAATTGTAGTGTTGCCAACAAACGCTGAAGATTAGGTGGATAGATTGCGTAACTAATGAGAAGGTGCCGAACAGAATTGGGGAGAAAGAAATGTATGGCATTTCTTGACTAAGAGAAGGGATCGATTGGTGGGACACATTCTGATAATCAAAGAATCGTCAATTTAACATTGGAGGGAAGTGTGTGGGGTAAAAATTGTTGAGGTAGACCTGGAGACGAAGTAAGCACGTTTAAAAGGAAGTAGGTTGACGTTCTTATGAGGAGATGAAGAGGTTTGCACTGGACAGGGTTGCTTGGAGAGCTGCATCACACCAGTCTCAGGTCTGAAGACCGCAACAATAAAAACAACAACAACAACATATTATTCCCGTTAAGAAGAACAGAATATTGGAAATTAAGAAATCATTATTAAATGTGTCGAAAGACACAAGAAACAACGAACACCGTTAGGCAAGTAAAACATATATTTCGGACATTTGTACTCAATCACCGGAGATAGGCTGACAAATATTATAATATTTCTGGTCATATTAACTGAATGGGCAATGAATGGGCAATGTCAAACATTGAAGTTAGCAGCGTAAATATGTTTGTTTAGAAGTGCTAGTATTAAGACGTAGGGTAGAACTGGCGGAGAATAAGTGTGTAATGGTCTAGGAAAAAAAGAGGTTCTGGAAAGATGACTGTTGAAGGAAAAGGAAACAACAAAATGCGGACTTAGCTTGAGATTTATAGCTGAATTTCCGTGTAGACGAATGACTTGACTTACCTTTAGTGAAACTATAGCATAATTTTTCTTAGAACATGAATCACATCGTGTTCATCATACGCAGAATATTAATTAATTGTGTGTGATTACCTCATTCCGCAATCAGAATATACTGTCGGAATATGACACGCAGTCTACTGCTTTTTTTCGTATGTTAGGTCATCTCAAACGTTTCCTGTTCGTTTGTTTTCTGGACACAACACAGTTCGCCTCTTTTTCTCGTCCAAACCATGGCATTGGTAACTTTAAATGACCACAACACAATCGTCTCGCCGACCACGGTGGCTGAGGGACTGAGGCGCGCCAGTCACGGTCTGCACGGCGACTACGGTCGGGGGTTCGAATCCCCCCTCGGGCATGGATATTTGTTCCGTCCTTAGTATTAGCTAATTCGTAAGTAGTTTGTGAGTATAGGGACTAATGACCCCGTAGTTAAGTCCCATAAGCTATACAAACATTTGAACATAATATTCTCAACATAATCGTCACAGAGTAGTTACTGACTTTGGGAAGTAAATAAAAGCTTCTTTTATATATATATATATATAAGAATAGTTCTCAACATTAAGTTGGAATTGTCACGTGATCTAGGGACGATGTTTTTCGTTGATTCACATTAACCTCCTTGATTCACACTAAGCAAAACATCACGTCACATCATGTTAGGGTTTCACTGTAGCAAAGTTTTAAAAACGTCGTCGTCTTGTGACATAAAAATTTTATTTTCGTCGGGCTCTGTACTGTGATAGTAGTTGAGTCTGCGCTTTTGTTGTTTCTTAATTTTCACTTTATGACTGATTTGTTTCCGTGGTGATCTGCAAATATACCATTGCGAATTAATTTTTTTCCATTAAATGTTGTTCCAGAAGCGATGTCGGAATGTCAGATATCTCAAAAGCTCAGCTTTGTGAGATGAACAAAGCTGAGCTTTGGTTTGTGTGTTTAAATATCGGTCAATGGTTTCGCTAGAAAGTTTGTGTCGATAATCTGAAATGATATTTTTGTTCTCTGCACTTTTCCACATACAATTGATCAAGAACATGACCTTCACTATGAACATTAAATAATTAAATCGATGTTATTTTCTCAAATCTGACACTATAGTCAGGGATCGTAGTTATACCTCCACTTCCATTGCTCAGTGCAGGGCTAAGCAAGTTGACGTGACGTAACGTACAACTTGATGTGACGGCCATTGTGAATTAGTATTTTGCTTTCCGAAAAGTTTAAACATTATACAATTTGTATAAATTGTCCATGTCCGTATTTTTCCAGACACTTCTAAAGGCGGAGGTTTACTATTCAAATGTTCAATGGGACCAAATTACTTTGGTCATAAGTCCCTAGACTTGCAAACTACTTAACGTAAGTGAAACTAACCTAAGGACAACACACACATCCCGCCTGAGGGAGGATTCGAACCTCCGACGCGGGAGCAGGTTTACTATCACGTCATTTTGCAACACCCTGGAATTTTGGTTGTATTGCACTATGTGAGGCTGAAACGTTATAACTCATTTGAGAATTGCTGAAGACAACGAATCTGAATGCCGAATCAAGTTTGTTTGCAAGAGATTGATCTATAGCATAGCCTACGTTCACGACAAAGTCGGACACACTTCACAAAACGTGTAACAGTAGTCCATTCATAAAATTGCAATATTTTTCAGTACTGCCATTCACAGGTAAATTTTTAACTGGATGATTCCTTTGTAGCACTTTTTTTTATTTACATATTAGCAGCTTTAAAATACATAATCAATGTCTCATCAATAACGATAGAAAACTGCAAAATATGGAATGGCTTTGAAAGAGAACAGACTTTTCATCTTTTCAAATCGCTTAATGTCTTTAACAATATACTGTTCAAATTTTCAATTTTACACACTATACAGGAAAGAACTCATCACTTTCGTTACACTGACACATTATAACTGAACAGAAATACTGTTAAATTTTACTTATGGCCTCGGCCACGAAGTGTGGTAATGTTGGCAACAAAATGTTAACTTTACGAGGACAATCAATTTACTGACACACATCAGTATATACAAGAATCTGTTGATCATAAAGCAGGAGCATCATTAATTATTTACTTCGCGGTCAACACGAAAAATTATTCCCTCTTATGCTATGTGATTGAATTTTGAAAGTCTATGAAATGGTTGTTGCCAACATCAGCACACTACACCACTACGCCGCCGAGGTTGTAAGTAAAATTTTACCCAGGATTACCAGTTAGCATATAAATTCTCCAGTGGTGATTCATCGTAGAATTCGCAGAAATTGGAGAAATCGTAATTGGTAAAGTTTTGAAAGGATAAGTAGTGAATTCGCAGGCCTCTGTTTTAAACAGTGACAAATCATTACTAAATGTCACAGCTACCGAAAAGTAGCAATCACAAAAATCACTGTAATCAGACAGTCACTGTTTAGGTCATCCCCATTACAGACAAACTTACGTCGTCCCGTAATCACGTGACCACAACGGCAATAGATGTTGACAACACAAGACCTGTTCTGCACATCTGAGTGCTCACTCCAGAGATATTTCTACTCTATGGTCCTAAGAAATTTGTAATATACTCTCTGCCTAGAGTATATTACATACATTAGAAATATCTCTGGAGTGAGCATTCAGATACGCAGGTCTTGTGTTGTCAACATATATTACCGTTGTGGTCACGTGATTACGAGACGACGTACGTTTGTCTGTAATGGTGCATTTGCAGATCACCAGGAAACAAATCAGTCCTAAACGAAAATTTAAGAAACAACAAAAGCACAGACTCAACTACTATCACAGTACAGAGCCCGACGAAAATAACATGTCTATGTCACCAGACGACGACGGTTTTAAAACTTTGCCACAGAGAAATCCTAATATGACGTGACGTGATGTGATGCTTAGTGTGAATCAAGGACATTGATGTAAATTAATGAACAGCATCGTCCCTAGATCGCGTGACAATTCCAGCTTAATGATGAGAACATTCTCCATGAGAATGGTATGCTCCCTCCAGAAATATTTCTACTCTGTGGTATATTACTCGGAGAGCGAAATATTGTGTTTTGGTGCTATTTCTTCGTCGTTGATTACTTTTACGTGGAGAAGCTATGAGAGCAGAGACTTTTATTCGTGTTGTTACTTGAGTCGACGGACGTGAATCACGTCATCTGAAATCTGTTACCGCATTCCTCTACTGGCTGATAACGGGAACAAAGCTCTCACGAACTGTGATAATATTTATTAGACGCTAAATGACTACACAGTTCCGTGTAGCGAAGGTCCGTATTTTGAACTCGCGATACTGTCATTAAAGGCAGCGATAGAAAGACACAGCAATGCGTCAGAATTAGAAATGCCGATATCTTCGTAAGCCATCTGCTACCCAGATGTTTCTAATACAACGTTCGCAAGGGCAATGTGCAAAGTGCAGTACGAAAAGCATTGATAGCTACTCGGAATGGCATTTCAAACTAATAAACATTAAATATTGCTTATCCACGGTAAAAAAATGTAAGGAGATAAAAGAGACTATTCAGATAATTAAGAGAGAGAAAAATTTAGTTGTGTCTTGGAAGAGCATTTGAAAGGAATGGCCGGCCGCGGTGGCCGAGGTGACTGAGGCGCTCCAGTCACGGTCAGCACGGCCACTACGGTCGGGGGTTCGAATCTCCCCTCGGGCATGGATATTTGTGCCGTCCTAATTCGTAAGTAGTTCATAAGAAGTTTGTAAGTTTAGGGACTGGTGACCCCGTAGTTAAGTCCCATAAGCTTAACAAACATTTGAACATTTTGAAAGGAATGGACAATGTTTTGAAACGAGAATATAAGATGAACATTAACAAAAGGAGTCCAAGGGTAACGGGATGTATTTGAATAAAATCAGACAAAATTAGGAAATGCGATTAGGAAACCAGATACTAAAAGTAGTTGATAGTAAGTTTTAGTACATGAAAAGTAAAATATAATCTGAAACTTGAGCAGTTCACATATGTCATACGACCAGAAACCCTATATGCCATGGAATATCTTTCCATGAACTGGAGAAGTTTGAAGGAGAAATTGGAAGTCAGTGAGAGGAGAAACCTCAGGAGGATCCTAGGCTTGGTAGAAGAAGGTTCGTACCACTTGGCTCACGGAAACCGAGAAGGACATTACAGAACTGGGAATAGCTGATCTCGAGAAAAGACTGTGAGACGTATCCCGAAGGAAGTCTGAGGATTTCAGGAAAAGGCCCGAAGGAAAGGTAACCCCTGGACGGAAGAAAGGAAGGAGTTACACCGGCAGAGGATGCGACAGTACCGAGTAAAGATCAAAGCCTAACAGCTGAAACGGCATGGTCCAAAGTAGGCCCACTCGAAAGAAGAAGAAGGAGATAATAACTTATGACGAACGAAGTGGGTGTTATATACGCTGGTAACTGGAAGAAAAGCGTTTCTGTAGAAGCTAAATTTATTAAGATGCAATATAGTTTTAAATGTTAAGAAGGCTTTTTAAACCATTATTTATTTTTGGAGGTATCTATCTATAGTGTAGCCTTCTATAAAAGTGAAACGTTCGTTCTCTATACATCCATGTGACGAAGCAAATAAAGAATTTTTTAAATCTTTAATCACTTGCAGAATTTTCTTGTACAGGGTGTTACAAAAAGGTACGGCCAAACTTTCAGGAAACATTCCTCACACACAAAGAAAGAAAATATGTTATGTGGACATGTGTCCGGAAACGCTTAATTTCCATGTTAGAGCTCATTTTATTACTTCTCTTCAAATCACATTAATCATGGAATGGAAATACACAGCAACAGAACGTACCGACGTGACGTCAAACACTTTGTTACAGGAAATGTTCAAAATGTCCTCCGTTAGCGAGGATACATGCATCCACCCTCCGTTGCATGGAATCCCTGATGCGCTGATGCAACCCTGGAGAATGGCGTATTGTATCACAGCCGTCCAGAATATGAGCCCGAAGAGTCTGTACATTTGGTACCGGGGTTGCGCAGACAAGATCTTTCAAATGCCCCCATAAATGAAAGTCAAGAGGGTTGAGGTCAGGAGAGCGTGGAGGCCATGGAATTGGTCTGCCTCTACCAATCTATCGGTCACTGAATCTGTTATTGAGAAGCGTACGAACACGTCGACTGAAATGTGCAGGAGCTCCATCGTGCATGAACCACATGTTGTGTCGTATTTGTAAAGGCACATGTTCTAGCAGCACAGGTAGAGGATCCCGTATGAAATCATGGTAACGTGCTCCAGCGAGCGTAGATGGAAGAACATGAGGCCCAATCAAGACATCACCAACAATTCCTGCCCAAACGTTCGCAGAAAATCTTTGTTGATGACGTGATTGCACAATTGCGTGCGGATTCTCGTCATCCCACACATGTTGATTGTAAAAATTTACAATTTGATCACGTTGGAATGAAGCCTCATCACATTTAAAGAGAAATACTAAAACGAGCTCTAACATGGAAACTAATCGTTTCCGGACACATGTCCACATAACATATTTTCTTTCTTTGTGTGTGAGGAATGTTTCCTGACAGTTTGGCCGTACCATTTTGTAACACCCTGTATAGTATAAGCAGCACATCTGCTGTAGCAAGAATCGTATTTTCCTGTATTGTGCTCTTTCAGGAATATTTTTCATTTGCTCAAAAATGTTCAAATGTTTGTAAATCTAAGGGACTTAACTACGTTGGTCATCAGTCCCTAGGCTTACAAACGACTTAAACTAAAAGTAAGTGATACTATGGACAACACAAACACCCATGCCTGAGGGAGGACTCGAACCTCCGACGGCGAGCAACCGCGCACCCCGCAGCAAGGCGCATTAGAATGCTCGGCCACTCCACCGTGGCTTATCTGCTCATACAAATGCTTCTAATACCGAGGCTGAGACAGTGGGTAAGTCGTTAGATCAACATTTGGGACGAGTATGGTTTAAATACCCGGCTGGTCATCGAGAGTGAAACTGTAATCCTATGGGAAAGGCAGCTGAGGTGGCTCCTATTAGAAAGCCGCCTGCTAGCTAGTGCTTCGTGTATAATGACTTCGCTCATGACGTGGTGTAAACCAAAACCTGCCGCCCCCCTCCTCCGCGTCACCAATGCTTTTCATAAAAGGTCACAGGAACGTTTATGTATCTATTTATTTACGATTTACTTATCTGTTATGTAACCAATTGTTGCTTTAACATCTCGCAGAAAGCTATTGTGCAATGGACCGCGCAAGTTTAGCGGTGTGGCTTGCGGCGTGTGGAGGGCGGTTAGCCCGTAGTCACGCTGGAGGTATGCGGGCGAAGTCGTAGTGAGCTAATGTGTCATATCTGTTACATTTCTCGACATTCGTTCTGCTACCTGATCTCAAATGTACGCAGTTCCAGCCGTAACGCCATTCACCTTGGCGTTACACAACACTGTTTAATGTCCCATTCATTTTAACAACCTAGTCTCGTTTGCAATTTACATAGATTGCTTGGGACGGAAGATTCTACAGGGTGATTTAATCCGTCGTGTACAAAATCTAGGCAGAGATCGAGTTTGCTGTTGTGGTCTTCAGTCCCAGGCTGGTTTGGTGCAGCTCTCCGCGCTACCCTGTCCTGTGCAAGCCTCTTCATCTGAGAATATGAACGGCAACCTACATCCTTTTCAATCTGCTTACTGTATTCGTTCCTCCCCAATTATGTTGAGAAGTGTGAAGTTGTCCATATAAGTACGAAAAGAAATCCATTAAACTTTGTTTACAAGATAAATCAATCAAAAGTGAAGGCCGTAAACTCCACAAAATACCTAGGAATTACTATTACTTCAGACTTAAATTGGAAAGAACACGTAGTTATCTTGCTACCCAAATAACAAAACTCATCTACTACTTTTATCGCCTCATTACCTAATCTTATTTCTTCAGCTTCGCCTGAAATTCTGACACTACATACCAATACCCTCGTTTCACTCTTGTTAATGTTCATCTTATATCTTCCTTTCAATACACTGTCTATTCAATTTAATTGCTCTTTCAGGTCCTTTGCTGTCTCTCTGACAGAATTATTACGTTATCAACAAAACGCAACGTTCTTTTGTTCGCTCTCCCTGGATTTTAATTCCCTCTCCAAATTTCTCCTTGCATTCCTTCACAGCTTGCTCAGTGTACATATTAAATAACATTGGGGAAAGGCTACAGCCGTGTCTCGTCCCTTCCCAACCACTGCTACCCTTTCATGCCCTTCGACTCTAATAATTGCTAATAATTGCTACCTTCAGAATTTGAAAGAGTGTATCCAGTCAACATCGTCAAAAGCTTTTTTACATATACCCAAATGCTAAGGTTGTAGGTTTCCCTTTCCTTAACCTATCTTGTAAGATAAGTCGTAAAGTGAGTATTGCTTCTCTAAGGTCGGATTCCATCAGTTTTTCCATTCGTCTGTAAATAACTCGTGTTAGTATTTTGCAACCATGACTTATTACACTGATAGTTCAGTTCAGACGGAACATCATCTATTCCAGCGGCCTTGTTTCTCCTAAAGATCTTTTAGTGCTCTGTCAAATTCTTCTCGCAGTATCGTATCTCCTATCTCATCTTCCTCTACTTCGTCTTTTACTTCTATAATACAATTTTTACACCATACTTTTATTATATTTTTTATCTATTAGAAAGAAATTTGCAAGATATTCTCAGCGTAGATACTACTCGGACACCGAAATTGTATGTTTGGGTTCTATTTCTCTTTCGTTTCTTCTTGTTCCGTGGAGAAGCTATGGGAGCAGAGAATTTTATTCCTGTCGTTAGCTGAGTCGACGAACGTGAATCACGTCGTCTGAAATCTATTACCGCATTCCTCGACTGGCTGATAACGACAACAAAGCTCTCACGAACTGTGATAATATTTACTAGGCGCTAAAGGCCTCCTGTGTTTCGTGTAGCGAAGGTTCGTATTTTACACTCGCGACACTCTCAATATTAAAAGGCAGAAACAGAGAGACATAGCAATGCGTCGGAATGAGAAATGCCGGAATTTTCGTTACCCATCTGCAGGGAGATGCTTCTAGTGCAACGTTCGTAAGGGAAATATGCAAATTTCAGTACGAAGAAACATCGATAGCTACTCCGAATGGCTTTTCACTCTGAGAAACATTAAATATTGCTTATCCATTGAAGAAAGCAATGTAAGGAGATAAAGGGGATTAGTCAGATAATTAAAGGAGAGGAGAATTTAGTTGTGGTGGTTGATTTTAATGCGATAATAGGAAAAATAAAAGAAAGAATAGGAGAACATGAATTGGGGAAACGAAACTAAGGAGGAAGCCACCTGGTAGAATTCTGAATAGGTTTAAGAATGATGAACGCAGGTTGCAAATGTGGAAGAGATCTGGAGGCAACAGGTTTCCGATTGAAAAATACTATGGTTTGAGTGAGATTTCGAAACTAGACTTTAAACTCCAAGAGGAGGAATGGAAGGAAGGCGATAATGGGACGCAAAGTACCCTTCACCACACACCATGAGATGTTTTGCGGAGTATGAATGTAGATGTTTTCAGGAGCAGATGGGAAGTCTTATCGTCATTTATGGGATATGAATAGTAGATTAAAACTGCTACAGAAAAGGAAGGAAATCAAGCAGACTGGACAGGGAAAAGGCTAAACAACGAGAGTTGTTGAGTTTGAGAGCGAGCATTAGGCAACGATTGAATGAAGCAGAGAAAGGAAAGCAGTAGAAGACGAATTGGTAGCTTTGACACATGTATTAGCGTAGAGAAAATCGAATAAATTAGAAGACACTGCCTAGTAGAAATCCTTAGCTATCAGAGGAGATACTGAATTTTATTCGTGACAGTAACAAGTCTAACAATGTAGCAAATGAAATTGGTGAAAGGGAACACAAACGACTAAAACATGAGATTGAAGGATGTGCAAAGGCGAACCAGAAATGGCCAGGATACAGATGTACAGATATAGTGACATAAATAACTGGGGGAAAGATAAATGCCAAGCCTTTTCATTTACACGTACCAACGTAAATCCTCTTGATCCTACTTAGGGTAGTCGAGGCTTGGCGTCTATCAACAATTCGTTACATCCCCTTCGTTTCCAAACTGAGGATTCCTAAATGCCTCAAGATGTGTTCTACCAACTGATCCCGTCTTTTTGTCGAATTGTGCCTTTTTCCCTTGATTTTGTTCAGTTATCTTTTTTAGAATAAAATTTAACCTTCAGAATTATTTTGTAACAGCAGAATTGAAAAGTTTGTTTTCTTCTTGTTTGTGCTGTTTATCGCCCCCATAAAGCTGTATTCCAAAAACCTTCAGAAAATGATGTTTTTGCGAGTCAACAAATTTCTCAATTTGAGAAACTCATGTCTTGCTGTTTCCAGTTTGCATTCAATAACCTTTCTACCTCAGCCTTCAGGAGTTAATTTGCTAACCAAATAGCAACACTCAGCTCTATCTATGTAAAAGCGAAAGGTCACTCATTCAGACTCTCACTCATTCACTGACTAAACACGAAATCTCGATAACTACTTCACCTACAAAGCTGAAATTTGACAGGAATGTAGTTCATCGGTAGAGGACGTCAGCAAAGAAAGGATTTTGCGATAGGGCCTATAGTTAAGGAGATATGACGTCGTAAACAATGAAAACTTCCCTGTATTGCGGCACGTGATAGTGTGACTTTATCAGTTCACTATTTGAGAAGGAGAACACTTAGCGACTTGCAACAAACTTCAAACATAATTTCAAACCGTTAGGAAACTTTTTCTCGCTGACTACCCCAGCAAACTGATGACAGGAAAAAAGTTTGTCGCTTACTATTTTTTCGGCGTTCATGAAGTAAAATTACGGCATTTGACATGACGTTACAATTTATTACTCGTAAACTATTAATTGTATTCGCGAGAAATGTTACAGACAGTATACACACATACCGCTGAACGTACGTGAGAAATTTTATCATAGTACGACTCAAAGTTCATGATATGGAGTAATAAACAATTACGATAATGAAAAACCTCCACATCACGCATGACGTTTTGATTTGTTACGTCTTTCCTACTAACTCTATTCGGGACGTATTTTGCAAACGTTTTACATATGTACCACTGGATGTGCCTTCGAAATAATATCGTAATATAGTTCAGGTGATATAACGTCAAAAGCATTGAAATACATAGAACTTCGCCCTAAAAAGCACGAGGTTGTAATTTACTACGTCGTTACTACCAAATCATTTTACACCACATTTCGCAGGAAGTTTCCTAATATTCCTCTCAAGGTACCTGGTTGATAATGTCTTTGTAGGACCCATAATTCAAGAGACATCTATACATAAAAGCTAAAGGTACGACACACGAAATCTCTAAAACTGCTGCACCTATGAAGCTGAAATTTTGCCGGTATGTAAAGATAGAATATGTTAGTTAAGAAACTATTTATGATAGGACGGAATGAAGGTGCATGGCGGAGGATACTTTTCCTACAGACTGACGAAATCGACAGTTTCATTCAGACCTTCACGAAACTTTGCGCGCTTAACCATGAAATAACTTGGAAGAGACCAGAAGACGCCGGAAGGTGTCATAATGGTAAGACACAGATTTCGAAACCATGTTTGAAACAGTAAAATCCAGGGACAGATATAGATTCTGAATATAACTTATCAGTTGTGAAATTGTGTGTTAAAACTTACGAAAAAGCAGAAAATAGAGACAAATTGAAGAAACCAGAGATTGTCGAGAGTTGCAGAGGTAGCATTAGGCAAGGACTGATTGGAATGGAGAAAAAAATACAGCCGAAGAGGAATGGGGAGCTTTGAGAGACAAAGTAAAGGTCGCAGAGGACCATATAGGTAGTACAAGACCTAATAAAAATCCATGAATAACACAGGGACACTGAACTTAATTGATGAAAGCAGAAAATATAATATTATAGCAAGTGAAGCAAGAAAAAGGACGGCTAAAAGCCGAGGTTGACAGGAATTGCGGACTGGCTAAGAAGGAGTTTCTTGAGGACAATGGCAAGTCCGTTAAAGAATGTATAATTAGGGAAAAGACGTCGCTTATATAAAAATAAAAGAAACGTTTTGAGACAAGAAAAGCTGCTGCATTAATATCAAGAGCTCAGATGGAAGACCAGTACTAAGCGAAGAAGGGAAAGCTAAAATTTGCAAGGAAAATATAGAGGGCTTATACATGGGAAATCAACTTGGCGGTATTGTCGGAAGAGGGAGTAGATCAAGATGAGATAGGAGATGCAATACGGCTAGAAGAATTTGAGAGAGCTCTGAAAGATTTGAGTCGGAACAAGGTCCCTGGAGGAGATGATATTCCATATGAACTTCTGATAACCTTGGGAGAGCCAGTCATGAAGAAGCCGTCGTCTGCAAGATATATGAGACAGGGAAATTGCCCTCAAGACTTTATCAAGAACAAGAATATAATCATTCCAACAAGAAAAAAGCAAGTATAAACAAGCGTGAAAATTACAGAACTGCCGGCCGCAGTGGCCGAGCGGTCTGCGGCGCGCCAGTCACGTTCTGCACGGCCACTATGGTCGAGGGTTAGACCCCCTCTCGGGCATGGATATTTGTGCCGTCCTTAGTATTATTAGCTAGTACATAAGTAGTTTGTAAGTTTAGGGACTGATGACCCCCTAGTTAACTCCAATAAGCTCTACAAACATTTGAACATTTGATTACGGAACTATCAGTTTAATTAGTCATTGTTACGAAATACTTACACGAATTATTTACAAACGAATGGGAAAACTGGTACAATCCTGCCTCGACAAAGATGAGTATGGATTTAGGAGACAGTTTAAGGAGAGAAATTTGGAGAAGGAATCAAAGTTCAGGGTGAAAAATAAAAACTTTGCTGTTTGCTAATGAGATTGACATTCTTCTACAGTAAAAGATCTGTTAGAGCAATTGAACCGAATGGACAGTGTTGAAAGTAGAGTATAAGATGAACATTAACAAGAGTAAAACAAGGGTTTTGGAATGTAGTCTAAGAAAGTCTGGCGATGCTGAAGGAATTACATCAGGTAACGAAACAATAAAACTAGTAGATTTTTTATATTGGGCCAACAAAATAACTTCTGATGGGCGAAGTAAGGAAGAAATAAAATGAAGAGTGGCTATGGTAAGAAAAGCGTTTCGTAGAACCGAAATTGGTTGACATCGAATATTCATTTTTATGTTAGAAAGTCCTTTCTGAAAGCATTTGTCGGAGTATAGCACTGTCCTTTAATGACACACGGCCATATGGAGTTCAGGTACAAATATGAGAGAAGCTTTACAGATGGAAGTGGAAGGTTAAATGGGTAGATAGCCTAACTAATGAGGAACAGAATTGGGAAGAAAGGAAATTTTTTGGCGTGACTAAAGGATGGGATTGATTGGTGGGAAACATTACGATACATCAAGGAACCGTTAATTTTGTATTGGAAGGAAATGTGTCGGGTAAAAATCGATGAGCGAGATCAAGACACGAATACAGTAAGCAGGTTGAAATGAGTGTAGGTTGCTGTTCTTATTGAGAGACTAAGAGCCTTGTAAAGGATAGGGTGTTGTGGAGAGTTGCATGAAACCAGGCTTTATATTGAAGACGACGACGACGACGACAACAACAACAACAACAACAACAACAGTGATTCATTACTTAACCCTTTATAGGGCAGTGCTATGAAAGTCAACAATTAAATGTGAAATACTTTTATTTCATATCCATGACTAGAGGTTAGTTGTATAATATGTTTGTTTTCTTCATTTTCTGAATGCTTGGTGTTCTATGGGGTGGTAACTAAACATACGAGAGAAGATATGTGATAGTGGGTTTTATATAATGTTCTCTGGCCAGACATAGTAAGGCTTGCAACAAAACAGAACTGTTAGCTAAGAATAATAGCACCAATAAACACCGGGAATACGAGCAATTTTAGATAGTGTTTCAACTAATAAATTTACCACAAACTTTCACATTCGTTTTTGAAATCGTTTGGGACCTAACTTTGGGTGACCTGTGTACGATAATAACTCTGTAACATCTTAGCCAATATTCATTACAAAGCCCGAGAAATCTTAGTTCAAAAATGAACAACTTTCAGCTATTCTTTCCGCCTTGCCCAAAGCAACAGCAAATTTTCGTAATAAAAAAACGATAAATACCACAACATACGCAGAAATGGGCATTGACTTATTCCCTTACTTTGGAATGCACTAATCTCAAGCGTCTCTGACTTGTTATTGTTGGCTGTGTACTGTTCTAAACAATACCACATCCAGAGACTCAACGGTAAGACTGCTTGTCACTTTTCTTACTACATTTATAAAAGGCGGTGAGGCAAGAAATCAAAAATTGGTATCTATTTGTGCCAGAGAGCGTTAAAGGAAGTGATTTATTGTAATGAAGATCTGCGTAAACAGAAATTTCTATATAAAGAACCGGATGGTAAGCATAATTACCAGTACCCTATAAAGGATACAAGTTACCATCAGTTTAATAAGTCATGGTTGCAAAATATTAACACTAATTATTTACAGACGGATGGAAGAGCTGGTAGAAGTCGACCTCGAGAAAGATCAGTTTGGCTTCAGGAAACATGTAGGAACACGGGAGGCAATATTCATTTTACGGCTTATCCTAGAAGATAGATTAAGAAAAGGCAAACCTACATATCTAGCTTTTGTAGATTTGGAGAAGGCTTTTGACAATGTTGATTGGAATAAACACTTTCAAGTTCTGAAACAAGCAGTTTAAAATATAGGGAGCGTAAGGTTATTTACAACTTGTACAAGAACAAGACAGCGGTTGTCAGAGTTGAAGGGCATGAAAGGGATGCAATGGTTGGGAAGGGAGTAAGACAGGATTGTAGCCTTTCTCCAATGTTATTCAATTTGTACATTGAGCAAGCTATAAAGAAAAGCAAGGAAAAATTTGGAGAAGGAATTAAAGTTCAGGGTGAAGAATTAAAAACATTGCGTTATGCTGACGACATAGTAATTCTGTCAGAGACAGCAAAGGACATGGAGGAGCAGTTGAATGGAATGGACAGTGCGCGAAAGGTGCATATAGGATGAACATTAACAAGAGTAAAAAATAGGGTAATGGAGTGCAGTCTAAGAAAATCAGGTGATTCTGAAGGAATTAGATTAGGTAATGAAACAATAAAGGAGGTAGATGAGTTTTGTTACTTTGGCAGTAAAATAACAAATGATGGTGGCTGTACAGAGGATATAAAATGCAGAATGGCAATGGGTAGAAAAGTGTTCTTGAAAAAGAGAAATTTGTTAACATCGAATATTGATTTAAGCCTAAGGAAGTCCTTTCTGAAGGCATTTGTGTGGAGTGTTGCCTTGAATGGGAGTGAAACATGGACGATAAACAGTGCGGACAGGAAGAGGATAGAGGCTTTTGAAATGTGGTGCTACAGAAGAATGCTGAAGATTAGGTGGGTAGATTGCGTAACTAATGAGGAGGTACTGAACAGAAATGGGGAGAAAAGGAATTTCTGGCATACCTTGACTAAAAGAAGAGATCGATTGGTAGGACACATTCTTAGACATGAAAAAATTGTGAATTTAGCATTGGAGGGAAGTGTGTGGGGTAAAAATCGCAGAGGGAGATGAATACAGCAAGCAGATTCAGACAGATGTAGGTTGCCATTCTTATGAGGAGATGAGAGGCTTGCTCAGGATAGGGTATTGTGGAGAGTTGCATTAAACCAGTCTCCGGACTGAGGACCACAATAACAACAACAATAAGTTGACGTGTTTTTGCTTTCGTTTTGCTGTTTCTACGTTAAACTTATTATCTGCTCTTCCATGATTACCATCTGTTTGTGCACAGTAAGTTGACGATTCGCGCTGTGGCTGTTGGGAGCGACAGGAGGCAGCCCTTGCTGCCTTATTTAGCCTGTCGAGCGGGGTGCAACGGTGTTAGGAAGGCAGCATCTGTCGCTTGGCGCGCTATTTGGAACCGTTATCTGTAACAATGTGTACACTAACACTTCCGTCTGAGAGCAGCTTAACGTTGTCACCGCTAGGACTTTAATGCAGAGACTCGGAACAGCACATAACTGGTACCGCTATTAACAGCAGAACCTTTCAAACCTAACGGCGACATCTTTTCCATACATTAACTATAACAAGGTTCCCTATAACAGTAATGATTTTATCGCATGTGACACATTATGTTATCATAACATGACGACAGCAAATTTATTTATTATTATAACAAATGATATATCTGAATTATTGTTATAGTGACGTAAAAGCTTTTAATTCATGCGGAGTTCGCCTCCATAGCTCAGACAGCAGCGTCGCTGCCTGTCACGCAAGGGGGCCTGGGTTCGATTTCCGGCAGGGGGCTGGGTGTTCTCTGTTGTCCTCATCACCAGCGACATATAAGTCGCCGAAGTGGCGTCAATTAAAAAGACTTGCGCTAGGCGGCCGAAAATACCAAACGGGATCAACCAGTCAAAAATGTCATACGATCGTTTCATTCCATTCACCTACATCTACATAGATACTCTGCAAATCATATTTAATTGCCTTGCAGAGGGTTCATTAACCAAATTCATAACCTTTCTCTACCGTTCCATTCTCTAATAGCGCGCGGGAAGAAAGAACACCTAAATCGTTCCGATATGATTTCTCTTATTTTATTGGGATGTTCGTGTCTCCCTATGTAGGTGGTTGCTAGCAAAATATTTTCACATTCAGATGTAAAAGTCGGTGATTGAAATTTCGCAAACAGATCTCGACGCAACGAATAACACCGTTCTTTTAATGATTTCCACCTCAAATCGTGCAACATTTCCATGACGCTTTCCCCTCTGTAACGTGATAAAATCCGGCCGCGGTGGCCGAGGAGACTGAGGCACTTCAGTCACGGTCTACACGGCCACTACGGTCGGGGGTTCGAATCCCCCCTCGGGCATGGATATTTGTGCCGTCCTAGTTCGTAAGTAGTTCATAAGTAGTTTGTAAGTTTAGGGACTGATGACCCCGTAGTTAAGTCCTATAAGCTTTACAAACATTTGAACATTTGAACGTGATAAAACGAGCTGCCATTCTCTGAACCTTCTCAATGTCTTCCGTCAGTCCCACCTAATGAGGTCCCACATTGGGCAACAGTAGTCCAGGAGAGGACGCACAAATGTGATGTAGGCAGCCTCTTTGATGGAGCTGTTGCATCTTCGAAGCGTTGTGCCAATGAAACGTAACCTTTGTTTCGCTTTCCCCTCAATATTTTCTGTGTGTTCTCTCCAGTCTAAGTTGTTTGTAATGGCAACTCCTAGGTACTTGGCAGAATTTACGATCTTAAGGTTTGAGTGATTTATCGTGTTATTGAAGTTCAGCGCATTTATTATAGTGGTCATTTGTATGACTTCACACTTTTCATTATTTAGTGTTAATTGCCAATTTTCGCACCATGTAGAAATTTTGTCTAAATCGCTTTGCAGTTACTTTTGATCCTCTGTTGACTTCACTTCATGCTCATTCATTCATATCGTTTTCATTTGCACAATATGTATATTGCAGTCCCCTGACACGTCGCAAGTGGATTAAATGCAATCTCTGATGTTACTTCCTTTTCCACGATTTTGGAGATACAGAAGGAAGCAACACACTCATGACGTGTTTCAGTTACTGACATCAGATAAAAACCACAGATTCGAATTCCACGTTCCACTAATATGCGAAGGCTGGATAAAAAGTAATGAGAACTATTATTTTTCTTAGAAATACCTTCTAGTTACACATCTTCATTGTAGTCGTCCCCGTTATGTACGACCTTTTGACAAATATCCGAAAGGTGTTGCATTTCCATCTGCGGCACTGTTTCTGATAACGTCCCACATTCACCGCCACGCCACCTAGATACTAGGACTGTGCGTTGCCTGCCAAGAGTAATCATGTTGTTGTTTGTTAAGCTTATGGGACTTAACTACGGGGTCATCAGTCCCTAAACTTACAAACTACTTATGAACTACTTACGAACTAAGACGGCACAAATATCCATGCCCGAGGGGGGATTCGAACCCCCCCCCAAGAGTAATCATCACATAAGCAAACTATTTGTGTTATGTAGCGTTGTGCTGAGTTTGGGAATACATACACGTTGAACACTGTGTTTCAGTATGTTCATAATGTTATTTATGTGATTCACAGACAAATTTGTTTTCATATAAGATATTTATGAACTATTAGCAAGATATCTTAGCGATATTGGAACCGGACGATTTAATTAGGCGTTTAGTCTCATACCATCAAAAATGTGCACGCAGAATCACACAGATAACACGAACAACATTCTGAAACACAGTATGCAAGTGTACGTATTCCCAAAGTCATCACAACGCTACATAAGACAAATAGTTTGCTGGTGCTGAGACTACTCTTGGTAGGTAGCGCACAGGCCTTGCCTCTGGCATGGATAATGTCATTTCTTTTGCTGTACCGGATCTTTTACAGTCGTTTCACTTTGACAAAGAGATGATAATCACATGAATTAATGCAGGCGACTATTCCAGAATGTCCCATTGACAGCGGCGCAACATCTGGACAGCAACAGCCTTGTCCTCGTTACTTTTTACCCATCCTTTGAATCAGGGTTGATCTAAAACAAAACAAAACAAAAAAATTAGTACAATGACATAATTAATATCATTTAACCATTGTTCATAAAAAACTACTTTAATCATCATAGTATGTGAGAAAATATGATACACTTCAAAATAATCCCATTCTTAGGCACTTTTAAAAACAGATATCTAACGATAATAATGAGTATTCTTCTTCCTAATCGATATTACTAGTTTGATCAACTTTAAAATTAAGTGTTTCTCCATGAAATTTCGTTCGGAAGAGATGCTGCCTTGTCTAGTAAGAATATATCTCTTGCAAATAGATCCTGCAGTACTAAATGTTGTCGCCATCTGTGGCACAAGTCAATTACAGAACCATTTTGGAAACATTGTGAGGTCATTTACGTAAATTGTGCATTTCTTTTCCTTTGAAACAGCACTTTTTTATTTTTAAATTTAACCCGTTATACTAACACGGAAAGGACATCAGAGTCGGCCAACTAATTCGGTTCGTATTTGACAGATCGCTTGGCTAAAAAAAAAAAAAAAAAAATTGAGGAATGTAATGTATTTTGGCTTACTATCTCCCAAATTTTGTAACAACCGCTGTTTAAAGTCATGACACTAATTCAACTAGGAAGCAACTGACTCGTTAGATAATTGGAAACCTTTTTTATCAACATGTATGTTGCCCGAAAACGCGTATTTTCCGAGAAATCAAGAAAAGAAACTTACACAGTAAGTACTACCAGGCTACAGCAAAAACGGCGTTTGCTAGGTGACAGAGACACCTGGCTGGTATGTAGAAATTCTGTGTTCGATTCATACACGGATGTATTGATGAGCACCAAGCCTTGACTACTCTAAGTAGGTTCAAAAGGATGTAGGCTGCAGTTGGTACGTATAAATGAAAAGACTTGGACAGGATAGAGTAGCGTGGAGATTTTCAGCAGATCAGATTAAAACTACAACAACGCATGACGTATGTAGCGATTTTAAATGTTCTCGTCAGCAGTTTTTTTCTATATATCGTAAAAACATTGAAAATTACTGGTTGAACACAATATTCCATTAATCACAATTGGTTTCGGTCAGACACCATCATCTGAATGGGAAAATTTTTGTTAAACTAATTCGCATGTCAGTAGAGTGAAAATAACTAAAGACAGGAACTGACAGTACAAGAATACCATCATTCACAATACACGATGTACTGTGTAGCCTTTGTTGCTGAATATTTTTGTATTGTATGTTCATGTGTTAACACGCGCTCGCGCGCACACACGCACACCTCGAAATTAGATGACAAGATTTCTGAATAAGACTTAAAAGTTAATCATTTGTATCCGTTATGAGATGGGCATCTCCACAAGCTTTCTCGGGTATTAGAGCTTCACCGATATTCACTCGTGTGAAAGGATAGAAAAAGCAGTTAGTAATTAATTGAGATTGTATGTATATAAATCAGTCAGTAAATAGTGTTGCCCTAGTAATTTCGGAATTGCCAAGAAAATGTAGGTACTTTACCAATAATTATTTAGTATAAGTAAAGCATAATATTAATATAAGTTGTAGGTAACACCTCTGTCTGTATCCACTGGTAACATGGATGCACATCTTACTTTAATTTTTACAATAACGTCAGTGACTTAGGTGCCAACACTGAAATGTCCTTCTCTAACGCACAGGACAAAAATTTGGTATTTTATAAAAATCTAGACAATTTCGTCCCCAGGAACTGTACACAAGCCCTTGCTTACACTATTCAGTTTTTAGTTTGCCTACTGTGGTGTCGCACAAGTCTAAAGTGCGCGCCACCTACTTTCGCCGCGCGCCGCCATGCACGCACGGCGCGGCGTTCTTACCACGTCAGCCACGAGCGCCCTCTGCTGCTATCTCGCTCGTAGCAACCACTGAACGACATCGTCCACTTGGGACTGAGATAGGAACCAGTTAACACTTCGGAATCACATAGGCACCAGCAAAGACTTTGCTGTCGGATAGGCACTAGGCTGACCTCTAGCTCAACTATGTATCAGCATTCTGCAGTACTGAGCTATGTAAAAGTTAAGTATTGTATAAATTCTGTGCAATATATATCTCGTTCTAATTTACTCTAGTGTTTCTAGTTTCTGCTGTCCCACTGGCTGCTCACCTTCATACCTACACAAGCGTGCGTCCTTTATTCCTGTGTCGGTCTGTCTACTCGGCCACCGACACCTACAACCGGCGGAACGAGACACAAAAGCGGCGACGAGGCCGGGACACAAACCTACTTTTTTTTCACGTAACTGGTTTCCCGTCAGCTGTCCATTTTCAGATCATTTACGTTACAGTTAGCCTCTTACCTCCTGCATACGGAAGTGAAAGTTCACTGTTGTCACAGTTCTGAATTAGTCATATTGCATCAAGCAATGAAAATAATCAGTGGCACTACAAAGTCTACACCTACCATTTCCATGGCTGTATTGTGTGATATTCCATCTCCATCAAAAAGAGAGTTCCACAAGAGCTCCACTCACCAGAACTCACGTCTAGATAATCAACTGCAGACTCAAATCCAGAAGACCACTACGGCCAATGTAAGATGTGCCCCTTGTGTATGATGTCTGTCAAGAATGGAAAGAGGTTTGGCAAAAAGTTTTTCACACTAACTTTCATCCTATAACTGATTCTAAGAAACATTTAAATGGATTTGGTCTTTTCTGAAAACTATGAACGTCCCTGAACCGATTCCGCTTAGGGCATGGAAGATGTAGTGCCTGCTTGTATAAATGGGGATACAAAGATCCTGTGCAAACTATGCAGCACTTGATTGAAGAGTGTGTACTACGGAAATTCCCTGGAGGACTGAGTGAGCTGTGGAGTGATATTCATTATAGTATTTTATCTGGTTTGTTTGTTTGCTTGCTTTTATTATACGTATTTGTATATAGTTTTTGTATACGTAGTCCTTGATATATGAAATTTTTTAAAATGAGACTGTAGTATGAACATGTAAGCCATATGAATAAATAGCCGCGGCAAGTGGTCGAGCGCACTGAAGCGCTATGCTGCTATGCGCGAGGCCGTTCCCCGTCGGGGGTTCGAATCTCCCCTCGGGCATGGATGTTTGTGCCATCGTTAGTAGAAGGTAGTTACGTTTGTAAGTTTAGGGACTGATGACCCCGCAGTGAAGTCCCATAAACTTTGCAAACATTTGAACATTTTGAACAAATAAATAAATAAACACATCTGTTTTATTTATCTGATGATGCTCTAAAAGGGCGAAAAAAGTCATAATAATAAAAAAAGCATTTTCGCCCGTGACCACATTAATTCAACAACTTTATTGACATAGTAATCCTGAAAGGGTTTCGCTTTCATCAATTTAGGTATTGAACCCCAAAAGCCGGCATGATGCCAAAACCTTCTTGAACCCTTTAATGCATAATGTAGCTGATCAGCTACATATGTTACATATGCTAGTAGCATATGTGTTACATATGCTAGTAGCGCGTCCTACAAATTGTAAATTGCAGAGTGCTACTGAATCATTTCGACAGATTGCTGCATTGAGTAACTCCTAACATATGCATTTGTATACATTAATATTCCTTCTTTACCATGTAAAAGTAGTCAATCACATACTACTGTTGCACTATGAGTTACGTTCTGTAAAGATGAGAGGTATAACAGTGACATGACATTTACTAAGCTGGGTACATCATGAAGCACTATATAGCTGACCAGCTATGAACTGTTGTTGCTAGTAGTGCACAATAATTTTAAGGATTTTTTTTTCCAATTATTTTCTCAGTATATACGCACTTCAAATAAAAAGTCGTGCATTAAAGGGTTAAATACATGTTTATCCTGTCGATTGCTACTTCTTGGGATGAAAACTGCAGCAGCCCCAGAAATCAAACTTTCTTCAAAAAAAAAAAAAAAAAAAAAAAAAAAGTTCAAATGTTTGTAGAGTCTATGGGACTTAACTACGGGGTCATCAGTCCCTAAACTTACAAACTACTTATGAACTACTTACAACTAAGGACGGCACAAATATCCATGCCCGAGGGGGGATTCGAATCCCCGACCGTAGTGGCCGTGCGGATCGTGACTGGAGCGCCTCAATCCCCTCGGCCACCGCGGCCGGCAAACTTTTTTTTTTTTTTTTTTTTTTTTTTTTTTTTTTTTTTTTTCGTTTGCATACAATCTCACTTACGTTCATTAGAAAACTCACCTACCTTTGGATAAGATTAGGTTAGTACTTCTTTCATTAATCATGAATGCGACATTTCGTAATGGTGTGGAACATCGCCATTTTAATAAAGGGTGGCTTTGTATGACATTACAAGACATCCACTTTCTAAATTCTATTTGTAATTTTTATTTTTTGTAAAATTACTAATTTAGTCGTATATCTAAACATTCATATACTGAGTAGAAGGAGTTGTCATTAAAATATTTTTAATTTCATTTTAAATGGTAGTTCGCTATGATAAATGGTAAGTGGGGAAAGACTTTTGTGGCACCATAATTTATACCTTTGTGTGGCAAGGTTAGATTTAACCTCGAAAAGTGAAGATTATGATTTCTCCTGATGTTGTAGTTATACAGATCATCAATGATTTTCTGCCAGTTCAATCTCTCATCAGTGTACACACCTAAAACCTTTGGGTATTTTTCTTAGCTACAGATTTCTGTTCGTTGTCTATCTTTATTAATGGTACTGACCTGTACATAACTGTATATACTGTGTTTTATCCAAGTTTAATGAAAGTATATTTGCTGAGAACTACTTTATAATTTCCTGAAGTACACTATTTACAATTTGACAGTTCATTCATGTTTGTAGGGTGTGATTCCAATATTTGTATCGTCAGTGAAAAGCACTAGCTTTACATCTTCGAGAATATATAATATATACAAAGAAAAGGATTCAAGGCCGAGCCTGTGCGACCCAGCAAGCACAGAATAACATAGAGAGGCCTTACAATTACGTGAAATGAAGCCGGCTGAGAGCGTGACACCCAACCAACATGGCGGCCGAGCGCCAGCCGGCCACAGCTGCGAGCACAGGGTAGTTTATTAAGTTCGCTGTCTGTTAATTCCTTTTTCACATATTTTAAGGCGTTTCTTTGTTGACAATCTGCTTACCACAAATAATTACAAATTTCAGCTAGGGTAGCAAATCATACTATAAAATAGAAGCACATTTTTCCTCTGTCTCTCCCTTTAACCCTTTATG
Source organism: Locusta migratoria (assembly GCA_026315105.1). NCBI lineage: Eukaryota > Metazoa > Arthropoda > Insecta > Orthoptera > Acrididae > Locusta > Locusta migratoria. Next base: position 116,013,436 of record CM048750.1, on the reverse strand, counting down.
ATTTGACGAGTACCGGACGTATCGTTATGCGTTTTTTTTTTTTTTTTTTTTTTTTTTTTTTTTTATTTCTTCTTTCGAATCATGAGATAATCTTAGGCTATATTTAATATGAAAAAAAAACTAAAATAAGAATCGTTTACCACTTCTGCACTTTAATCAGCTCTGGAGCCTAAGCTGTAAGAGCTAGGCCAGTGTACATAGTATAGACTTGCAGAACTCACAAACATATATATATATATATATATATATATATATATATATATATATATATATATAATAGTTCTTTTCTAAAGCGCTGGTGCCAGAGGGCTTTAGACTACAGATATAGTGATTGTGGGAGATATGTAAAAGTTAGACATATGATGTCGTGGTCTTTTTTTGTTTTTTTTGTTTTTTGTTTTTTTTTGTTTTTTTTTTTTTTTGTTTTTTGTTTTTTGTTTTTTTTTTTAATCGTCGTGGGTTCTGTAATTCTATACTGTGTACTCTGGCGCAGGTCCCATAGTTTACGCCACAAATGTCACGGAAGTGCGGATGTGGTAAACCACTCTACGTTATTTATTTCAATTATTTCTCATTTTCGTATCGGCATTTAATATGGCCTACGTTGAACACAGGGTTATACCGAAGAGATTGAAAAAAACTGCATCACGATACGTTGTGCAATTCTCGAGTTAAAGTAGTTTCAAGATTACCCGTGCAAAGCCGGAGCGGCTCAGCTAGTAAATAATCAAATAAATAAATAAAAAAAAGTGAAGTCTTAATTATTGGATTTTGAAAATTGTATCCCAAATAACAAATGTTTATGAATATTGGTCACAAAATTCAAGGTGAGTGGGCAACAGAAACTGTTCTCGCTGGTGGGCAAGCTCGCTGAGCCGGCCGCGGTGGCCGAGGGGACTGAGGCGCTTCAGTCACGGTCTGCACGGCCACTACGGTCGGGAGTTCGAATCCCCCCTCGGGCATGGATATTTGCGCCGTCCTTAGTTCTAGATAGTTCATAAGTAGTTTGTAAGCTTTAGCCGCGTCCACACTGAGCTTGAAACATGTTTCTGGCTACTCAATGTGGACACCGTCCAGAAACAAGTTGCGAAACATGTTTCGAAACACGGAAACATCTATCCGAAGCGGTGTCAGTACAGATCAAAAGAAACAATGTTTCCGACCAGCTTCCACATGTCACCGCTGCACGGCGCTGGCGGATGTGTTTATGTGTAGTCATTTGTTTCGTGGAGTGTGTAGCCTAGCGTTGTGCCGAAAATTTTTATTTACTTATTTGAACAGTAAACAATGGAGTGGTCGAGGCAGCAAGTTACAGATTTACTTGGTATGTACGAGGCGGAGGACTGCCTGTGGAACGTCCGAAGTCGAGACTACAAAAACTGCAACAAGAAACACGACGCACTCATTAAAATAGCAAGTCAGTTTCACACAAACAAGGAGTGTGTGGAGAAGAAATTAAGGTCCCTAGTGGTAGCGTACCGACGGGCCAGTAAGGCATCGGGTAGTGCTGCAGACCATATTTACACATCAACATGGTTTGCATTCCCGCTATTAAAATTTTTAGATGACGTCCAGGAGCCGAGGGAGACCACAGATACTGTGGGAAAAGAGGTACGGTACAAACTTTTGCTTTCTTGTCTTTATTTATATTTTATATTGTACATTCACATTTTCCCATATTTGCTTTTATACACTATTTTGTGAGCTTAAAAATAATTTGCACAGTACAGTCACTTACACATTCATTATTTTTGCCATGGTACACTTCCTTGTGGACTTAAAAATTAATTCGCGAAATCATCTCTAATTTGTTTGTTCGTAACTGAAGTCCTCCGTGGTATATTCTGTGGTGTGTTGAAAGCTGATGGAATGTCATCTCGTCTCCATGTGCCTGGTATAATGTCCCCTGTTTGCAAATCGTATGAATCCAGGCTTCCTGGTGGCGTGTAATGACTTCTTGCCTCAGCATTTCTCCTTAAAAAATTATGGAGACACACTGTTGCAAAAGTGACAAGTTTTGCTTTCTCAGGCTGTAGTAATAACGGTTTCCTCAACACGCGAAATACGGAAGCTAGGATGCCGAAAGCGTTCTCAACAGTCATTCTTGATCTTGATGCCCTGTAATTAAATACTATTTCCTTTGTACCCCTGTCGTGTTTGCCAGGATAGGGCTTCATAATATTTTCCTGCAAAGGAAAGGCGTCGTCCGCTACAAAAACGTATGGTAAGGCCTTTGTGCTATCTGGTAAACATGCAGGTTGTGGCAAGTTAAGTTTTTTATTATTATTATTATTAAATCACTTATTCCCGCATTTTTAAACACTCTACCATCCGAAATTCTGCCTTGGCAGCCGATATTCGCATACATAAAGTTGTAGCATGCGTCGACAACAGCAAGGAGCAGAATACTGAATGTCCCTTTATAATTAAAATCATCAATTGCTCCCACACAATGGGGAAAGTGGAATAACTGGAAAAACACACTTGATGTTTTACGCCATTCCTCTTCAGTCGCTGGCATCTGAAATAAATGAATTTGATTTCAGGTTCCGGTCGCTTCACAAAATGATCAAGAAAATGAAGAGGACGTGGTTGCTCCTCCGCAACCACCAAGAAAAAACCGAAGATTTAACACACATGAAAGCCAACCATTTACAATAGCGTCTGAATTATTATCAAAAGTATTAAAGAAACAGGAGGAAATAGACGAATGTGTTACGCATGGACAGTATGTTGCCTCTATGTTAAAAAAGCTTCCAGAGTACGAAAGAACAGAAACAATGGCTATTGTTAGCGAAATATTAACGAAACAGCATTTAAAATATTTAAAGAAAAAACAGGTGTCTTGCACAGATGCAGGTCAATCAGGCAGCAACTCTGTTTTCACGTCATATGCGAATGACGACACTGTAGAGGAGATTGTGTTCTACGAAATGTGTAATGTTTTTGAAAATTAATTTAAAAAATTGTAAACCTATTTAACGATGTTTTCATGTAGTTTCCTTTATATAATCCTTTAATACTTCCACCAGTACTCCGCATACTTCAGGTACTATTAATGAAATTGCTTGCTTGGAAATGTGGAATAAATATGCCAGGCTTTGAAATGAATCCCCTGTTGCTAGAAAACGAAGAGTCACTGCAAGTCTTTCTTTGGCTGTAATTGCCTTCCGGAAATTAATGTCCTTCTTTGAAATAAGTGGTGCTATCATATTTGTCAAAAGTTCAAAGTCGGCAGATGACAGATGGCAGATATCACCGCAGACGACGTGAACACACTACGTAAAATGTTTCCGCCAGTGTGGACAGAAACAAAGACCAGAAACAAAGTCAGAAACAGCTGCGAAACATTGCAGGAAACAATGTTTCCAACTGAAACATGTTTTCAGTGCCGGTGTGGACGCGGCTTAGGGACTGATGACCCCGTAGTTAAGTCCCATAAGTTCTACAAACATTTGAACATTTTGAAGCTCGCTGAAAGTAACGAGTAGAATTTGAGAAGTTCCACCGCCCTATTTTATCCAAATTTGTGAAGCTATAAAAAAGTTGTTTAAAGAAAAAGAAAAGTTCATTTCATTATCTATAACTTCCTCGGTGACGAAAATTTCCTGACTGTAAAGCAAAAAAAGTGGCAGGCGACTAACTTTTTCAGGTCACAGTTTTTATTTCATATAAAAGTAATAGTTTCTATTATTATTTTTATAAAAATACAATACGTATTGTACTTGCCAATAACACTGTTGCATTACTTCGGTATTCACCTGTCTGCGTGAAAAATTTAATAGTTTTTTTTCCTACCACATGGGGTTCAAATTACAATGTAATTAAGGCGAGAGCCATTTGAAGAACTACGCATTTATCGGCCGAACTCCGTTTCTACACCCAACCAAGATGGCTGCCAGGCTTCACTACCTGTACGCTGGTGTAGACGGATAGCCTCTCTATGTTATTCTGTGCTCGCTGGTGGGACCCCGTCCTTAATAGCACCCCGTTTATTTCAGCTTTCTGCACTTATCCAGCTAAGTAAGAAAACATTTATGTACTGTCCCACTCATACCACAATTCTTGAGCTTATCGAGAAGAATTCTTTGACTTATACAACCAAAATTCTTTGAGAGATCACAGTAAATCCTAACGTTGAAGCTGAACGTTGGTGTAATTACCTGAAGCTGTTACAGCTCTGTGAATGAACGGGATTTTCCACATGTGTGGCTAAATTGTAATCTCCCTGAAGTGCCAGTAGTCATGATATAGCAGTACAAAAATAGCCAGTTAATGCAAGCACTGTGCGGCAGGTTTATAAAAAGACTGATCATTATCTGCAACTACACCTGTTCTTTGGTTTGTGTTGCGAAAGTCCAGCGAAAGTGATTAGCCTTGCGTTGTAGGAATTATCGGACCATGAACACGGTAAAATAACTGGAACAGAGCTCAAAGGATATCGCAATTCAGAAATTCTATATATATTTGTCTCTCGAGTAAACAGAGAATATTTCTTTGATTTCTTTGTTAATTTTGCCTGTACGCAATGATCAGGCAGCCTCGACGTATGAAGGTCAGAACCAACGTAGGGGGACATTCACTAATTACGTGAGAATAAATAAAATTTTGTAAACGCACAATAGGATTGCCTGCAATCGAAATTCGATCAACTGTGTTTACAAAGTAACGAAATTCAATTTTTTAAAATTGAATGTGTCGTTTAATAATACGGTTGCATTATCGTTATAAATGTCTACATTCCTATTACTTAACCATGCAAAATTTGTGCTTGTCTAGCTCTGCGTCTTTCATTCCGACCCGTTAGAGTTTTCATTCTAGACATAGTCTAAAACACATATGGTTTCCATATAATAAGGAAAATAGGAAGTCGTTGATATTCAAAATGAAGTATTTAAAAATTAGGAACTTACTTGAATCCTGTGGTAGTGATTTTTTCAGGAATGAAAATTTCAATTCCACTATTTGGTGTTTAGCTCATAAACACTTGCACTTCGGACTAAATTGGCATCGTATTTGGTATCATACGTATTCAATGAAGGTAATTCATCCCTTTTGATGGTCATGAACGAGGCAGGAACTGTAGTGGACACGCAGTGCATCAATTATGCCGAACAAATGGATAACCAGCGCGTGAGACGGCAGAACCGAAGTCGTTCATTGGCAGCGAAGAAAAGTCGGCAAGCTCGGAAAGCATCGTTGCAAGCGCAAAACGAAGCCTATGGGCAAGACCAGGGTACTACATGGTGCTGGAATCGCAGATTAATCAATGAGCTTGGTACATTATTTTATGTTCAAACGCGTTTGTGTCGAAATGACATTTCACACATTTGCGTGCAGTCTAATCCGAAACGTATAGAACCGATCATTATGACAACTGATAATATAATTCTTTATACATGTTCGAAATATACGATCTAACTTAAGATATCATGATCTTTAGTGTCTTGTTCGTTGCATAATTCGTGAATATCGAAGTAAATTGTTCCAACGCCCGCAACATCTGTACTTGTTGTTATTGTCACTTGAATTGAGGTTCATATTCTGAGAAAATACGTTATTCATGTAAACTCAAAACCTTTGTGATTTCAGATGTAACTAAGATTGGCTGTACTGAACGCAATTGGAGACCTTGCTGACAAACTTCGGCGGACATTACGGCGTAACGTTGTTATATGTGGCTGAAATTATTCACATAAATGCATACAGACAGTGAGAATTATGAATGAAACGATGTCAGAATGTGAGTAAAATCTCATTAGTTCTACCCACCCAAAATCAATCCTACAAAATCAGTGACAAACGGCCTCCTAATGTGGTTTCCCCCTTTAATATTGTCGACGACGAAGTCAAACTACCTCATATTGGGTGAGGATGGAGAAAAGTAGGCCATAAGCTTTTCAAACGAACTTCCTTGACCTTTAATAGATTTAGTGAAAGCACGGAAGCGTAAATCTTGCTGGCTCCTCAAATGTGAGTCCAGTATCTTACCAAGGTACCACCTTCATGAGTGTATCCGAAAGGACGACATTGCAAAAAGTGCTACCATGTACGAGTCGCGCGGGAATAGCCACGAGGGTTTAGGGCGCCATGACAGGAACTGCGAGGCTGCTCCCGCGGGAGGTTCGACTCCTCGCTTGAGCATGAGTGTGTGTATGTGTGTGTTAATTGAAATAGTATGTAAGTCTAGAGACTGTAAACTTAATACAGTAGTTTGGTCCCCACAGATTTACAAACATTTGAACCATATACGCTACAGTGGCCGTGTACACGTTCGGTACGTGTTCAGAAACGTAGCGGAGTGAGACAACTACCACAGCCATCAGGGATGAATGAGAAAGAGACATCACGACGGCGTCAACTGTCATACATGGCAGAAGCTTGAAGGGGGCAAACGTCCCTTTTTCTCTGAGATCTGGAATGTGGACTTTTTATTCGATTCGGATTGCTGACGCATTTCTAGAATGTCTGTGATTTTATGTCTATTGTGGCATTACCTTGGCGATAGCAATCTATAGGCCTACATATTATAAAAATATACGTATTTGTAGTGTGAGTGTGTGTGCGTGTTCAAATGTTCAAATGTTTGTAAAGCTTATGGGACTTAACTACGGGGTCATCAGTCCCTAAACTTACAAACTACTTATGAACTACTTATGAACTAGGACGGCACAAATATCCATGCCCGAGGGGGGATTCGAACCCCCGACCGTAGTAGCCGTGCAGACCGTGACTGAAGCGCCTTAGTCTCCTCGGCCACCGCGGCCGGCTGTGTGCGTGTCTTCCACATCTTTTCCTTAACTACTGTACATTTTCTACTGCTCCTTACTATTACACAACGATCGCTGCGGCGTTAAGACCTACTATACCTAGTTCAGGTCATATGTTATAAACAATGACATTACAGAAAAACTGCAGATCATGCACCAGTGTTTCGCACCTCCTCCTAAAATAATGAAACAATGTCAACGAAACGTACTACAAATATTCTTTAACATCAGTAAACAACAGCTTTGGGGTTAAAATCCACCTACGACATATAGTAAAGGAGATATGACATCATAAACAACGAAACAATAAAATGTCCCATGATGGTCGCCTGAAAAACGTGATTTCATTTATCTACTACTAGCTGAAAACCCGACGTTGCCCGGGTATTTATTTATTTATTCCTGTCATTTGTCAAGTATATATTCATTTGTATAATGGCTGTATGCCTGCAAAATCTTTTGGGAATACAATTAGTAGTAAAGGAGTAATCGATTAAAACTTGGTGCGTGATGGGGCGGTTTTCCATGAACGTTACTGTTTATATGCTCATATCTCATGAACTACGTGTCGTACTGTGATACAATTTAGAAGGTACATTCAACTATATCTGTATATACTGTCTGTAAAATTTCCTGTCGCTACAATTTGTAGTGTACAAATTATAAATTGTAACGTCAAACCGAGAGTTGTAGTTTTACTCCATAAACAGCGGAAAATTAGTAAGAGAGAAACTTTTATCCTTTCATCATTTTACTATGGTTGCCAGCGAGAAAAAGTTTAATAAAGGTTTGAAATTATGTTTAAAGTTTGTTGCAAGTCGCTAAGTACTGTCATTCTCATACAGAGTATTTCGAAAGTCTCGCCGCATTATACGGAATTTTTTGCGATTTCTATTGGTTATGACGTAATATCTTTTGAACCATGTGCCGTATGTGATTCTAACCATGCAGTAATTGTTACCTCACGTTAAGGAATGTGTGTACCAAATTTGGTTGTAATCAGTCCAATGGTTTAGGAGAAAAAGAGTAGCATTGTCGCAAAATGCAGTTGTTTTCGCGCATCTCATTGTTTATGACGTCATATCTCGTGAATTATATATTGTATGTGATTCTTACACTTAGGGCGATCGTCCTCAGGGGATTGAAGCTTATGTGTACAAAATTTCATAAAGACTGGATCAAAACTATAGATTTGTATGCAACACGTACAAAACATACGAGCACTCTGCTTTATATATTAAGATTTGACAAGAAGAGCTCTTAACGATTTGTAATAAATAAAATATATACTTCGTCATTGAAGTTAAAGCCACAGTCACTATCTTTATTAAGAAAACATGACTAGTTTCGACAGACTAAGTTGTTATTTTCAAATGTTACAATTGTATTACAATGAAAAACAGAAAAATTCATTATATACCAAAATGGTTTAAATATTTTGTTACAGTGGCTAAACGAATACACATTTTTGCAATGAAAATCAATCTTTAATTTATCTTGACTGGTTACAGCAAGCTGTTTTGAAAGGTAGTACACGAAAGTTCTGTCGATTATGAAATATGACGTCTGAGTAAGGGGAATCTCTTGTTCCAGGATAAATTAAAGATTTTCGTTGTAAGCATGTGTACATGTTTAGGCCCTGTAACAAAATATTTTAACCATTTTGGTGTATACTGACTTTTTTCCTTTTTTTCATTGTAATAAAATTGCAACATTTGAAAATGACAACTTAATCTGTCGTAACTAGTCATGTTTTCTTAATAAAGATAGTAACTGTTGCTTTTGCTACAGTGATGAAGTAAATATTTTATAAATTATTCCATTCGCACTCCTCCATGACGAAATGTCTAATTACAGACTTGCATTAATCCTTACACACAATTTTAGTCTCCTACGAAACGATTTTTCGCTGACATCCTCAGCATATTGATGAAAGGAAATATGGTTTTTTTCTTAATACTTTTCCACTGTTCATGCAGTAAAATAATGATATTCCGTATGACGTTACAGTTAATTATTTCTACACTATTAACAGTAGCCGTGAGACACTTTGCAGACACGATTTACATCTACCACTGCATGTTTCTCCGAAATATTTCTAAGTCAATTTCCTAACAAAGGCGGCGGCGGAGCGGCCGAGCGCATTGAGGCGCTATGCTACGATGCGCGAGGCCGTTCCCCTTCGAGGGTTCGAATCCCCTCTAGGGCATGGATGTTTGTTCTGTCTTTAGTTCATAAGTAGTTTGTAAGTTTAGGGATTCATGACCCCGCAGTTAAGTCCCATAAGCTTAACAACAATTTTTTTTTCTAACCAAGTTTTTAGTTATGTGCATTGATGAGAAATTGAATTTGATGTAACACATTGACGATCTACTCAAACGTTTCAGTACAGTAACTTATATTAGGGTTATTGTTAATTTTGGTGAACATCTAAGTAAACTAGCTTACTATGTCTACTTTCATTCATATTTTGGGGTAATTCGTCATTAAACAAAAAGGTACTCATTGCACAAAAGCTTGTTTTTAGAATAATTTCTGGAGCCCACCGAAGATCATCCTGCAGACATTTATTTAAGGATCTAGTGATCTTCACAGTAGTTTCACACTATGTGTATTCTCTTATGAAATTTGTTATTAATAATCCAAACCAATTTAAAAATAATAGCAGTGTGCGTAGCCACAACAAAAGGAGAACTCGAGCACAAAAGGCGGTGAATTATGCTGCCACAAAAGTCTTTGGTTACTTACCAAATAACATCAAATGTCTGAAAGACAGCCTACCAGCATTTAAAAATAAATTGAAAGAATTTCTAATTGACAACGCCTTTTACACAGTAGATGAATTTTACATATAAATTAGCCATTTAAAAAGTTAAAAAATATATATTTAAAAAGTGTGTCATGTAATGTTATCTTTTACTAAACTGACATGTTCCACATCATTACGAAATATCGTATTCGTGCTCTATGGAACAAGTATTAACCCTCTATTGCACTGTGTATATTTAAATATACATATTTTCAGAACTCTGTATTAGCTCACGTAATGTAACTGTGCCATTGAAGGACAGCGTATACTTAGAAAAACGGCTGTGCTTCTCGTGTATCACGGCAGATGGCAGCATATGCTTACAGCCCTTGGGTAAATCCGGTATCACACGACACACCTATATAAGTCTGGAACTGCTAACGTTTCCTTCCGTCCTATTACACTACAGAGCGCCTCAAGAGTGCATACTTGCTTGGTTACTTTAGAAAAGACTCTGTTTTGAAATTAGTATTGAAGAGAAAACCAGATGGGTTTCTTTGATTTCAAATTTGATATTGCTGGTCAGGAAAACCGTACAAGAGACAATCGCTGGATAGCTCACTAGGCAAAGAAAAAGAGAAGGCAGCCACATACAGCAAATGCTGATCTCAGGAAGGACCGAATCGATCACTGGCCTGACTACCGTGGGAAATCTGCCAGATGTAAATATAATAAATGTAAAAAGAAAATAACAAAACTAACGTGTACAAAATGTGACACGTATTTGTGTTTTGTACCAGATAGATATTGTTTCTAAAATTTTCACAATGTATACATCAGGGAGGTATGTAATTGGAAAGCAGTAACATTTTGCCAACTGATGTATACCGAACCTTTCTAATGTTTTTCATTTTTTAAATAAATACATAATACTTAAAAGTCTTAATTTGCTAATATATAATAAATTTTGAACACTGTTGCCCAAAAATTTAGTACCTTCTACTAACTGATATGTAAGTACTCGCAACATCCGTATTTGCGCGGTGTATATTTGAATATACGGAGTGATATTTTCCAAACTATACATACTAGAAATTTTATGATCGTATATTTTACATTCAGGGGCAACACGAAGTATAATTCCAATATTATTATTGGAAAATTCTTACTTTAATTATTCTTGTGCAATAGAGGGTTAATACGAGGCGCGTCCAGAAAGTAAGTTCCGTTTCAATTTATTTCCGCTGCAGTGCTGCGATTGCAGTTCCGCAAATGCGCTGTAGACGATGTGTATCAAGGAGAAGAACGGGCACCTTTTGGAGATCGCTGTCAGTTATGTACGCTTTGTTGTGCGTGTTTGAAATGTCGGCGTTGATTAAAAATCCCGCCGTCTGTGAAATCAGGTCGGTGATTCGGTTTCTGAATGCGAGGAAAGTGAAACCAAGTGAAATTTATCGGCAAATTTGCGATGTTTACGGACCGAATGCGATGAGTGATTGGATGGTGAAGATGGGTCCGACAGTTCAGTGGCGGGCGTAGTGAAGTGCACGATGAAGAACGAAGTGGGCGTCCACCTTTGGTTACAGAAGAACTGGTTCACGCGATTGATGACAAGATCCAGGAAAACAGTAGGTTTACAATTGGTACTCTCGCTATGGACTTCCCCCAAATTTCACTGTTTCCAAATGGTTGAAGACACAGGCGACAGATTTCTATGAAGAAGGTATATAAAACCTTGTGCCAAGCTATGACAAATGCCTGGGAAAAGTAGTTTAAGAGTTGTAGAATTTTGTACAATAAAAATTTCTTCAGTATCTGTGTGCAATTTTATTATATTACCAAACGGAACTTACTTTCGGGACGCGCCTCGTATAATCTAATCTAATCATTCCACTCTTCGTACCAGGAAAATTATATTGTTCAAATATGTTCAAATGTTTGTAAATCTATCGGACCAAACTGCGTGGTCATCAGTCCATAGCTTACAAACTACGTAAACCTAGGTAAACTATCCTAAGGACAACACACACACACACACACACACACACACACACACACACACACACACACACACACATGCCCCAGGGAGGACTCGAACCTCCACGGCGAGCAACCGCGCGCTCCGCAGCGAGACGCTTTAGACCGCTCAGCTACTCCACCGCGGCAATAATATTATTGTAGGACATATTATTCAGGAGATTTGACGTCATAAGGATTGAGGTACATGTAAACGAAACTGAAACGGAGGGTAGATTAAGAGGCGATGGTTATAGAGCAGAGGTCGGCAACTAATCTTAGATGGGATCCGGATAGTTTTGAAAATTTTTATCGATGTCCAGAAGTAAAAGCTCATATCCTTTATTAAGTTTTTTTTTTAATTTTCACTCTCACATTGATATGAAATACAACAGATGGAAAATAATTATAATGTATAAAAGATCCAGAAAACATTATATTATTTGCTATTTATTATATTTTTTCACTAACAAAAAGTATGAAAAAATGGATAATCTTTTATGGAAAAGTCCAGAAACTGCTCATGCATTACAGACCCTATTTTTTATTTTCACTAAGAAAGTATGAAATACTACGAAATGTGCGTATATCTGTTAAAAATCCATAGGAAAAATTACATTTGCAGTCTTGAGGATTATCTTAAATTTAGTTTCACCTGCGGAATTTGTGGCCGTTAGTCATGAGCGAGAATTATTCTCCAAGAAATTCATATTTGAAAATGAAATTTCACATATATGTGCGGAGCCAAACATAGCAGCCAGGTAGATCGATAATTTCTTGTAATTGTCAAATTTTTCCGGGACACGTTGACTCCTAAATTCGTAAGTGGCTACAGTTTAATACGTTTGTATGGCAATGTTCTCCTGAAATTCTATTATTTGCATTTGGAGCAAAGGCTTTAAAATGTGGAACAACTTCACAACGACGACTGTCCATAGGTGTTTTTAAGAATCGTAACGATTTGTATATTTCTTTATTTCTTTTTAAGATCTTACAAGAAATGTCTATTTGAAAGAAACAGTTTGCGAAGGAATGATGATACACTTTGAACCAAATCCCATTTTTATTTCCCATTACCTTGTAGCTCGGTGTTATCTGCAGGAAAAAATTGCATTTTTAAAAATAATTAGAGTATGTAACTTACACTTTGAAAATACTTTTGGTGGTCTAGTTTTTGGCCTTCTGCCGTCCGGACGTGGACCGCGGTCCGCCAGTTGCCGATCGCTGTCACAGAGGGAATAAGAAGATGTTTTAACACGAGGGTGGCATAAATGCACACCCCGGGCAACGCCAGGATCTAAGGCTAGTAGTTAAATAATATTGTGGCTTTTAAAATCGTTAGGTTTGCATAGTTGTCGTAATATTCACGGGACGTTATGTTGTTTCCCCAGATCGGCGGAGGTTTTGGAGCTGTTCTCTAATAAACCTTTATCGAACGTGCCAAAATGGAGTGTACAGACTACTCTGTGCTGCTTGTTCGCGCAGACCTTATCGAGCTGCGGTGGAGGCTCAGTGCCACGCCCAACTGTTCCCAGGACACCACTTCCACTCTCAGCCGCTCAGTGCAAACAGGGCCTTCGTGTACATGAAATGATCGTAAGGCATTTTTGGCCGGGAGACCCCGGCCTAGTGCAAGCCTTTTTACTTGACACCACTTCGGCGAGCTGCATGTCGATGATGATGGAAATGATGAGGACAACACCTAACACTTAAGTCCCCTACCCGAAATCGAACCCGGGACCCCTGCGTAGTAGTCAGCGACTCTGCATTCTGAGCTACGGGGGCGGACTTCGTGTACCTGATCAGTACCGATTCTTAGATAGCGCACGAATACCCCAAACACCAACTTCCTTTGACGAGCAACATCTCTGACGATATTAGTGGGACCCACCCCAGGGTAAGGTCACAAGGAAACTAATCAAATGTTGCTTCAAAATGCAATTTATTGAAACAAATGGTAAGCAATATCAAATATAGATTCTTCAGTTAAGATTTATTAAGGGGTTACATAAATGAAAGACGATCCAAATCAAATATGTTTGAATAAATAAATGAATCAAACAAATGTTTTTTTTTCAGCAAATTAAAAATCTGAAATGCACAATCACTTACGAAAATTTTTTTCAAGAACTCTTGCTCTCATTTATAAAAAAAACTTCGTACAGTTTAAATGTTTTACTAGTGTCTAAAGCAATTAACAATTTAAACAAAGTAGTCTCTCTTGGGAAACCTACTTAACCACAGGAAAATTTGCTTGTATAAACAACACATGTATGATAAATCAATAAATGGATCAATTTCAAATACACAATTCAAGATCCCGCGCAAGTTTCTTAAAACAACCAAAAATACCCAAAAGGCCACAACCGTGGTCAAGTTTCAGAAAACGAGAAAAATTATAAGGCTCAGTTAAGTGACATTTTAGCTCAATGTTCAATAACAACAACGTCACGCATCAATCTATACAAAAGTGTTATTGAATCCATCATCACTGGTGGAAACGGGACAGCGGCTGGTCAAGAGTCTGAAGGAAGTGAGATACCAACAGCCGTATGTATAATAAAATATTTATTGTATCATATCCAGTTTCGGCATTCCACTATGCCATCTTCAGGTCCCTGTGTATTAAACAAACCTAATCAAAGTGACTAATGCAAAAACATAAAAAAACAAAAAAAAAGTATTGTATGGTAGCACACTGAAAATACAAAATAGGAATGAAACCACTATTCAATACCACATAAAAATTAAGGAAATGAATGTTAATTTTGACTAAGTTTGTACATATTCTTTATGTGGTTTTGAATAGTGGTTTCATTCTTATGTTGTATTTTCATTGTGCTACCATACAATCCTTTTTTGTTTTTTATGATTTTGCCTTAGCCATTTGATTAGGTTTGTCTAATACACAGGGACCTGAAGATGGCATAGTGGAATGCCGAAACTGGTTGTGATACAATATATTTTTTTAAATTATACATACGGCTGTTGGTATCTCATTTCCTTCATAATCTATACAACAGTTACAGAAAAATACCCAACAGATGCTCAATAAAATAGAACCAAGTTATGAATGGCTTGTTTTCTCCATTCGAAATTACAGTTACCAAATGAAATCAAAGGTAAGCCACCACTGTGGCGAAAAAATGCCTTATTTTAAAAGAAAACAAACATCTGAACAGCTTATTCTAAAGGAAGCTGTCTTAGGATAACTGACCATGCAAGGAACCGTGTAAGGTAAACATAACGAAAGGTAATTTCAAGACAGCAACACTAAAGGAGACAGGTGAGGCAGTGAGCCAATAACATATTAAAGTCAGCCGTTATGGATGTTGAAATGTTTGTATATCTGCTATAGACTCAACTGCTATAGGTTATTAGTCCGTAGCTTACAAACTACTTAAAGTAAGCTAAGGGCATCATATGCAGCCATGCCCGACGGAAGATTCGAACCTCCGACGCGGGAGGCCAAGCGATCCGCAACGTGGTGCTCCAGACCGCTCGGCTGCTCCCGCGCGGCCGTACGGATGGTAACCACCCCTAGTTTCAGGGTACTCGCTAAAGACCGGCAACACACTTGCTAACCAAATCAACATTTCAGCGAGTGCAATCCAGAGAACCCGGGATAATTCAATAACTTAATAGGAAAGATACTTAAAAACGCCGATTGGTAATCAGAAACAGAATAAGAACAAAATTTAAACTCAGTGCCAAAGAGTCAAAATACGCCTCTTACTTGGGTAGCCACTAGGGGAGGCGGAAAACACACTGGCAGCAGAATCACACGCGCGCCCGAGGCTGATAGCCAGCACGGCGATGGCCACGACGACCAGCAAAACTCAAAAGACCTGCACAAACTACCACTCAGGGAGAAAGTCACACCATGTCATAGCAAGCAGGTTCACAGTGATCACCAATACACGTAATTAAGGCAAGTAAGAACCAAGGATAAGCACTTTCAATGCCTTTCTTTTTACCACTGTATCACATTGAGCACAGTTTCGCGGGAAATGTCCCACGACAGCTGCAACTGATGTTAAATGACGAGAACTTGCTGTCCAGCTAGCAAGAAGTGCCCGCCTAAAACTCCGCTGGAACCACCTCCTAACCATGTAGCACCATACTCGCTTTTACAAGTATCAACGAGAGCCATGCTGATGGCGTTCCTCACAGTGAGGTCTCTCCTGCGTCACCGCCAAGCCAACAGCCATCCCGCTTCGACCGGTGAGCTGGCCGCCTAACCGAGTAACAAGATAGTACGTCGATCGTTCGAGGCGCCACGCTCGGGAGGGAAGGAGAAGAATAACAAGCCATCACTGGCGCCAGCATGAAATGAAAACGAGCTGACACGGCTCAATTGGTATCTACATTCAGTTCTACTCAGCAGGGCGAAGACTGTTGACCCTGAAGAAAATAAACACACTGTACAGGGTTTTTCAGAGGAAATAGTATGGGATAGCAAATAGACGAATTGCGATAAAAATGCCATATAACACATGTCGAATTTTTATTGAGTACAGAAATACACCTCAGATCAATGCATTTTCGTTTCATGTGTGGATACGCCGGTTTCTATGGACGAATTTTGGAATGTCAGCAGTAGTGTTGATGTTCAAGCTGTGAACTTTTGCTTTAGAATGCATTGAAGTTTCCATTGTGATTTCTGGGCCACGTAGTGAGTGAACATGCCGTACGTATCTATATGTGCTGAGTGTGTCGATATTGCATTTCTACTTCTACACAGATACTCTGCAAATCACGTTTAAGTGCCTGGCAGAGGGTTCATTAACCACATTCATAACCTTTCTCTATCGTTCCATTCTCTAATGGCGCGCGGGAGGAAAGAACACCTAAATCGTTCCGTTTTCTCTTAATTTATTGGGATGGTCAGGTCTCCCTATGTAAATGGGTGCTAGCAAAATATTTTCACATTCAGAAGTAAAAGTCGGTGATTGAAATTTCGCAAACAGAACTCGCCGCAACGAATAACGTCGTTCTTTTAATGATTTCCACCTCAAATCGTGCAACATTTCCGTGACGCTTCCCCCCACCCTGTAACGTGACAATACAAAACGAGCTGCCCTTCTCTGAACCTTCTCAATGTCTTCCATCAGTCTAACCTGGCGAGGGTCCCACACTGGACAACAATACTCCAGAAGAGTACGCACAAGTGTGATGTAGGCAGTCTGTGGTGTGTGGGTTTTGTATTGGAAACGCTCCAATTTGAATATGCCGCTTTGGCATAACGTAGTGCGACATCTAGTGTTCTAGTCCAGTGGACAGCATGCTAAGTTGCTAGGCAGGAAGTCCGGGTTCGATTTCGGCCCGGTCGGAGATTTGCTCCTCTTGGGGACTGGGTGTCGTGTCGTCCTCAACATCATTGACATCAAAGTCATTGACGTATTAGATGTGGCATTGGAAGAACTGCCTCCACTCTTGATAAATGGGGCTGAATTGACAGCCCATTTTGTGACCGTCCTAACATTCCACAAGCAATGAAACACGTAGTTTTGGATTGTGCCCTTCGTGCTTTGCCTGGAAATCTAGAAGAGGTCAACCTGGTTACCCCCATTGCGGTGGCGTGGATCAACGAACTAGATTTAAAAATCTAAACTCTCAGTTTTTGTAATATGTGTATGGTACTGTATTTTGTGCGTTATTTTGTAATTTAATGCATTATACGCTAAATAAATAAATACTATGAACACAGCAAAATCTTCTAATGTTCAAATGTGTATAACCACAAGGGACCAAACTGCTGTGATCATCAGGCCGTACAGTTACAAACTACTTAAACTAATTTGCGCTAAGGACAATACACGCAGCCGTGCCCGAGGGAGGAGTCGAACCTCCGATGCGAGGAGTCGCGCAGTCCTTGACATAGCGCCTACAACCGCAGGGCCATACCCTTGAGACAGGCGAAATCTATTTCACTGAATCAATTTAATACAAACAGGAATTTTAGAAACTTGGACCCTCTTGGATACATTTTGGCTGTCGATAGTGCCATAAGTACTAACTCGAGTCAAAATCAAACATCTTCAACTTATGTCCTAACGACATATACTGATAGTAATTCTAAAAGTAACAGTTAAAAGGTGATATTCAGTCTTCAAGTAATATATAGAGAAAAACTATTTCTCCTATAATTACAATCAATTTGGGCTACAGGCGCAACGTATGACAGACATCTTCAATGGACAATATAGATCAAATAAACCTTTCGTGAATCCACACTGGTTTGACGCTAGGGCATGAGTCTCGATTCGGGACTCGAAATTGGGTGTTTTGCCGAGGACGGGATCCTGTTGCAGGGGCTGCAAGAGAGACGTTCTTCATGAAGGCATCATGGACGTCTGTGAAAGTTATGAGAGCATTCCTTCCTTGAAGAATACATTTCCTGAAGAATCGACCAATTAATAGGACGTATGTGTGTGTCGCGAAAAGACAACGAGGGTAAAATTAAAGGGATTGGAGCCTACACGGAAACAAATAACCATAACAGCGAAACCATTCGGGACTGTGAGGAAATGACTGGTACATACGTGCCCTCCGTCACACCCCGTGCGGTACTTTCCGCATCTTCAAACATTGTCTCTGTGATATCGAACACCTACCATAGACACTGCTGACACTGAAAACTGAACACCTGTACGATATATGAAGTACTATCATCCATACCATTTTCACTGTTTATTATTACATATTAAAAGTCGATTAAATCGCGACATACTTCAATTTCACCACATACCTAACAGACTGCCTCAAACTTGAATGTCCTACATAGCCCATCTTCGAGTGACACATACCTTCTTGTGATTTTCGCCAGCCGATTTATGTTCTCGTGTAGAGACTTTGCTAAAATGAATGATGTAGAAATACATAAAAGCACATTTAATTCATGAAGATGTATCCCGTCTTTGCAACTGTATAAAGGACTTTTTTTTTTTTTTTTTGCTGTACATGTTTCATTTCTGTTATTCGGGAAGCACGCTAGTCGCCTGTTATATGTGTTTTTTTTCCTGTAATAGTTACACCTAATTTACTATATCACAGTTTCTCTTATAACATTTTTTTATGGTGAGAAACAAATTTTTAGCACAAGTACGGCAACGTTAATTTATCATTTCGTGCTACAATTTCTAGTCTTGTCATTCCATGGATGTCAACTCTTAGTTGTGTGTGCACACTTCATATGGTCGATGTTTCTTGGCGGCCACACACTTCAACTTTGCACTGTGTTTTAAATATGTTTGTTTTTCAGTGTGTAGTGTTGCTCTCGCTCTCTGTTTATCAATCGTCTTTTGTTTGTGTTCTGGTGTCAGTGTGTAATCGTGAGTGTGAGAGCGACGGAGAGATAGAGGAGGGAGGTACCGAGAGATATTTTATACAGAGAAATATATATATATATATATATATATATATATATATATATATATATATATATAGAGAGAGAGAGAGAGAGCACTTAATAATAATTGTTTGTTTTTAACTTATGAGTGACTACCTTGATCAGCGAGTTATTGTTAAAATTGATCTGGTCCTTACTCACTTTCTTGTTCACTGCAAAGGCTGTTTGTATATGACAGTTTTTATGTAATTACAGTAATTTTTTGTGATTATTCACAGTACTAGGAGTCCTGTCAGTGAACAAGAAAGTTATTAATGAGCAGATCAATATGCGTGATAACTCGGTGATCCTGCTGGGTAATAAAAAAAGGGAAAAGGCAGATGTATTGTACATTAGTGCACTCTCCCTTTCTATCTCCCTTCTCTCCCTCCCCCCTCTCAACAACCGCCCACTCGCACACCCACCCCACCCATCCAAACTCTCTCTCTCTCTCTCTCTCTCTCTCTCTCTCTCACACACACACACACAGGGCCGGCCGCAGTAGCCGAGCGGTCTGTGGCGTGCCTGTCACGGTCTGCACGGCCGCTGCGGTCGGGGGTTCAAATCCCCCCTCGAGCATGGATGTTTGTGACGTCTTTAGGATAAGCTAGTTCATAAGTAGTTTGTAAGATTAGGGCCTGATGACCCCGTAGTTAAGTCGCATAATCTCTACAAACACACACACACACACACACACATACACGCAAAGCCTCAAAATAATTACAAACTGATAAACACAAGCAAAATATGACTTTTCAACATACAGTTGGCTATACTGCAAACCCAAATCGAAAAACAAACACTTTCAAAACAGTGTGAAGTAAAAGTGAAGTATGTGGTCTTCAAGAAACATCGAAAACCGCCCGTCTGGAATGTCTACATACAGTTCTAGGACGACTGCCACTGAATAATAACACTAGAAATCATAACACGAAACGATAAATCACTTGTGCAACAAAACGTGTTTCTCATCTAGTAAACGAAAGAGCAATATCAGGAACTGTAATAGTTGTAATGTTGTTGACAGTCTTCAAAATGAAATACCAAGATCGCACATCAATAATTTGTTGAATGACGACCGGTTTCGGTGAACTGTGTCACCAACATCTGACACAGTTCACCGAAACCGGTCGTCATTGAATAAATTATTAATGTGCGATCTCGGCATTTTATTTTGAAGGCTATGAAACTATCAGATCGCCTCCAAAACCGACAGCGTCAGATAATCTTATGTTGTTGAAGTAGTTGTGGTCATCAGTCCGGAGACTGGTTTGATGCAGCTGTCTATGCTACCGTATCCTGAGTAAGCGCGGCCATTGCGGTCGGGGGTTCGAATCCCCCCCTCGGGCATGGATATTTGTGCCGTATTTAGTGTTAGCTAGTTAATAAGTAGTTTGTAACTTTAGGGACTGATGGGCCCGTAGTTAAGTCCCATAAGCTATACAAACATATGAACATTTTTGAACAAAGGCAACCCATACCCATTTGAAACTACTTACTATACTGTAGTCTCCATCTGCGATTTTTTTATCGCTCTCCCCACACCCACCTGTGTTCCAATGTTAAACGTTGAAACGGCTTGAGACATTATCGGTACACATACTTTGGGTACTGATCTGGATGATCATCTTGATAAATGAACCACTCCCAGAAGAATAAACTATCTACGCCCCTGCTTTTACCTCAGCTACCTTCTAAATTTCCGGTCAACGTTGTCGATAGCTTTCTCCAAATCTACAAAAAGCTATGAACGCAGATTCGCCTTGCCATAACCTATCTTCTAAGGTAGAAGATGAGAATTCCATCTCGTGTTCCTACATTTCTGGAAAGATGGTAAATTCTTGAATCTGAGTCTTACTTCGGAACCGAAGATTGACCCAAATAAGAAGAGAGATGCTAGTTGGTGGATATGAGAAATGAGAGGAAAACATTTTTATTTGAGGGTAAGATGGAATTGTGACTATAATGCAAATGAAATGGAGGTTGGCACGGACATATAGCCAGCCGAATGGACGTTGTTTCTTGGTTTCCAAGAGGTAAGAAGACCGTCATGATGATAAAAAGGAAGACGGCTGAGTGGGGTCAAAGTATTACAGCACATAACAGTGATGCATGGATAAAGAAGGCCTTTCTTCAGCTCAGTCATTCTGGTATCAGGAGGGACAATCGAGACCAACTGACCGTGTTTCCTCCTCATTCAATAACGTCATTGGATGCTCTATGGGGGTGGGGGGGATGTACTGTCAGCACACCGTTCATCTTTGCAGACCTTCTTTTCGGAGGATTCAATCTGCCAGTCTCTCCATTCCAGTGTAAATGCGTGCCAGTATTTTGTAGTGCAAGTACGAGGGATGTTCTAATGAAAAGGTACGAAAAATCTTATCAACCATATCGGTTGAAATTTCAATGTGTCGCTTTGGAGTAACGTAGTGCGATATGTTGGGACGCGAAGCATGCATCGTCACCTCCCCCTAAAAAATTCAAGTTTGTACGCTCAGCAGGTGATGCTCACTGTCGTTTTCGACGTCCGAGGTCCGATACTCGTCGAATTTCTCGAGCACGGAAAACCATTAACAGTAACGCGTAGCCTAAGCGTCCTTTAAGAGCAAACGGCACGGAGGGAGCGATTCTGCTCCACGATAACGCACTTTCACACGTCTTCAGGGTCACACAAAGTCTACTGGTCAAATTCAAATGGGAGCAGCTTGAGTATTCGCCCTGCAGTCCGTACATTTCGGCCTTTGACTTCCATCTTCCAAGCGCTTCAACTCGGTCTGACAGACTAGACCTTACTGATGAAATCGTAAACGACGTCTTTCAGAAAATCCTTAAGTGGTTCTCAGCAAATGGACTATCATTACATTTTGATAGAACACAGTGCATACAGTTCCATACAATAAATGGAATGATACCATCAATAAATATAGACTTTGGTCAGAAATCTGCAGAAAAGGTAGACTATTCAAAAATTTTAGGTGTAAGCATTGATGAGCGGTTGAACTGTAAAAAAACACATTGAAGATCTGTTGAAAACGTTTGAGTTCAGCAGCTTAAGCTATTAGGGTAATTGCAAATTTTGGTCATATACGTCTTACTAAATTAGCTTACTGTGCCTATTTTCATTCTCTGCTTTCGTATGGCATCATTTTCTGGAGTAATTCATCATTGAGTAAAAAAGTATTCATTGCACAAAAGCGTGTGATCAGAATAATTGCGGGAGCTCATCTAAGATCATCCTGCAGACACTTATTTGAAGAGCTAGGGATCTTCACAGTAGCTTCTTAGTATATATATTCACTTATGAAATTTGTTATTACCAATCCCACCGAATTCAAAAGCAATAGCAGTGTACATAAGTACAACACTAGGAGAAAGAATGATCTCCACTATTCAAGGTTAAATCTAACTTTGGCACAGAAAGGGGTGAATTATGCTGCCACAAAAGTCGTTGGTCACTTACCAAACAGCATCAAAAGCATGACAGATAGCCAACAAGCATTTAAAAATAAATTAAAAGAATTTCATCATGGCAACGCGTTCTACACTAGTTAAATTTATAGATAAAAATTAGTAAATTTGAAAATAAATGGAAAAAAAATTAATTTGTCATGTAACATGTAGTACAAAGTAATAATTTGTAAAGACATTTCATTAACCTGACACGTTCCACATCATTACGAAGTGTTGTATTCATGATCTATGGAACAAGTACAAATCTAATCTAATCTAATCTCTAAAGGACACATTGGGGGACTGGCTCTTGCCACAGTCGCAGGAATTCTGGAACAGGGAATCCTTTGGCTCGTTAAACAGCAGAATAGTTGTGCTCAGACCTGTGGTGATTACTTTTCAGTAAAGACTACAATTATATCCACAGTATCGTTTCGTACCTTTTCATTGGAACACATCTCGTATTATATGTAAACAGATATTATGACACCGAGGACGCTTACCAAATAAAAGAATCGATAAATGTATGAAAAAAAAACTCCTGGTATTTAGTTGTAAAGACGGTGTACATCTCCATGAAATTTGGAAACAACTGAGGAAGGTCTGCAAACGGAAACATCTACGACTCGTTTATGTTCATAAAATAATAACTTTTTTAGTGTACTACAGTTGTGTGTAGGTGTGGCGAGGGAGATGTGAGGTTTCCAGATGTGTGATTTGTAGTAGAATGAAGTATTGGCTGTCTCACAAGGAAAGTACATGGGCTCGAACAAACATATATGTATGAACGTTTGCTTACAGGATCTCTACCTATACCTCAATGTGCTGGTGGGTGTCGTTTTTCTGCAAAGCTCTGCAACCATGCTGTAGATAGCACTGTAGATGTAATTGTAGACGCAATACGTAATGCAGATATCTTAACTATATCTTATTTAATAATCATCGCACATGTTCTCTAGCGAATTGTAATCAAAAGCCGTGATGATAGTTGCAAATTTAACCTTCTTCCCGAAAAACTGTTGGTATTCACTGCCTCTTCCATCGCCTCTTCCCGCACTTACCGTAGCACTACCGCTTGCAATGAGTTGTTCGTCATTATCATCCCTATTATCATTATTATGAGTTTGTAACAACAGTATCTAACTTATTCTCATATTTCTGCACCATAACAGATACGAGAAAGCATGCGAATGATTCATCTTCTACACTAATACCATCTTCACGAAGAAGGGTTCTTCGTAACTTCATCTCAACTAATCGCAATACATTAGCAAGATTGATTAGCTATCGCCACCCCATCTGACGCTTCACCACACAAATAACATCACAAAACGCAACTTCGGAGGCACACTGCACCGTCCCTACTGGCGAACCGACAGGTCAAAGTGCAATGCGGCATGGCACACGCAGAGGCCTCCAATGGACCACTGCAGAGTTTTGCGGATGCGGGAGTATCACTAGTGCAATAAGGGATCTTTACATTATCACTCATACGATTTTGGTGTATATGTGTTTGTTCGAGCCCAAGTAGTTTCCTTGTCAGTGACTGACTGAATGGCTGACGTGTCTATAGAAGAAAAGAGAGAGAGAGAGAGAGAGAGAGAGAGAGAGAGAGAGAGAGAGAGAGAGAGAGAGAGAGAGAAATCCTAAAAGAAGGTCGTTGTCATTGACTCGGTGCCGCAGTCCAGTAGCATGCAATCAAACATGTAATTATGTTGTTTTCGATGGGATATCTGGACAAAGAAAGTAATCTCATTTCAGAACGTGCCATTTTTTGTGAATGGGAACATTAATGTTGTCTTGGAATGGATTGGTGCGCACATTGCTGTGGCGTTATCTACCGATCAAGTGACACTATTGCCTCAGCTAATCTGCTAGTTGAAGCCGGAGTTAAGAGGCGATAAGTAAAGCAAACAGTTGTATAACGGCAGGTGTAGCGCCCGCAGAACTCTACAATCTGCACGCGCGGTTGTTTCATCGCCGCCTTTGTCTCCGAGTCAGATTCTGACCTGTATAATCGTTTCCGCCTGCCATCGTACCAAACAGGGGTCAATTAAAACGTCCATTATATACGAAAGGACTGTAATTACTGTTGCTATCCACATATATGCTAACACTAACAGCGTGTACTCAGCACTTCCGTTATCAAGATATATCTCTCCTTAACGAGGTAATGAATAGGTATGTACACGAGGAGGACAAAATAGTATGAGCAACAGGCAGTACAATATATTTGTTGCAAGTTGGCGGCACTGCGTACTAATTAACTCTGCGATAGAGCGCAATGCATAAACGACCCACGTAGTCTTGGACGATACAGCGTATCTTGCAGTATATTATACATCTTGTTCTGCGACAGTCAATACAGATGTCTACCCAATTACATAAATACTCCGCTGATCACATTTAAGTGCATGGCGGAGGGTACATCCGACCGCTTTTACGACATTTCTCTGCCGTTCCATTCTATAAGAGCACGCTGGAGAAAGGAACACCTGAATCAAACTGACTCAATATTTCGACGGTACAACTGTCCGTCATCTTCAGGAACCATCCTTGCTGCTGAAACCCGCAGAACACTGATGCTAAAGTGAAGTTCTGCGTTCTATATAGGCGTCAGTCGCGTGCACGGCCACCACCTCCTATACTCCGTTCACTGAAACGAGAGACGGACTATAAACACACTGAGGCGCGTGCCCAAGGGTGGACAAAACGGTACGCTCGCTCAGTTTCGCTGCATCCGTTTCAGGTGTAAGGTCGTTGTATGTGTTGTTATATAGCAGTGATAATAAGTGTTGACTGTCAACTTCATCTTAAAGGACCAGTTGCTGAATAGTCATGTAAGTATTATTGTTTACAATAACAAATTCAAATGTTCAAATGTTTGTATAGCTTATGGGACTTAACTACGGGGTCATCAGTCCCTAAACTTACAAACTACTTATGAACTACCTTATACTAAAGACGGCACAAATATCCATGCCCGAGGGGGGATTCGAACCCCCGACCCTAGTGGCCGTGCAGACCGTGACTGAAGCGCCTCAGTCTCCTCGGCCACCGCGGCCGGCTTACAATAACATTCAGCATTCATTGACTGCGTGTCTCTCTCTCTCTCTCTCATTGGTATCACGTAAGAGTAACCTCATTATGTCATCCTTTAATTTGAGTCCACCCAAGAAGCGTTCAAAGAAGAAGTAATAAAGTTCTTTAGAGAAACACATGGTTCCTAGTGTGTATAAAATGCAGCTGTTGTGTCCTGAATAGTCAGTTACTGATGTTGTTATGAAAACAGTAAATAGAAAGCCACACACACTTTGAAGCCTCTAAGGAGGGAAAAAAGGAAATACGACAGAAGCTTTCAGAACGTCTTGATGACTTTGACTGAAATACGATACGAAGAAAAGTTTTTTATAAGAAATTTCCAATACTTGTTCAAAATGTTCAAATGTTTGTTAAGCTTATGGGACTTAACTAAGGGGTCATCAGTCCCTAAACTTAGAAACTACTTAGCTAACACTAAGGACGGCACAAATATCCATGCCCGAGGGGGGATTCGAACCCCCGACCGTAGTGGCCGTGCAGACCGTGACTGACGCGCCTCAGTCCCCTCGGCCACCGCGGCCGGCTTCCAACACTTGACAAAGTGCTTGCTGTGGTAAGCAACGATGTAGATTTGGGAAATAATCGAAGAAAATCACTTTTTATAAACTATTAAAATAAATGAATTTTAAATGTTTGGCTTCTAATAGCACTGCTATATAACAAAACACACAACAACCTTACACCTGAAACTGATGCAGCGAAACTGAGCGAGCGATCCTGTTTTGACCAACCCTGGTCACGCGCCTCAGTTTGTTTACATACAGTACATCTCTCGTTTCAGTGAACGGAGTATAGAGAAAAGGTCGCGGCCCATTGGCCGCGGGCGCTCTCGTGTGACGTCAGGCAGAGTAGGTTGCGCGCGCATAGCTGACTGGTTCGCTGCTTCTGCGTAGTGGGCCGTGCCCCAGCGGCTACCCAGTGAGCTATGCGCGCCGAACCTACTCCGATGTCACACGAGAGCGCCGTGGCCTTCTCTCTAGGTGGTGTTGGTACGGCGCGTGTGCCGGCCGTCACAAGTGCTGCCTCCTAGACAGGGCTGGTGGAACAGGCCACAACATATATCGCACCTTAGATTAATGTCCCAGGTGCTG
The DNA here is from genome assembly GCA_026315105.1 of Locusta migratoria. NCBI lineage: Eukaryota > Metazoa > Arthropoda > Insecta > Orthoptera > Acrididae > Locusta > Locusta migratoria. The sequence continues at coordinate 115,986,868 of CM048750.1, read as the reverse complement.
GAATCCAGGTCGAGCATTGCAATTTGATACTATTTAATAATGGATTCCATGTTCTACTAAGAGGAAACCGCATGTCTCTATTTTATTAAATTGCCTGTCAACCTGATTTCAATCGCTTCTCTGTACACACTGTTCCAAAAATCGGAGGTACTGACTTCGGGTCTCATCATATCTCATCTTGTGTCCCTCCGTTAAACAGTGTTCTGTTACCGCCGATTTTTTCGGCTGCAGTAATCTCGTGTGGCGGCAATGTTCCACACATCTATCTTGCACAGTTCCAATCGTACGGCCGATGTATGCCTTGTCTCACTGACACGGTATTTTGTAAACACCAGGTTTCAGGTTTCCTGGTCCGAGGTCATCTTTGACGGAGTCATTCAGTGTCCTAATCTTGGAAGCCGGACGGAAAACAGTCTTTATGTTAAAAATCTTTAAAAGTCTTACAATTTAAAAAAAAAAAAAAAAAAAAAAAAAAAAAAAAAAGCACGCCCCCAGCGTACCGTTTTTCCCGGGACAGTCCCGTGTTTTTCCGTAATGTCCCGCTCTCCCGAAAGTTTTTACGGGGACGCTCAAATGTCCCGTTTCTTATGGTTGCGCTTGGCTAAAGTATTTTAGCCAAGATGTTTAATGCTCAATTAACAGAGCAAATAAATATTATAGGAAGCGCTGATTGTACCACTTGTTATTAAACTTGGTTTACTTTCTATTCTGGATATTACCAATTGGCTGTTAACTAATTGTAAACAAAATCTACCAGCATTTCCACATAGATACAGTAAGGGTGGAATGTCTCAAATCATTCTGTGAGTTTACTAAACTGAATACAAAACTATAGGCTACTTGCCCACAGCAAGACAAGATGTCCTTACTGTCAAAAGACACTTTGTGTATCATGTGCTGAATTTCATGTGACAATGTCAAAAGAAAATGCACTTCTCGATAAAATACATAAAGGTGAAAAGTACGGTGACAGTGCAGCAGAAGAAATGTAAACATTGATTTGGGAACATTTGAGTGTACGATGTAAAGGTAAACTTCAGTCTATTAAATTTTCTCAGTGTAAATTGTGTCCCTTTTGTTTCCTTAATTATCCCAGGTTTTTTCCTGATATTTTTAAAATGTCCCCCTTTTTAATAAAAATGAAATGGAAACCCCTTCATTCACTTCTGGAGAAGGTCCAAACTCCATAACGTGGCGAATCTGTTTTTCAGAGTAACCACTTCCCTTGAAAACAGTCGTCAGATGTTCCAGTTCCGATGGATAACTGTCCGCATCTGAAATGGCACATGCTCTGCGTACCAGACTCTAAGGACGTAGATAGCGGTCAGTATGTGTCGGCTTTCGGTGAACACTGTGATGGAGCTTTGTGTTTCTATAGGTATAATCGCAACCATGTTGTGCATTGGGCACTCACGACTTTCACACATGACAGCATGTTGCTACACTTGGCGTCACAATTTTCACAAAATATAAATGGAGCAACATATAATTTTCACAACGGCATTCGATAACTACGGAAAAGGCGAACGAAAGGAAGGAAGATCAGAGTTTAACGCTCCGTCGAGAACGAGGTCAGTAGAGACTGAGCACAAGGACGGTGGAGGAACTAGACCGTGACATTTCAAAGAAACCATCCCGGTATTTGTCTGGAGCGACTCAGGAAAATCATGGAGAGGATTATTCTGGATGGTCGGACGCGCACTCCCAAATGCGAATCTATTGTGTCAAGCATTCCGTCACCTCTCTCTGCTGTAAAGACGGGCGCGGTAATGTACTAGTTTTGAGGCTTATCGCAAAAATACCCGACTCGAAAAATGTCCTATAATTAAAAGACATGATCAAGTAGGACTTTATGACCAGGTTCCTTCACTTTTATCAAGCCTTTCAATTGTTTTCTTGCTTGTTATTCAGTCAAATACGAGTACACACAAAAATTAAAGTTTTCCTTAGCATCGTTTGACACATTGGAAGTTAGCATATAGTTTATTACTATAACAGTAGCTGGCACTGTTACTGTACACTGCAAACTAATGCCAAGAATAAAACAAGCTTTATCTTAGTAGCGCAGGCGGATCTTGCTGGATGTAAAGAAGCTGGCAGGAGTACCTGCCAAGCGGAGTTTACTCCGTAACGGCACACCTTGGCCGTTTTGCTTTCGAATTTATCGCATACTTATGCGAAGCGTTTCAATGTGACATTAACAACACTGTACACATCTTTTAACGGGCTTTCTGACTGCCCTTAAGAACGTAGTTATTCAAATAAAAATCATATTGGCTACATTAACGCGATTTATATACTTAGGAATATTAACCACATAACAAAACAGAGTGTTTAATAAATTGTATCTTGGAACCCTCAGCTCTTTATTAAATCCTTAAAAAATCGACTAGTTTCGGTCATAGACCATCTTCATGGATAGAGAGTTATTAAAACAAATTACTAAAATGCATTGAATGAAATATAATCTGGCTGATAACAGAGCAAGTCAGTACCACTAAAAACAACTAACTGTATCACTATTCCATAAGTAAAGCATGCATAACTAATGGGAATGAAATCTGCATGTGAATGATTTACGGCTGTTAACTCTCACTTAACCAAGACACTGAAAACTAAGTGTCTTTCTGTGTACTAACTCTTCATTCAAACTTCATTGCAATACCTTCAAGAAATCCGAGGGTTGGAACTTAAATAGTGGCAACTATTTATTCACAATTATGAATGACAGTGTTTGGCCGTCTATGCAACTACCAGTAAAATGCGATTTATCTCACCAGATGCGTTTCGTTTTAATGACAATAAAATCTCTTCAGTGGTCTGTTCAAAAGTGTTAAAATGCTTGCATATCTTACGGGACTTAAATACGGGGTCATCAGTCCCTAAACTTACAAACTACTTATGAACTAGCTAACACTAAGGACGGCACAAGAGAGGGATTCGAACCCCCGATCGTAGTGACCGTGCAGACCGTGACTGGCGCGCCGCAGCCGGCTCGGCCACCGCGGCCGGTTCAGTGGTCTGTAATAAAAGAAATCTACAGCTTGTTATTAGATCGAAAACAGTTCATAAGCGAAACATGAAAAGTAGGCCTAATGTTTTGTTACTTATGGAAATTTTGGTCTTGTTTCCGCTTCACATCATGGAAAGCCGGTCTGTTTCATGCAGTACCGCCGATTCTTCTTGCTACATCATTGTTTTTCCCCCACTAATTTCACTTTCACTGTTGCACTGTCCATAATTGGTTTTCACAGATCAGACGTGTTTGTTTTGGTGGTTGGGAGAGAGGAGAAGTTTGCCAGTTGGCTTTTATAAAATGATTAAGGCACTGTATATTCGTTGTGAAGAATGCTGAAACTTCTGGGTGGTAGTATGTGTGGAAAGTAGTATGTGTGTGTGTGTGTGTGTGTGTGTGTGTGTGTGTGTGTGTGTGTCTGTGGTACAAGGTTTGGGAGGGGGGGCAGATTTAGGAGTTGTGATTTGCTTTGAGGGGTAACAGTGAGGAGAGCGAGGTTGAGTGGTTGTTAGCAGGGAGCGAGCAAGTTTGCGAGTTTTATTTCAATATGTGTGATATGTTCGGAGGGTCTCATGTTTAGGGCACTGTATATTCGTTGTGAAGAATGCTGAAACTTCTGGGTGGTAGTATGTGTGGAAAGTAGTATGTGTGTGTGTGTGTGTGTGTGTGTGTGTGTGTGTGTGTGTGTGTGTGTCTGTGGTACAAGGTTTGGGAGGGGGGGCAGATTTAGGAGTTGTGATTTGCTTTGAGGGGTAACAGTGAGGAGAGCGAGGTTGAGTGGTTGTTAGCAGGGAGCGAGCAAGTTTGCGAGTTTTATTTCAATATGTGTGATATGTTCGGAGGGTCTCATGTTTAGGGCACTGTATATTCGTTGTGAAGAATGCTGAAACTTCTGGGTGGTAGTATGTGTGGAAAGTAGTATGTGTGTGTGTGTGTGTGTGTGTGTGTGTGTGTGTGTGTGTGTGTGTGTGTGTGTGTCTGTGGTACAAGGTTTGGGAGGGGGGGCAGATTTAGGAGTTGTGATTTGCTTTGAGGGGTAACAGTGAGGAGAGCGAGGTTGAGTGGTTGTTAGCAGGGAGCGAGCAAGTTTGCGAGTTTTATTTCAATATGTGTGATATGTTCGGAGGGTCTCATGTTTAGGGGAGAGGTAGGTATATGATTTTATTTGACATTAGCTGTGGAGTGTTGATAGTGGGATGTGGGAGAAGTGTGAGAAAGTTAGGGACATGAAGGGGAGGGTTTATGTGATTTTTTAATATTATTTTATACAATGTACGGTTTCCAATATTTATTTGGTCTTTGAGTGTTTGTTGTGTGATAGTGCTTTGTGTATGTGGATGCTTTCTTGGAAAGGGAGAAGGTGTCTGTCTCTACTGATCTGTATGATTTCCATATCTTTTTCAAATATGCCGGACCTGTGACGACAAACAAACGAAGAATTATTTATTCAAATGTTCCAATGTTTGTTAAACCTCTGGGACTTAACTGCGGGGTCATCAGTCCCTAAACTTACAAACTGCTTATACACTAACTTATACTAAAGACAGCACAAACATCCATGCCCGAGTGGGGATTCGAACCCCCCCGACGGGGAACGGCCTCGCTCATCGGAGCATAGGAGCTCAATGCACTTGGCCACTCCGTCGCGGCTTATTTATTCACAACCGATACAAAAGTGTTACATGTTTGCACCTGTTACTGTCCTTCAAAGCAGTCACCAGATCTGTTACTGTCCTTCAAAGCAGTCACCAGCGTTGTGTAGAACCCGTTACCAGCGATGTAGAAGCCTGTTCTGTTGATGGTGCGAATGGAGCGATCTACTGCCTGTCGAATCTGGAGCGAAGCAGAAGGTATAAGTGCCAGAGATGTTCCACTAGGTTCCGGACTGTGGGCACGGCACAATCCATTTCAGACCATTGCTTCACAAATCCTGCTTTATGACAGACTGTATTATCAACGAATGCAATCCTCGTTCCCAAACGTTCCTCTGCTGTACCAAATAGAGGTGGGAAGCCTGTGTGCTAATTTTAGCGCCCTGTATACCTGCATTGAGAGACGTAATTCGAAATTAGGCACCTGGAGTCGATGACATTCCATCAGAGCTGCTGAAGTAATTGGGTGAGTCAGCCACGGCAACATTATTATTCCACCTGCTGTGCAAATACACTGGGACTTCAAAAATAATGTATTAAATCCAATTTTGAAGAAATTACCAGCAGACATGAGTGAAAATTACAGATCTATCAATTTAATAGGTTGGAAAATTGGCTGGATGAAAAGTAATGAGAGCTATTATTTTTCTCTGAATTATATTTATTGACAGAAGTAATCTTTACAGTTACACACCTTTAACACAATAGCCACCGTCATTTATGACGATTTGCAAAAAGTTCGGAATTCCTCGTATACCCCTTCGCGTCTGTTGATTTCCTCTCCTGTCCGTCCTATAGCATACTATAGTCTCCAATGCCTTATGTTAGAAGATACGGTTAGGGACGACAAATCTACGTTTATAGCTTCTGTAGGTTTGCAGAAAGCTCTTGACAATGAGGACTCAAATACACTCATTGAAATACTAAAGATATCAGGGGGAATAGAGAGGAAAAGAAAAGCTATATCCAACATGTACAGAAAATGCAGTCCTTGATAGGGAACCAGTGGTCGCAAAGGAAATGAGACATGGTTGTAGCCGTTCCCCAATATTGTTTAAGCTGTACGTACATTGAACAAATGTTTGTAAATTTTAAGATTACCTGACATAGCCAAGTTTGGAGGTGATCTGATCGTTTTATAGTTTTCAAAATGAAGTGAAAAACATGACAGCTTACAAAATACTCAAAGCTGTCATGTTTTTAACTTGTGATTTTTTATGTAGTGACTAAGTACAATGTTGCACTTGTTATTTTATACCCATTTTTTTTTAACAAGATAACTAGCTTGTAATATGTATGTGACCAGATGATGGTGACACAGTTTACCGAAACCGGTCGTCAGTGAATAAATTATTAATGTGCGATCTTGGCATTTCATTTTGAAAACTATGTTTGTAAATCTATCGGACTCAACTGCGTGGTTCAAAAAAAAAAGTTCAAATGTTTGTGAAGCTTATGGGACTTAACTACGGGGTCATCAGTCCCTAAACCTACAAACTACTTATCAACTACCTTATACTAAGGACGGCACAAATATCCATGCCCGAGGGGGGATTCGAACCCCCGACCGTAGTGGCCGTGCAGACCGTCACTGGAGCGCCTCAGTCTCCTCGGCCACCGCGGCCGGCAACTGCGTGGTTATTAGTCCGTAACTTACAAACTACTTAAATTGAAATAATCTATGGACAACACAAACACCCATGCCCAATGGGGGACTCGAATCCCCGACGGCGATGGCCACGCGCACTGCAGCACGGCGCCCAAATGCGCAAGGTAATCCGCCGAGGCTTACATTGAACAAGCTGTGAAAGAAAGAAAGGAGAAATTTGGAAACGGAATTAAACTCTGGGATAAGACATAAAATGACGATGATGTAATTATGTCGTTGAAGCAAAGGACCTGGAAGACCAATTGAACGGACTTATCGGCGCTCAAAAGTAGTGTTCACGTTGAACAAAATCAAGAGAAACCAAGGGTAATGGAATGTACACTAAATCAGGCAATGCCGAGTGAATTACATTAGGAAATAATAAGGGTAGTGGATGACTTTTTATTTGGGCAGTAAAATAACTTATGATGACCAGAGCATAGAAGATATAAAATGCAGAATGAAAATAGGAAAAATAGCATTTCTGGAGAAATTTGTGAGCATCTAAGATTAATGTCTTATGAAGTCTTTATTCGGAGCGTGATCGCATACGGCTATGAAACGCCGACGACAAGGAGTTCAGGCAGAAAAATGATAGAAGATTTTAAAGTGTGGTACTACAGAAGAATGATGAAAAGATTAGATGGGTAGATCGCGTAACTGAAGAAAAGTTACAGAGTAGAATTGTGGAGAAATCTCATGAATAAAAGAATGGGGAGATTGGCAGGGAATATTCTGAGACATCAAGAATAGCTTGGTATGGCACGAAACTATGCGGGATACATATTGTAGAGGTAGACTACGAGAAGAATACAGTGGGTAGCTTAGGGTGAAAGTGGGTTGCCGTTTTTCAGAGATGACGAGAGTTGCACAAGATAGCGTAACGTGGAGAGCTGCATCAAACAAGATTGAAGACCACAAGTCCTCTACAAATTTAATGTTTACATGAATGAATCATGTAAACTGGTACAATATTGGTCAAAACAATTAGGGGATCAGTTAACATATGTGGTTCTGAAGTATTATCGTCGGCAGGATGAACTGAAATGGTCTTTCTGTTCGTTCTACGGAGTGAATACAACAAAATTACGGCGATCGAAATAGTGGTAAAAAAAGAAAGTTGCTGCACAGGGGGTTGGTGATGACTGGCGTTTACTCTACCAAACGAATTACACAAGCAGTTGAGTTCACATAGTGTAGTCATCAGGTAGTGCAATGCTACAAAATCGTGCCGCGCGAGAGTCGAGCGGTCTGGAGCGCCACGTTACGGATAGAGCGGCCTCCCGCGTCGGAGGTTTAGAAACCTCCCTTGGGCATGAATGTATGTGCTGTCCTTAGGTTAGTTTCATTTAGTTTAAGTAGTTTGTAAGACTAGGGACTGGTGTCAAACGCAGTTTGGTCCCATAGAATTACAAACATTTGAACCAAATTGTGACTTGCCCGAAACTATGGCATGAAGAGTCATACGAAAATTGGAAGAGGGACAGATACAGAGAGATGTGGCTGCATCTATGGGAGTGTCCCAAAGTGTAATTTTCAGGGTCTGGGCGCGATTTCAGACAACAGGAATCGTTAAAAGAAGGCAAGGTCAAGGTCGTCCACAGGTAACATAAGCAAGAGATGTTATTTCCGATTAACAGCCCGTCAAGACAGGAGGCTGAATGCAACTCAGCTGCAACGCCCCCTCCAGGCTGCAACAGGAAGTGCATTATCAACACAGTCTGAAATCGCCTTCGGGAATATGGGCTCTACGCACAGTGGCTTATGGCGTGTGTCCCATTAAAACCGCGACACCGTTTAGCCAACATAAACTGGGCGGAGGAACATAAGGTTTGAAGTCGTATCTAATGTCGCCGAGTTTTCTTCACAGATAAGTCAAGATTTTATGCTCTACATCTACATAAATATTCTGCAAAGCCACGTTGAAGAGCATGGCAGAGAGTTCACTGAACCGCTTTTATGATGTTTCTCTAAAGTTCCATTCTCTAATAGCTCGCGGGAAAAAGGAAAACCTAAATCTTTCTGTTTTCAATTTGAGTTACTTTATTTTGATTTTCATGTCTTTCTATGTAAGTGCCTACAAAGTATGTTCGCATTAGAAAAAAATTAATTAATGGCGAAAGAAATTTCGCAAATAGATCTCGTCGCAACGCAAAACGCATTTGTTTTATGTTTTCCACAACAATTCGTGCATCATTTCCGTGTCGCTTTCTCCCCGCAGCGCGGGAGTAACCGAGCGGTCTGAAGCGCCACGTTGCGGATCGCGAGGCCTCTCGGGTCGGAGGATCGAATCCTCCTTCGGGTGTGGATGTGTGTGTTGTCCTTAAGTTAGTTTAACTTAGTTTAAGTTGTTTGTAAACTAGGGACTAATAACTAAGTAGTTAAGTCCCATAGATTTACAAACATTTGAACGTTTGAACTCTCTCCCCTATATCGCGATAATACAAAACGAGATGCTCTTCTCTGTACAGTATCTAAATCGTCCCACTTGGTGGGGATCCCGCAATGCGTAACAATAGTCCAAAATAGGACACAAAAAGTGTACGTTACTAATGCCAACTAATGCCATCCAGCACGAAACGCGTTAAAAACAAATAAATATTATTATTTGCAACAAAGACTCCTTTTCAATTCAAACACACAAGTGTGGTGTAGGCAGTTTTTGTAGTAGGACTTTTGCGTCTACTGCCATCGAATCGTAGTCTTTGGTTCGTTTTCCCTACATTACGTTCAGCCAGACATTCGTCTTTCCCTCATCTGTAGAAAACGAGGAACTCAGAACATTCCTGTTTGTGTGCAGGAAATATCACGGTGATGGACAAATGGTGTGGGTAGTAGTCACTAGTGGCGGACTTACGGACCTCTGTGTCGTTCAGAACGGCGCTTTGACTGTTCAGAAGTATAGAGGCGAGATCCGTCGACCTTTTGTTGTGCCGGAGGAGATGGGTTCCTTCTGGTGGACGATACCGCTCGTCCCCACATAGCTGCACTGGTGTACAACATGCTTGAAGCTGGGGAAATTAAACGAACGGAGTGGCCAGCTTTTTCATCGGACTTAAAACCAATTGAGCATCGCATCTCTGGGATGCACTTAGCAGAGACATTGAAGCCAGACAGCACCTCCCAGGTTGCAGAGCTGGATACTGCACTCATGGAAGAATGACCAAATATCCCTCAAGAGGTGATTGATAACCTCATAGTGTGCATGTCATGCAGGTACTGGCCGTCCGAAGTGATCATACCCGTGGCGGACTAAGGCCTTTGGAGGCCCGTGGCGGCGGCGAAACAAAAGGAGAAGTCCCCCCCCCCCCCCGTCCACTTGGAAATACATGTATTACTATAAAAACAAATTGGAGGCCCCTTCCAGGACGAGAGACATAGGCCAGTCTGAAAAAATAGCTTTCGAGATTTGGACACGCAGAACGAGATGCCAAGCGCGCTAATATACATATATAAAGTCCTTTCCAAGTATTTGGAGGCTCCCCAAGACCGGTCCATCCCCTCCGCCCCCCCTTAGTCCGTTACTGATCACACCTTATTAGGGGACAATGACAATGACTTTTTCACTATTATGGTAGCCGCATGATGCCTCGCTAAAAGTAAACTCCATGTAAAGCTCAAGTAAAGAGCTGAGACATCTAAATATCGTTTCACGCCAAAATACAATTGTAACCAATATCTGAATAAAATATGTACATTGTTTATGATATCTCACCTGATCCGCTAATTCTCTGAGCTGTGTATTTAGTGTAACTAATGTGCAAACTGAAGGTTTGCTTGCTGGTGATGAAGGGTGGGCTTTAGAGGAAACAAACGCCCCAGCGGAGGAGGAGGCTGGTCTGTACAGGAAAAAGGCATGCGGCCGAGCTGCGTCGCACGTATCTTGGGCGTAACGGTAAACACGGACTCCTTTATCTCGCACATGCAAACAGCTCTCCTGTCTGGCTAAGCACAAAGATCGAGATACGCCGCCAGATACGCTTCTGTGAATTCCGATAAGCTGCGGAGCAGGCCGGCGCGGCGACACGAAAACACGGATGACGTCATCGGAGACCGCCGTGGATCACACGTTCCTCTCGTTTCCTCAATAGCGGTCGACAGCCCTGCTCCGGTAATCTTAGCGGTTATCCTTCTCGTGACGCTCCTCGGTGAAACTGCGTTGCAGTTCTAAATTGTGTGCCGGATCAGGATGGAAACCGAGGACCGAACGAGCTGGCGCTCACTACACTCTCATTCCGGAGGACGGGGTTGGAATCCACCTCCAGCCATCCAGATTTAGCTTCTCCAATATTTCTCCATATTTACAGGCAAATGCCGGTATGGTTTCTTTCATAGGGTGCTGCTGATTTCCTTCCCCAAACTTACCCATGGAAAGTTATGCAGGACTGATGGCCGAAATAAAGCACGGGATAAATAGTGGATGGATGAACTGAGGAAACTGATCGGAGTACTGTGTGCTAAGAAGGTTAGCTGCAGAATGAAAGGAAAGCTTCGCAAGTGTGTAGTGAGGCCTGCATGCTGTATAGTGCAGAAACATGGCCGATTACAAAAGCCCAAGAGAAAAAGATAGACGTGACAGAAATGAGAATGTTAAGGTGGATGAGTGTGGTGACGTGAAAGGATAGAATAAGGAATGAGTGCATCAGGGGAACAATGAATGTGGGACCCATAGGGAATAAGAGTCAAGAAAGTAGACGAAGATAGTATGGACATGTGCAGAGAAGTGGGGAGTGCTATGTGGGGAGAAGAGTTCTAGAAATCGAAGGATCAAGAAGAAAAGGAAGACCGAAACTGAGATAGACAAGGTAGCAGGAGGCCTACCGGAGAAAGGAAGGCTCAGAGGAGAAGCACTGGATAGACATTTATGGAAGAGAAGAATCCTGCAAAGCAACGCCGACCCCACAGGCTCAGATGATGATGATGATGACTAACACAAAAATCCGAACGTGAGTTCCGTCCCTAATGACCAAGCTGTCGACTGGACGTTGAAACCTAATCTTCCACTCTGTTTCCATTTCGTACCCACGAGCTTTGCCTTTACACAAAAAAGCGCTCTATCGAGCTACCCGAGCACAACTCCTCCTATTAACCAAACTTGTTCTACTGCTCAGTCGGAAGAACGCTTAACCGCGCAAATGCTAAAGATCACTAAGTTCTGATCTGGAACACAGTTTTAATCTGCACATTCCGCCGCGAAGTGTAAATTTCACCCTGGAAATGGATTAGAAAAACGTTTGAGTGTATCTCGCCGGTATGTTTGTTGTGACAGGTAATGTCTGTACCTGATAGGAAGTGGAACATAGAATTCTTTTTGTAAGATCTCCCTCGTCTCCTGCATACTTTCCTTGTGCTCGCCAAGTGACCTATACTTTGGTACAGACTTCAGCTTGATATACTGACTGTAGGAAGTATTCTTGGAAACTATTCAACGGAAAGTTAACTTCATAGATTTCCTTCCTGTGTGTTGTATAGTACACTAGTGTAATAATATGGTGACTTTATAAGCAAATCGATAGTACATATGTGGTTATGATGTTCTGGCTAAATATATCGCTTCTATGTAGTGACTTTCTTCATAGTGCTTCATAATGACTCTTTGGATTCGCCACCACATTTTTTCCTGTTATGGGCATTTGCATCACGAATGTATCTAAACTTCAGATCTCTCCCCAATCACCAGCTTAAGGAGTTCCCGTCGCGTTGTTTTGGTATTGACAGAGTTCACGAGTGCGCGACATTTTTTTCTGTTTTGCAGTGTTGTTTGCAGGCGACGTTCTCTTATTTTTCATCACAGTAGGCCTGTTCTTCGGTGACCGTCTATCACAATTACGCCACACTCATTTTTCGCCCGCGTAGTTAGCGGATGATGTTTTTCTGCTTTCCTTGTATGCGGTATGTAACATCTCTGGAAAGGTCGCAAACAGTGGTGGACGTGAGCGGTGGCGATACGGGCCGCTAGAGGGAGCCCGCGAGTGTGAGCAGAGCAGAGCAGAGCGCTCACGTGTAGAGGAGAGGCCTGCTGTCTGCTGACTGCTGAGGCGACGGCCTTTCTCTCTGTCGCTCTCCGTCGTTCTCAGGTGCTGTTCAGATCTACTAGCAGTCGTTTTTACTTGCAATTAGATATTGGATTGCTGCTAGTATCATTTTGTCTAAGTTGAACTGTTTTCTTTTTATAGTTAGAAAATGATGAGCTGTAGTTTATGCCAGTTTTGTATGGACCGCGCGTGTTGCGCACTGATGGTTAATTGCTATTAAAATATTATGTTCTCAGTTTCAGACAGTAACCAACTGTACTTAATACTCCCCTGTTCCAATACGTGTTAGCCTGTCCCGAATCGAACCTGCAATTTTATTAATCACCGTGCTAAATATGGGCTCAGGGGCATGGAACTGTAAGGAAACGGCGTTGTTGCCTTCCACACGTAACTTATAAGGTAATTATGTATTTTTACGGAAAAAGGGGTGTTATAGGTACTATCTTCGATAAAGCGCCTGTTGAAACACCAAATATGTCGGCTACCAACTATTTTACCAATTTCGAATCCAATTATCCCCGACGTAACCCCACCTCCCCTTAGAGCATTACAGATCAACACGGCTGGTACACATATAGTACAGAGGGCATTCCACAAGCTCTTGATCAAATCCACCAGCGCAATCTGCATGCTTGGCCAGCATCTTAATTTACGTTCATTGTATATTTTTCACTCTATTATCATGTACTATTTAGTACTGTAGTATTTGGGTTGCAACATAACTGAGCAAAAACATGGTTTCTCAAGACCTGTTAACAACCTGTGGGAAGCTAATTAAGCACGCAAATAAAGCAATAGTTTTGCAAACCAGTGCACTACAAGAAACCTAATAGGTTTGCTCAGTACGCAAACACGACAAGCTGGCTTAAAGTAGGGAAACCAAATGAACGTAAGAAATCGGGAAAAGAACACTGTACATTACGTATATAGACAGCAGCCGACTTAATAAAAACTGACCACTCAAATATCAGTTCTGGATGTTTCAGGTACGCTAGCGTCGAGGCTGGCATAGGAGATATTCTGCGGTGTCCAGATGCGACGCCCCTCTTCACGCAAGACTGACGACGTTATGACAAACCTAAGCTATGAAATGGCACCGAACGTGAGGATACCCAGAATTAACCTTTGCACGATCCATCGCAGACAGCAAGAAATCCACTAGCACTCTAATAACTGGCCAGACTGTCGCAGAGGTTTTTTCCTTTGACACTAGCCTTGGCACTTTTTCACCGTCTGCCTTACAATCCTTTCTTCAAATGTCCTTCGTCGACTTACTAATGTACCCAGACGGACGCACATCATTGCAAACTCGTACCATTTGATTCCCCGAGACAAACTTAACATTGCATAGGCGTCAGTAGGGCGTTTTGTGATGGCCGTCGTGCAAGTGCTGGCGAGGAAGAACGCTACTAACCGATGGCAAGCGGGTTTTCACATTTCTACAACGAGGAAAATATTGCGGGGAAACTAAAATCTGTTTGTAGGACGTAAGTGATGAACGATTTACAGTTATAGGCAAAGTGATCATTTAGAGACAACAATTGTTTCTGTACAAATAGACAGCCTCAGACACAAGTAATGAGCATTGAAATACTTCGTAGTCTTTTGACTCACAAAGTAAAGGAACTCTTTAGTATGTGAAACGTTACACATTTGTAGGGAATCCATAACGGTTTTCTTTTTCCACCAATGGGTCCATTGGTTAGTGCCATTTCCCCTTTCATCTAACATTGTACTCTAGAAGCCACAGTGCTGCTCCTCACAGTAGTAAAAATATATTAAGGTGATTAAAAAAGAGAAATATTTTCAAAATGACTTGGCACATCGGGCATACAGGATCAGTAATCATACAGGATCCGGTGGTAGTTATGAGCATCCAGGGGTACTAAATAGAATTGCAGTTATTTAGTCATATGCTGAAAATGGACGACAGCTACATGACATGCCCAAAGATTTGTCAAGATGTGTCGGGACATGTTTGACATCGACACTTTTGTACAAAGCACTTTCTCAAAGATAGTTGATGTCTCTGAAGACAACCTGTTGCCACAAAAATCATGCTCGCTAGGTCCTCTTACGTTGTAACAGGTTTTTCATACACAAAGCCATTCAGATACCCCCACAGGAAAAAAAAATCAACTTTGGACAGATCGGGTGATACTGATGGCCATCCGACTGGCCCACTGACACCAATACAGCGGTCGGTAAAGTTTGCCTACAGATGTGCCCTCACTTGCCTTCTGAAAATGCGAGAAACGTCCGTCGTGCGACGGCGAATAGGTAAGTAAACACTATTTAGCATGTTTGGCATAGCTTCTCGGTGGAATATGAGATATGTGCGACAGTCAAGTCGACCCGGAAATTTATGGCTCGTCTCCGACAATGGCAGTGACCGTCCATGCTCTCGTAGGTATTGCGGCCCCCGATTATCATATTATTTGTCTTCTTGCGTATCTGGCTAGGCTGGGAGGCACTTGGCCATCGCAAGCAGGTTTCAGACTGCAGGTGCTGGCAGTCACTTCGCACACTGAACGAGGCTTTTAGGAAAAGAAGAAAACAGGAATAGTCCGCATTGACCTAAGATCAGCGTATGATACTGTATGGCGAAATGGTCTCATGTTAAAAACTGGCAAAGATAGTAAAATGCAAAACAACTTTTAAGCTCATGAACAACATACTGAGCGGAAGGAAGTTCAGGGTCATATTAAATGCCGAAACCAGCAGGTGCCACACTCTAAAAAATGGTCTCCCTCAAGAATCAGTCTTAGCTCCATGGCTAAAACTAAATGAAGATCTACCAGCTTTGAAACATTACTATGACACTTGGCAGCTGAAAATCAACGTGACAAAAACAGCATAGTCATGCATCTTAGCCGGCCGCAGTGGCCGAGCGGTCTGCGGCGTGTCAGTCACGGTCTGCACGGCCGCTGCGGTCTGGGGTTCAAATTCCCCCTCGGGCATTGATGTTTGTGCCGTTTTTAGCATAAGCTAGTTCATAAGTAGTTTGTAAGTTTAGAGACTGATGACTCCGTAGTTAAGTCCCATAAGCTCTACAAACTTTTGAATTTGATTTAAACATGCATCTCAACAACAATGAAGCGAGAAGGAAAGTCCGCCTGGTCATAGATGAGAAAACTGTTAGCCACAAGAATTTTCCAAATTGCGTCGGAAATTCAGTTAGGCCGCAGCATGACTTTCAGACAACACCTAATTGCCCAAAAGGTAAAGACGAGAAATAACCTGCCCAACAGACTGGCAGGCGCCACTTGGGGTCGTGATGCTGCCACTCTGCCAACTGCTGCACTCGCACTGGTGAATTAGCGCTGCAGAATACTGTGCTCCAGCCTGGGCAGAAGCCAAACTTAACAACCGTCACCAGCACACTCATGCCAACCCCTGTTGAGTGGCTTCCAGTGCTGGCACACATTCGCAGAGAGAAAGAAAACCGGGATATGGAAGAAAAAATTAAAACAAACCCAAGGCTACCCAAACATGCCTACATGGGAGGACCAATGAGACTCAGATCCAGGAAACGTCTGGAGCAGAAGACTGGGCACAGAGGGTGTTGATGCTGAATGGAGGACTGCATGGCAGGTTCTGAGAAGATGCGTCGTGAAGAACCATCACCAGACGGGCGCAGGATCCATTCCTCCCGCGATCAGAAAAATAGGACTGAATCCTCCCGAGCCTGCAAGGGTGTGGGAAAGGACGGGACTGATTCCTCCCGTAACCTGTTTAAGGAGGTAGTTGGTGGCGGCCCCAGACCAGAGTGTGTGGCCAGACCTTTATGAATGTTCCAGACAAGCAAAGCTATCCCGTATATGTTCCAGTGTATGTTCCTACATTGTACAGTAAAGTAAGAGTGAGAATTAAGCCCCAGTTAACTTTAGAGTCAGAGTAAATGTACAGTTAATATCACTTTGGATCTTACAATCTAAAGATTACGTTTTACTCGTAATTGATAAGTCTGTGCAACATTTTCAGCAATTGGTATAGAAGTTTATTTGATACATCGTCGAATTATAAACAGAGGACAAGGCGGGCTAATTTTTTCCCTAAGGAAAGGGAGGGCGGGACATGAGCCTCATTGAACTGGCTTGACTTAACGTGACTAGAAGCATGTTATGAACTTGCCTTAATAGGAAATCGGAAAATAGGAAATACTCCTGAAAGACTTTCACGGATATTGTATGTATTATGAACAATACTCTTAAATGTGGTGCTGGGGCATAGTAGGTAAGTGAACAGACTGCTGTTTTTGCGACTCGGGTTCGATTCCCACTAGAATCTTAATTTAATTTATTAAATTTCTTGCAATATTAAACTTTTAATTATAAAATTATTAAAGGACTATCTTCAAATTTGGAGGTAACAAGTAGAAAAAGGTAACTCGAGAAAAAAATTCCATTAATCAACGTCGAAACGTGGAAGAGATATAAGGAAGCATGAGGCCGTTATAAACAAGTACAACGAAAACATTACAACAATGGAGAATGACAGTTGTATTCGCGTATTTTTCACAAAAAATTGTTTGTTGCTAGTGGTACCTGGGTAAAAAGCTTCCAACGTAAACATTCCATAAGATAACAACAACAACAAAAACTCACCAAATTCATCAGCACGAATGACGTTGCAACTTTGAAAGAAACGGTAGAAGCAGTAAAGAAGTTACGCATGGAGACGAAATATATAATGCCAAACTTCAACACTTGTTATGTAATCAACACTAACCATACCTGATGACAGTATGAATCAACGCTGAACACTGGTTGGTGGGGGTGGGGGCTGGTACCTGCAGGAGGTGCCACTGTGCTAGAATAGTTCGGGAGGATTCAGTCCTGTCCCCTGTTCGCCTACCTGCCGTTGGATGATTCCGTCCTGCGCCCATCCAGACCCGGCCGAAAGGGTTTAAAGCTTCGACCTCAAAAGGAAACACTGATCGACACTAAACAGGTTTCGCACTGGAGTTGATCTATGCAGGCAGCAAACAACCGAATAGGGCTATACAGACAATTTGTGTTGTGACTGTGGCGAGGTACAAACAATGGACCATCTTGTTATTCATAGTTTCAGAGACGCTTCACTAATGTTACTCCACAAGTTAACGGACAATGGCAGGAAATGGCTCCATAATCTTAATACACTACTGGCCATTAAAATTGCTAGACCAAGAAGAAATGCAGATGTTAAACGGGTATTTATTGGACAAATATACTAGAACTGACATGTGATTACATTTTCACGCAGTTTGGAAGCATAGATCCTGAGAAATCAGTAACCACAACAACCACCTCCGGCCGTAATAACGACCTTGACACGCCTGGGCATTGAGTAAAACAGAGCTTGGATGGCGCGTACAGGTACAGATGTCCATGCACCTTCAACACGATACCACAGTTCTACAACAGTAGTGACTGGCGTATTGTGACAAGCCAGTTGCTCGGCCACCATTGACCAGACGTTTTCAGTTGGTGAGAGATCTGGAGAATGTGCTGCTAAAGGCAGCAGTCGAACATTTTCCGTATCCAGAAAGGCCCGCAACATGCCGTCGTGCATTATCCTGCTGAAATGTAGGGTTTCACAGGCATCGAATGATAGAGCCACTGGTTCCTCCCCGTTGTTGTGCAAATACTTTAGAAGACCACTGATCAGTTCGTTGATACGTATTTTACGGCATGTTCACAAAACAGAACAAACGCACATTTTTAGAGGAAGCACTCTTACATACGCACAATTCTAAACATTGCAGAACATAGCTCTTTTTAATTAATGAGGGTGGCTGAAACCCTTTTAGGAGCAAAGGCAAAAAAGGAATAGCACTGACGTACATCACAACCTAACGCGCTGCACACTACACAACGGCCGACGGTTACAGAAATGGTTCCTTAATTCTCTTACTGTACTATTGCTGTTAGTTGTTAACTGCTAATATGGCATTTTAGACACTAGATTATAATTTATAGTACTAAGAACGACGTGTTTTTGTTAATTCTTCAGTGCAAAATTGTTTTGAAATGACAATGCGTATGCTGTAATACGAAAATCGTAAAATACGGCATGCAAGATGGCGTATGCCAGAGAGAGTTCTAGGCGAGGAATGTCACGTGACATCTCCGAACGCCTGGCTTACGTGAAATCAAGTGACGGTGTAAAATCGCCGTTATTTTTGCAAATATCTCTTTAACGGTCCGAGTTATAAGAAAACATAACAGAGCAAAGTTGTAGAGAATATTCTTCTCTAAAAATTCGGTTATTGAGTTATCGTGTCAGGTGAATGGTTTATTCGCAATTAAAATTACACTGCAAACAACTTTTTTTAGTGTTAGTAATGTATTTGTTGTCCTAAATATTTGAAAATGGGATGTTTTGGTCTCTGGCGCCCAAGTATTATGTGTGTAAAATTTGGTGCCTATCGGTCGAACGGTTCGACGTAAACAGTCGGAACAAGTTACGGAAAGACAGACGTCGTCAAATCGCCGTTATTTTTGCAAATCTCTCTGAAACGATACAAGTTACGAAAAAAAAAACATACTACAGAAAATCTGTAGAAAATTTTCTCCTCTATAAATTCGGTTATTCAGTTTTTGTGTCAGATGAACAGTTTGTTTGAATTACAATTGCATTACAAACGGCTTTTTTTAGTGTTACTAACGTATTTTTTGTCCGAAATATTTGAAAAAGGGAGGTTCTGGTCTCTGGTGGCCAACTATTATGTCTGTAAAATTTACTGCTGATCGGTTGAATGATTCGACTTAAAAAGCGGGAACACGTTACGGACACACAGACAGACAGATAGACAAACAGACATCGCGAAAACGCTGTTATTTTTGCAAATATCTCACGAGGTATGAAAAAAAAAACGTAACAGAGCAAAATTATAGAGAATTGTCTCCTCCATAAATTCGGTTATTCAGTTTTCGTGTCAGATGAATGGTTAAGCGGTTATTTTCATTTAAATTTTGATCTGTCAAAACACGATCGCAAAGGCCCACTTTTAGTGTTTCTACCGTAACCTAAAGTGGGCCAAATTATCGAATGAGTCTAGTTTCCTGTAATTACTTTTCACTAAATAAATTCACAAACACAGTAAATAGATGGAAAGCTGTCGCTGAAGGCATATGTTCTCGACTTCCTGTTGAGGATGAAAGAGCTCTCCTCGTGGTTAGAAAATAATTCACGAACAGCTGCGTTGACTCATTCAGCACGCGTGGCTGTCCGGCAGAAGGGCAATCAACTTCTTGCAGCTCGCTATGTTCGGAGCCTGTCAGCCGCTGATGAATGTGCGCTGCCTCGTCGCAGGCCACGGCGTGACACACAGAGCAGTCGTGCAGAGTCTGCGATTGGCCAGAGTGGTCGTAGTCTGTGGAAACCACACGTTTGAGCACTTCGTGAAGGACGTCTATGCGCAAACTAAGGACTCTTGTTACTACCAGTGCGTTGAAAAAAGAAGCGGAATAATGTATTATATGATATACAGGTTGTTACAAAAAGGTACGGCCAAACTTTCAGGAAACATTCCTCACAAATAAAGAAAATATGTTATGTGGACATGTGTTCGGAAACGCTTAATTTCCTTGTTAGAGCTTCAAATCACATTAATCATGGAATGGAAACACACAGCAACAAAACGTACCAGCGTGACTTCAAACACTTTGTTACAGGAAATGTTCAAAATGTCCTCCGTTAGCGAGGATACATGCATCCACCCTCCGTCGCATGGAATCCCTGATACGCTGATGCAGCCCTGGAGAACTGCGTATTGTATCACAGCCGTCCACAATACGAGCACGAAGAGTCTCTACATTTGGTACCGGTGTTGCGTAGACAAGAGCTTTCAAATGCCCCCATAAATGAAAGTCAAGAGGGTTGAGGTCAGGAAAGCGTGGAGGCCATACAATTGGTCCGCCTCTACCAATCCATCGGTCACCGAATCTGTTGTTGAGAAGCGTACGAACACGTCGACTGAAATGTGCAGGAGCTCCACCGTGCATGAACCACATGTTGTGTCGTACTTGTAAAGGCAAATATTCTAGCAGCACAGGTAGAGTACCCGTATGAAATCATGATAACGTGCTCCATTCGGCGTATGTGGAAGAACATGAGGCCCAATCAAGACATCACCAACAATTCCTGCCCTAACGTTCACAGAAAATCTGTGTTGATGACGTGATTGCACAATTGCGTGCGGATTCTCGTCGGCCCACACATGTCGATTGTGAAACTTTACAATTTGATCACATTGGAATACAGCCTCATCGGTAAATATAACATTTGCACTGAAATACTAAAATGACCTTCAACATAGAAATTAAGCGTTTCCGGACATATGACCAGATAACATATTTTCTATCTTTGTGTGTGAGGAATGTTTCCTGAAAGTCTGGGCGTACCTTTTTGTAACACCCTGTATATCATAATGATTATACAGATAATAATTTTATATTTTAATATGAATTATGTTATTATGTTATAAATATATTCATTCTTAATGTGGCATTGAACAGAGAAAGTTCGGAACGGGCTTCTCC
Organism: Locusta migratoria; assembly: GCA_026315105.1. NCBI lineage: Eukaryota > Metazoa > Arthropoda > Insecta > Orthoptera > Acrididae > Locusta > Locusta migratoria. The sequence goes on along the minus strand of CM048750.1, from coordinate 115,965,989 downwards.
GGATCACACGTTTATACGACGTAGGTCTGAGGAAGCCTCTTTTCCCGTAAAACGTAGCGTCCCTTGTGGCTGTCGTTCCTACAAGGGCTTATCGCTTACATATCACCAGCCAATGAAACGCAATTTGCCGTTAAAATGCTGTATAAAATAATTTGTTTCTTTACTGATGTCATGCTTTTAGCAACAATAAAAATTAATAATAAGAAATTTTACTTTTACGCCCTCCCTAAGTTCTACATCTACATAGATACTCTGCAACTCACATTTAAGTGTTTGGCAGAGGGTTCATTAATCACTTTCATAACTTTTCTCTGCCATTTTATTCTGTAATAGCGCGCGGGAAGAAAAAACACCTAAATCGTTCCGTTTCCGATGTGATTTATTTTATTGGGATGGTCATGTCTCCCTAAGTAGGTGGGTGCTAACAAAATATTTTCACATTCAGAGGTAAAAGTCGGTGATTGAAACTTCGCAAACAGATCACGCCCTAAATGAATAACGTCTTTCTTTTAATGATTTCTACCCCAATTCGTGCAACATTTCCGTGACGCTTCCCCCCCCCCCCCCCCGTAACGTGATAAAACAAAACGAGCTGCCCTTCTCTGAACATTCTCAATATCGTCCGTCAGTCCCACCTGATGAGGGTCCCACAATGGGCAACAGTACTCCAGGAGAAAATGTTCTAATGTTTGTATAGTCTATGGGACTTAACTACGGGGTCATCAGTCCCTGAACTTACAAACTACTTATGAACTACTTACGAACTAGGACGGCACAAATATCCATGCCCGAGGGGGGATTCGAACCCCCGACCGTAGTGGCCGTGCAGACCGTGACTGGAGCGCCTCAGTCTCCTCGGCCACCGCGGCCGGCACTCCAGGAGAGGACGCACAAGTGTGATATAGGCACTCTCTTTGGTGGAGCTGGTGCATCTTCGAAGCGTTCTGCCAATGAAACGTTATCTTTGGTTCGCCTTCCCCACAATATTTTCTGTGTGTTCTCACCAGTCTAAGTTGTTCGTAATTGTAACTCCTAGGTATTTAGTAGAATTTACGACCTTAAGGTTTGACTGATTTATCGTGTAATTGAAGTGCAGCGGATTTCTTTTAGTGGACATGTGTATTACTTCCCACTTTTCATTATTTAGTGTTATTGACAATTTTCGCACCATGTAGACATTTTGGATAAATTGCTTTGCAGTTGCTTTTGATGCTCTGTTGACTTCACTAACCAATAAACGACAGCATCATCCGCGAACAGTCTAAGGGAGCTATTCAGATTGTCTCATAAATCGTAGGGGACCTATAACGCTTCCCTGGGGAACGCCAGATATTACTTCTGTTTTACTCGATGACTTACCGAACTGTGTCCTTTCTGATGCAAAATCGTGAATCCAGTCGCACAATTGGGGAGATATTCCATAAGCATGCAATTTCATTAGAAGCCGCTTGTGGGGTACAGTGTCAAAAGTCTACCGGAAATCCAGAAATATGGAATCGATTTGAGATCCCTTGTCGATGGCATTTATGCACGGGCTCATTTTTGTTCGCAATTTAATGTAGTTTATTTTTGTATCTGGCACTTTACCGGCTAAAACGCGTAGCGCCGCGTGGGAATGGCCGTGCGCTCTAAGGCCCCTTGCTGCGGAGTGCGCGCCTGCTTCCCGTCGGAGGCTCGACTTCTCCCTCGGGCATGGGTATGCGTGTTGTCCTTATCATAAGTTAGTTTAAGTAGTTATGAGTCCAGGGCAGTGCTTTCCTAACTTTCCGTCATGGCGACACCCTTTTAAAGCTTACAGTTTTGCGCGACACCCTTTCACTAATATAAATACACATGGTAGAATTTAGATGGTTTTACTAGCGGAGGCGGGGGGGGGGGGGGGCGGAAATAAAGTGTAGTTTGTAAATTAAACTGAAATCCTTGTACGCATTGACATGTTTAATGTTGATCCTGACTGCAGCAATTACGTACACTCATCGCAAGAAAAGGAAACATTAGGAACTACGAAGATGTACAACAGAGCAACATCGCAGAGAACAATGCCTAACTCACACAGTAATACTTGCTTCTTCTACATGCGACCCAACTTCCGAAACACGAAAACTGAATTTCGGAAATCGTTTTTCGCTGTCGTGTGTACACGTCAGGGCCAGATACGGTTTTGCTGGATCGATTGAAAACGGCATTCGGAAATTAGCTGCTCGGATTTCTGATTTAGACAGCACAGAGGCTGTTCCCTTTCAGTTCAATATTATCAAATTATTTTCAGAAATAAAGAGGATGTATTTTACAAGTGATGAATTATTATTTAAGTTCCATTGTTAGGTTCTTGCTTCACCACGACCTCGGAAGTCCCGACTGACGTCACCAGGAGACCAGCACAGTTTTCCCGCGCGACCATAGCGTTGCTATTATGAGTGTATCTCCACAGAAATGGTGTCCCACAGGCTCTATATAGTTTGTGTATGTATTAAGTACTTATAAGTAATAAGTGATGGCTTATTAGTGACGTGGTGTGTTGTGCTGTTGCGTGCTGTGCGACCCACGGCAGACAGAAGAATGCGATATTTCACAGATTTCCGAGAGAGAGGTAATGTTAAAGTGGATAAACGCGTGTAAGCGATTAGATGCTCTCAACCCTGATACTGGTCGTGTATGTTCAGAACATTTTAAAGTGTCTGATTATGTTTGAGACTCGAAAAATGAACTTTTAAACCTTCCACTGAAACGTATATTAAAGGCAGATGCGGTCCATACTTAGAAGCTGCCTAAGTGCATCGACGTAGTCAAGACAGGTTCTTCTGAATGCCATGAAATCAGAGTAGAAAGACGGAACATCCGAAAAGAAGTACAAATGTTATTGTTAACAACAAATGACATGGATGACAGCGTAAATTGTATAAAAAATTCCGTTGAGGAAATCAGTAGGTGTACTAATTCCGAAACCCCCTCGGCGAGCACTTTCGTTGACAATGATGGAATAATTGTAGCTGAATTAACTAAAGAAGTTGACCATTTAAGAAGTGAGATCAATAAACTAATACATGACATAATGATTTACTTCGACATGTTCACAACATTCATACGCAGCAACATATGATCTAAAATGAATAATACGCAATGCGTTTTTACCTTTACAAAATAATAAAACGTATTGCAACCATTTATTTCATTTATACAGCACAAAAAAGTATGCAGAATAATAAAAAGAAATTTAGTCCTTCATTGAGCGGAGATGTCAAGCTGTAAGATGTAAAAAAAAATCAGATTTGTTCACGAAATAGTTTTCATGCAATCGTTTGTTAAGTTTTTCGTGGCGGCCTTTCGTGTCGGCTGTGGTCACGGGGTGACGTCACAGAGCACGGCCTGCCCCCCCCCCCCCACCACCACCACCAGCGCTTGACCCCTACCGTCCATTCTAGTGTCCGTGCCAGTAACCACACAAAAGTCGTATTATCTAATCTCCAAAACTGGCCGTGCTTCAAATGCGACGATTTACAGGCTGCTCGAAGTAAACTTTTGCAAACGTCGAGTACTGCAGGCGCAGACAGGTGTGCAAATTACAAAAAAAGTTCAAAGTTCAAATGTGTGTTAAGCTTATGGGACTTAACTACGGGGTCATCAGTCCCTAAACTTACAAACTACTTATGAACTACCTTATACTAAAGACGGCACAAATATCCATGCTCGAGGGGGGATTCGAACCCCCCGACCGTAGTGGACGTGCAGACCGTGGCTGAAGCGCCTCAGTCTCCTCGGCCACCGCGGCCGGCTGCAAATTACAGATTAGTTTAATATGTCATGGTTGCAAAATTTTAACACGAATTATTTACAGAACTATGGAAAAGCTGGCAGAAGGCGACCTCGGGGAAGATCAGTTTGGATTCAGGAGAAATGTAGGAACAAAGGAGGTAATAGTCGTGACTCATCTTACAAGGAGAGGACGCCTACTCGTCATCGCCGAATTCGTCCAAATTTATGGTACATGTAGGGCGTGGTGAGATGTGAAAGTGCATCATATGCATCTTATCAACTGTCCCTGTGACGGCGTGTTTAGGAAGCGGTGTTTTGGCGCAGCGGTAAAAGTTCGGTTTCTTACTGAGAAGGTCGCGGGTTCAACTTCATCAGGCAGCAAATTTTATCTCTGCTCGTTGGCAACGCGTATACCTACATATTGTTCCCGTAGGGATCGTGAGGACAAGATTAATTACAGCACGTACGGAGGCATTTAAAAATCATTCTTCCCACGCTCAATACGTGAATGCAATGAGAAAAACCCTAATAACTAGTACAGTGGGACGTACCCTCTGCCATGCACTTCACAGTGGTTTGCAGATTGCTGTAGATGTAGACTGACGTCACAATTAACCGCAACATCATACAGGTTATTTTATTACATAAAAAAAAAAAGGCATCGGATCAAATTCGGGACTACAAACTTTTAGAAAGAGACTGTAGTTAACGCGTACATGGGGACGTCGTGTTTGTAAATCGATAATTCCATTCTTTTGCAACTGATCAATTACATGGGCCGTTCTCAACGCCAACTTTGCAAGGTAATATGATGCTTGTTTCAAATAATGGCGCCCCATGCTGATGTTGTGCACATATAAGTACAAATAACATATATGATGTTGCGTTAATTGTGAAGTCAGTATTGTACGCATTGCCAAGGAGCAAAAAAATTTTACTGCCGACTCAACCTCGGAAGATGTTCTCTGTAGTCGAGAACGAAACGTCAGGGAGAGGAAGTTTTATAGATCGACCACGGCACCTCAGCCCGGAAGTGTTTACTGATGAAGACGCCGGCCGTGAAAGCCTTCATGGGATGGGAAAACACAAATATTTGACTATTTAAAAGTGGTAAAATGTTTTAAAATTACTGTAAGCAAAATGCACACGCCCGAGTCGTCGCGGGGTAATCAGCTTAGACGAATCTACTGACTGAGTATCGTACGAGATGGGTTAGTGGTTAGCACACTGGAGTCCCATACGGAAGGACGGTGGTTAAAATCCACCTCAGGCCTTTCAGATTTGGATTTTATGTGATTTCCCTGAATCCGCCCAGCATATACCAGGATGTTTTCCCTCCCCATTTTTATTTTTTTATTTTAGGATATGCAGATGATCTAAACATCATTAGCTGTAACAGCAAACGCAAAAGCGTTAATTACGACTAGTGAAGAAGTGGGTCTGACAAAGAGAAAGAATGTCAACAGCAGTAGATCAGTAAATGTTCAGAGTTGGTCACATGCAGTTTGAAAAAGTGAACGCGTTTAAGTATTTAGGTGTGGAGATTACATCGAGAAATGGGACTGAATCCGAGCTGAAGAAGCGATTACGGGCTGGAAATGCTTGCTACTTCCCACTGAATAGATTACTTTCATCACAGTTATATATCTAAAAATTTAAAGATCAGAATATACAGAACTATTATTCTTCCAGTTGTGTTGTATGTGTGTGAGACTTGGTCTTTCACTTTGCAAAATTAGTACCGTTTCGAGTGAAAACAAAATATTGAGGAAAATTTTCGAACAAAAAGGGACATTAGCGGAGGGTGGCGAAAACTGCATAACGAAGACGTTCACCAACTCTGTTCAGGCCCTATCATAATCAGTGCTATTAAATCAGTAGGCTGCGATGGGCGAGTCACGTAGCTCGAATGGATGAAGTCGGGGCAGCGCGCAGCGTATTGGTAGGGCACTTAACCCTTTCGCTACGGTGAACTTGTGCAGAAGTCGGGAGCGAATGTGCTCCACAGCCGGTGGACTGCTGCAGCAGTCGAGTGCTGCCTGTGCCGCCCAGCCGGTGGACTGCTGTAGCAGTTCCGCCTCGCGTCATACATCGTAATGTAATGCTACTGAAATGTAACGTAAAGCAATTGTAAATAAATATTATTTAACAAGCGAAATATGCGTTTATAATAATATCATCCACATCCCACCAGGTCTGAATCCAAAACTTGGATCTTTTAGAATTTACGAAAAAATTAAGCGAATTATCTGAAAGAAGGAAGAAAACTGTTTCTATTCCAAATGAATTTTCCCTAATAAACATATAGTATAAAGTCCAATAATTGCCATAACACTGAAAGTGTGAAAGCAGGACAGAGTAGCGCCATGGCGAGTGCGGAAAATGCGCCGTACAGCGGGCACGGCCGGGCGCGACTGGCGCTCGTCCACAGCGCACGGCGCAACAAGCACGGCGCCGGAGTGAAAGGGTTAAGAGGGAAAACGTCCTGTGTGGAGACCGAGGCGTAGATGGGAGGGCAATGTGAAGGCCGATTTGAGGAGCCTAGGTATTGAAGGCGACTGGAAGGAATAGCGCTAGAGGGGGACATATGGCGAAAACATGTTGCTGCGGTAATGGACTTCCAAGTCCGGTGTGGCCAGTGAATTAGTTAGTTCCATTCTTTTAAAAAATAAATAAAAATAAACAGTCGGAGCTTGTGCTCCGTCTCTAATGACCAAGTTGTCGACGGGACATGAAACTCTAATCTTTCTTTCCTTTCCTTACTCGATAGACTTAATACTTCACATTGCCATACAATGCCACAGTTCACACAATGTCACCCCAAACCATCCACAATTGGTGTTTACGCGTTACATCACTGCAGATAGGGAGCTTCCAGTAGGACGAATTCACGCCACTTGCGATCCGAACGTGTGGAAGAATTCATTGCTTTAGTGGTGAAAATGATAGGCACCCAGTTTTGCAGAACCCATACTGCCCTGTTCGAACCAACTGATGCATGTATACTTTCTTTTGACATTTCCTTACTTCCTGCTCTTGTCATAAACTGACCTTGCGGCCCTTACAAGAGAAGGCGCCTGTGGACACCTCTATCTGTTTTTAATCACTAATTCCTGGTACACTACTTCACATGTGCTCTTTGTATTGTTCTGAGAAAAAAATCATTTCTGGATATGGTGTATAAATAGGTTTTGAAAATACGTACTTTGACGCAGTTCTGCATCAGCCGCAGTTCCTTGACTCAGACAGTAACCTTGAAGAACGATGGCACGAGGAAGTTCTAGCACGTGAAGCTTATGACGTCCGCAGGTAGCAGCTAATCGATACTGGTTTTCATTTTTGTCCTTGAGTCCGTCTGAAGCATTATCTCCGCTTTCATCTACCTCTGAAGTCCACAAGCCAGTGCACGGCGCGTTATGAAGGCCATTTGACGACAATCATTGAGCACCGATTTGCGTACCAGAATGGCGGTGACTTCGAACTAGTTATCGACACGGTAACATTACACCAAAGAAGCGCTTCTTGTGCGTTTTGACGGCATGCTGGTAAACTCGTAGCTACTGCACTCTGGGGAAGTGCAAAACATGCAAACCAAACGGTTTTATTACAACAGGAGGAGCTATCTGATCTCTCGACTGAAACTGGCACGAGGCTTTTTGAGTTGGCCAAGCATGCAAAGAAATAATATATGTGAAATGTGTTGTTTCACAATCGCTTGCAACCCATGGGTATGCACTGTGGGAGCTCTGCTCGCAATACACTGATAGCCTAACCTTGCATTTTGAAATTGTTCTTGTCCGAGTAAGTTCAGAAGTATGATGCAACAGAGATGGGGCATCACCTTATGGTGCTAATAGTCACCATGGTGACCATTCTTAAATACGCCATCACATGTTCAGCTCCAAAGTTGAAATAGGAACAGTTCATTTTATAGATGATTTTGGTATAGAATTTCACGAACAAAAAGGATATGTTTAGAGCGGTGTTGCTCCTCAAGAGACGGGCCAGATATGCACATGATCTGAGGATGATCTTTATTGATCGGGACCGGTCATCACAATAAAATATAATATATATATCAAATTGCGATTGAAAGACGACCGTCTGTCGTCTTCCATACATTTTTCTACAATTGTAATTTATTTGATGTCGCTAGATTAGCATTTTGTTAAAACTAGAACCCCACTCTTTTAAAGGCATGAGGAATAGCATTTTATTTCATGTTTTAAAATATTAGTTTCTGACATGTTAGTTAATATTGCTAGGATTTTGTTATTTTAATAACTTATTATTGTGTAAGTACGGCTTCTCCGCTACGCCGCTGTCCCTGCAAGAATGTGTACTTGTTTTACTTTTAAGTGGATGTGCGATGATCTAATGGCTGTCTGAATGTGGGTGGAAATAGCTCGCTTTGCATGGTTCTCTCTGGCTCAAAGTCGATAGTTAGTCGTTACCAACCCCTGCTGCTGATGCGACCAAAGAGGTTTCTACGCCCTTTGGTTACAAGCCAGTCGATGAGCCTGTAAATGGGATACTTTTTATATTGTATTAACAAAATTGGTACCCTATTTTGCTTGCGTTCGACCTGAATAAACAAGATAAGTTCAGTATAATTTTGACTTGCCTATAAATTGTAGTTTTCGAGCACCTTCTCCCTTTTATTGAATATTGCTCTTCTCCAGTGTTGAGAACAAGCTTAGATGCAATTTTTTATGTTAAAGTTCCGTTGCGCCATGAATGTTTTTCTTTAGCCACCTTTATAAAATAACTTTAATTGTGGTGGCTTGTTTATTAATTGCTGTGTGTAATTTCGTGTGAGCTGCTACGTATATTGGTCACTGTATCGTTAACTTCCTATTTTATAGTAATTTGAACCAAGTCAGTTCTCAGTTTGGGCCAGGGAACAAGGACTAGCAGCAGGGAGTAGCTGGTAGTTCACACGGACCTTTTGACAATTTTACTGCTAATATTAAGCTTTTTTATAACAGTAAACTCTTATCTGGGTACCTCCTACCAGAATAGAGCTTTTATTTCGTACAGTGGCCTACTTTTACGATCTAGACTGCAGTAATTATTGTATTACGTTTAGCTGTCTGAAACCATTAACAATATGTGCGACAGTGCTTATGGCGCAATAGCTTGCAATCCCCCCCCCCCCCCCCGGACTAGACGATGTGACGTAATGGCATGACATAAAGTTAATGAAAACATGTCATCAAGAAGAGCAATAACAATAACAAGATGTGCATATACATTTCATGTTTATCTATTCTCCTCTATTAAATCCAGATGAGACAGTCTTTGTAGTTCTTACAGCTGTCAGTGACTCATGTTACGCTGAAACAATTCGGTACTGACAAATTCTGCAGATATGCTTCTGAGTGTTTCTTGAAAAATATGTCCTAATCCAAGGGTTCCCAGCAGTTACGCCATACGCCCATTCGCTCATGTTGGTAAGTGCGTATCCTTATTGTTCATGAAATCCTAGCCCAAATGCATGTGCCTTGTGATGCGCTTCCAATATCAATTTCGTGAGTTGAACCTAAGATGGCGTATGTAAGAATGGCCGCCATTATATTAGCACCATAAGGTCTATTACGCTTATCATACGCTTAATGCTCCTTGGACTAGCCTTTTTCGAAATACGTTTAGGTGTAGACTTTAACACTGTATTGTGAGCGGGCCCTCACATTACATATCCTCATAGAGGAGTTGCGAAATGCTATATCTTTCGACGTATTGATTTCATTGCATACCGATTCACCTTCCGAATAATCATACCGATTCTCGTGAGGAGATCTCATATAGTTCAGTGCAATTAGTCGAAATAAACGACCTGAAGTCAACAACCAAATTTCCCTTCAGCTCCTAATTGTTCTATACATTCTACATGTCATCGGTAAAAAGTTAACACCATTTTAGATGACTGGTTTGAGGGACAGGAGGAAGAAGTTAGTAAATTAGGAATTTTCATCAGGTTTTGTTAAATATCTAAGAATCTATACTTTTCCAAATGTTTAAATTTTGTAAAGCTGTGGTCATCAGTCCCTAGACCAGAGCTTTCCAAAGTGGTTGGTGCGACACACTGGGGTGTCGTGTGGTAGTATCAAGGGTGTCGCGAGACTAACAAATTTTAACAAAAAAACTTGTCATAAAGTAACACAAAATATCCTTCTCTTCATACTACCCTGAAGACTCGCCTGCAGCTAGTCATTCTTCTCTTCATTCAGTGCACCACAGATCACGTAACAAAGGAATGATCGGTGCACATTAATTGCGTGCTCAGCCGCTAGGCGACAGCTCTGCTTCAGCAGCAGTAGACACTCAGGGTTCGTTCAAGCATCTGCCAGTTGCCAGATTCCAGCAAACTGCGCATGCGCAGAGCTGCTGCTGATGATAACAGCTCTTCCCATGCGCAGTTTGGTGGAACTGGCAGCTGCTTGAACGAACCTTCACTGTCGTCTGCTTTCCTTCTCAAAAAGCTGTACCTGAGTGTTTTTTAATGGATTTATCAAAGCCACGTCACCCTCGGTAGCGTTTCTTACAATTAAATGTCAATGACACAGAGGCTGTAAAAGCTGTCACAGATTGTAAAAGCAGTCAAGAACCGCGGTAGATTTCGGTCCAGCCGCTCGTGCTAGTGACAACGAGAGGACGGGTTCACAATAACGGAAAGTGAGCGTCCTCTCTGCCGGCTGCCTGCTGACACGTTTGCTAGTCCAACTTCCGACACGCGTCGCCAACTGCACGCGACCTTTCACTAGCTCTTCTAGGAAGAACCCCTTCTGATTTCACTGACACTGAAGAGACTAAACCAAAGCTCTACAATGTAAAACTGTAGCTGTAATAGAAATTCTAAGGAACAATATCGAAAGTGGCCACATTCCTATAGTTCTCTTTGCGAACAGCCAAACGGATATCGCCACTTCGTAAAAAGAAGAAATATTGAGACGCGTTTACAGGAAGCTATAGTCCTGTATCTGTGACATGTCGCTCGTTGTATCCAAGATTCATCTTTTTCTTCTTTTCTCTCCATAATCAATAGATTGGGATTACAGCTGATAAATTTAAAGGTGGAGGGAAGTACCAGCAGCTGTATATTTATTCAATCGATCACTCAGCCAGATATCCGTATCCAAAGACTGGAAAGTTGTCGAGGTCACTCCAATATTCAAGAAAGGCAATAGGAGTGATCCGCAAAATTACAGGCCCATCTCAGTGACGTCGATTTGCCGTAGGATTTTGGAACGTGTACTTTGTTCGAACATTATGAACTACGTCGAAGAGAACGACCTATTAACCAATAGTCAACACGGATTCAGAAGGTATCGCTCTTGCGAAACACAGATTGCCCTTTATTCACATGAAATGATTAATTCTATCGATAATGGATCTAAAATCGATTCCATATTTCTGGATTTCAGGAAAGCTTTTGACACTGTACCCCACAAGCGGCTTCTTATGAAATTGCGTAGTTATGGAATATCTCCCCAATTGTGCGATTGGATTCGCGATTTCCTATCAGGACACAGTTCGTAGTAATATGGTAAGTGATATCTGGCGTTCCCCAGGGAAGCGTTATAGGTTCCCTGCGATTTAGGAGACAATCTGAATAGCTCCCTTAGACTGTTCTCTAATGATGCTGTCGTTTATCGGTTAGTGAAGTCAACAGAGGATCAAAAGTAACTGCAAAGCGATTTAGACAAAATTTCTACATGGTGCGGAAATTGGCAATAACACTAAATAATGAAAAGTGTGAAATAATACACATGGCCACTAAAAGAAATCCGCTGAACTTCAATTACACGACAAATCAGTCAAAACGTAAGGTCGTAAATTCTACCAAATACATAAAAGTTACAATTACGAAGAACTTAGACAGGAGAGAACACACAGAAGATATTGTAGGGAAGGCGAACCAGCGAAGAAGCACTTCATGGAAGGACAGGTTGTAAGGTCCCTATGGTCCCGACATAGTCGATTTTATGTAAATTTTTATGTAAACTGGCCACAGATGTATATTGTTAGTGGCACAGTAATCTTTGGGAGTTCGATTGTAAATGAAACAATCTGATTGCGACACAGGTAAAAATTAAAAAAAAAATGACTTACCTCGTATCTTCTTATTACAAAACTGGAAACAGGAAACAGCAAGCAGCTGGCGTCATGCAGTATTTCAGTATTAAAAATTTTCGAAAATGATATGTGGGCAGTAATTAAGTCCAACAATAATCATAAATGAAGAAAGGAAGGGGAAACTAGCTACCAAATTGAATATTAGAAATTATGTATTCTTAAAAAAAAAAAAAAATAAAATAAAAAAATTAAAAAAAAATTAAAAAAAATTATGAAGTAGAAAAATATTACAGAAAATTGAATTTACAAAAATGCCTGTAAATCTATCGGACCAAACTGCGTGGTCATCAGTCCGTAGCTTACAAACTACTTAAACCTAGGTAAACTAACCTACGGACCAACACAAACACCCGTGCCCCAGGGAGGACTCGAACCTCCACGGCGAGCAACCGCGCGCTCCGCAGCGAGGTGCTTTAAACCGCTCGGCTACTCCACCGCGTCTTGAATTAACATCATACATTACAGTAATAGCGTGCTGCCACATATACTTAACAACTGCCTTCTCTAACAGCGTCTTCGCGCTACCTCACCCTACAGCTAACTCTTCGCAACTGACTCCCAACACAGCTTGCAACAGAATTGCTACTACTGCTCTCTCTTGCAGCCAGAGCACTTACACTACAATCGAACTTCCAGATATTACTGTGCCACTTAACAATATACATCTGTAGCCAGTTTACGTATGTACAAACATTTACATAAAACCGACTATGTCGGGACCATAGGGACCTTACAAGGTGTCGTTAGCTGGAGCACTACACTGCATTACGAATGAAATCGTCCAGTTGGTTGATGCAGTCATTTTCCAGGACAGCCACAGCCGCCGTGGCCGTCGACGGCGTCCAACTGTACGTGCGAAACTGGTTCATATCGCAGCTCTGGGAATTTTATGAGCCCGGCGGAGTGGCCGAGCGCATTGAGGCGCTATGCTCCGATGCACGAGGCCGTTTCCCGTCGGGGGCTCGAATCCCCCCCTCGGATTTGGAAGTTTGTGCTGTATTTAGTAAAAGTTAGTTTATAAGTGTGGTGTCGCACAAGTCCAAAGTGCGGGCCACCTACTTTCGCCGCGCGCCGCCATGCACGCACGGCGCGGCGTTCTTACGACGTTAGCCACGAACGCCCTCTGCTACAACTTCGCTCGTGGCCACCACTGAACGACATCGTTCACTTTGGACTGAGATAGGAACCAGTTAACACTTCGTAATCAGATAGGCACCAGTGTAGACTTGGCTATCGGACAGGCACTAGGCAGGCCTCTAGCTCAATTATGTATCAGCATTCTGCAGTACTGAGCTGTGTAAAAGTTAAGTATTGTATACATTCTGTGCAATATATATCTCGTTCTAATTTACTCTAGTGTTTCTAGTTTCTGCTGTCCCACTGGCTGCTCACCTCCGTACCTGCACGAGCGTGCTTCCTTTATTCCTGTGTCGGTCTTCCTACTCGGCCACCGACACCTACGACGGAAACGAGACACAAAAGCGGCGACGAGGCTGGGACACAAATGTGGCGACGAGGATGGGATTCAAAAATAAGTAGTTTGTAAGTTTAGGGACTGATGACCTCGCAGTTAGGCACCTTAAGCGTAACAAACATTTGAATATTTGATTATGAAAGGAAAACTAAAGTAAATATTATCATTCTTATTTCCGAATGGGTGGCGATTTCCGAGTGTGTAGTTATGTTAAACGATACAAATAATTAATAATAAAATGTTGTTCTGTTATGAAGTACATTGGTTGTGATAAACACTTCCGTATATGAGACATGATTGTCATGTTTTAATTGGAGTGTTTAGTTAGGGACCTAAGAGTACAGCTTCAGTAATGGGTATATCTGGCTAGGAACAAGGATTTGCCGTTGTTTATTTTTTAAGAATATAATCTGATGTTAGTGGGTGGCCTTACGTAAGAACACAAGAGCATGACTTACAATGCGATATATTTTTGGCGATAACGACTTCCCAAGTGCTGACTTCGTAACATTTCGGCAACCATCGTTATCTTTCGGAGCGAAGCCGCCAGTTACCTTCAGGTCGCTTTCGTTAGGTCGTTTACGTACACAAATTTCAAATGTAGCGTTAGCAAATGGGACGACAATAGAAAATCGATTGGGGTGAAAGAGATGTCAGTGTACTCCAACAGTGCAAGGAGGGGGCAATGTCGATGAAGGATACGACCAATTTATTTGATCCATTATTATGTTAGTAAGCGCGGGATATCTTGATCAAAATGACTATTTTCATTTAATGGTCGATGGAGTGTTTGACGACGATCGAAGAAAAAGGATGAACATTTTCAAAAACTACTCGAGAAACTTGCTGATCAGTATCCTGATGCTTCTGGATGGCTGCATTTGAGTAAGATAAAACGAAACCAGGATGGAAGTGAGACGGGTAAACAGCCGATTTTTCGTTACGTTCCTCGACGAAAGTATGAGGAAATAATAACGTGGTGATGACATGGCAGGTGGAGTGCATGTTGATTTAAGCGTTTGTTTGGAGGGTGCTGCCTCCTCAATGTTACGGCATTGGCCTATCTGCAGTCAAGTTATCATAAACAGGCGTTTGTCATTTCGAGGCCGTGCGCATTGCTATTATCTGGGAGAATGGTGGCGTGATTTAATAATAGCTCTCTGCAACAAGCTTTGACGTCAGCGGGGACCTTTTGTGCTGGACAGCACGGGCCCTATCTCCGAAATGACGTTATCAGGGAAAAAGAGCAACAAACGATCCAGTCTTTTCTGCAGCACTAGGCACGAATTATTCTGAACACACAGCATACTGTTCCTTATTTTGCCGAGAGCCCATTTTTCACTTAGTTGGCCCCTCAAGGAAGTCCATCTTGTAACACGTACACAGTGCTGCTAATGACAATTAGGACAACCGACAGGAAGAAGATGCTGTGATATGCAAATATTTAGATTTTCAGAGCATTCACACAAGGTTGGCGCCGGTGCCGACACCTACAACGTGCTGACATAATCATTCGCTCTCCGTCCACATACATACTGAAAACAACAAAACATAAATAAAGAACATCTACTCTTACATTAAAGAGGTCTTACCATTACATACTTCAGATAGGATTTGGTATATAGTAAGTCTGTAAGAGTTGCCGCATGCGGTATAGAATGCGCACCTCCCCTAGTTTTGGTAAAAGATGCCCGAGTGCCTGTGTAGGAGCTTTGCAGTTGCGCAGTAGACACTGGGAGGCGAGGCAACTGCTTTTGTCTCAATAGTGGTAGTTTTAACCGAGTTAGTGTTAATGAACAAGGTAAGTTTCTATATCTTGTATGGAATACTTTTTAGTGTTACGATTAGTTATTAGATGGTGCTAAATAGTGACATACTTTTAAATATCGGAGCAGCTGCACAAACAGTAACTTCCGTTGGGTGCCTTTTGATTCTAGTCTGACCAACTTGGCTGCTACGGTTACAGAGTCATAGGGTGCGGCGTCTATCCCTGATAGATCGCGATACATGCCGCAATCTTTGATAGTTATTGTGTTGACTGTGGCACGGACATTACGAATAAAAGGTAGTGATGGAGATGATTTCTTTTGAAAAACTCTGATAGGCCTAAGTATAATCTTCAAAAATGAAACTTCCTGACAGATTAAAATTGTGTGCCGGAACCGGGACTCGAACCTTGGACCTTTGCCTTTCGAGGGCAAGCGCTCTACCACTGAGCTACCCCGACACGACTCACGGCTCCACCACACAACTTCAATTCTGCCAGTACCTCGCCTCCTACTTTCCAAACTTCACAGAAGTTCTCCTGCGAAACTTGCAGTGGTGGAGCGCTTGCCCGCAAAAGGCAAAGGTCCCAGGTTCGAGTCCTGGTTCCGGCACACAATTTTAATCTGTCAAGAAGTTTTATTAAATGCTGCAGTTCTATTAAATCCGGTTGCAAAACGCAGCTTCCTCTTCGAATTTATAATCCGATGCTCAAGCGCGGCGCGCTACCATGCGCAGACAAGGCTATCGCATTACAGATATTCAGACGTTTGTAAATCTAAGGGACTTAAATGCTGCGGTTATCAGTCCCTAGGCTTACAACTACTTGAATTAACTTATGCTAAGGATAACACACACACCTATGCCCGAGGGAAGACTCGAACTCCCGACTGCGAGCTGCAGCACGCTACGAAGCAAGGCGCCTTAGAGCGCTCGGCTACTCCACCGTGGCGCGCAATAGAGAGCAGGTGCCAGAGCTTTTAAGAAACCCAACATCGTATTTTTCAGTGTACGGTTTAGACATGTTTCTGCGGAGACCAGTGTGCTTTAATTGTTCACGAGGTACGTAATGTCCAAATTGCTTTAAGCTTAAATTACAATGGCCACTAGACAAAAGCAGTTAGTTTGGCATGCAGTATGTAGTTTAGAATTACTTACCGTCTGTTATGAACTGTGCTCGATCGCGTTGAAAGATGCAATCGTCATCCCCAAATTGCTATTAAACAGTAGGAAGCAAGAAGATGCTTAAAACATCAATATAGACCTGTGCTGTGATAGTGTCACGCAGAACAACTAGGGCTGCAAGCACCCTCCATGAAAAACACGACCACTCCATAACACTACTGCCGCCGTATTTTACTGTTGCACTACACACGCTGGTAGATGACGCTCACTGGGCATTCGCCATACCCACATTCTGCCACCGGATCGCCACATTCTGTACCGTGATTCTTCACCCTGTACAATGTTTTTCCACTGTTCAAACGACCAATGTTTAAGCTCCTCACACCAAGCGAAGCGTCGTTTTACAGTGACCTGGATGGTGTGTGGGTTATGGGCATCCGCTCGACCATGAAATGCAAGTTTTCTCACCTCCCGCCAGTCATGGCGTGGATCCTGATGCAGTCAACAGACGAGGTCTGACTACGCTTTCGTGCTGTACGTGTCTCTTCACATTTCCACTTCACTATCACATTAGAAACAATGGACGTAGAGATGTTATGTGGAAGTATGGCATACAGACTTCTGACACAAGTGATACCCAATCACCTCACCACATTCGAAGGCTGTGAGTTCCGCGGGGCGGCCCATTCTGCTCTCTCACGATGTCTGATGACTACTGAGGTCGCTGATATAGAGTACCTGGCAGTAGTAGCAGCACAATCCACCTTATATGGTAAACGTATGGTTTTGAGGGTACCGGGATACTTTTGATCATTTAGTGTATCGACGCGACATGTCCAACGTATTAACAAGGACTGGATACCACTCCCAAAGATGTGACACGCCTTAAGGACAGCAGACGAAGACCACTAATCGGCGGCAAGTATCTCACGCTTAGGTATGAATCCTGATATCAACTGCTGCTATTAGTAAATGCAGGATAATCTCTTCCAGTTTTGAAGTGATTTCTTCCAAACGATATAGTTCAGTGAATAAACGGACAGTCCAATGGAGTGTTTAAGTCACTATGAAGGGTGTTCTGGTAATACGACAAGGAAGGCTCCGTAAAGTATGGATTTCTTTTTCAGCGGGAAGGATAGAGTGTTCGCAACAGGTTCAAATGTTTGTAGAGCTTATGGGACTTAACTACGGGGTCATCAGTCCCTAAACTTACAAACTACTTATGAACTAGCTACAACTAAGGACGGCACAAATATCCATGCCCGAGGGGGGATTCGAACCCCCGACCGTAGTGGCCGTGCAGACCCTGACTGAAGCGTCGCAGTCCCCTCGGCCACCGCGGCCGGCTCGTAACAGGTAAGTACAATTGTATTTTCCTTGTTTTTTTATTGTTGTTAGATGTCTATCTTGTGTTTTTTTTTCTTATGTTGCATGAACGACGCAGGAACGGGTCGGTCGCCGACCGCAGTGGCCGAGCGGTCTGCGGCGCCCCATTCACGTTCTGGACGGCCACTGCGGTCGGGGATTCGAAACCCCCCTCGGGCATGGATATTTGTGCCGTCCTTAGTATTAGCTAGTTCATAAGTAGTTTGTAAGTTTAGGGACTGATGACCCCTTAGTTAAGTCCCATAAGCTATACAAAGATTTGAATTATTTATTTATTTAACGTGTCGACGACGACCGCAGTCTTCGCTCATCCAGCTATCCAGATGAGTCTCTGGTCGACGTCGCCATCCCCTCGACGATTATGGAGAAATAGCTTTGTCCGCGTCGGCTGCCGAATGTGGCGATTTTTGGAAATAAAGAATAATTTTTTAATGTAATTTTCGATTGTATCGTTGCAGTCTGTGATATGTTTCTATTTAAGCAAATTGTAGAATAATATTTTTTTTTATGCCAGCATCCATCAGTGCTTGCAATATGAGTGTTAAGTAATACGAATTGGAAGAAGATTATATCAAGAGATTGACTTGTTTGCCACATAAATATTGATGTCTACGGAGTTATTTGATTTTATTAAGCATTAAACGATTTTCTAAGTATGAACAACTTTCACAAAGTTAATTTATTTACCATTCAGTTGTTATTTTCTGACCTTAAGTTAAAGTGAACTTTCTGAAGTTAGCCAGTGAAAAAAGTTTAAAAGAGAAAACTTCCCTGTTCGACAATTAATTGGGAACTAATATCGAGGAAGGTTTCAGAAAAGGGTGTTCCTACTTACATTGTTAGACCTTTTGTTTCAATTACGAGTTCTGTTAGGTCCAAATATACCGTTATTTTCTAACACAGTAGAGATATTGCTGTGAGGAAGGAATCTAACGAAAGCTGTATTGAACAAATATAATAACTCAAGTGAACTTAAATTTTGTTTGAGACAACAAATGTTAGAGAGGAAGTGTCATTAACTACAGAAGTGTCTAGATTCTTTGGAATACGTTCAATAAATGTATACATTAAGTTCCCTTATAACGACATTATTCAGCGTATGAACCTTCGAAGACCTGGCCCGGTGATAGACATCCAAAAACAGACATTGCCTAGACTTGCAAGGTCACAACAAACTGTGTGTATCATACTTAAAGAAGAGTAGAGATTCTATCCTCACTGGGTACTTATACGTCCATCTAAATTGAAATGACGCTGTAAGATTTGCGAAGCGGGTTAAACAATTTTAGCGGTTGAGCTAATATTTGAGTACTAGTTGAATTTAACACACAAAGAACAGATCTGTTTTGTGAGACGAGCATCAAGTAACATATGCACACCTTTAAAACGGGTTTCGTAAGAACACTGACAAGAATAAAAACATTTGTTCTCAACGACAAATAGCGTACTCTCGCACTTTTGTATCGAGTTCACTATTCGAATAAAAGACGAAGTTGGTATATATTGGCAGCAGATTAACTACATCCAAACACGACGCTTATATTGACCCTTACGTCAAACGTCTGAAGGTGGAGTAGATAGTTAGACATGCTTGCAGCCCCGCGCACACTGTTATTGTCATCTTCGGAGAGTCTTCTTCTTTCAGTAAATATGTAGTCCTGGGCATCCTTCTTTTGCTTGTAACTTCTTCCTTTCTTCACGTCTTTTAGCAGTCCGAAACTCAAACCTTCTTCTTCCTCTCCCTCTTTTTCCTTCTACTTTTCCCTGCTTTATCCATTGCAGCAGACAGTTCCTGCGTAATATGTGTCTCAGCCAAGATGTTTTCCTCTTTCGTATTAGCCTCAAAAAGTTCATTTCGCCGCGGTGGAGTAGCCAAGCGGTCTAAAGCGTCTCGCTGCGGAGCGCGCGGTTGCTCGCCGTGGAGGTTCGAGTCCTCCTTGGGGCATGGTTGTGTGTGTTGTCCTTAGGTTACTTTAACTAGGTTTAAGTTCAAATGTTTGTATAGTCTATGGGACTTAACTGCGGGGTAATCAGTCCCTAAACTTACAAACTACTTATGAACTACTTACGAACTAGGACGGCACAAATATCCATGGCCGAGGGGGGGATTCGAACCCCCTACCGTAGTGGCCGTGCAGACCGTGACTGGAGCGCCTTAGTCCCCTCGGCCACCGCGGCCGGCTAGGTTTAAGTAGATTGTAAGCTACGGACTGATGACCACGCAGTTTGGTCCGGTAGATTTACAAACATTTGAACATTTTTTGAAGTTCATTTCCTCTTTTAACCTTCTCAGCACCACCTCATTTCTCACTCTGTCAGTCCATTTCAGTTTCTCCATTCTTCTCCATAGCCACATTCCAAAACTATATATTTTTGTTCTTTTTTTTGTAATTGTCCATGTTTCAATCAGACACCACGCTCCACACAAAACAAATGGCGAACTTCTTCCGGAGATTAACGGGTATGCTCCTGGCTGTCAGTAAGTCTTTCACTCTCCCAAACGCTTTCTTTCCCCAGTATATTCTGCATTTCACTTCTTCTGTACAACTTCCATTGAAATGATTGGTCCTGTTGCAGTTTTCTTCCTCGAGTAATATATATATATTGTGTCACCTTCTTTTCCAATTTTCATATTCGGAGAGTGTCCACAGCAATATATTAAGATCAGAGGAAACGATGACATTGGACACCGTGAATGTTGAAATACGCATGAAAATTGATGCGAGATTAAAACTGTGTGCTGGATTTGGAATCGAACCCAGGACCTTTGCCTTTCTCGGAAAAACGCTTTGACAACCGAGCTATCAAAGCACGCCTCACAGTTCGTCCTCGCAAGCTTTAGAACCACCAGTACCTCGCCTGCTACCCTCCAAACTTAACACAGGTCTTCCTCCATACCTCGCAATCCTTGAAGAAAGGATACTGTGAAGATATCGCTAAGCCACTCCTTTAAAGAGTACTAGCCCAGCAAGGTATGCAGGAGAACATCTGTGAAGTTTGGAAGGTAAGAAGTGAAGTACTGGCGGAATAAAGATGTCAAATGTTCAAATGTTTGTATAGCTTATGGGACTTAACTACGGGGTCATCAGTCCCTAAACTTACAAACTACTTATGAAGTAGCTAAGACTAAAGACGGCACAAATATCCATGCCCGAGGGGGATTCGAACCCCCGACCGTAGTGGCCGTACTGACCGTGACTGGAGTGCAACAGTCACCTCGGCCACCGCGGCCGGCAATAAAGATGTCAGAGCGCTTTTTCGCGAAAGCTATGAGGTTCGAATCCCAGCCCTGCAAACAGATTTAATCTTCCAGGAAGTTTCATTTTGCTGCATACTCCGCTGCAGTTTTAAAATTTCATTCTAGAAAGATGCTAGTTCATGTTCACGGTAACCTGATCAATGATTCCCAAAGATTGTGCGAAGAACTCTTCCACAACATCACAGAACCATAGGGTAAATCATGGAGAGATGGCGCACATTTTCGAAATTATTCATAAAAAAACCCATAACCCACTTAAGTCAAAATAATTTCTTTTAGAAGTATACAAACCAGTTTTCCTTGAAATATATTTTTTGAGAATTTTACATGCACTCATTCGTCATGATGTTTGACCATTCAGAAAACCTATGCCGTAGGCTAAGGGTGAGATGCTGCTCTCTAGTGGGTGACATGCCACATTATGATATTTGTTGAAATTTATAATTTTTTATACAAAATATGTTAAAATTGTAATTTATGATTGTAACAATTGAGGAATAAAAATAAACAATTAAGAATTGGCAAACAAATCCTTTATTTTTGTTATATCAAAACACTGAAATAAATTTTTAATTATTTTTAAAGATCTACAGAATGAAAGGCAGAGGTCCCAGGTTCGAGTCCTGGTTCCGGCACACAATTTTAATTTGCCAGGAAGTTTCATATCAGCGCACACTCCGCTGCAGAGTGAGTTTCATTCTACAGCATTTAATGTTTCTGAGAGATGAAAAGTACATTAATATTCTGTTGTGAACTGTCTAAACTCACCTAATTGCGTTACTGAAATTGTTTGCTGGTAAAGGGCTTGTTAATGCTGTTTAATTATTGTGCTAAGGGTGAAACAGTTGACCGGAAAGGGGTGGTTGTTGTTCTTGCGTCTGTGGTGTCCTACACCGAAGGGTGCTACTGATTGGCCTTTTATGATAGCCGTTAAACAGTGGTTAATTAGGGCGACCATATTTCAGACTCAAAAAGCAGGATCTACCGCTTATTCAACATAATAGAACCAAATTTGACTCGCCTGTTTTATTTGCTTTTTGTAATTGATTAACTGAACATACAACGAGTTAATAGTCATCCACTCAACATCTTATCTTAATAATGGTCAAATACAATTATGCTGAATACAATGATCTGAGTAAAACAATCAAATATATTTTTCACTTAACATTTTAGGATTTCTCAGAAGTATAACATAGACCTCTACACGCACTTTGATCAAATTTTTGTACCTCAATTCTGGATTTTTCATGAGTGGATTACAGAAAATATTCGTTGTGTTGCCGCATTTGTAAGCAAGGAGATTCTAACCTCCTTGTTCGTAACAGGAAGGCGAAGAATAAAGTTGTCAATGTCAACAATACGACGATCAATATTTAACTCATCTAGTTTTGCACATATTTCAACCCATCTTTAATGAGTTTGTTTGTGACTTGTATTCCATTTCTTTATCGTGGTATTAGTAACACACTGCCTAAAATTTGAAATTTTATCAAAATGTTTGTGTCATTAATTTTCTTCCTACTGTATTTTAGTATAAATCCAAAGATATTTCAACATCAAACCACTAAAACAGGATGAGCCCAACACAGTACTTCCAGACCATAAAAATCCGATTTCTCTTTAAAGCCTACAATACAAAGATCGCAATTCAGCATTAACAAGCGTTTTCCTGACACTTTCCGCATGATTAAATCCCCAACGTCATTGCACAGCGCACGCACTAACGACTTGCTTCGACTTTCAAACCGCACATGCGCCTAAAAAGTCGGTTGCATTTTCTGTGACTTTCAGTTTTACTAGCAGCCCTTCATCGTAATATTACCATTGTCCGATATTTTGCGTTTATGATCGGCGAGGACGATGTTTACATCTGCAATAACAGCAGACGACATGTATGGCGGACTCTGCACTATCAACGAAACTTCCTCCGCAAAAAGAGTCTTGTGTTCCTTTCTGTTTTAACTGTATAAATACTGATTTCCCTTGAATGAGACGGAAATTGAATTTCGCAGGATAGTTCATAGGATAATATTGAAATGAAGGATATTTTCAATATTTTCCAACCTCGTGGCGGGCCGCAGGACAAGACTAGAGAAAAAAAACTGGCATTGTCGTGTTTTACGGCCCCTTTATATTTGTAGTTTTATAAGTTTTTGCAAACATTTTGGACCAAAATAATAATCTAAATAATAATTAGTTAATTAATAAGAGTGTCTGAAACCCTTTTAGGAAAAAGAAAATTTAGATACTGGCGGGTTTCGAACCACCGACCTTTAGCGTCACTATCCTTGCCCACTACGCTACTTTGTTTTGTGTTTACAAAATAGTTATAATTTTGTGAAACAAGTTGTCTTACTAAAAGTGAATGAACGGCGAAAATTTTTCTCTTTTCCATGGATCGTTGAGGATTCTTGCACGGAGGATGTACAACAACATGTGTTTTAGAGAAATCTCCCAACGTAACGTTCTATACGACAAAGAAAATACTCGAGACCATTGATATAAAAGCTCCATATCCTCCAGCAACCCAAAAGAAACACAAAGACTTAAATTGGAAATATGTCTGGTCCAATTTTGCAGATAAATCGATATGTTCAACGTTGCGCTCATCAGCTTACATGTTTATAAATGATTTAATCCCGACTGCTGCCCGTCGCCACAGAATAAAGCTCACCGGTCACCCGTATTGCCAGCACTGCGGATTGGTCGATACTGCCATCCACCGTGTAGTAAGCTGCTCCAAAATAGCGGATCTGTGGAAATGGATCAAGTTTAAATCGGCAGGATTGCTGTCTCTAAGTGTCAACGACATCAACAAGAAGAAACTGGTGTACATGGATTTAAAGGCTTTCCCAGTGTCCAAGACCAGAACGCTAACTTGGTTCATATATTCGTTCATCAACTACGCCCACGGCTACAAATCAAACCAGTAGTTCTTTAAGCTCATACTATTGATGGCCGTTGTTAACTGATGTTAATATGGCATTTGTAGACATATTATCATTTATCGTTCGAAGGACGATGTGTTTTTGTTAATTCCTCAGTGTGCCGTTGCTTTGAAATGACAACGTGTAAGTTACAATAAGATAATCATCAAATACGCGAGGAATGTCAGGTGACATCTCTGAACGGCTGGTTTTCGTTAATTCAATGGAGGGTGTACAATCTCCGTTATTTTTGCAAATATGTCTCAAACGATACGAGATATGAAAAAAAAAAAAAAAAAAAAAAAAAACATAAGGGAGCTAAGTTGTAGAGAATTTTCTCCTCTACCAATAAGGTTCTCAAATTTTCGTGTCAGATAAACGGTTCGTTTGCAATAACAGTTATATTACAAACGGCTTTTTTTTGTTTACTACCGTATTTTTTGTCCAAAAAATTTGAAAAAAAGGGAGATTCTGGTCTCTGGTGGCCTACAATCATGTCTGTAAAATTTGGTGCTGATCGGTTGAACGGTTCGTCTTAAAAAAAGGGAACACGTTACGGACAGACAGACAGACAGACAGACAGACATCCCAAAATCGCCGTTATTTTTGCAAATATCTTTGAAACGCTAAGAGATATGAAAAAAAAAAAAAAAAAAAAAAAAAAAAAAAACATAAGAGAGCAAAGTTGTAGAGAATTTTCTCCTCTACCGATTCGGTTATTCAGTTTTCGTGTCAGATAAATAGTTAACCCGTTATTTTCATTTAAATTTCGAGCTGACAAAAGACGATCGCAAAGACTCAATTTTAGTGTTACTACCGTAACCTAAAGTGGGCAAAAATCTGGTCACCCTAGATTAATATAGTTCCCGTAGGTACTGCTGGCATGTTTATATTGGTCAGATTGACAATAGTTGTTTAATGTTTGATGTTTTATTACAACGAGGTTGAGTTATGTTCAGGTGTTGGCTCGTCACCAGAAGAGCTCGCTTCTTACAGATATTGCCCGCGGTTTTATAGCACCGCTAGGCTATTGTCTTGACGCATGATCGCGCCGCATTTTTTACCCTTGTTAGTGATTTTCCTGTCTGCCTGACACGCCACTGCGCTGCTAACGCCCGTGACTCATCTCCCGTGTTTGTCATCTTCCATTGTTTTATTGACTTTATTGGTAAGGCTATAGGGCAATATGGATAGAGGGATTGCAGAGGAGCAGATTGCACCAACATTTATATGCATCCTCAAGTCTTAAAAAGAGCTACAAATTTGGCTGTACCAAGACCCATCCGACCGCAGGTAGCGAAGTTCTCAAACACGGAAGAGTTTATACTAGCAGTTCAAAGAAATAAATGTACATCAGGAAGATGCAAAGTTTGCGCAAGAAATTCTGACAAAAAACAACGTAACTAATGTGTGTGTTTAAAACATGTGAAAATCATCTGCATTCAATATATTAATTCAGAATATTCTTCCAGTGATGATGAAAATGTTCATTGTGGAAATGTGATTTTTCTCTAGTCTTTTGACATGAACGATTGTTTTGGGTTATATAAATATAATTTGTTCCTTTGTCTGTTAACATCTCTCTATAATTTGAAAATGGTTAAAGCTTTTCTTATTTGATTAATTTGAAAATTAGTATGTATACGAACATACTATACGAATTAGTATGTATACGAACATACTAATACGAACATACTATACGAACAATGTATACGAACCATTTCACACAATTCATTGATTTATTAATTGTCGATAATTATTTGAGTATCTTGTTCTTAAATTGATAAATAAAAGACTAAATGCTTTGTTTATTGTATAATAAACAATTTAAGAATAAAATAGAAGCCTTAGTATCATACTTATGTACGGTCCTGTGAACACCCCACGTCCATAGTTATGTTATGAATGCTCACCTCCCCAGTTAAAGGTTAGACACAATGGGTAAGGATTAGAATGAATTCATGTATTTCTGAAACTAAATTCTGAACTGACGGTGAAAATCGGAGGGAACTCAAAAAGAGTTTGGGCAGCTGTTTCATGGCAGCTGTTTCAAGGGACATCATAACGGAATATTTCGATACTTTTAGGAAAACTTTGATTTTTCTTGTTCATATATTTAAATGTGTAAGCATTTTAAAAGTTTGATCGTTGTAACCTCTGGAAACGTGTAACAGCTATAATAAGGCAAAATAAACCCCTAATGGGAATTACCCCACACCATGGGGTAACGGCAATCGGCGATTTCTTTTTCATACTAGCGATATATTCGGTCGTTTCAGTTTTCTATTAGTATCAAACAGACGATAAAGAGTTACAAATCTTAATTATAAAATTACGTGCATAAATGTTTAAAGGTCTGGGAAATATCAATAAAAACAGCCAACAATGATCGGTTTTGCCCCGTTTTACAGTATTTTTACTAATACAAATTGTTAGTGTGTTAGGATTACAGTTCTAACATTGAATCGAGGTATAATGAAAATTAGACCTCTGTTCCCAATTTAAAAGTAATGAAATAACTCTACTAAGAGAAAAAGTGACTGATCGATGTTTTATAGTAAGGCAGCTATAATAGAGACATTGTTGAAGTAACAAACTGATACAGTGCTGTACCGCATGTTACTTCAGTCAGCACGCCTGAAGATATCTAGAATGTTCTCACATGCACCAGGTGTAGTGATGTGAGAAGCGCCGTTGGGTTTTGTGGGGGCAAAGGAGACACATAGCTGCTAGCCCTGACAGGCGTAGGGAGACCACGAAGTTTCTGGGGACGAGGCTCATGTCTCCAAGGCCCACAGCACATCACAATACACGGAGATGAAACAGTTACAATTATGTGGTTCTTGAAGTTTTCCAGGCGGACATAAATATTCCTTGATCTTTCGGAAGTGCGCCCGGGACAGCGACAATTCTTCGTCCGATATTTCGGCTGTAAAGCTTAAAGCCATCTTCAAGGCGAGTCCAAGACTGAGTTCTCAGCGTCTTCTTTTTTAAATTTTGTTATTGTTATTATTATTTTTAACACTTTTCATTCTCTCCCCTTGAAACGTGTCCATAAAAAAATTATTTTTGTAAGAAAATGTCTAATATTGTGCCTCCTGTTTTGTATCGAGTAACTTGCTTGCAAGAAAATGTATAATATCGCTTCTACTGTATGTATCGATATGTGTGAAGTTTCATCTTTGGCAAAGATCATGTATTGCATAGCATTGTAGCTCGCGCTGAGAGAGAGTAGCACTTGTGGTTCAGCTCGCTTAGAGAGCGGTTGAGTTGTGTGTATGGCTCCGATGTAGAGCAGAGGCTGCTTTGCCAGCAAGTCAGAAGTTGTATTATGTAGGTAATGTAATGCTGATTATTAATAATAAGTAACTTGACCTTTCTTTCCTGTTTCATTTACGTAGTTAGAAAATTAACCTACTTCCTTAATTTGATAATTAATTATTAGTGGATTTAAAGTGCAGTATTGATTTTAATAATATTGTTGAACAGATTTCGTTATTGGTGCCATAGTAAATGATGGTTAATTGACTATGATACTAAATTTCAATAATTAGAAACTGATCTGCATAAAATTCTCACAGTCAAGCATTAAGAAAGTGATTTGTGGTTTTTTTTTAATATCTTTCTCGCAGTCAAAGTTTTTGAGTATAGTCAGTGTCTGTTTCAAATGGTGACTTGTCACAGTTGTTTTGTGTTTAAAATATCCGTTGCGCACATAATCAGTTTAATGCACCGTTTCTTATTTAATAGTATATACATCAATATCAGGGCCATAATTAAACCAAATTGCTGTGTTAATGAACATTTTGTTGTCTGATTTAACGATAGGTTCAACATCCACAACACACGCACAGCTTTTACCCTGAGGTGGGAGAGCGGGCCTTCTCAGAGCTTGCTATACGCTCTTTATCGTCCTATGGTTATAAATTATTTTAATTTTTGAGAAAATTTAAATAATACGGTTGTTTCAAAGTGCTTGACAGTTGGTTTGGAAAAATTCTAAACTTTTTCTTTGAAAATTAAGGAAATTTATAATTTAGTAAAAATAGTTTTTTCGGTCTTATTTTGCTTACATTAATAGTTAAGGATATGTCAGATATTTAGTATTATTCAGATTTATACATTTTAAAATTTTTGTAAATAATCATTCATTATCATTTTTCATCCATCACCATCATTCAGGTGGCATAATATTTCGTTATTGTTATTGATATTTTCATATGATAGGGAAGGGGGAAGAGTAGTTTATGATGAAGTGAAATATATTTTGCTAGAATTAACTTATCACGATTTGATTCGTTCTCAATAATTTGTTTCTTTACTAGTTAGTTGGTGTGAGGCGTTTTGACCTCATCTGTCTGGATGCAGATGCTGTTAGTCTGTATTTGTGAAGTTTTGTTTTGTGTATGTGTTTCTTGATGTGGTTTGTGTGGAAGGGAAGTGGATGGGTTTTGTGTTTGTATGGTTAGTATTTGTGTATGGGAGGATGGGTGAATGTTGGTGATTTATGTTCAGTTACTAGTCTGCATGGGGATCTTAGTCTATTTATGGCATTGCGATTGGGATTATTCGCTGGAGGTGTTGGAGAGTTAATAGGGGGGTCATCGTGGTTGCTAAATCAGGGTATATCTAGGAGGTGTTCTGTGCTACTGTACGCGCTGGGAGTATATAGTTGTGAAATGGGTGTCGTCGTTCTCTCGGTCTACTTGTTAGTAAATCCACCATGTCGGGTCGTTTTGTCAGTATGTGTTTTCCGTAGTTGGCTCTTAGTTTGGTCAGTCGGGTCTGGAGGGGTTCGATGTCCGTGATTTCATAAACGTAAGTGCTTGGTGTTTGGTATGGGAGTCCTGCGCGTGCCTATTTATACTATAAATCACGTTTTGCAAAGCTACTGAGAATTAGAGTGCGCATGCTCGAAGATTTCACATTCGTAACTGCCGCGCTAGTCATAGACGAATATATACTTTATAGATAAATCTGTGAGCACTGAGTGCAAACATAAACAGAGCTGTTACGTATCCCCAGTGCTTATAAATGAATAACTAATCATTGAAAGTGGTAACATCAATCGGAAGTGACGACACAGACATTCTTTCCGAACGAAGGTGTGATATAAGTGGCTTCCATGCATTGTCAAGATGAAATCCTTCGTCTCGATTTAACAGGTTGTCCGCCAGTTGTATGTGTACGGCTTCCTTTACCACTGAGTCCCAGAAAGTAGAAGCTGTGGTTAAAATCTTTGCTTCTTTGTAATCCATGTAATGGCCAGTAGAAATGCAATGTTCGGATACTGCAGACTGGTGCTCAATGCATCGTTCCTGTACAGTGCGCGTGGTTTGACCTATGTAACGTTTGCCACATTCACAAGGGATTTTACTGGAGAAAGTGAAAAAGGCTGTGAATTGCATGTGAAGTTGGAGAAAAATTTGTGGAGAAAATGCAGTAGGTTTTCCAGACAAACATCGGCCTGAAGAACGTTTCGGTGGCCGCGTACATATTCAGCGAAACATCCTGTTCCACTGAACGTGACGTGCCTGTGCAACATGGGCCGAAAGCGAAGTACTTTCTTATCACACCCGTTGACATAGGAAAGTTCACTCATGCCATATAAATTAATACTAACCGACGGGCACCATGGCTTTTCTCTGGAAAACCTACAAAAGAATTCATTCATTTACTGTGAAGTCAACTGTGATCTGAATGTTTAAAATCACAGGTTTATTCAGTGTTTGGGAAACATATGGCCTTCGATTTGTATTGTGTTTTTATCTATGAATACTGTAAAGGTTTGGTATCAATTTGTCGCGGTGGAGTAGCCGAGCGGTCTAAAGCGTCTCGCTGCGGAGCGCGCGGTTGCTCGCCGTGGAGATTCGAGTCCTCCCTGGGGCATGTGTGTGTGTGTGTGTGTGTGTGTGTGTGTGTGTGTTGTCCTTAGGTTAGTTTACCTAGGTTTGTAAGCTACAGACTGATGACCACGCAGTTTGGTCCGATAGATTTACAAACATTTGGTATCAATTTGATCGCTAATGTGTGATGTTTTCTGTGTTGAGGAACTGTACATGTTTTCATTTTCCTTTTTAAGCGAATAAAAATTTGCTCGTAAATCAACACTATGTATTTTACCTCCTCCCCCCCTCTATTTTCAAATAAAAGGTTCAAATGTTTGCAGAGCTTATGGGGCTTAACCACGGTGTCATCAGTCCCTAAATCTACAAACTGCTTATGAACTGCCGGCCGCAGTGGCCGAGGGGACTGAGGCGCTTCAGTCATGGTCTGCGCGGCCACTACGGTCGGGGTTTCGTATCCCCACTCGGGTATGGATATTTGTGCCGTCCTTAGAATTAGCTAGTTCATAAGTAGTTTGTAAGTTTAGGGACTGATGACCCCGTATTTAAGTCCCATAGACTATACAAACATTTGAACTGCTTATGAACTAGCTTATATTAAAGACGGCACAAACATCCATGCCCGAGGGGGATTCGAACCTCCGACGGGGAACGGCCTCGCGCATCGTAGCATTTCGCCTCAATGCTCTCGGCCGCTCCTCCGCGGAGGGCTATTTTATTTGACCTAAATGAGGTAACGAAATAGCCTATTTTAAATGAATAAAAGAATGTCTTGGAAGCAAATTTTTTTTTTATTTATGGTGCTTTTCGCCCGGTTAGGGCATTTTCAGATATCTGACAAAGAAGAAGAATGAACCAGAACTTATAACATTTACATGACAATACTTTAAAAAAAAAATTAAAATTTCTAGCAACAAAACCACGCTGAAACCGGTAATAAGGAATTGTAATAATGTACGGTACTACTGTTTTACCTACCCTGTTATAGAGGGTGTTTAGATTAAATTGCAGCCATAGGCTATCTTACGGAGACAATAACAATGTAATCCTTTGATCTGCGATAACATTGACCGTTGAAAACAAATTGATATAATGTTTAACTGAATGGCTATTGAAATAATTTATATTTCGAGATTTACCTTGTCTGATGTCCGTGTACCATATAGCAGGTCTTCAGCTCATTTATACTACAAGCGTCGGTATTGATGTACTTCCTGGGGCAGCGTTCAAATGTGAGCTGAGATTAACCGTCAATAAAGCGTAGTGCTTCACGACTCTGTAGGTGTTGGGTCGATCGGATAACAGTTTTTAATTTCAAATTTACGTAAAATGCCCAATAACACATGAAACAAATTTGAAAGGATGCTTGCCAAGGTATATAACAGAAATATTACTTAAAAATTTCCACCCGCTCGGTTAGCCGTGTGGTCTAAAGCACCGCTTTCCGTGACTGGTGGGGGAGGGGGGAATCGCCCCCATCCGGCCACCCCCTCAATATTAACACCCCAATTCCGGAGTAACAAAGCCGACGCCGCATGTGCGGGAAAAGGGCTGAGGAGAAAGAAATAATTACTTAAAAATTCGCATAAAAGTATCGAAAAATCTTTTGGTCTCTCAATTGATCGTTTAGAAGTCTCGGGTGTTTAAAATAAACCCGCTTAGATATCTCAAATTCTTCCACGATGTTTAACTTCCGTCCTGTTTGGGCACAATGCAAAATTTCTAAATTATCTAGGATGTGAGCTTGGTGCCCAGAAGCCTTTAATGTTCAGCAAAAGGAGAGGATTTCTTTATTTGCCCCATGTTTGTTAATATATGTTCAGTGAATGACCTCCCCGTCCGTCCCACATACTCAGCCGGACAGTCTACTCATTTAAGCTCATAAACACCCGAAGCTGCTTGTGGCTGTTTGATAGGTTGCTCGCTGTGTGGTAGAATGCGTTGACGCCTATTTTAGGCGTCTATAATTCTCTTTTTACGACCTAAAAAATCCATGGTATAATTATGAAATATCGATGAGAGACAATATAAAGTCATGTCACGTGTCATATCCCAATGTGATGTCATGTATTTCATCGCAACAGCCGCGGTGGAGTAGCGTCTCGCTGCGGTTGCTCGCCGTGGAGGTTCGAGTCCTCCCTGGGACATGGGTGTGTGTGTTGTCCTTAGGTTAGTTTACCTAGGTTTAAGTAGTTTGTAAGCTACGGACTGATGACCACGCAGTTTGGTCCGATAGATCTACAAACATTTTATTTTTTCATCGCAACACAAAGTATTCTGACATAATATGGCACGTCCCATAACATGACATGCCACTGACGTTTCACAAGATATGTCATATGGGAGATGACATTTCACATAACAGCGTATGGTAACACTTTCCCTGCAGGTTTCCACGTGACAAAATATGACATGGTCATCCTACCTACTGTCGATTCTAAACGCGTCCAGGCGACAGCAGCGCCATTTAATAGACAGGCACACGCACTGTGCGTGTAGTACCAGCAAACGTGCTGTCTGTGTGCAGAATGGGGAAGACGCGCGATTTCTCTGACAACGAGACCACGTGGGTCTTTTTTAGACTTTTTAGAATTTTTTTTTATATCTATGTTACTTGAAGTTAGGAACACAAGTAACATTCAGCCAAAGCCATTCGACGGCACTCTCAAATATTCTCGAGAAAATCGACTTTGAAGTTTTGTAAGTACACGTAAGTACCAAATAATTAAAACAGCTGCAGCATCTGTCGATGAAGAACAGGTGGTAGTGTTCTAAGCCTTACAACTATGGGGTCGGTTGAAATGTCTCAACGTGTAAGCTGAACACTTCATGCACATAGAACTGTAAACACTCACAAAAAGTCAAGTATTAAAAATGTTTATAAATCTGAATAAAACTAAATGTTCAAATGTTTGTACAACTTATGGGTCTTAACTACGCGGTCATCAGTCCCTAAACTTACAAACTACTTACGAACTAGGACGGCACAAATATCCATGCCCGAGGGGGGATTCGAACCCTCGACCGTAGTGGCTGTGCAGACTGTGACTGGTGAGCCGCAGACCTCTCGGCCACCGCGGCCGGCTGCATAAAACTATTAGGTTTTTCTATCCACACTGCAATCAAATGTTCTTCAGAAGAAAACAAGTTTCATTTAAACACAAATAGTATGCAAATCAGACTTATCTTCTTGTTTGATCGAAATTACAATTTTAAATTGACTTCCTTTGAAGCAGTCACACTGAGATATTATCTCCGTTACATAGTCCAGAATAGTCTTCATATTGAATATTAGCAGGCCGCGGTGGCCGAGGGGACTGCGGCGCGCCAGTCACGGTCAGCACGGCCACTGCAGTCGGGGGTTCGAATCCCCCCTCGGACATGGATGTTTGTGCCGTCCTTAGTGTTAGCTAGTTCATAAGTAGTTTGTCAGTTTAGGGACTGATGACCCCGTAGTTAAGTCCCTTAAGTTATAAAAACATTAGAACATCGAATATTAACATCAGTTAACCGCTCTTAGCATTGGAGCGTCACCCATTTGACTAACGTAAAATATTCCTTGCGAGTTTATCGCACGTATACTGACGAAATACATCATTCACTGGTTCTATCAGTTCAGCATATAATCTTCATAACACAAACCCACACAGAAAGCGTTCGCTGTACTTGTGTATGTACTTCAGTTTTTCGTCATAATTATGTCACTTCATGTGACACACAAATTTTAGGGTTTTTAGCATATCACGCTTCATATAATACCTATATATCAGTGTTAAATTGATTCATTTCAAGTATTTTGTGAATACAATTATTTTTAATCATAAAAAAATTGTTAATGTAATTATAAGTTGACGATAGGCAAACAAGATCGTCAATAGCCATTTCTTCTTAAGAATCTTTGAAATACGTCGACTGTAATAGTAAACAAAATACAACATGGGTCAATTCCGACCTTAAGTAGAATATTATACTAAATTTCATGTCAGATTGAACCTGAAATATACATCAATAACAGTAATTAGGTGAGTTGGAGTATATTCCGTTTTTTAACTACAATGATTAGATAGAAATTTCAAAACAATCATGTATCGTCACACGGTGGACGGTGGTTCGAATCCTGCAGTGACCCCTTTTTTTTCGAATACTTACACTGTTTTAATATCTAATGGTAATTTTTACGAAAAATAAACGTATATTTGTTTATTCGTAATTTTCTATATTTTATATTTAAAAAAAAAAAAAAAAAACAAAGTCTCGATCGCAAAAGAATTTTTTTTTTTTTTTTTTTTTTTTTTTTTTTTTTTTTTTTTTTTTTGTCAAGCAACCAGTTTCAGTCTGTTTGTGAGACCATCTTCAGGCAGCCCATGGTAGCCGACTGTGGGCAGAACAGAAACCGTTGGCCGTGGAAATCAATTTCTATATTATATAAAATGTTGTTAACAATGATAGTTTAAAAAAACATTAGTTACATTTTTTAAAATATTGGCTTCACTATTAGTTGACTACGGTAGTCTTTGCTTGTTCAGCTTGCGAAGAGCTACGACGATGTTTTTGGAAGTAATCTCCATAGCTACCAATGGCTTTCCAAGTAGCTAACCTACTCAATCATCATTTTAGGTGACGACAAGATGTTCAGCTCGTCTACATCCACATCTGGAATTAGACATACCCTTCTTTCGTATGTAATGCCCTGATTTTTTCCTGGACCGATTTTTGAAACTTATGTAGGGCTTTGACAAATGCCTCAATGTACTTGGAAATTATGTAGAAAAATAAAGATATGTTTTGTCTTTAACTAGCTGAAAACTCAGCGTTGCCAGGGTGTTTATTTATTTATTCCTGCCATTTTCAGGTATATTTTGACATTTGTATCAGGGCTGTATGTAAAATCTTTCGGGAATACAATTAATAGTAAAGAAGTGATAGAATAAAACTTGGTACGTGATTGGGCGGTTTTCCATGAACGTTACTGTTTATGTGAGCATATCTCATGAAGTACGAGACGGAATGTGATACAATTTAGAAGCTACATTGAACTATATACGAGTATACTGTCTGTAAAATTTCCTGTCGCTACAATTTGTAGTGCTCAAATTATAAATTGTAACGTCATATCGAGAGCCGTAGTTTTACTCCATAAACAGCGGAAAGTAGTAAGCGAGAAACGTTTTTCCTTTTATCATTTTACTATGGTTGCCAGCGAGAAAAAGTTTAATAAAGGTTTGAAATTATGTTTAAAGTTTGTTGCAAGTCGCTAAGTACTGTCATTCTCATACAGTGTATTCCGAAAGTCTCGCCGCATTATTTGGCAGTTTTTGCGATTTGTATTGGTTATGAGGTAATATCTTTTGAACCATGTGCCGTATGTGATTCTTAACAATGCAGCAATTATTACCTCACGGTAAGGAATGTGTGTACCAAATTTGGATGAAATCGATCCAATGGTTTAGGAGAAAATGAGCAGCATTGTCTGAAAATTCAGCAGTTTTTCGCGCATCGCATTGTTTATAACGTCATGTATCGTATGTGATTCTTACACTTACAGCGACCGTCCTCAAGGATTGGAGCTTACGTGTACAAAATTTCATAAAGATTGGAACAAAACTGTAGATTTGTATGCAACACGTACAAATATACGGACACTCTGCTTTATATATTAGATGTTTCATTTGTTTTTCCTTTCATACACAATTTTGCCCACAGTCGACAGGGGAAATTATTTTTCAACTTCTCCTCATAGAATGGTGGTGACTCACGGGCTGTGGGAAAACCTGAAATGGAGAATGCCGCGCGAACGTAGCCTAGCGGTCTGAAGCGCCATGTTATGGATCGCGCGGTCTCCCGCGTCGGAGGTTCGAATCCTCCCTCGGGCATGGATGTGTGTGTCCTTAGGTTAGTATAAGTAGTTTCTAAGACTAGGGACTTAAGACCAAAGTAGTTTGGTCCCATAGAATTATAAACATTTGAACATTTTATTTTTTTTAATTTTTTTTTTAGTTTTTTTATTTAATTTAATTTAATTTTATTTTTTTACTGAAGAATGAACTGTATTGAAGGACTGATACAATGTCTTTCCCGACGGAGTCTTTCCATAAAAGCTATCGGCTTAACCCTTCATTACACACTTTTTTTATAAGTTAAAATAATTTATTTTTTTTGTATTTGAAATTGTTCAAGGATGTCAGGAAAAGTTTTAAAAAAGTAAAACCTTTTTACCTCAGGAAAAAATTATTTTTATTCACTTTGCATTTATGGGAAACCTATCATAATTGACTCTTTGCACATATGCAAAACAGTGTGAAAAACTTCACACAAATAGGTTGTTAACCATAAACAATTTTTTGTTCATGTCAAATGAACAGCAGATATGAAAGAATTAATCACATATTAGAAAATTAATTGAAGACACATGTCTTCAGACACTATGAAATGCAAGAAAGCTGTTTTGTCTTTATTTAAACATAAATTCACTTTGCACTTTTCACACATGATAAAGGTATAGCCTTTGCAGTTAGGGCGTTTGCACGTTGTTCTCTTCTCATTCCACACTGGCCAGTGATTATAAGGATCTAACCATACATCCTTTGGAGGTAATGAAGATCCCTTATATTTCATCCTGTTTATCTCTATTGGATCTGTGCTAGCTGGTCTACCTCGTTTTTTTGCTCCAGGACCAATCTGGCAACCAATTCAGTTCTAAACTTCTTCTGATGATTCATTGGCATGTTTGCTACTGTTTTTTTTTCCATTAGTATCCTTCTGTACAGAATGCACGATTGAATTACAATTATAACAATCAGATGGAAAAACAATCGTAAATACCAGCGTTTGGATCTAATCTTTAAAGGACATCTTCCAATGTTGCTATCCAACAAATCTACGTTTCCCATATGTGAGTTGTTAACAGAAACAACAGCTGGACACTGCACCATTCTGTGTTCTCTCTTTTTTCTGTCAAATCTTGTCACTTCAGATTTTGGCAGCTCACCAACAAGACAGGAAACTGAAATATTATTGTCTTTATACAAAACAGAGGAAATGTCCACATTGTCAAAAAATGTTCAAATGTTTGTTAAGCTTATGGGACTTAACTACGGGGTTATCAGTCCCTAAACTTACAAACTACTTATGAACTACTTACGAACTAGGACGGCACAAATATCCATACCCGAAGAGGGATTCGAACCCCCGACCGTAGTGGCCGTGCTGACCGTGACTGGAGCGCATCAGTCACCTCGGCCACCGCGGCCGGCGTCCACATTGTCAACTGTGGTGATGTATTCCTCAGAATATCCACGTACAACAGATGCGGACATGACATTAGGTGCAACTCGCCTAGTTGCGCAATGTTGTGGTCCGGACTCTGCCGGTATCGACTGTTCCGCTCCGGTGGCGGGGACTGGCGGCGACGATGCAGCTGGGCCGGGGTTTTAACTGGCCGCCCATTGTTTTCCTCCGTCCTTCGGCCGGCTCTTCCTCTTGTGCCGGCCGCAAAGAGAGCGGCGAGTAAAAAGGCTGCCACGTGGCGACGGATTTAAACTTTATAGCCTGGCGAATGTCGCCGGAATGCCGTAAGCCGCGCCCGCCGTCACCGCCAGAAGGGGCCGCCAGCGCAACACGCAACACGCCACACGCCCCCACGCGCTCGCGTGTCCACTCCAGCGAAACGTGGACACTGGCTGGCCGCCTCACACTCCTCAAGACCAGTGGCGGGCTACACGCTATCGGAGGCACAGAGCGCCGGCAAAACAACACTGGGGAATGCATGAATTACTGTTGTTGTTATGGTCTTCAGTCCGGAGACTCGTTTGATGCAGCTCTACACCCTACTCTATCCTCAGCAAGCCTTTTCATCTCCACATAAGAACGGCAACCCACATGCACTTGAATCTGCCTACTATATGCGTCTCTTGGTCTCCCTCTGCGATTTTTACCCCACACACTTCCCTCCGATGCTAAATTTACGATTCCTCGATGTCTTTTAACTTCGGTTAATGTTGACACTAATGTATATTGCTTGAAAGTCCTCTAAATGTAACTATGTTACATTTCAGAACTACAGTCCTGAAGATGGTCAAAAAAGGACCGAAACTAGTTCACTAAATAAAAAATCATCGCACTCTATAATCTATTTGGGTTTTCGGAGCCGAAGGGCCAATCGTCTACCCTTACTGACTGCACGACTCTAAACTTTACACCCGCCTGGGTCCATCAACACCGACAATGGACTGTTGATGAATTGGTACGTGTTGCCTGGTCTGATGTGCCTTCTTTCCCGTTGTATCGAGCAAATTTACATGGAAGAGTAAGGAGACAATGTCATGAATCCATTGACCCTGTGTGTCCGCAGAAGACTGTTCAAGCTGGTGTAAAGATGTAGGTCCATCAACACCGACAATGGACTGTTGATGAATGGGTACGTGTTGCCTGGTCTGATGTGCCTTCTTTCCCGTTGTATCGAGCAAATTTACATGGAAGAGTAAGGAGACAATATCATGAATCCATTGACCCTGTGTGTCCGCAGAAGACTGTTCAAGCTGGTGTAAAGATGTAGGTCGTCTGCAGCTTATAACGGAACGAGCTATTTGACACTCAATTCTAGTACCCGATACCACCATGCTTTATTTACTCGTTTGATACCAGTCACTTAATATCCACAATATTTCATTTCATCTTAGGGCAAAGCTTTTAAACAGTGTTTTAAGAAACTAACCTATTATATCTTGGGGACTGACACATACCACACACATAGTATATTTTCATTTAAAATATTGATAAACAGTTTACTTACGTAATTATGTCATGTTCCAGATGTAGCACTCTTGTGTTAATTGTTCATTAAGGTAAAATTCATATTATAAATCATGTGTGACGCACTATTTGTGACCTCTTTTTTTACGCAAAAGATTTTTAAGCCTATTATCTTACTAGGAGAATAACTAAGGATTGCTTCAGGTTTCAATGTTGAGTTAGGTCGAAACAGTCACATATTTGCAAAATTGAAGTTTTAAATAAATTTTTATGTTCACTACTTTAATCAAGATTGATACTATTAAGAATTTTTAAATCACTCGTTTCATACTATCAAAATCACTAAACTGTTTGTATTCGATTATAAACCTTAACGTTATAGTGTTCTGTTACGTTGAAATTGTGTATTTGTAAAATTACATGGAAAATTAGAGAATTATATATGTATTAGTCAGTAGTTTTTTCAGAGAAATTATTTGAGATTTTTGCAGTCGTATGACGTAGAACGAATTAGGTTCTTCAGATTTTGGCTTGGTGGAGAGAGGACGTATTGACAGTGTCAGTCTGCTTTGTGTATAAACAGTTCAAAAATGTTCAAATGTTTGTAAATCTATCGGACCAAACTGCATGGTCATCAGTCCGTAGCTTACAAACTACTTAAACCTAGGTAAACTAACCTAAGGACAAAACACACACCCATGCCCCAGGGAGGACTCGAACCTCCAAGGCGAGCAACCGCGCGCTCCGCAGCGAGACGCTTGAAACCGCTCGGCTACTAAACCGCGGCCGTATAAACAGTCCAAAGCACTTAATTGGAGAGATATGTCAGTGTAAAAAAGGCATGTGATAAGATGGCGGCGCAGAGAGATGTAGCCATTACTTGTGTCGAAGGTATGACCGCATCTGCGGTGAAGTAACTGAAGCTGACGCCGTCATCGCGCCGCGTCGCGTCGCACGGGAATCCGAAATGGCGAGTGTAAGAGGGCATAAAGATAGGGGCGCTACAGCCACAGCGTAGACGGCCGGGAGGCGAGCACCGGTGGCCAAGTGGTTAAGGCGACCGCTGGCCCAAAGCGGGAGACCCTGGTTCGATTCCCAGTCCGGCTCACATTTTCACTTATCGCCATTGTTTCATTTCAATGCCCTAAAGCAGCCACTGTCAATCCTTTCCTTCCTAATCCTTCTTCCTTCCTCTCCTTTATCATTAATTTGAAACATTAACACATTTTGGCAGCTTACAGCTGTCACCAACTGGACATCATTATACGGGTTCATCAGACGGAATTCTGCGGACATAAATGCAGAATTAAGTCCTTGAATCGGCGGAGTTGTGCCCCTGTTACAAGCTGGAGTGTTATGGAACCTCCAATACGTCTAGATACGACTCTGACAGGTGACACGTAAGAACGCATACCGAGTCACTGTGCTTTCCGATGGACTTGGTCAATTCCAGCAGCACAATTGGACACCTCGCAAGTCCAGAATTGCTACAGAGCGGTCTCGGGAACACTCTTCAGAGCTTAACACCTCCAAATTTCCCAGACATAAACATTATTGAGCATATCTGGGATACCTTACAACGATCTTCTTAGAAGACATCTCTCTCCACCCTCCCCCCTGTACTCTTTGGGATTTATGGACAGCCCTGGATAATGCATGGTGTCAGTTCCCTCCTGAACCAGTTCAGGTATTAGTGCAGCCCACTATTCGACCATAGATATTGGCAGACTGGGTATGGCATTGCTATCAAGGTACAAACATCTCTACAGCTAAACCACTGCTTTGCCAACAGTCATGTAAGTTTTGTGTCAAGGGGCGAACATTAAATTTCATTTGTAAGCATTATAAGTTTAAAATAGTGCCGTTTCTTGAAAATGGCAAAGTTGTTTTTTTATAAACGGCAAATGTTTGCCAATAATCACGTGGTTCTATGTTGCTACCACGGTATATGCGTGGCCGATCTGCTGTTTGCCCGGTCTACTAGTAGCTATGGTCGAAGAGCCCACTCCACGTCGTGTTGCGGCACTTCTGAATGCCCCACACGATATTAGGCAGGTGTTCCAGTTTCTTTGGCTCTTCACTGTACCTTGCTGCGGTGCGCGCGGCCGTTCGCTGTCGGGGGTTCGAGTTCTAAAATGTTCAAATGTTTGTAGAGCTTATGGGACTTGACTGTGGGATCATCAGTCCCTAAACTTACAAACTACTTATGAAGTAACTTACACTAAAGACAACACAAACATCCATGCCCGAGGGACGATTCGAACCTCCGACGCGGAAGGCCGCTCGGCTACTCCCGCTCGTCGGTTCGAGTTCTCCCTCGAGCATGGGTGTCTGTGTTGTCCCTAGCATAAGTTACTTTAAGTTAGTGTAAGTAGTTTGTAAGCCTAGGGACTAATGACCAACGTAGTTAAGTCTGTTAGATTTACAAACATTTGAACATTCCTTCACTGTATACCGAACGTTTCCGTAAGAACATACAAAAATTTAACATCATATACAGGTAGGTACCTGGGGCTGTAAAACCCATCTTGAGAAGATACGGAAGTAAATGTGTCTACAGATTTGTCTCGCATTACTGTTTTCCAGCTTATTTACAACGTTTAGACGTACTGCGCTCTTTATTTAAATGTACATCCGGCTTAGAGGCCTCATAGGTACCGACCGGCTCCAGTGTCATCAGCCGCCGAAACTCGTCAACGGATGCGAAAAGACATAACGGCCAGGAGTGTGAGGCGTTGATCTTGTTCTGCAGGGTGTCAGAAAAGTCTTTCCCTGATTACATAAATTGATAACTAAGGCTAGAAGTAAGATACAAATATGAAACTGGTGTCTAATTGTTTACAAACTATCAAAGTTTTTTTCCCATATCAGTAAACTTAAACGTGAGCATCCTTGGCAGCACGTAGCACATCTAGGCGATATTCACTTTCCGTCCACATGTTAGCCAACATCACTGGAGGGATCGATTCGACGACTGTGGTTATCCGTTGCCGCAGGGTTTCAAGGTCTAGTACACATGTTCGGCAGACCTCGTTCTTGACAAAACCCCATAAAAAGAAGTCTAATGGGATTATGTCAGGGGAGCGTGGAGGCCAAGCC
Source organism: Locusta migratoria (assembly GCA_026315105.1). Classification (NCBI taxonomy): domain Eukaryota; kingdom Metazoa; phylum Arthropoda; class Insecta; order Orthoptera; family Acrididae; genus Locusta; species Locusta migratoria. The sequence goes on along the minus strand of CM048750.1, from coordinate 115,924,466 downwards.
GTTGGCCCTTCACGACCAATCCATCGCCCAGGCAAGGTCATACCGAGATAGGCACGGACGTCCAAACCCCAATGAGGCGATGCACCGTCTTGCTGAAACAAGGCTTCAGGGTGATACTGAAGCAGCTGAGGAACAGCATACAGTTGCAACATGCCCAGATACACTGCTGATGTGATGGTAGCCTCAGCGAAGAATAATGGCCCGATAATTCAATCGTGCAGTAGCGCACAGCAAACATTCACCTTTGGACTGCCTCTGGTGCACTCCATGACCTCGCCAAGGGGTTGTGAACCCCAAATGCGCACATTATGGCGATTAACTACTCCACTGACAAAAAAGGTTGCTTTGTCGGAAAAGGCAATTCGTCTGAGATAACCATCATCGTCCTCAATACGTGATAGAATTTCGACTGCAAAGTCATATAAACAAGGCCAGAAAGATTTGCACTATGTATGCGTGAAACAATACACGTTTGTGTAAAATGTCATGTAGAGAGCTTTTTGACATATGTAATTCACGTGAGGCCCTGAGCACCGATTTCTTTGGACTTCGCAGAAGACTGCCTCCCAGCTTTCACCCAGTCTGCTGAGGTTCTCGGTCGACCAGACCTCGGAAGGTCAGCAACCGATCCTGTGTTCTTGAACTTCTCATATCAGGCTTTAATGCTCTTGACATCCGGCGGATTCCTTCCAAATGTTGTCTGGAAGTGTCTCTGCACTGTGGTTGATGATCGTGTCTCATGGTACCAAAGAACACACTGTGCCTTCACCTGACTGGTTAACATGGCTTCTTGGGCGCTGCGCCTCATCCAATACTTACGTACTGCGAACCTAAAATAGAAAAAAAAACTTTGATCGTTTGTAAACAATTCGACGCAAGTTTCATATTTGTATCTTACTTCTACCCTGAGATATCAATTTATGTAGTCAGGGAAAGACTTTTCGGACCCCGTGTAGAACATGGTCAACGTCTCACTTTCCCGACTGTTATGTCTTTTCGTAAGCGGAGCTGCTACTGGTCAACTATCTCCTGAATTAGCCTCACAAAGGCTGAGTGCGCCTCGCTCGGTAGACCCGAACCAAGTGAAAACAGCGCTTAGCGTCGGTGAGCTAGCGGATACAAAAATATCGTTCATGTGAAACACACCTAGCTCTTTATTCACACGAAGTGATGGGCGCTATCGACAAGGTTTCGCAAATCGAATACGTATTTCTTGATCTCTCAGAAGGCTTTTGACACCGTACCTCACAAACGGCTTTTAATCAAATTGCGTGGTTATGGTATATCGCCCCAAATTTGCGATTGGATAGGGGATTTCCTGTCAGAGAGGACACAGTTCGTAGTAATCGATGGTAAGGCATTGACTAAAACAGAAGTTATATCGGGCGTTCCACAGAATAGTGTTATTGGTCCTCTGCTGTTCGTTATTTACATAAACGATTTGGGAGAAACTATAACTAGCTCTCTTAGGTTGTTTGCAGATGACGACGTCATTTACTATCTAGTAAAATCATCTGAAGATCAAAACCAACTGCAGAACACTCTGAATAATATATCACTAGGTAAAGCAGTCAACAATCCGAAGATTGGTTTGAACACCACAGTGCTTTACTAGGCATGGTCATGTTTTCCAAAGACCTTCGAACTGACTTACCCAGCCAGTTATAGGGGCACCTACAGTTTAACGTGGGTTCCGAACCACGGTGCTACTCGGTATTTTTCACGTGAGCAATACTGCCAGAGGTGAAAGAAGTGGAAACTGACAGATAAAAATCCTAGGACCTGGCGGGGATCGAACCCGCGACCTTTTGATTTGTAGTCTGCCACGCTACCACTATGTAACCGAGGCGCACCAAGATATCACTATGGTGTAAAAATGGGCAATTGACTCTAAATAATGAGAAGTGTGAAGTCGTCCACATGAGTACGAAAAGAAATCCGTTAAACTTTGTTTACAAGATCAAAAGTGAAGGCCGTAAACTCCACAAAATACCTAGGAATTACTATTACTTCAGATTTAAACTAGAAAGAACATGTAAATACTGTCGTCCGAAAGGCGAACCAGAGACTGTGTTTTATTGGCAGAACCCTTAGAAGATGCAACAGAATTACAAAAGAAACCGCATACACTACGCTTGTCCGTCCATTTTTGGATTATTGCTACCCAGCGTGGGATCCTTATCAGTTGGGTTTGACGGAGGACATCGAAAGAGTCCAGAGAAGGGCAGCTCGTTCTGTATTGTCACGATACAGGGGAGACAGCGTTACGGAAATGATACAGGATCTGGACAACATCTGGATCTGGATACAGGACAACAACGGCGCTGCGGCGTGGGCTATTTACGAAACTCCAATCGCCAACACTCTCCTCCGAATGCAAAAATATATTGTTGACTCCCACTTACATAGGTAGAAATGACCATCACAATAAAATACGAGAAATCAGAGCTCGAACGGAGAAATTCAGTTGTTCTTTCTTCCCGCGCGCTATTCGAGAATGTAATGGGAGATAAATAGTATAATGGTGGTTCTATGAACACTCTACCAGGCACTTAAATGTGATTTGCAGAGTATCCCATGTAGATGTAGAGGTACCGGTGTATCCACAGCTACACGGCCGTTGCAAAGATGGACGTACCTTATTTCCTACAAATGAAGTGGGATGTTCGCATCCATCTCAATGCTGTTCGTCCTGGTTTATGGATTGGAAGGGGAGGTCGTATTCTATGGCTTCTGAGGTCAGCTGATCTGAGTACCCTTGAACATTTCCTACGGGGCATCTAAAGTCACATGTGTATGAGACCCTAGAGAGAGAATTGTAGCTGCTTATGATGTGATTCGAAGCACACGATGTGTAACAGGATGCAAGAAGAGGAAGGAATATTAAGAGTTTAACGTCCCTTCCACAGCGTGGTCATTAATAATAATAATAATAATAATAATAATATTATGGTTTTCTGTTCCATAGGACCCAATTGAGGAGTGAGACTCCATGGTCTTGGAACAAGTCAATACATGAATGTTTACACAAGAATGGTAACAGAAAATTTTTAAGTAGTCCTTTGCACATTACAATCTTAAGACAAAGTGAAAAGAATCAGTAAAGGAAAAAAATGACTTAGCTTAATTGTTTAACTTTTCTAGGAGTTCCTCGAGAGAATAAAAAGAGTGAGCCATGAGGCAACTCTTCAATTTAGATTTGAAAGCGTGTGGATTAGTGCTAAGATTCTTTAGTTCTTGTGGCAGCTTATTGAAAATGGATGCTGCAGAATACTGTATACCTTTCTCCACAAGTGTCAAGGTGGTGTGATGCAAATGTAGATTCGACTTCTGTCTAGTATTCACCGAGTGAAAGCTACTAACTAGTGGGAATAAGCTGATATTATTAATAACAAACTACATTAAAGAAAAAACGTATTGTGACGCCAGTGTCAAAATTACCAGACTACTGAAAATGGGTCGACATTACGTTCGTGAACTTACACCACATATTGCTCGAACCGCCCGTTTTTGAGCCAGAAATATCCTCTTTGCATCAGGCATATTACCCCAAAAAATAATGCCATACGTCATAAGTGAGTGAAAGTAAGCGTAGTAGACTACTTTTCGTGTTGAAAAATCACTTATCTCAGATATTGTTCTAATTGTAAATATAGCAGAATTTAGTTTTGTAACAAGATCCTGAACATGAGCTTTCCACGACAGCTTACTGTCTATCTGAATACCTAGAAATTTGAATTGTTCAGTCTCACTTATCATATGCCCATTATGTGTAATCAAAATGTCAGATTTCGTCAAATTATGTGTTAGAAATTGTAAAAACTGAGTTTCGCTGTGATTTAACATCAACTTGTTTTCTAAAATGACGTTTTCTCTTGAACTGCATTATTTGATACTGTGTCAATATTTCGAGCAACATACTTCTCTACCAAGTTGGTATCATCAGCCAACAAAATTATTTTACAGTCACCTGTTATACTCGAAGGCATATCATTCATATAAATAAGAAACAGCAACGGTCCCAAAACAGACCCCTAGGGCACCCCACACTTAATTGTGCCCCATTGCGATTGTACGTCATAGCCATTTTTTACACTCAGGAGAATTACCTTAGAGGCGGAGCTTACACTCAGGTTGTTTGGGTAAGGATGAAGAAGGAATTCGGCCGTGCCATTTGAAAGGAACTATCCCGGCATCTGCCTGGAGTGATTTAGGAAAATCACAGAAAACCTGGATGGTCGGGGGTGGATTTGAACCACTTTCCTCTCGAATGCGTGTCCTGCGCCACCTCGCTCGTTCACACAGAGGCAAGCAACATGGGGTAGGAGAGGCCAGCTTCAGGAAATATTAAGAATCATATTGCTGCGTACCGATACTTTATTTTAGTTACAGTTTACTGCAAAAACCATCATGACAAAATGAACGTACTGTTTGCACGGGTTCCTACAAAATGAGCTGGAACTGACGGCTTATTATCTTCAACGCAAGCGTGTCATCGGCGAACAAGATTGTAACGCACCCTGACAAAATAGCCCTGGTGTGTTTCAAATCACGACACAAGCAGCTATAATTCTGGCAACTAATTCCGTAGTCCGTATTCACTGGGGTATCATACACAAGTGACTAGGAAATAAACGGGATTCAGGTCAGGAACCTCACTGGCTATGGTTTAGACCAAGGTTCATGTGGGGGAGTTCTGAGAAACAACCAGTACCACTTCCCTCGTACGTCTCTGGTGATAAATGGATGAGTCTGTCGTTGATTTATAGCACTTTCTCTCAAGGAACAGTATAAATGCGACACAACAAAGCGACGTGATGGACAAGTAAAGTAAACTAAAGCCGAATCACGACTTTCTTGAAATCGAGAAAGTCGTCCTTGTTTCCTTGCAGGAAATAAAAAAACTTCATGTAAATAAACAGCATAGTACGTGTGAACTTGTAGCTGTGACTAAGCAGGAAATCAGTAGTGCGTGACGAGACGGTGGACAAGTTTACTTCCTCATCTCCTTAACCCTGGAGTGGGCGCGTGGCGTACCCCTGTCAGTCAGCAGATTTACATTACAATTATGTCCGTTACGCTTACAGTTGCAGCGTTCTCGCGCTCAGTACCTTTCAAACAGGCTCATTGTCGAAGATTAGTTTTGAATTAACCTCGGTTGCGCAGCTAAACTGGTAGCAGCAGGACGTTGAAGTGAGCTGGAGAAAAACTGTCCTCCACGCGCCTAACCACATAACATTTTTTAAGGTAGGAATTCTGCTTTCTTATACTGATTTCATACCAAATTTGTTGTAAGTTGTTGTTGTTGTGGTCTTCAGTCCGCAGGCTGGTTTGATTCAGCTCTCCACGCTACCCTGTCCTGTGCAAGTCTCTTCATGTGAGAATACGTTCGGCAACATACATCCTTTTGAATCTGTTTACTATCTTCGTCTCTCGGTCTCCCTCTACGATTTTTACCCCACACGCTTCCTTCTAATGCTAAGTTGACAATTCCTTGATGTATCAAAATGTGTCCAACCAGTCTATCCCTTCTCTTGGTCAGGATATGCCAGAAACTTATTTTCTCCCCGATTCGGTTAAGCGCCTCCTCATTAGTTACGTTATCTACCCATCTAATTTTCATCATTTGTCTGTAGCACCACATTTCAACAGCTTCTATGATATTTTTGTCCACATTTCACGCCCATACAATGCTACACTCCAGACAAATGCTTTCAGAAAGGACTTCCTAACATTTAAATTAATATTGGATGTTAACAAGATTCGCTTCTTTACAAACCCTTTTCTCCCCATAGCCATTCTGCATTTTATATCTTCTTTACTTCGGCCATCAGAAGTTATCTTGCTACCCAAATAACAAAATTCATCCACTACTTTTAGTCTCTCATTACCTAATCTAATTCCTTCAGCATCGTCTGATTTTCTAACATTACATTCCATTACCTTTGTTTTACTCTTCTTAATGTTCATCTTATATCTTCCTTTCAAGACACTGTCCATTCCATTCAATTGCTCTTTCACATCCTTTGCAGTCTCATAAAATTACTATGTCATCGGCAAACCGCAAACTTTTTATTTCTTCTCCCTTAACTTTAATTCCTTCTACAAATTTCTCCTTTCATTCCTTCACTGCTTGCTCAATATACAGATTGAACAACATTGGGGAAAGGCTACAACCCTGTCTTACTCCCTTCCCAACATCTGCGCCCCTTTCTTGCCCTTCGATTCTAATAACCGCTGTCTGGTTTTTGTATAGGTTGAATATAACTCTTCGCTCCCTATATTTTACCCCTGCTACCTTCAGAGTTTGGAAGAGTGTATTCCAGTCGACATTGTCAAAAGCTTTCTCCAAATCTACAAACGCCAAAAACGTAGTTTTGCCCTTCCTTAGCCTATCTTCTAAGATAAGTCGTAATGTGAGTATTGCCTCCCGTGTTCATACATTTTTCCTAAATCCAAACTGATCTTCCCCGTGGTCAGATACCGCAAGTTTTTCCATTCGTCTGTAAATAATTCGTGTTAGTACTCCAGAGGTAACAGCTTGGAATCCTGTTACCTAACTATGAATGAAAAAAGGTTTAGATTTCTCCTACGCTGTTAACGTTTTGACGACCTAAAGGACCGAAGCCTTCGAAAAGAAATCGATAAATTAGCCCCTATTAGAGAAATCTATGAGATTGTTGTCCATAACTTTTCGAAATACTTTGTTCCAAGTCAGCGATAGGTAGGCCCACGAGTTTAAGGATGGATAGGCAAGAAGTACCGGGACGGATGTCTTTGTAACTTCTTAACAAATGGATGAAAATTAATAGCATTTACGATACAAACGCCCATAAAAATTATTTTCTTATGTAACACGTTGTCGCCGGGTGAAAAATTCTTGTGTGTGTGTTTCAGAAACAGGGTCCGTTAAAAGCAGTCAGGCTCCGATGCTAGGCCTGTACCGATCGCTAGTATTCATATTTGTTTCCTGCTGTGTTTCGCATTAACAATAATTTAAACCCGCACGTAATTCGTGGGTTTGCATTCATGGAATTGACGCATTATCGTAATTCGCATTTTACTTATGAATCAAGACAGTGTCACTATCATTTCCAGAAACATTATACAATAATTAATTGCCATACACATATGTTGTCTCAATTTATCAAAGATATTGAATTATAGGACAGGCATTAATAAATTAATGTTTGTGCCACGGCCGGGATTCTAACTTGCTCTGGTAGTTTTAGTTGTATTTCACTAGCACTATATTTGACGAGCATATGTTGTCAAAAGCTTTGGGTATGCTAATGTCACACTTTTGCAAATCAATATTCGTAAATGAAATTCACTTACCACACAAATGGTTTCATTTCATAATGATTCTTACGGATTATGACGAGGCTACTGCTTCATTAACAAGGTCAGATTTCACGCTGTCACGTGTGAAAAGAAAAGTGATTTCCTTTTTAACCACGTACTTCCTTCAAAATCGATAGAGAAACGTCGCGGAACTGTAGAAAGAACCGAAATTAAAATTTGCATTTTCTTTTCTTTTAGAAGTGACGCTTCTCATGATCAACGAGGTAGCGTAGACATATATAAGTTAGCGATTTCATAGCATTTTTCCTTGCACAGCTGACGCAAAATAAGATTTCAAACTTCACTTCTAAATAAATCGGTCACTTCAAGAACGTCATGAGTGAACTTTTTTTACGAAAATGTGATGACAATCGAACAATTCGAGCATCACAAGCTCTAACTACCTCTAACCAGCATTAAGAAAGTCGAATGCAGTTGCTCTCTGCGCGCGAAATGACTACAATGACATCTGCCGGACTGACACGGAACTACTCTTCAAGAAAAATAATAATAATTATCATTATTATTTTCAAATGTTTGTAAATCTAAGGGACTTAACTACGGTGGTTATTAGTCCCAAAGCTTAGAAACTACTTACACAAACTTCAAGTAACTTATGCTAAGGACAACACAAACACCCATGCCCGAGGGAGGACTCGAACCCCCGACGGCGAACGGCCGCTCGCACAGCAGCTGGGCGCCTTAATGCGCACGGCTATTCTGCCGCGGCAACTACTCTTCGTGCGTGCACTAGCGTGCTGAAACGGCTTACTGCGAAAATCAAATGTTCGTAAATCTATGTGACTTAACTACCGAGGTTATTAGTCCCTAGGCTTACAAACTACTTACACTATTCAAAAAACTTACGGGTATGTAACCAGGTATGAAGCTCGACATCTAATATATAAAGCATAGTGTCCGTATATTTGTACGTGTTGCATACACATCTACAGTTTTGTTCCAATCTGTATGAAATTTTGTACACGTAAGCTTCAATCCATGAGGATGGTCGCCGTAAGTGTAAGAATCACATACGATATATAGTTCACGAGGTATGATGTCATAAACAATGAGATACGCGGAAAACTGCTGCCATAAGCGACAATGCTGGTTATTTTCTCCTAAAACACAGGGCCCATTTAAACAAAATTTGGTACACATATTCCTTACGTGAGATAACATCTTGAATAGAAGTACGAACGACATACGACACATTGTTCAAGAGATATAACTCCATAAACGATAGGAGTTGCAAGAAACTGCCATAATCCGGCGAGACTTTCGAAATACACTGTATGAGAATGACAGTACTTAGCGACTTGTAACAAACTTTAAACATAATTTCAAACATTTATCAAAATTTTTCTCGCTGGCAACCATAGTAAAATGATGAAAGGAAGAAAGTTTCTCACATACTACTTTCCCGCTGTTTATGGAGTAAAACTACGGCATTCAGTATGACGTTACAATTTATAATTTGAACACTACAAATAGTAACCGCAGGAAATTTTACAGACAGTATATAAATATATAGTTGAATGTAATTTCTGAACTGTATCACAATATGACACGTAGTTCATGAGATATAAGCACATAAACAGTTACGTTGCGCTGTTCGTGGACTAAAACTACGGCATTTGGTATGACGTTACAATTTATAATTTCTACTTTGTAACCGCACTAAATTTTAAAGACATTATACACGCATATAGATGAGTGTACCTTCTAAATTTTATGACAGTACAACATATAGTTCATGAGATACTGGCACCTAAATAGTAACGTTCATGGAAAAGTACCCCATCACGCACCAAGTTTTAATCTATTACTCCTTTAGTTCTAATTGTAATCCCAATAGATTTTACAGACAAACAGCCCTTATACAAATGAATATATACTTCAAAAATGGCAGGGATAAATTTATAAACACCCGGGCAACGCCGGGTTTTCAGCTACTCGAACTATATTTCGTCAGGAGGAAACCCTGCCATTCTCAAGGCAATACTGCAGGCAGGAAGCAATGTGAGACGGCATTGAAAACCTCGGTTCTTATTGATAACAGAAAGACAACACAGAGGGAGCAAGCAAGCACACAGCTCCTCCACACGACCGAAGATAAAAACCAACAGCAATATCTATAATAAACCTCAGTTTTCAGCGGGGGAGGTGGCATTAATTTTATTGTCCGTTTCTGGACAAGTGAGAGAGCAGGATTTCATGCAGAATTTAAGCAAAAACCTCCATCCCCATTCAATAGGTTATCCGCCAGCTTTATTTCAAACGCTTCATTGATAACACAATCCCAGTATCTGGAAGTGCATGACAAAATTTCTCTTCTGTTGTATTCCAACGAGTGACCTGTGTCAAAACAGTGTTCGGCAACAGCAAGCTTGTTAGGTTGTTGCAAATCTGTATGACATTCATGCTAAGTACATCAGTTCTCGACTGCTCTATGTGTTTGACTAATATATGACATTCCATAGACGTATGGTATACGGTAGACACCGGCCTTGCCCAAACGCAAATCATGCTTAACGGATCCTAACAGCGTCCTAACTAGCGGATAACCTTTTGAATAGGGATAGCGGTTTTTGCAACCCTTAACTAATATGAACCGTCCCTCAGACCGATACGAATTTTTGTGTCGAAATATTTCACACGCCCATGCAAAGCGAAATTGACTCTTCCGAGTACCTTCCTATTGGTTCAAATGTTTGTAATTCTATCTGACCAAACTGCGTGGTCATCAGTCCGTAGCTTACAAACTACTTAAACCTAGGTAAACTAACCTAAAGACAAACACACACACCCATGCCCCAGGGAGCACTCGAACGTCCACGACGAGCAACCACGCGCTCCGCAGCGAGACGCTTAGACCGCTCGGCTACTCCACCGCGGCTTCCTATCGGTTGACGAATTACACGTACCAGCATTCTTGCATTGTTACTGCTCTTTGTTTGGTTTTTATTAGCCCTGAGAGGTCTCAAGGACGTACCATAGTGTTAGGGTGTCACGCTTTTACTAAAACGTTATTTCTTCATGGCAGCGAAAGCTGGACATTTCTATGCAATGTGTTTTGCGCGAGACAGATGGGGATGTACAAGAACGTATCCTCAGCTGAAGAACTTGATGAGAGGCGACAATGACTCTGATTTCGAAATATTTAGTGATGTTGATAGTAATTCAGAACGTGAAGTCAATGCAGGTTCAAACAGACTAAAATATGATTTTGCGGCTCATTAGAGGTCATAATTAGTTTTTACTTGATATTGCAGAAATTTGACAAACTTTATCCCTTCACTGAGTTGTGGAATGTATTAATCGCTCTCTACTGAAAAAAATGAATCGTAAACTGAAAGCTGACTTCGCATTCAATTTATAGTAATTTTTTTTTTCGAATCTGTAATATAATCTCTAAAATGTTCCAATGTTTGTTAAGCTTATGGGACTTATCTACGGGGTCATCAGTCCCTAAACTTACAAACTACTTATGAACTACCATATACTAAAGACGGCACAAACATCCATGCCCGAGGGGGGATTCGAACCCCCGACCGTAGTGGCCGTGCAGACCGTGACTGAAGCGCCTCAGTCTCCTCGGCCACCGCGGCCGGCTAATATAATCTCTCTGATGATAATCTGTGGGTGAATAGAAAGGTAAATATTTAACGTCGTTTTTTTTTAATTTTTATTTTATATATAACACACAAAATAAAAGTATACAACATTTCATAGTGATTTATTTGTCGCCATTTTATAAATACTGTGTTGTTAAAAAAAAAAGGTCAAGTTTCAACATAACCTACTTTAAAGAACGGTAATGAGCCACAGGAAGAAAATATCTATTCTTCAAACCAATGGTTTGATACATAGGAAATAAAAAGGCGGCCTGAGAGACCCCTCCATAGTAATTGTTCAAATGTATGTAGAGCTTATGGGACTTAACTACGGGGTCATCAGTCCCTAAACTTACAAACTAGCTATGAACTAGCTAATACTAAGGACGGCACAAATATCCATGCCCGAAGGGGGGGGGGGGTGATTCGAACCCCCGCCCGTAGTGGCCGCGCAAAACGTGACATGCGCCGCAGACCGCTCGGCCACGGCGGCAGGCCATAGTAATTGTGTTCCTGTCAATGTCCACAGTAGTTAAGGGTTTATGTATGGAATTCTGCTCTCTCACTTGTCCAAAAACAGAGGGACAACTAAATTAATGCCGCGTCACGCTTTTAAAGTGTTGTGTATTATCGATATTGATGTTATCTTTCATCTTTGGTCGTGTGACGGTGCTATGTGCTTGCTTGCTTGCTCGCTGTGTGTTGACTTTCTGTTGTCATTGAGAAACGAGGTTTTCAACCTCGTTACACATTGCTTCCTCGCTGCAGTATTGATTGGATTGAGAATGACAGGGTGTGCTCCTGCCGAAATATCAGCTGATGTGAGTTTCATAATTGCCTGCCATATACCCGCCATATGCCGGGGAAATTAAGAGATTACTTAAACTAACCTATACTCCGTTCATCGAAACGAGAAACGTACTGTAAACACACAGAGGCGCGTAGCCAGGGGTGAACAAAACAGAGTCGCTCGCTGAATTTCGCTGCATCCGCTTCAGGTGTAAGGTTATTGTGAATTATGTTATATAGCAGTGCTATTAGAAGCCAAACATTTAAAATTAATTTCTTTTAATACTTTATAAAAAGTGATTATCTCCGAAAATTTCCCTAGTCTTCATCTTTGGTTACGACAACAAGCACTTTGTCAAGTGTTGGAAATTTCTTACGAAAACGTTTTACCGTATCACATTTTAGTAAAAGTCATCAAGACATTCTGAATTTTTTTTTCTTGCAGCTTCCAAGAGTACGTGGCTTTTTATTGACTGTTTTAATAACGAGGTCATTGACTGTTCTGGACACAACAGCTGCGTTTTATGCACACTAGGGACCGTGTGTTTCTCTAAAGAACTATATTAATTCTTCTTTGAACGCTTCTTGTGTGGACTCAAATTGAAGGGTGGCATAATGAGGTTACTCCTTCGTGATACCAATGAAAGAGAAAAAGAGACACAATACTAATACTTACGTTAGTATTCAGCAACTGGTCCTTTAATATGAAGTTGAAAATTAACACCTATTATCACTGCTATATAACAACACACACACAACGACCTTACACCTGAAACGGATGCAGCGAAATTGAGCTAGCGTCCCTGTTTTGTCTACCCCTAGTCACGCGCCTCAATGTGTTTACAGTACGTCTCTCGTTTCCGTGAACGGAGTATAAGGACAAAACACACACACACACACACACACACACACACACACACACCCACACACAATCCCGAAGGAGGACTTGAACTTACGACAGGGAGCACCGGTGCGCTCCGGAGCAAGGCGCCTTACAGCGCACGGCCACTCCATCGCGCCGCTTAGCTGCGAATCGATCGCCACCGTCACGGCGTTGAATTAGCTAGCGGCCTCGGCTAGAAGCCTCCATATCGATCGCGGTATAACGACAGCAGGAACAATTAATTGTAGCCGGAGGCAGTCTTCCTTCCTAATTTGAGTGAGGAGTGATCGGTGTTTACAGACAGGCGGCTACCTGTTGCAACGTTGCGCAAACGCGCCAGTTCGGCGGAAGCTGAGCCGCTACGTCATCGGCGCGGCGTGGCCTGGTTCGGCGGCTGATGTGCCGGGACCTGTCTGCTACGTCATCGCGCCGTCGCCCCCGTGCGTACGGTTGCGCAACCTTGCGCTGTCGCCTCCTCCTCAGTACCATCCCTTCAAGTCGGCACCTTCCCATTGATGACACCTAACAATACCACCAGCCACTAGTGTATGCATCATGTTGACTGTTCGTATTTGTTAACTTTATTATTCTTATTTAACCCCACAATGTGTTTCGTAGTTGCGCAATACTCTAGTCCAGGGGTCGGCAAGTAATTTTAGGTGGGGTCCGGATATACTTTTGAAAGTTTTTGTTGAGGTCCAGAACAAAAACCTCAAATTTCTTATTGATTTTTAATTGCAATTTTCACTCACAAAAAAATTAAAGCAACAGATAGGAAATTTTGTATTCAAAAATGCAGAAAGCAAACTCACATTCATTGGTAATTTTTATTTTCACTAAAATCAATTATAATAGTTGTATTAAAAATCTAGAAAAAAACCTTAGATGATACACTATTTTTTGTTTTTATTTTCACTCTCAAAACTATGAAACACAATACAAAGGTATATTTATATTGAAAAATACAGAATAAAAACCTACATTCATTACTTTATTTTAATTTTCACTGCTGATGAGTTGTTTCGTAGTGTTGCTTTAAATTGGCACTTTCAACGGCAGCGACAATTCCGTATGAGTCAAACTGGAATAGCTCCTGGCCTATTAGGCAGCGTAAAACAATATTGTTCAGTCTACCCAGTCAAAATCTTCCTATTTTCACTATCAACTTCACGCTTTACAGGATCCATATCGATGCAAAAGAAACATTGTAAGTCTCGGTACTAATGAAAAACTCTGTACGAGTCGCAACGACTACTGAAAATGTGGCGGGTAAAGTGGAGCATTTATTTACAGTCGTTCTGTATAAAAGTACTGGCGCCCGGCACACAGCACGTGCGGACTCACCGCAAAGGAGCTAGTTCAGTGTCAAAGTGTATGCCGCCGCACACCAAAGGAGACGTACCGCAAAGGAACCGCTATGCAAAGGAGCATTTCGTTGTCAACGACAACACAGAGGGAGGACTCGAACCTGCAGCGGGAGCGGCTGCGCAGTTTGAGACATGGCGCCTCAGACCGCGCGACAATTCTCACATGGATTATTATTATTTACCACTTTGGCTATCCGGTTTCGCTTCCCGTCGAACTCAAATTCCCAAATTCTGCTCACCACTAATTTTGTGACCTCATTCATTCCCCCCTTTGCTTAAGCGGCCTCTACACGAACAACAATGGTGACAATATTTCCCCGCTGGGCAATAATATTGACGGTCTAGGGGTGAGATTGAGAATAAGCGCAATGATATTGAGTTCAAAAACTTCTGAAATATATTGCGCTGCCTGTAAATATTGTGCCAAAAATGTTCAAATGTTTGTAAATCTATCGGGCCAAACTGCGTGGTCATCAGTCCGTAGCTTGCAAACTACTTAAACCTAGGTAAACTAACCTAAGGACAAACACACACACCCATACCTCCACGGCGAATTTTTGCACTTACTAAAAAATGTTCAAATGTTTGTAAATCTATCGGACCAAACTGCGTGGTCATCAGTCCGTAGCTTACAAACTACCTAAACCTAGGTAAACTAACCTAAGGACAACACACACACACCCATGCCCCAGGGAGGACTCGAATCTCCACGGCGAGCAACCGTAGCGAGACGTAGCGAGACGTTTTAGACCCTCTCGGCTACTCCACCGCGGCAATATTGTGCCGTCTGGGGAAAGTATTGACAATATCTTTTGACAGATTATGATATTCTTTCGTTTCATTCTCTCAACAAATTTTCGTGATTGGATCTTAGCCTCTCCTTATACCAGTTTTTCATCTATTTTTTTTTTTTTTCCGACTTGCAACAAAGTAAAGCAGCAGCGTCTTTATCGTCCAACATGTCACATCACAATATTATTGCTCAATATTAGTGAGGAGCCGCGGTGGAGTAGCCGAGCGGTCTAAAGCGTCTCGCTGCGGAGCGCGCGGTTGCTCGCCGTGGAGGTTCGAGTCCTCCCTGGGGCATGTGTGTGTGTGTTGTCCTTAGGTTAGTTTACCTAGGTTTAAGCTACGGACTGATAACCACGCAGTTTGGTCCGATAGATTTACAAACATTTGAACATTTTTTATTAGTGATGAGTCTCGGAGAGAACGACAATAATATTGCACAATATTATTGACCGTGTAGGGGCCACTTTAGAGCCTCGCTGTATATTCCCTATCCCTATCCATATCCATGTAATTATTATCTGGTAATTACATATCACCATGGTATTTTCAGTTGGTATTTCATAGTAGTCGGATGGCAAGCAACCAGTCTGCTTCGTTGCTTCTGTTATCGTCTGTATTATTATCATTGTTGCTAGAAGGTGAAATAAACGGATTGTACTGTCCTTGACGTTGGCAAATTGTGCCTTTAGCCTACTTTAAAAATTGATAAATTGCGATTTGTGTCTGTCTCATGTAGTCACTCACTCGTTTCGGCGAGTATATTAAATAAGACTATTTTGTTTCAAATTGTTTGCAGTTAAAACTCATATAAACATAATATTTATTGTAACAAGGAAACTAATCACCAAAACACATAAAGTATTAAGAACTACTTGCACACTACCTTGTATCATACAGCGAAAACCTCCGTACCAGTGACGTATCCAAGGGAGAGAGGTCAGCCCCGACAAGACCACGATCCTGGATACGATCCGTACAAACTGCTATCTTTCTCATTCATTCAAGCGTAATTGCCATTCATGTTCAGCTCCCATGATCAGTCATTACGGATAGGAACACTGTAATATTGTGATATGTGTTTTATACTATATCAATTAAAGTGTCTATAAAAAGAACAATTTATCAAAGCACGTGTATTACGATCTTTGTCTAACAAGTGATAGTCCATATAGTAGATCGCTGGTTATATGGAACTTCTCTGACAGGGGAATGAAATATCATCACCCGATACAGACTTTGAATTACGCTCTTTTGTGGGAATTAATCAGTTATTAATCAGTGACATTGACATTTCATCAGAGAGGTTTGACACGAATAGAGAGCTACCGCAATTCAGGTGCGATATACGGACGACCAAAGATTCAATTGTCTGTCTGTGACACAGACATATATTGCTAGACTGAAAATGCGGTATACAGTATCTTTCAGAGTCTAGTATCATTAGTGTCACTGAAGTCTCGCCGCCATATTTCTATACTATAAACGTATAAGCAATAGTAAAAATACGGATGAACTGACATAGCTACGCTGAGTTTAGACGTTTGAAATATGGGAAATTCGTGTGTTGTATATGGCTGTAGTTTTTTTCAGCTGGAGTAAACTTTGACACATACAGTAATGAATTACATTGATTTGCTGTTCAAACCAAATGTTCAAATGTTTGTATAGCTTATGGGACTTAACTATGGGGTCATCAGTCCCTAAACTTACAAACTACTTATGAACTAGCTAACACTAAGGACGGCACAAATATCCATGCCCGAGGGGGGATTCGAACCCCCGACCGTAGTGGCCTTGTAGACCGTGACTGGCGCGCCTCAGTCCCATCGGCCTCCGCGGCCGGCTATTAATCTGTACCAGTTTCATTCAACTTCGGATTTTCTTTCAATTGTATGGTCATCATAAAAGTGTTGTTTATCGTGGGTGACACGTATTCCTATTCTTTTGAGAGTTCTTGCGAAATCTTCTGCTTTTCCAGAGTCGCGTTTCCTCCCTTTATTAATCTGTTACCAATTTCGATTGTCTTTGGCCTGTCTTTTAATAGTCTGATCGCTATAAATGTGGTATTTCTCGTGGGCAACTCAGATCTTTATTTTTCTGAGTGTTTTTCAGATAACTACAGTCTGCCTTAACTTTACGTACAATAACGGTAAATTTTTACTTACCATCCCGGTTTTCTCTAATGATTATGTTGGCAACATCAACAAAACGGTAGAAAGCCCTCGCCAAGATGTTAATATTCTTAGAAACCCACAGAGAGTGTCTTGATTAGTATTTCGTACAGACGATGAAGTAAATAAGTGATGCTGTTCCTGCTCTATGTACCCACGTTCACTCAGTAAAAGTAATTGCCCTCGTAAACGAAGACTGAATAACAACACATTTGCTTTGTCACGTGATTGGCTAATGCCAATGTCATGTGATTGACAACATAATCACACGAGGCCGCCAGGACGCTAAGTAAAATTTAACCGTACGTAACACGTTGTTCTCAGAACACGATTGAACAATGTACGCCAATTATTGCACAAGAATTAGATCAAATGCAAATCATGTTCATACCACCTAGTAAATCTTAGAACGTTATATCTATCAGAACATAAATAGTACCGTACGAAAACTTTTTGACGTGAGGTGAAGCAACATGGCGGCGTCAAGCATCAGAGGAAAGTTTGCCAGTCTAGTAATATATGTCTGTGGTCTATGCCATAGGTGTAGAGATCACTGGTTTACGCCAAGGAGATTAGAATCTCTGAAGATGCCCTGACACTGAAAAAGTGAAGCCAGCGAACTGAGCACTCCGGCATTGTTTGTGCCCAAAACTTTTGTCGTAGCGCGTTGTTATATTAGTTTTAGTCGTTGAAATGTACATCATATCTCTGTGACTGTCAATTTAGTGATATTAAGTAAAGGGGGCAATATTCACACAAGGTTTAAGCGAAAAATGTATGTTTTGGGCACAAAAGCATGGCCCTTCTGTCTTCAACCAATCCTGTTCACAGCGTAGATAACGCCACCTCCCTGTAATCTATCGTCATTGGGCTATGCTTCAATCTTTGAACTTTATAAAGTTTTTGGTAGTACTGTAAGTGTAAACATTCCTTACTGCCTAGCCGGGATTAAATTAAGTCATAACAGTTTAGTGGACCGAGTTATACATTGCAGGACTCCGAACTAATTGCGGAACTAAATAAACATACTGATACATTCATTCTCTGTGCACGAAAAAAAAAAAAAAAAAAAATGTTCAAATGTTTGTTACGCTTATGGTACTCAGCTATGGGGTTATCAGTCCCTAAACTTACAAACTACTTATCAACTACCTTATACTAAAGACGGCACAAATATCCATGCCCGAGAGGGGATTTGAACCCCCGACCGTAGGGGCCGTGCAGACCGTGAGTGGAGCGCCTCAGTCTCCTCGGCCACCGCGGCCGGCTGTGCCCGAAAGTAGTGTAGTAAACACGAAACTGATATTCATTTTTTTAAATATATTTTTACTGTTACCTCCCACTTATTCTCACTTGGGACCCCTCTTTGCCCCGATATCAGCTTCTCTGATAATTATGTGAACAGAACCGCGACTCTTTAGGGGCCGAATCTCAAACAGCCCGCTTCACTCCTCGGAACGGAGAATGGTAAAAATAAAGTTTCTTTTTATTCCTACTAAACTGAATAGCACTTGTTCCGAATCAGTGTTTCTCGGAACGGGTCTCTTTAATTCAATAATTACTTACCAGAGCGAGACATCTTTCCGAAACAGAAATACGAAGTAAAGAGAAGACGACATGACGACAAGCCCTGCTTCACTCAGTTGTGATGCTGATTGGAGATGTTTTTTGTACACAATTTATTTGCTACAATCTTCTCAACACCGATCTAGGTTGCTCAGTGGTTAGCATCCCGGAGGACGGTGGTTACTGCCAGCCTCCAGCCATCCAGATTTTTCAATGATTTCCCTTAATCACTCCACGTAAATGCTGGGATGGTTTCCTTCATAGGGCACGATCAATTTTCCTCCTCATCCTTGAGTAAACAAGGATCACGCTGTGGATGGGACGTTAGATCCATATATTCCTTCCTTCTTCACGTTCTCACCACGGTTATGGCATAGTTGAAATGAAGCTATAATTTTAATTTAGCCTCACATGGTATTAAAGTACCCGAAGATGTACTCCGTCTGCTGCCCCTTATGCGAATTCCAGGTAATAGCTTTCTATGGCAGCTCTTCTCTTTATTTTGCCTTTATCCCACATCGACACAAAGTCCGCACTGCTATTGTGGATTTGGCATAATAATTTAAGGGATAAAGACCGATTTATTGAACAAAATACAGAAGCACTAGATTTATGAAAAACTAGTGTGGAAAGCAGCTTTATTGTCATATTTCTCGCCCCATCCATGTCAGTAGCGATTAGTTGAGTTTGATATATTGCAGATATGCAACATAACCTTAAAATTATTGTTGCGATATCAAAATACAAACTTACGGGTAACGACTAGTTAAGTGAGAATCGGTGTGATGAAAATGGCTGGAATAAGAAATTGTCAATATTTTGGACGATCTAGAAGTCATTGCCCCTATAAGGCATCCTAGACGTATTTATGTTTATGTTTTGCTGTTCTACATGTTCCATAGACAGCATTGAATTCATTTGCCACGATGTCGCTTCCTTTTCCTTCCGTCGGTATATATATATATATATATATATATATATATATATATATATATATATATATATATATATATATATTTTAATTCCAATGTGTCCTTATATTTCTCTATTAAGGACACAAGACTCTCGCAGTAACTTCTTGTAAAATTCGGATCTTCTTTCACGTTTGTTTGCCGTAGCACCAAATAACAATTGTCTGCTAACCTCTTTCCTGATAGTCATATACGGCGAGCAGCTGTTTATTCAGACGGCACTTTCATTTGTTTCTGTTGCCAACATAGTCGAAATATATCGCACCTTCTCGTTTTCTCCAGGTTAGAAAACGAGAGGTGTATCTGGCAATGACAAACGCAATGCACTTACGAGCACATTTAAATGGGCGTGCATGTAGAATATTGCGACAGTTTCCTAAATGTTTTCGAATCGCGTAAACGAGGCGGTAGCAAGCCCTCACCTAGTGGGATGTGGGTAACCGCCTAAAAACCACATCCAGGTTGGCCGCGCACTCTTGACTCAAACGTCATTAATCGGCCGCACCGGGCGGATTCAAAGCGGTTCCTTAGCCACGTGGCGAACCTGGCGGGTAGATTTTAATCTCAACCATTCCTTTACATAACAATACAACATACTGCTACCATTGTTGGCGATTCCTTTCCCGTAAGTGTTAGCAGAGTTTACTCTGCAAGTAACAATTTTAGTACATTCATGTGAAACTATCTGTTGTCTTGCTCTGCCGAAACTGCCCTTTGGACGGCAACAAACATCTAGACATCATAATTTTCATGAAACTGCAACATCTGTGATTTGAAAAAGACTGGAGGAAAATTTACACTCATCTGATATTTTTATATAGTTTACGTCGTGTTGCCAGACCTGTCGACTGATAAGAATTTTCACAGTTGATTTCGTATGATTCTGTATTGCAGCGTGAATTTATGTTACATTGTATGCTATAAATATTGTTGTTCCTGTCGTGGGCTTCAGTCCAAAGAGTGCTCTGATGCAGTATTCAACGCCACCCTATCCTGTGCAAGCCTCTTCATCTTTTAATAAGAGCAGCATCCTTTTGAGCCGCGGCGGAGCGGCCGAACGCATTGAGGCGCTATGCTACGATGCATGAAGTCGGTCCCCGTCGCGGGTTCGAATCCCCCCCTCGAGCATGGATGTTTGTGCCGTCTTTAGCATAAGGTAGATCATAAGTAGTTTGTAAGTTTTGGTAGTGATGACCCCGCAGTTACGTCCCTTAATCTCTACAAACATTCCAACCGTTTTGAACATCCTTTTGAACCTGCTTACTCTATTCGTCTCTCGGCATCTCTCTGAAAATTATTAACGCCATACGATTGCATCCAGTGCTGAATTCACGATTTCTTGATGACGCAGGATATCTTCCACACATCGATCCCTTCTTTTAGTCCGATACACCAGAAATTTCTCCTCAATTCTGTTCGCTACCATCTCATTAGTTACGTGATCTAATCTTCAGCATTATCATGTTAGCAACAAATTTCAAAAGTATAACTATTTTCATGTATGAACTCCTTACGTCCACGTTTCACTCCCGTATAATGCTACACTCCAGAAACCAGACAAAGGATTTAAGGAAGAACTTCCTAAAATTTAAATTTAAATTGGATGTTGACAAATTTCTGTTCTTCATAAATGCCTTTCTTCCCATAACCATTTTGTTTATTATATCTTCTTTACTTTTGTCATTAGAAATTATTTTGCTACCCAAATAATAGTATTCATGTCCTACTTTTATTCCTTCAGTATCGCCTGACTTTCTTACAGTAAATTCCATAACCCGTCTTTTGCTCTCGTTAATGTTTATCTTAGACCCTCCTTTCAAGACACCGTCAATTCTGTTGCGTTGCTCTCTCAGGTCATTTCCTGTCACTGACAGAATTACAATGTCATTGGCAAACAACAAAGTTTTTGAATCTTCTCTCTCAACTTAAATTCCTTCTTAAAATTTCTCTTTTCATTTCTTCAGCCGCACGGAAATAGCCATGCGTTCTAAGGCGCCTTGCAGCAGAGTGCGCGACTGCTCCCCATCGGAAGTTCGAGTCCTTCGTCGGGCATGGCTGTGTGTGCTGTTCTTAGCAGAAGCTAGTTTGTAAGCCTAGGGATCGACGACCACTGCAGTTTGGTTCTATAGCTTTACAAACATTTGAACATTTTTTTAAATTCCTTCACATCTTGCCGAATATAGAGATTGAATAACATTGGAGCAAGGCTACAACCATGTTTTAGTCTCTTTCCCACAACTGCGTTCCTTTCATGCCCTTGTTACCACAGTCAAGTGAGGAAGAGGCTCCTTCAGAAGTAGGTGCAGTTAGGAAGCAACAGACTTTCACAAGGAAACCAACGGTTTCAAAAAAAGTAGATAGTAGGAGGAAAGTTCTGTTGTTAGGAAGTAGTCATGGAAGAGGTGTGGGCCAGATTTTACAGGAAAAACTAGGTGACAGGTACCAGGTCACAAACATTTTCAAGCCCAGTGCAGGTCTAAGCCAGGTGGTAGAGGATATAGGTTCCTTGTGTAAGGGTTTCACAAAACAGGATCATGTTGTTATAGTGGGTGGGGTGGGAAACAGCATTGATAGGGATCAGGGCTACAATATTGAGTGTGACCTGGTTAAAATAGCTTCTGCAACGACCCAGACAAATGTTGGACTGTTGCCTGCTTTCATGCGGTACGATCAACCCCAATTGAACCGCTCCGTCAGGAGAGTCAATATGGAGATTGATCAACTGCTTAGGGCGGACACTCTGTCGGACATCGGTTTGGTTCCTGTGGATGCTATTGATAGGTGGGATTTCACTAGACATGGCCTACATCTCAATAGGAAAGGGAAGGGGAAATAAGCTGGGTTGATAGCAAAGTCCTTAAGGGGGGACACTGCAATTCATGAAGGTACTTCTTTTTTAGGCTAAGATCAGTGTCCAGTGAGAAGCTCAGGCAGGCAGGTGCTAAAAATGTTGAAAAATCAAATATTTCTCAGAGAAGTAAAGTAAAAAATAATGTTAGCATTTTTCACCAGAATATTGGGGGACTAAAGAATAAAATAGATGAGCTTTTAGTTTGTTTAGATGCTATAGAAACTGATAATGTAATAGATATACTAGGCCTGTCTGAGCATCACATTGTCACCGGTATGGAAAATGTGAATGTCAGTGGATATAAATTAGTCTCAAATGTAAGTAGAGATAATAAGATAAGAGGAGGAGTTGCCATATATGCCAAAAGCTATCACAGTGTAAAAAATTTAGAAACAAAAAAGTTTTGTGTAGAGCAGCATATTGAAGCATGTGCCTTCCAGCTTAAACTTAATGATGATTATCTTATAATTGTAACAGTATATAGGTCCCCTTCAGGGAACTTTCAGTTATTTCTGGAAAACTTGGATGCCTTGTTGTGCTATCTGTCAGATAGGGGGAAGCAAATTATTGTTTGTGGTGATTTCAATGTAGATTCACTGAAAGAGTGTAATAGGAAGAAAGACCTGGAAGTCTTACTTGGCTCATTCAATCTGACATCCGTTATTGATTTTCCTACTCGGGTAGTAAAGGATAGCAGTACATTGATAGATAACTTTTTTATAGACCAAGATAAGTTTAACAACATAAATGCTTGTCCCATTGAGAATGGTCTTTCGGATCATGGTGCACAGCTAGTAACAGTATATAAAATAGCTCCGTTCAGTAATTCGAAACTGTCCACCAGAATAGTGCGCTCGATTAAAAATTTCAAAGAAAGTCTACAGCAGTTAGACTGGGATGAGGTTTACAAGGAACCTGATGTTAATTTAAAATATAATTTATTTCACGATACATTTGTAAGGGAATTTGATAACTGTTTCCCCAAGAAATTAGTAAAATTTAATTCTAAGAAACCATGCAAAAAACCATGGCTTACTAAAGGTATAAAAATATCGTGTAACCGAAAAAGGGAACTATATCTGTCCGCAAGAAAGAGTAATAACCCAGAAACAATAAAATATTATAAAAGCTACTGTGCTACATTAAGAAAAGTTATTAAAAAATCAAGAAGCATGTGCATCATTTCTGAGATTAGCTCCTCTGATAATAAAATTAAAACAATTTGGAATATTATTAAAAGGGAGACAGGGCAACCAAGAGCAGAGGAAGAGTGTATTGCCATCAAAACAAATGAAAACTTAATCAACAAAAAGTCAGAAGTTGAAAACATTTTTAATGATTACTTTTTAAATGTTGTGGAGAAAATAGGATCTAAATGTTCATTAGAAGGAGCAAGGCAATTAATGGAAGAGGCCATACCCACACAATTTGATACAATTGAAATTCCACCCACCACACCTTCAGAAATTAGGAAAATAATAAACTCTCTCAAGAGTAAACGGTCATATGGAATTGATGGCATTTCCAGCAGGGTATTAAAAACTTGTTCCCAGGAGATAAGTAGGATTCTCAGTCATATTTGTAATAGCTCATTAAAGCAGGGTATTTTCCCAGATAGACTGAAATATGCTATCGTTAAACCTTTGCATAAAAAAGGGGATACATACGATGTCAACAACTACCGGCCCATCTCACTTCTGACAGCTTTATCAAAGATTTTTGAAAAAGTTATGTATTCTCGAGTTCACATATTAGTATAAATAAAGTTCTAACAAAATGTCAGTTTGGTTTTCAAAAAAGCTTTTCAACTGAAAATGCTATATACACCTTCACTGATGAAATATTAAATGCTTTGAATAACCGGACATCACCAGTAGGGATTTTTTGTGATCTTTCAAAGGCTTTTGATTGTGTAAATCATGGGATTCTTCTAGATAAGCTTAAGTATTGTGGTATGAGTGGGACAGTGCACAAATGGTTTAAATCATACTTAACTGGAAGAGTGCAGAAAGTTGAAATAAGCAGTTCACATGATGTAGATGAGACAATTAATTCTTCTAACTGGGGAGTTATTAAAAATGGGGTCCCACAAGGTTCGGTCTTGGGTCCTTTGCTGTTCTTAATATATATTAATGACTTGCCATTCTACATACATGAAGATGCTAAGCTAGTACTTTTTGCTGATGATACAAGTATAGCTATCACACCTGACAAACAGGAATTAACTGATGAAATTGTAAATGATATCTTCCAGAAAGTCATTAAGTGGTTCTCTACAAATGGACTCACATTAAACTTTGATAAAACCCAGTATATACAGTTTCATACAGTAAATGGCATGACACCATTAATAAATTTAGACTTTGAACATAAATCTGTAGCTAAGGTAGAATATTCAAAATTTTTAGGTGTTTGCATTGACGAGGGACTGAATTGGAAGAAACATATTGAAGATCTTCTGAAACGTCTGAGTTCAGCTACTTATGCTATCAGAGTCATTGCAAAATTTGGTGATATAAATCTCACTAAATTAGCTTACTACGCCTATTTTCATTCACTGCTTTCATATGGGATCATATTCTGGGGCAATTCAACATTGAGTAAAAAAGTATTCATTGCACAGAAGCGTGTAATCAGAATAATTGCTGGAGCCCACCCAAGAGCATCCTGCAGACATTTATTTAGGGATCTAGGGATACTCACTGTAGCTTCACAATATATATATATTCACTCATGAAATTTGTTATTAACAATCCAACTCAATTCAAAAGTAATAGCAGTGTGCATAGCTACGACACTAGGAGAAAGGATGATATTCACTATTCAAGGTTAAATCTAACTATGGCTCAAAAAGTGGTGAATTATGCTGCCACAAAAGTCTTTGGTCACTTACCAAGTAGCATCAAAAGTCTGACAGATAGCCAACTAGTATTTAAAAAGAAATTAAAGGAATTTCTGAATGGCAACTCCTTCTACAATGTAGATGAATTTTTAGATAAAACATAAAAAATATATAAAAAATAAAAAAATAAAATAAAAAATAAAAAAATTACAAAAAAATTCTTAAAATATAGATTGTCAAGTATAGACAAAATTTACTAAACTGATACGTTCCACATCATTACGAAATGTCGTATACATGATCTAAGGAACAAGTATTAATCTAATCTAATCTAATCTAATCTAATCTTCGAACCTTATAACTGCTGTGTGAGTTGTGTACAAGTTGAATATAACTTTTTGTTCCCTGTATATTCCTCCTGCTACCTTCAGAATACGAAGGACTGTGTTCCAGTCGACAGTGTGAAAATATTACTGCAAATTTACAAAAGCTAAAGACATAGGTTTGCCCTTCCTTAAGGTATCTTCTAAGAGAAGTCGTAATGTGAATTCCTACATTTCTTTTAAATCACAACACCGAGGTTGTATTCTACCAGTTTTTCATTCAGGTGTAAATAATTCGTGTCGATATTTTGTGACTATCACTCATTAGATTGACAGTTGTGTAATTGTAACACTTGTGTCATCTTGCTTTCTGTTAAATTGGAATAATTATATTGTTGCTGAAGTCTGAGTGTATTGCCCCTGTCTCACACATTTTACACACCAAGGTGGAACAGTTTACTCATGATTAAAAAATTCTCAGTCTCTGTTGCAACAGAGACTGCGAATTTTTTAATTATTCAACATTGTTGCCACCACCACCATCATGGAATGGATTGAAATGTATAGTTTACTCATGACTTTCTCCCCCAACGATGCTAGCCGTTGTTTGGTATAATCCAACGACCAATATAAACAACATAGACTCGCTAAGTTGCTGCCATACTTGAAGCAAATTGAAAGCTCGGCCACCATGTTTTACAACGTCACGTAGGCGTAACCAGTCGTCTTCTATAGCACTTAATCATGTCACTTTCACTTTGTGAAATGACTTAACAAAGCAGTCTCTACCTTCTTGTTGTTATTTTTATAGCGAAGCTAATATGGATAAATGATAGACAACAAGTGTATGATAGACAAATCGGACAAATGTCACAAACACTGGATCGGCTAAACATTGTCTCATTCATACAAAAAACATGCATTTTCACTGTCATTTAAACAATATTAATTTCGTGTACATTTGCCTAATCTACTTACCGCTTTCCTCCGCAGATTTGGCTTTACACAAATGATGTATTCTGCAACTGAAGTAATGTTTTAATAACAATTTTATAAGGCTGGAGTAATGAGATTCCTCCCAAAATTCCGAGGATACCATTAACTGCTCATAATTGGTAAATAAAGTAGGTCTGTTTCCCAACATTCTAAATTCGCAAAGGAAAATTTTTCTTCCCTAATGACGTTTCATGATTCCTCAGAGCTCTTTCTGTCACTTCGATAAGTTTTACAAGATCTTTAGAGGGACTGTTGCTGCTTACCTGATTTCTCCTCAAAATGCGATGAACGATGTAACTGTATGCAGTAGGTTTCCCCTTATCTCGCCTCATATTGGCTAACCATAGTTTTCTAAGTTTTTCATTCTTCTAGGAAAACTGAAAAATATAATTTACAGCTTACTTTAGTTACAGTTAAAGACATACAAACCCACAGGAATATTGTATGCAGAAATGTGGTAAGTACAAAAGACGAGTACACGAAATATTAGAAAATAAAACATACAAATACTTACTGAAAATACGATACTCCAACAGTCTTATTATTGCGATCAGTACAGTTCTATGCTGCGCATACACTCGGCATGATTTCAGCTTAATCAGTAACCTTTCAAGCTTACTACGATACATAAAATGTGAAACCAAAACACGTAAATAGCGTCCGTCGAACTTTCGTATTCGGCGCACTAGACTTTGGAAAAAAAATAAATAAATAAATAAATAAATAAATAAATAAATAAAAAAAATAAAAAAAATGGCTGCCGCAGTTCCTGGTTGCTGCCACGAGGAGCGCTGTTAACCCAGAGATAGCCCCTCTACGTAGTTTTTATAGCTCGTTGGTATAATCTGTTTGCAATGCATTTCCAGGTATATTTCGCTATGATTTCGACAACTGATCGTATTGTTCTGCTGTCTTTTGTCGATTACTATATTCGTCTGGCAGACCCCTAAATAATTCCAATAATTCACAAATGAATGTCGTTCCGCTGGTTTGGATCCTTTTTCAAGTTTTCAACTCAACAAATACGGCAAATTTAACAGATTAGCAGACGGAAGTGAGCTATCACAGATGAATACTAGTAGCCAGAGACTGTACAATCGAGCAGTTTGCTCAGGAAAATGTTATTGCACAATATATTGTGTAGCCTTCAGTTTTACCTACAGACTGACTATAATACTGGGAAATATATTGCAAAATGGGTAAAAGTCTAGTTTATGAGTCCACGACTAGTGCTCGGCGTGTAGATGTTGGTAACGGCGCGATGAATGAGGCAAGTGAAGGCAGCCAATCAGAAGCCGCGTTCGCGTGGCCAATAAGAATTAGCTTTAGTCTTTATGGTTTGTAAACAAATAATAGTAATAGACAAAGGGATGCTATTTTACAGGTTTTCTCGTCACGAATGTTCGCCTCCAGCAATTTGTCTCAATATAAACGGCCTTCGGAATTCGCGCCAAATTTGCGGAAATTAATTAATGCTGTTCCTGTTCTGTTGTTGACAGTTCTCGACGTACCCTTGTCCGGTCAATAAATCAGCTATCCTCGTGAAACACTGCCCTCGGAATTCGCGACAAATTTGTGGAAATTAATTAATGCTGTTCCTGCTCTATGGTTGACAGGTTCTCGATGTACCCTTGTCCGGTCAATAAATCAGCTATCCTTGTTAAACACTGCCCTCGAAAATTACATCGATATTTAATAAACCTTATAATCTTTAATCACGAGATCACTGAAATTCATAACGAAATCTTCCGTTTCGGGCTTACGGCAATTTCAATACTGAGGCCAAATTCAATAGACATGAAACAAACAATCCTATTGGCCGCGCGAACGCGACTCCTGATTGGCTGCCTTCGCGCCGTTGCCAACATCTACACGCCAAAGATCCTTCGGGAGACTCATTAACTAGATCAATTAAAAAACAATTAACTACCTAGATATATCCATTACAAATGTCCAGAACAAACACAAATTCGAAATTTATAGAAAACCAACCACTACCGATACTATCATAAATGCACATTCCTGTCATCCAAAATCCCACAAAATGGCTTTCTTTCACACCATGCTTAACAGAATAATAAACCTACCACTAAAATTTGAAGCCATTCAGAAAGAAATAGGCATCTTAGAATACATAGCCCAACAAAACAATTTCGACCCTAAAATTATATCAAAATTATACCAGCAAAAAACACAGGCAAAAATATCAAAGCTGCACGAAAGATACTCCAACAAAGAAAAAACCGCCATTCGTACCTACAACATACATAGGAAACATATCGGACAAAATTAATAATATATTCAAACACATAATCGTCAAATTTGCCTATCAAAACAAGCACTGTTTGATTGTATAATGTAGTAATTTTGAAGCACTGTTTGAACCATAGAATTTTTAAAGGAGCCAGACACACACTAAAATACAATAATCCGGGTATTTACAAAATTACGTGTAACACTTGTCAGAAATGTTCAAGCTAGATACAAAGAACACACAAGAGACAGTGAAAATAATCCCTCTAAATTCTATCAACATTTAATCACGGAAAAACACGATGCAAAACCTTTAGAGGAAGCCTTAAAAATTTTACACATTATACAAAAAGGGCCAAAAAAATGAATATTCTCGAGGAAATCGAACTATATTCCCATGTACACAACAACCAGAACGATGTACTAAATGAACAAACCGAACTCAAACATAAAAAATACTTCGAGAATTTTATTCACATTATAAACAAACAAGTGAATGGATAAACACCAAAGATTCCAAATCCATAGTAAAACTCCAATACAAAAATCAATAAACCAAAGATATAATGTATAAATTACTGGTAACCATGTAAACTTATAATATCGTTGGATGCTGCCACCACACACTGCCACTATGGAAAACTGATAAACAATCTAATCATATAACCAGTGCTGCTGCACTTATACAGATAAGCATTACATCAGCTTCTATAATCAATTGGGCAGCAAATAAACAACAACAATATTATAAGTAATGTAAGTAAAACTTTGTAAAAAAAATTATGTAATTATGTTATAAGAATATATGTAACAACTCTTATATTACTTGTATTACAGAACACCTGACGATGGCCTAAGGCCGAAATAAGCTTATAGTGAGTTAATAAAGTATACAGCAGTGTAAAAACAATTTATAATTATTGTGGTATTGATCATAAACTAGAATTTAACCGCACAATGTTATTCACAGTCTAGGAGCTGCTTTAAGGGTAATATTAAGAAATACTGTAGAAATTTTTATGGAGAGGGTGACTCACGAGGAAGGTTTGAGTAAGTATTTTTATTTTTGTAATAATGATGAGAGTTAAATATACGTATTTCTATCTGTTACACATTTAATTGGCTTTTAAACTGACATCTTGTGGCGGTTATCTAGCAGGAAAAATAGTTAACAGCTGCTGCAACTACTGAGAGTAGCGAAGCTTGACCAGAACCTATAAATTATATAAAGTTCCCTGGCGTATTTTTTTCTATATGTCAAGGCTGAACTCCGAAAGTAATGTAACGATTTTGACACAGTTTTACTAATTGACTGGTTCACGAGGAATGTTTGTGTGTATAATTGAGAAACATTTCATGCAGATTGACTGAACTAGATGCCGTTTGAGGATTAAGTTGTGCCACCCGAGAACTTCGCAGGCGTTCGCTGTTTAAATCCTCAGAGTTATGTGGAACAGGCCGTCTGGCTCTAGAGACTTGGTGATACCCGTGCAAAGCCGGGCTGGTTGCAGCTTGGGTAATAAACTGCGAGACCCGCAGACGGCCAGGTCTCGGCGAGGCGGGCACACGGGTTCCGACGGACGGCGATACGGCGGATTTTTCCCGGCTCTTGGCTAGACGCTGAATGAGTCACCTATCCAGCGAGCGAGAAAGAAAGTCGCCGCTTCGACTCGGCCGTAAATCTGCGCAGTTAGCTTTGTGGGACAGTGCTCACGGTCCAGTCGTAATGCAGGCCTCTGCCACCGCGGGTCAGATGACCGTAAGCTTCTGTAAATAATAATAATAATTTATTTCATTTATTGAGATTTTTCTCATTACAGAGGTTTACCTCCAACAATATAATTCACCCAGAAATGAGTACACCTAGTACATAAAGTTTTGCACGAATTATTCAGTATATTCCTCCGGGTGTTTCGATCTTGTGTGTCCTCTTCTTCTGCGCCCAGTCTTCTCATTGTGAGCTGCACAGTTTGAATCCAGGGGGTCACAGGTCGTCCTCTTCTTCTTCTCCCCTTAGGTTGTCACTCCAGTACCAGCTTCGGTATTCTGGTGTCCTCCGTTCTTCTTACATGCTCGTACCATCGTAATTTCCACTCCGTACAGATCTACACTCTCAAATATAGATTTACATATGACTTTTTTTGTTCTGTTCATTACATTTCTGCTCCATAGGACTGAATTGGGGAGAAAAGAAATTTCTGGCATACCTTGACTAAAAGAAGGGATAGATTGGTAGGACACATTCTTAGACATCAAGGAATTGTGAATTTAGCGTTGGAGGGAAGTGTGTGGGGTAAAAATCGCAGAGGAAGACCAAGAGATGGATACAGTAAGCAGATTCAGACAGATGTAGGTTGCCGTTCTAATGTGGAGTTGTTGTTCAAATGTTCAAATGTTTGTATAGTCTATGGGACTTAACTACGGGGTCATCAGTCTATGTGGAGTTGAAGAGGCTTGCACAGGATAGGGTATTGTGGAGAGCTGCCTCAAACCAGTCTCCGGACTGAAGACCACAACAACACAGGACTGAGTTGAGCATCCCAATGAGCTTTCGTCCACTGCTAATTCTTTTATTATTTTCTGAGTCGGATTTTTGCTCAATTTCTAAAATGGACCCCAAATAACAGAAAGTATTACTTTTTTTTATTTTCTTTCCCTCTATGTATAGTTCATTTGGATCATTAGTCAAATATTATGTTTTTTGATAATTAATCTTCAGACCCCAATTTTTTATGCTATTGCTAGTTGATTACACATGTAGTTTGTAACCTCTCCGTCTTGTCCTATGACAACTTGATCATCAGCAAATAATAAATGATGTAGATAAACTCCATCTCTAATTTCTTGCCCCATATTATTACATTTCTGTGACCACGTTCTAAGACAAATATCTATATAAATTTTGAATAATGTTGGTAACATGGGACAGCCTCGCAACAGACCTTTGCTTCTTCTAAATTTCTGTGAAAAGTATTACCAATATTCACTTGGCAAATGTCACCCTTATACAGCTGTTGTAATATTTTAATTAAAGAAGTATTTATGTTTGCCATATGTAGTGCTCTCCAGATTAGTTTCCTTGCAATAATAATAATAATAATAATAATAATAATAATAATAATAATAAGGAACAAATCAAGAACTCAAGGATCAATACGGAAGAAACACGATCCCACGTCTGCAAAGAACCGAACTGCCCGCCCCCCGAAAAAAAAAAAAAAAAAAAAACCGCTGTTGATAAAATATATATTTGTGGAAATAACTGATAATTATCGACGATAATGATTTTAACTATATATAGATTTATCGATGTCACAAGGCCAATATCGAGTGCCGAAATTTTTATTTTATGTTTTGGTTTTTTCTTTATTAAATATTTGAAATTGTTCCCTTCCATTGTAGTATAATATAGTTTTACCACAGTCTACCATATACAATCACGACGCTCAGACTGATTTCTGTTATACACCACAACAGCAGCGCTCCAAGCGGCTGGCAAGGTACATTTCTGAATACGAAATCGAATTAGTGTGAATAGTATCGTTTAACTTGATTTTAACATATTTTTACAATAGGGAAGGTATGTAGTGCCATGAAATCGGTAAAAATTTGAAAATAACTCGACATTTGTCTTTATCAGGTTTCCTAAGAACCATTGGAAGGTATGAAACGGTACTTTGCAGGACGGTGAAATCAACGACTTTTTAATCGAGGAAAAAAGGGCTCATAAACAACAGACGACCCAAATTTGTGCAGAAAGACGTTCTATTCTAATAAGAAACGTCAAGGTTTCTTCACTACAGTTCCGTCAAATCAGTAAGTGTTGAACATAAGAAACTCATATTGTATGTAATACCTTAATTATTTAATGTACCAGATCAACCACTACAGTTGTAGTGAAGGAAAATCCTCACAAACTTGACAATAAAATAAATAAAAATCCACCAGTTTCCCAACAAAGCAGAAACCAATTTGACAATTGTTACTACATCTGAAGCAAAAGTAATTACACTCAAAAATTTATGCGATTACAACAAACACGGTTGAAGTGTAAAAATTCATCATTAGACTCCATACCGAATTTTTACACGTCAAATAAAGTGCCTGTCGTATATGGACAGACCATAACAGGAATTAATGTTTCTCCTTTGTTTATATTCTCATAATTTCGGCGGACTAGGCTGCAAAGTATATACATATTCGTAAGTGTATCCTCACGAATGAGTTGTTGTTTATAGTACTGAATCAGGGAAATTCGGCTGTTTTTACATGCATTTCCAATTATTTATGTCTCTCGATGTTTTACTAATGATTGGAATGCAAACATTACAAAACTATTTGGTTAATTACATAGAAAAGTAATTATAAACAAACATTACTCTTACGGCTCTTTGCTCACCGCTAGGAACGCTAGTGTCTTTGCAACTGTCAGTTGGTAACAACTTTCACAGCAGTGAGTGTCGCGACTGTGTATGTTAGTTTAGACTGTGTTAGTTTAGACATGTAGCCAAAGACAAATTAAGGTATGAGTGATTAAGTGGAATGAAATATTTTATGACACTGAACCTATACACAGCTAATTAACAACACAACAATTGACCAAAACATAATGTAATGTAAACTTTTTACCAGGAAAAACTTCCATTACTAACTGAAAAGTTTTCACATTCAATGTTTTTCTTTAAATTCTTGCTTAAGACGAATAGACAGGCAGCTACTTTGTTAAAGTACAGAATAATAATCAGACTAATAAGTCAGTACTTAAATATACAGATCTAAAACTTGTAGCACATTTACAATGTAAAACCGATATTTTTACACGCAAAAAAATCGCCTGGGTTTGTGCAGAGGCTTAGCACAACTGCCTAGAATGCAGGAGGTCTTGGGTTCGATTCCGAGCCCTTCCACAAGTTTTCAGATGTCCATGTTGTATGATTACAACACAAAATCTCCACAAAAAGAACTACGTATCATACTCTTTAAATCACAAACCTTTGTTGAGTATCACTAATTAGCAATAAAACTATTAAATAATTTAGTTTCTTATTCCGTTCTCCTATAGGAGTACATTATTTATCTAGGTAACTAGTTAATTCCTCCTAATAAATCTCCATGATCTGAGCTATTTCCGATTATGCAAGTCGTTTTTTGTCAAACAGACAGAGAATATACCGCACAACCTTCCACATTACATAAGGCAGTCGCGTTATACATGTGATGACTAAACAGTCGTGTTAAGAGTCATATGTCCTTCTTCTAGCTTCGCTGACTCATTTCAGTCGATTCTGTGCGATAAAGATGGCACGCGCTAGAACTGTGCTTAGACGTAGATAGCGGCCTTCTACGCAGATGATTCCACTGTTCATCCACAAAAGCTGAATTTGTTACTTGCTTTCACTGCAATAGCTTTTCGCGTTGGTTTGTCCATATTTGTCTAGACCAGTGAGATTTTAGTTATTAAATGCGTCGCTAAAGCGTTTTTATTTTTCACCGTTAAGGATGTGCAGTCTCAATACAGGGGGAAGATACCGTTCGGGTATTAATGTGCGTCTATTTTTCGGCTTTGTTCTATGCCCATTTGAAGTTTTTTAAATTACTTCTAATCATTAATGCGTCTTAGTATTTGCAACGGATTCCTTCATTTCCCAATGTGTAATGGTGCTATCATCTACGATCGTTATCAGGCCAAAGCCAGTAACGAACTTTTCAACTTTTTCGTTTCTTTTGTTTCACTAATTCCATCTATGTAACATATGTAGACTAAATATATAGGATGCCCCATTTTAATCTATGCAAGTCGATAGTAAATGTAAAGTATGAAGGGGATCAGAAACGGTTATTTCGAAATGACCTTCAACTCCGTTTTCAAGGTCAAACCAACGTCCAGTTCATTTCATTTTTCCCAAATGGTAACTCTTGTTTCTTATTGCATATTCGTATTCTATGTGAAAAGATGCCATTTTTGTAGGGAATATTTCTTTTGGAAAACAAAAGGTTTGTCGCCAGGGGTCACTTCATTTTAAGTTTCCCCACGTGACCGTGACCATATCTCCACAGCTAAGTGACACCGGGAAAGATTTTCAATGTAAATATTGCATGGTGAAATTGTGGAATGAAAGTAAGCAATGTAAGTAAGCTTTTTTTTTATTTTTATATCGCCTACGTCTGCTAACGCTCGAATTGCAAGTACAGATTTGTTAATGCGTATCTGATGTTCTGTGGTGTACTTCTCCTAAATGAATTTATTGTCAAGTTGTAAACCCAGCAATTTAATAGTGTCAACGTCTTCTATCTGCTCTTCTTCATACTTTATACATAAGCTGGATGGAAACCTCTTACATGTTCTGAACTGCATGTAGTGACTCTTTTCGGAGTTTAATGTCAATCCGTAGGCTTTAAACCATTTATTAATGTCCATGAAAATATCACTAGCTGACATTTCTAGAATTATGCAATATTGCAATTCTTATATCATCTGCAAACACTTCTGGCAGTGTAACTGATGGGAGATAATTAATGTACACAAGGAAAAGCAATGGTTCTAAGATGGATCCTTGTGGGAGACCACATGTAATTTCTTCGCAATCTGCTGATGACTGACGGCTTAATTCACTAGTCCCTTGCACTGATACTGTTAGTTTCCTGTTAGCGAGGTACGACTTAAACAATTCTGCAGCACTGCCCGTGACACCGTATAATTCTAATTTACTAAAAGAATGTTGTGGTTCACACAAACAAATGGCTTTGACAAATAGCAGAAAATATCCGCTGCTTGTAATTTATTACCTAATGAATTAAGCTCATTCTCACTGTAACTGTAAATAGCGTTCTCGATATCGGAACCCTTCAGAAATCGAATTTGTGTTTTGGACAATATGTTGTTGAGAAGTTGCCTGTACATTACTTTTTCTAGAATTTTCGGGAATGCTGGCAAAAGGAAATCGGTGTATAGCTTATTGGTATCTCTTTATTTCCATTCTTGAATAGAACTTAAATATTCGCAAATTTTAGCCAATTAGGAAATGTCATAGCTATAATAGACTGATTTCACAAATACCTTAAAATTGTATTAAACTCACAAGAACAGGCATTAAATATTTCATCATAACCACTAAGATGCTTTATTTCTTGTGGTGAAGTGAGTGACATAGTCACGTTCCTCAAGTTAGTTGTAAAGGCTAGTTTCAGACATTCAGGGGCATTGTTTACTGACCCTGACAGTCCCGTATACTATCAGTAACAGATAAATAGATTTGTCACACTACATCCATCGGTTACTAATGTATGTCTACTCCTACTGCTATATGCTGTTCACGTCTGGTTCTACCAGTGTCCTGTTTCACTATATTGCACATTGTTTTTATTTTGTTGCCTGACGTTGCCTCCTTCTCATAATGCATTTATTTAGATGTATGAATTATTTTTGTTGATATTTTACAGTATTCCTTGTATTTAGCTGATCATCAGCATTGGATCTATTCTTGACTGAGAGACACATTTTCGTTTTTGTCTTACAAGAAATATTTATTCCTTGTGAAAGTCATGGTTTTATTATAGACTTCAGTTTAATGTGAGTTACTTTTAGAGGAAAACAGTTGACAAACATGGTACTAGCATTATTAATGAATTATATTTATCATTCATGTCATGAGCACTATCAACACCTTTCCAGTTCGTATCAAATGTTCAAATGTTTGTTAAACTTATGGGACTTAACTACGGGGTCATCAGTCCCTAAACTTACAAACTACTTATCAAGTACCTTATGCTAAGGACGGCACAAATATCCATGCCCGAGGGGGGATTCGAACCCCCGACCGTAGTGGCCGTGCAGACCGTGACTGGAGCGCCTCAGTCCCCTCGGCCACCGCGGCCGGCCCAGTTCATATCTTTGAGCAGTTTTGCAAAAACTAATCTGGTGTAATCAGATTTAGCAGCCTTCATAATGTCGTTAGAATCTACTCCTAAAACAAGGAGTTGCAAGTCATGATAGGCCATTGATTATTGGCGATATATTTTTTCACTTTGATTTGTCTATGAAAATATTATCAGTGGCTCTCCTAGAGGATTTAGTTATCCTAGTTGGAAAGTTTACGGTATGAGATTAAAAGACAATGTTACTATCTGCAATAAATGTTTCCTGGAAGATTGATAGGAAAATCTGTATTAACGTCACCAGCAACAAAGATTTTTTTCTTCTTGTTAAATAA
This sequence comes from Locusta migratoria, assembly GCA_026315105.1. Lineage (NCBI taxonomy): Eukaryota > Metazoa > Arthropoda > Insecta > Orthoptera > Acrididae > Locusta > Locusta migratoria. The sequence goes on along the minus strand of CM048750.1, from coordinate 115,887,491 downwards.
ATCTATAGAGCTTCTACATGATTTATGAAAAGCTTATAATTTCCTGCAGGTTCTCGGTAAACAGTTACTGTGTTGTTTTGTTGCACACACTTCAAAATGTTACTCGAGACAGAATTTATTAATGTCAATATTCTTGAATTTATGACAGTTTTAATAAATGTGGTAACTCCTCATCCCTTCATATCAACTCTACAGAAGTAGAAAACTAACTTAAATCCTGAAATGTTCAACATATCTATACCAGTGGTCACATGATCTTCAGAGAGGCAAATTATATCAATTGGATCAGATGAATCTATTTCATCAATACGGATGAGTTATTTATAAAATTTATTTTTGAATCTGCGAATGTTCTAAACCAATAAAGATAAATGATATTGCATACTAAGGGGATTATAACTGATTGGGAAAAATGTACTGAAATGTTCCTCAATACTTTCTGTTAAACGTTGTTTGCTTGGAGGCTGTGTGCTAAAATCTGCCACGTGTTCCCCTGTTTTCTCAAACTTAGTTTGTCTTTCAACCTCTCTTCAAACTAGTTGTTTTCCTCCTCTATGTTCTAAAAAGGCATCCCTCTGATACCTTGACACCTGTAATCACTGGTATTTTACTATTTGTGACAGAGTTCCCCATTTTAAGTTACCTGTAATCAACCCAGACAGTTCTCCCTTCCCTTTACTGCTGAAGTGTAGGTCATGCCTAGTGTAGTCTCACCTGCAGATAGCGTCCACAGGAATTAAACCAATATGGGACCCTATAGCTGACATATGCAGCCGATCCAAGTTTACTCTCCTGACGGAAGAGTTGAAATAAGGCTGATCATGGCGTCGGAAAGCAGACAAAAATCCGAAACTTGTATGCTTCGCTGTTGATGCTGTCTTCACCAGGCGTGGGGGTAAACCTTCATACATAAGCATATGGTGTCATGACCCTTTTGAACTACATTATATATTGTAGTAAACTTCAGCAGGCCCTTGACGCCATACGCTTAAGTACTAAGTTTTACCCCAGGCCTGGATTCTGAGGATTATATATATAAGACAAAAATCGAAACCCGTCAATAAACAAAATTCACCTCCTGTGGCCTATATATTGCCCCACTTTAGATTACGGTAGTAACACTTAAAGTGGGCCTGTGCGATCGTCTTTTGACAGCTCGAAATTTAAATAAAATAACGGCTCAAACATTCATCTGACACGAAAATTGTATAACCTAATTTGTATAGGAGAAAATTCTCTACAACTTCGCTCTATTATGTTTTTTTTTCATATCTTGCATCGTTGCAGAGATATTTGCAAAAATAACGGTGATTTGACGATGTCTGTCTGGCTGTAATGTGTTCCCACTTTTTAGGTCGAACCGTTCAACGGATCGGCACCCAATTTTACAGACATAATTGTTGGCTACCAGAGACCAGAACCTCGCTTTTTGAAATATTTCGGACAAGAAATATGCTAGTAATACAAAAAAGCCGTTTGTAATGTAATTTTAATTGCAAATAAACCGGTCATCTGACGCGAAAATTGAATAAACGAATTTGTAGAGGATAAAATTCTGGACAACTTTGTTTCCTTATGTTTTTTCATATCCGTATCGTTTGAGAGATATTTGCAAAAATAACGGAGTTCTGACACCCTCCAATGAATTAATGAAAACCAGCCGTTCGCAGATATCACGCGACATTCCTCGCCCAGAACTCTATGTGGCATACGCCATCTTGCGTTGCGTATTTGATGATTTTCTTATTGTAACTTAATCGTTGACATTTCAAAGCAATGTCACACTGAAGAATTAACAAAAACACGTCGTTCTTCGTACGATAAATGATAATCTAGTGTCTACAAATGCCATATTAGCAACAGTTAATAGTATGAGATTAAAGAACACTGCTCCTCAATGTTAGCTGTAGAGTAGTAATAAAAAAGCTGAGCCAAGAACACTTCGAACTTTAACGAACAAATACGATCAGCATCCGCAATGACTAGAACTACCCATAAGAGCAAAAAAAAAAAAAAAAAAAAAAAAAAAAAAAAAAAAAAAAAAAAAATATATATATATATATATATATTTATATTTATATTTATATATATATATATATAAAGTCGGCAACGCTTTGGACTGTGATACTGAAGGTCAGTGGTTCGGAAACCGCCACTAACTAAAATTTGTTTTTCCTAAAAGGGTTTCAGGCACTCTTATTAATTAATTTTTTAATATTTAGATTATTATTTTGGTCCAAAATGTTTGCAAAAACTTATGAAACTACAAATCTAAAGTGGGCCGTAAAACGCCTCAGTGCGATTTTTTAAATAACATTGTCCTTACTATCTCTGAGTACATTTGAAATGGATAATATCGTCTGTGTGTTGTACCGAATCCCTTGCACTGATGTTACACTTTACGAAAGATGTAATCACACCCACAGTTATGCCGTATGAGTACAGTGAATGTTCCAGAACCTTCCATTGTAATCTACTCAAGAGGTCCTGGACAGCAATGTGGCAACGTGGATTGTCATGCAGAATGACGGGCTGCTGTTTCATGAAATGCAATACCATCTTTGTTGAGTGCACAGGCGAAAGCGACATGATACAGCACCCCATCATTTTTGGATGCGGCATGTACAGACTACTGTTGACGGCTGCATTCTAGTGGGCATCTAGTGAGACGCAACAACGCAGGTTCTGACGAGTAGTTCCTATAAAAATTCACTGCGCAAGAATCATGTGAAGGGGAAATTGAGGGTGGGAGCGGTACTGAAGGTTTTAAGATGTGACTAAAGAAGCGAAGAGATGCAAAACCGTTTGTAATCAACGGTTTTGAGTAATGGACTCTCAGTAGAAGATATAATTCAGTGCAAGTTTTGCCTTAAATAAAACTGTGCACGAGTCAAGAACTGAAAGATACGCTTCTGTTCTTGCTGTATTTCCAGCAAATACGGTGATAATGTTTCTGTGTCGTTCTGAACGTTTCAGTAATTTATGTTAAGAAATTAAATTTCAAATGTAATTACAGGCGCTACTTGTCATGTGGATATGTCGACCCACACCATACGATCAACTGGTCCAAAACAAGCGCCTTTACTTATATTCATTTTTTTAGACGCTGTAAATATATGCTGTTGATTAAAGGCAGTTGGGCGCGAGAAGTAATTTCGATCGTTTCGTGGGCTGTTTCACTGCCGGAGAAAGTTGGGTCAGAGATGTTACTCAGAGCTATAAATCCCATTTCTATCGAGATCACTGCGTAAATCCCGTCAGATCTGTACAAAACTGGATGCATAGCTCAAGTCTCTCAGGATAGAACTGCATTGTCCCTGTACATTCATATGTTTTGCACATGATTTTGCATAAACTGGTACGTTGCAATTTGGCAACCACATTTCCAGCAGTTTGTACGTGACAAAGTATTTCTTGCTTTCGAATTTTATGACATTATGTATTGTAATAACTGGTATAGGAGCGGAATCTGTATTTTCTTTTCTATTAATATGCCTATTTCGTGGCATCCATATTATAAATTTGTAAGACACGAAATATCAACATCTATGGTTGGCACGGTCAGACCACCGACATTTATATCACTAGAATGGCCAACTTGATTGAAGCTTGGCGCCGTCATCTTGCTTTACCTCACGTCAACTATTCCCGCGTGATACATACTATGATATTCTGACATAAAATGACGTTGTAAGCTTTACTAGCTGGAAAAGCTACTGTAGGCCCAACCATTTGTCCAAAAATTAAATCAAAAACACTGCAGGACTTTCCAAAACTCATTATCGTTAGGCTCGCTACGATTAATTCGAAGAAACAGAGAGCAATAGCCTACATGCATTGACAAAATATGTACAGTTTCTTGATATCTAAGAGTAAACGAAGCAAGACTAAAAATATTACATCAAGGTAAAGGAAACAAAGTAATTTGAAAAATCCATTAATAAATTATTGTCAGATATCTAAATTAGTAGTCAACAGTTCAAAAATGATGTTAATTAGGGTAAATGAAACATATCCTGCCCAATAACGCCATATGGAGTCATCCCAAATTTCCCTCGAAAATTAGAAAAAATAAAAAGTTCTAAAAATATACATTATTCCAATCAGTATGAGTAGAAATATGCAAAGATATATTTTTAATCAGAAAAAAAATAAAATTTGAGCAGGCTTTGCATTTTAGCGCATACTTCCGTGATAATTGATTTTAACACATACATTGTAGAATCGTAATACGAGAAGAACATATTACATACAGTTACAGCAGATTCTAGTTATCGGAAAAATACTAAGAAGAATAAAAATGTGTTATCCACGACAAATAGCACATTTACAACAGTCATACTACTGAAAGAAAAGCCGAAGTTGATCGGAATTGGTAACAAATTAATAAAAATAGCAAATCAACGCGACTCGTTACTGTAGACCTATGTATCGAAGCAGTCTGTAGATTTAGTAAGAATACGCAAAAGAATAAAGATATTCGAACATGTTATCCACAACAAATTGCTCTTTCATAACCATCATACTACTGAAAGAAAAATCGAAGTTGAATGAAAATGGAAATAGATCAAATCAGTTCAATTCGTTACTGTATGAATCTTCCGTTTGCTGATGTTGCTGTTGTTGTGGTCTTCAGTCCGGAGACTGGTTTGATGCAGCTCTCTACCCTACTCTATCCTGAGCAAGCCTGTTCATCTCCTCAGAAGAAGGGCATCCTACATCCATTTGAATCTGCTTACTGTATTCATCTCTTGGTCTCCCTCTGCGATTTTTACCCCACACACTTCCCTCCAATGCTAAATTCACGATTCCTTTATGTCTAAGAATGTGTCCTACCAATGGATCCCTTCCTTTAGTCAAGGTATGCCAGAAATTCCTTTTCTCACCAATTCTGTTAAAAAAAAAAAAAAAAAAAAAAAAAAAAAAAAGTTCAAATGTTTGTTAAACTTATGGGACTTAACTACGGGGTCATCAGTCCCTAAACTTACAAACTGCTTATGAACTACTTACAAACTAGGACGGCACAAATATCCATGCCCGAGGTGGGATTCGAACCCCCGACCGTAGTGGCCGTGCTGACCGTGACTGGAGCGCCTCAGTCCCCTCGGCCGGCCAATTCTGTTCAGTACGCCATCCACCCGCCTAATCTTTATCATTCTTCTGTACCATCATATTTCAAAAGCTTCTGTCCTCTTCCTGTTTGCACTGTTTGGCGTCCATGCACAGCCTTATAAAACACATGAATTGACCATTACGTCAAAACTCTAAAGACAGCGTAGTTACGTTAGTTCATCCATATTTATATGACTGTTTCTGTAATTACACACACGAGTGTTCACACGTTTGTAGGATAGAAATATGTGACACCAATACGACATTGCCAGACTAGTAATTATATGTCTGTGGGTCAGACAGCTCAAGTTCAACATATGGTTAATACTGAGATCACTGCACTAATTAAGCTCTCTGAGAATCGGCAAAGACAATCCATTAAGTCGTAGACTTTGGCAACTAAGCGAAGAAGCAACAGCCATCATCTACAAGAGTCTTAAGCGTGAGGAAATCGCCATTGGTTTATCGGGAAAATGGTTCAATAGAATTGCTTTTTGTATCTAAGATCGTGGACGCTTCTTCGGAGGAGATTGCGTAAGGTATATTCATATTTCGTCGTAAAGTAATTCACTTCTTTGCGATCGCGAGGGTAACTTGTTGGGAACAGGGATTTAATTGAATTATCCGAATTGACAATGTACTGATTATAATGAATTTTCCTAAGAGGAGTATTATCTATTCATGGTTTGGTTCCAAATCGTGTTAATGATAGGGGCTAATTGGCAATTATCAGATCTATAATTATTTAGTTTCAAGAAGAGTGTATCCTTAAAGGTGAAGGTATAATTGCATTGAGCTACTTTAATTGATGTGCTATTGCTATAGCTTGGTAATTAGTCAGCATAGGTCTGATACAGTTCTATGACAGGCAGTTTTTTGGCGCTTATCAATTCGGTGTGAAATCTAATGATTTGTAGTAGACTTTTACACCGCATTCGTCTTTCCAATACACGTCAATGTTTTGAAGATTCTTGCCGTTTGTGATTCAGCTGTAGCAATGATTGTGCAATTGGGTTCTTCTTTGTTGGAAAACAGTTTGATTGCTTTATCCGTTTTATTGCCATGTCTGTGACGGTTTTCCTTCATCTACAGCTGTGGTGGAGATTTAGTACTTTAAATACTGTAGTTATTGCACTCTATGTACGTTTCCTACGTTCCACACTCACCGATTTTACAGGATTTTAGCGAAAAACGCCTTAACGTATCTCCTGTCAAAGGGCAGGTGTTCTGGTGTTTCCCAGCCTTTCTTTAATTTTTAATGGAAAATGAAATTATTCAGTAAAAGCCTGTAGGTTGCAAGATCATTGTAAATAAACTGTCCTGTAATTTACCGTTTCGTATCTTGTCAGGGATCTTAGGAAACCTAAGAAAGACAAATGTGGAACTTTTTTTTAGTTATTACCTATTTTTGTGGTCCTACCTACGTTCCCTAATGTAAAAAGTATGTTAAAATCATTATAAATGATGCTATTCGCACTCACCCATTATTAGACTGTGGTATGTCTGTGGACCTACAATGGTTAATATCTCTCTGGCGTTTTTATATCTGCGTGGAATTACAAATTAGAGCGATATCTGTGATCGTTACGTCTACGAACAGTACTTCAGGTAATATTTTTGTTAGACTTTTCGTATTTGATACATATTGGATATCCAAAGGCATAACTAACAATTTTAACTGCATAATAACTCATATTTTTTGAGTAGAAGAGACAAAGTCAGTTATATTTGAATCCGTGTTGTTACGTCGGCTACGTAAACAAATACAGACGCAATTCATTACTTTATCTTATGTATTAAGAAACTGTAAGTGACTTTAGAACCCGATTAGATTGTGTTAGTTTTTATGCTATACAGAGGTGTGTGATTGCTTGTATATTCGTTAGGAAGCAGTTAATTTTCATGTAAGAATGCTACTTAACCATTCGATTTTCTGAATATTGGAGTACTCAAGGATTAGTTGATATTTTAATATTCAAAGCTAATTAACACAAGCTCCGTGTTAGCTTTATGAGATAGTTGCTTGCAGAATACTCATTGGTGTGCTTTGATGCTTTCATCGAAGGAATTACCACTACTAATACACAGTTCAGTGGCTCGCACATGACGTTTAAAGTGTAGGAATTTAAAAGATCCCAAGACACGAGCCGACCACTTATTTATATATTTTTATTTTTTCATTATTTTTTTATGGCCAGAATTTGTGAACAGCACAAGGTGCTACTACCAACCTTTCATTTTCAAAACGGCACGTAACAACATGCAGGACAGTCAAAATCATACATTAAAGTTTGCAACAATAAAGTTATATTTTGTCCTGAAAGGAAGTATTTTTGTAAACACATATATGCTCCATTCATGAGAACATAGCTGTCCGTTGATAGGAGAGGCTGCCATGATGGACCTATGTTACATTTATTTTGAGTTAGCCTAGATGTCGAAATTTCCGTTAATTGACCAATATCTACCTAAGGCGAGTATTGGCAATTCTTCTGAACAACGAAGAATAATTTTGTTGAAAAATTTTCGGTTTTAATAGATTGTATATGGTTAAATGTGTATTTAGGCTATGGTAATGTACCTACCCTAATTGAATATCAGTCGAACGGCCGGATGTTCCAGTAAAGATATCTCAAAACGAAAATGCGTTATCTGATCAACTGTCACAAAGCACGTTATGATATGATTCATGTATTTAGGAGACAAAAAACGCTGTGATGTCGGTTTGTTAAAGTAAATAGCGACACGACAGTATTTCAGTATTATTTTTGAGGTCTATACTACATAGATTATTACACCTTTGTTCAAATATTTATTTGATCACGATCTGAATTCGATTTCTCGGTACATTTTTAATGTCCATTCTATACGGATATGATTTAAAAACTGCTTTCATTTCCAGAAACTAGAAACAGAGTAGCATCAACAAAAATGTCATCGACGAATTTTGTGAAATGCAGGAAAGAAGAGAGCTACTCTATACTGGAAGTATAGAGTAGCTACTATACTGCTCACTACAGTGAAAGCAAAGATTGCAGTGTCAGCCGGTTAACAGGTAAGAGTACGTTTTATCTTTGTTAAGTGAATAATATAGATAGTAAGTAGCTTTGTCTTGAAGAAATCGTTGCATTTTCCTGATCGCTGCGCCGGAGTGGCTGAGCGCATTGAGACGCAATGCTGCGATGCGCGAGGCCGTTCCCTGTCGGGGGTTCGAATCCCCCATCGGGCATAGATGTTTGTGCCGTCTTTAGTATAAAGTAGTTCGTAAGTATTTTGTAAGTTTAGGGACTGATGACCCCGTATTTAAGTCGCATAAGCTTTTCAAACATTTGAACATTTTTCCTGTTCATGTTATAGTAAACAGTTCATATTATGTTACTAGCACAAATCATTTATTTAGAAGTATTCTCGCAGGCGAATTTAAATGAACATTTTTAAAATGTTTATTTAGTAGTTCGTCATCAGCGTATAGCACATGACATTCGTCGACAATCTTCTCATCCTTACACTTGCAGTCGGCAAGACGTCTACGCATTAATGGTGTGGCTAAACTGAACTAAATGAAGTAGCGTTTCTGTGGCGAATTTCAAAGTATCGTTTACGTCTGTTAAAGAGTAGTAGAGTTACGAAAAGATGCTTATCCGTATGTATTCGTTACTAAAAGAAACAGTACTCGTTACAAACGTATCGTTACTCGTTACTCTCGTTACCAGTGCCACCCAGAAATGCGACCGCTACACTGTCTTTGAAACGGTGAATTTTTTTAAACTGTTACTGTTAATATTACTTTAAAATTTAAATTTGCCACGTATATACGGTATGCCTGTGTTTTGAGGCAATCATACTCCCGAGGAAATGGTCAGTACAGTCCATTTCCCTCGTGATTAAAATACAATTTAATAAATTGATCAATATTAGCGAGACCCACACGCGACCTCCATTTCAAGTACTGTTCCCGCTAGGCTAGGTTTGTCAAAATGAATCGGAATATTAAGTGACGAATGCCAGTGTGACCGATCGTAGTAGTAACACTACATTTGCGAGCAGTTGGACTGTCGTACTGTAGTATGTGACATTAACTAGATAAGACCGCCATGAATGAAAATGTTTAGATGATAACTTTTTGAGTACCTTTTACACAACGTTTACATAACGTTTTATAGCAGATAAGATCAAAAACAAATAATGAACCATAAAAAAAATTTAAAAATAAACTTACGTTTGCGTTAAAAGCGGACGTCACATCGTCAGGGATTAAACTGCAAACATGGAACAAGAAGTAGCTATAGTCCACAATGTTTAAAAAATAACCATCTAAAATCGTGAAGCTACGCAATATGCACTTTAAGTACGTCATGGATGTCTGTATCAGTTACTCATCTCATAATAAATAGTGTCACAGAATATATGCATTCTCCGTATTGATTTTTGTTGCAGAGTTTGTATTGATATGGTAGATGAGACTAATGAAATGTATTCATGAGTAACGGTTCAGTATTTCGTATTAGCCAAAGTATTCGCTACTCAGTACCGAACACATACGGTTTGCTAGAGCTCTAGTCTCTTAATATTGATAAACAGCATTTATACAGACATCATAAATGTCCTGATAAAAATATCAGAATATCTATCATGTTTTTATCTGTGTAAATTTCATGATTCGTAATTTCGTAATAATTTCGACTGAGGAAGTTAGAATGCTCAGGGCTTAAGGTACTGAATTCGCGTTCGATAGGGCCCCGTCTCAAATAAATGCCCTTTCATCGTTTAGAGATTTCAAGATTTTCCTAATCACGCCGGGTGTCAGAAATTATGATTCCTTCTGCAAGTCTGAAGATGATCGCTTATAATGTTCACATGAAACTAGTTATCCAACTACACGAACCTTGGTTACAGGGAAACGTTAATACTCAGATTTGAGGAATAACGTGGCGGGTAGACCGAAACAAATAATAGTCAACTGCCGCGGCGGAGCGCATTGAGGCGCTATGCGACCATGCGCGAGGCTGTTCCCCGTCGGGGGTTCGAATCCCCCCTCGGGCATGGATGTTTGTGCTGTCTTTAGTATAAGGTAGTTCATAAATAGTTTGTAAATTTGGGGACTGATGACCCCGCAGTCCCTTAAGCTTGACAAACATTTGAATAGTCAATTGCGGTGTTGTCATCTCTTTTTTCCAAGTGCTTACCATCTATAATTCAAGATTCGCCCATTGTGTTTTATCTTGTTTCAAACACGTTTGTGACAACTGAAACTGTCCAGCATTGTTCTCATCTAATATGCCTAGTAAGACAAAGCTGAGTAGAAACCCGTGCACGGAATGTACAAGTGTTGCCGGGGTTAAACTCTTTCGTAGACAGACTATAGTTAAGGATATTCTGTTCAAAAAATGATTGTGATCCTATTGGACCAAACTACTATGTTCATCAGTTCCTAGACTTACAAACTACTTGAACTAAATTAGGAACTACGTCTTTTCGTAGTGTAACATTTTGGCTCCCCCCCCCCTCACCCAATACTTATCAGAGTACCTTTACTATTTTTACTATGTGTTATGTGGCCAGCAGGTAAAAGGCAAAGGGATACACAAAATAACATTGAAACCAAACATTTATTTATTATTGCATATAATGACAATTATTGTTGATTTGATACACGCTGCTGAAATCTTTTAAAATTATATGGACAGTTTTCTGGTCTTCAGTGTAGAAAACTCGTTCAGCAGCAAATGTTTCTTTTTAATTTAACGAATCATTTTCAATTGCCAAAGTAGCTAGTTCACACAAGTCCTCTTGGCTTGTCTTTATTTGTTTTAACCTCGAAAAATTTCTTTCGCCGCCGGCCGCTGATACCGGGAGCGTTAGCAGAATCCTAAATACAACAAATACGAGGGTATGTCAATTATTATCCGCAAAGTAGTTATAAAATTTTATTGTAATAAAATACGAAACTTAAAAGAAAATCATTTTTCGACAAAGTCTCCTTGCTTTTCAATCCACTTCATCCATCGCTCTACAAGCTTCTTTATGCCCTCATAAAAGTTTTTCGGTTGAGCTGCGAGACAGGAATGCACCGCTCGCTTCACTGCTTCGTCCGAGTCAAATCGACGGCCCCTTAATGTCTGTTTGAGTGGACCAAACAAGTGATAGTCAGAAGGGGCAAGATCGGTACTATATGGAGGATGATCCAGTACTTTGAATTTGAGTTCTGCAGCGTTTCAGCAGTGTGGGCAGCAGTATGCGGACGGGCATTGTCGTGCAACAACACCTTCTGACAGCAATCCTCGGCGTTTGCTTCGAATTGCAGGATTTAGCCTGTCAGTAAGCATCTCACTGTAACGTACACTGTTTATTGTTGTGCCCCTTTCACCATAATGTTCCAATGTTTCAGTACAGTACCTCGTGCATCCCAAAAAACCGTAAGCATCAGTTTTCCTGCGGACGGTTGGGTCTTAAACTTTTTCTTGCACGGCGAATTTGGATGTTTCCATTCCATACTCTGCCGTTTACTCTTCGGCTCGTAATGATGGACCCATATTTCGTCACCAGTAATGATTCTGTTTAAGAAGTTGTCGCCGGCCGCGGTGGCCGAGGGGACTGAGGCGCTCCAGTCACGGTCTGCACGGCCACTACGGTCGGGGGTTCGAATCCCCCTCGGGCATGGATGTTTGTGCCGTCCTTAATATAAGATAGTTCGTAAGTAGTTTGTAGTTTGTAGGTTTAGGGACTGATGACCCTTTTTTTTTTATTTTTTTTTTATTTATTTATTTTTTTTTTTTTTTTATTTGCTCCTGTCGAGGTGCGTTTGCTTATGCAACTGTGTGAGTTGTTTAGGGACCCTTCTTGCACAAACTTCACGAAACCCAAGTCTGTTGTGAATAATTTCGTAGGCAGAACCATGACTAATTTGAAGACGATGAGCCACTTCATCAATAGTTAATCGTCTGTCTAAGAGAATCATTTCACGTGATCGCTCAATGGTTTCTTCATTTGTGGCGGTAAACGGTCGTCCGTCTCCTTCATCGTGCTTAACACTCGTGCGACCATTTCGGAATTTTTCAGTCCACTCGTACACACTTCGTTGTGGCAAAACACTGCTCCCGTACTGTACTGAAAGTCCGGCCCCTGATACACCTTCCGCCCACAAAAAACGTATCACTGAACGTTGCTCTTCTTTCGTGCAAATAGACAGCGGAGCAGCCATGATTAACAGCACGGCAGCGACAACGAAACTAACGTAGCAGCTTGAAAATTACAAAGCTATAACAACAAATAAACAAAGCATGCGTTACCAACGTACAACGACAGTACTACCAACATAAACAAAAATATAATTAAATTGGGGATAATAATTGACTTACCCTCGTACAACGTAACCAAGTTAGCTACCATTTGCTAGCACTGGTTGAAAAATTTGCGGTTTCTCAAACATATCATCTCCGATCACGTCACTTAAAACGGTTTGAAGGTGGTTACAGGTTCCGGGCGCCCGTAACTTGATATTTGTTGGGCCACCCTCCCCCCCCCCCCTCCCGTCCTGACAGCGCCACCCACGGGTGCGTAGTTCGCTTATATTTCGCGTCACCCCTGCTTACACTTAGTACAACACACACAACCATGCCCGTGGGAAGACTCGAACCTCCGGCGGGACGGGCCGCCAAGTTGCCATTCGGTGCGGCAGGATGTTCTGGAATTTAATTCAAGATATATGAACTTTTATGACCATACATATCAAATGTTTTGACTGATAGACGTAATTATATTTTTAAAAACACAGTCTCGATCGCAAGAAAATTCTTATTGATCTTAGGCTACCGGTTTCAGTCTGCTTGTGAGACCATCTTCAGGTCGACCATAGCAGCCGATTGTGGGTGGGTCAGGAACTGTTGGCCGTGGAAATCAACTGCGGAATAGACATAAATTATTTCAGTTGTAACTTTTAACCATGTACGCAAATATTTCTGTGTATTTCGTGAAGTACGCATCTTTATATATATATAAAAGAAAGCTGTTAGTTACACTATTTTAACTAAAGAACGTCTGGACCGATTTGGCTCACAATTAGTGGAGAGGTAGCTTAGAAGCAGGAGACGGACATAGGATACTTTTTGTCTCGTTCGACCGCATACCCGTGTTACGTGACATAAAACTGAAAGTACGCTTCCAGATCGGATCATTTTCTAGATTCTCCAAGAATCAGCTTATTCATTCGTTACTCGCCTAGCGACAAAATACGCTGCATCGGAGCAAACAAATATGCCAAGGAGGTTAGCTTAAAGGGAGACAGTGCTATCAATGCTGAGAATACCTGAGAAACATCAACTTCCTCAGTAAGTTTAATCTGTCTGAAACTAAATTATTATGCGGATTATCAAAATAATATTATTTACTATAAAGAGAAAACAACTGTTGCCATCTAAAATTTCATTGGCTCTCTCAAACTTTGCCGCGATTGGTCGGCTTTATTCCCATGATGCAGCAGCTGTTGCCAACATAGCTACACCACGCCCATGTCGCGGATTGTAAAATTCTACCGGTATATAGCAATGTTGTTAATCGTGTTTCAATTAGATTCCTAATAAGAGTTCATTATTCACTTACAGGTCAGGAAACAAACAGACAAATATTGTTGCCAATTACAAAAACCACACTATTTGGTTGAGCGAACTAGCCATTTTGGCAGCGAAAAATAAGGACGTAGACGATTTGTACATGAACATTCAGACCCAAATCGCTGGCCAATAACATACATTTATTAATATTGTCTCAAGGAAATGTATTATTGTTGATATTTGCATTCATTTACTTCGATGGTTTCCATTTCCGATCCTGTTGAAGTCGTCAATTATCCAACAAAATTCCTGAATTCGTTGGTTTTGCTAGGAATGGCACCTCACGATTTGCAAATCAAGGTTGGGCCTGTGATAATCATGTTACGCAATCTAAGCCAACCGAAACTACGCAATGGAACAAGACTCTCTATGAAGAAGCTGATGAACAATGTGATTGAAGCAACGATAATCACAGGAAAGTTCAAAGGAGATGATGTTCTGATGCCAAGAATACCACTGATTCCACTTGCCGTTTCAATTTAAGCGTGTCCAGTTTACCGTTCGCCGTGCATTCGCAATGATGATTAATACAGCGCATGACCAGTCGTTGGAAGTTTGTGGATTAAATCTTGAATCGCCGTGTTTTTCACAGGGGCAGTTTTACTTGACGTGTTCGAGAGTTGGTAAACCATCTGCACTGTTCGCTTTCTCTCCGGACGGAAAGACAATACATATCGTTCATCAATAAGCGTTACAATGAACGCAACACAAAGAATTCAGAAACGTATTTGTATTTTAGTTAATTATTTTGTTTCATAAGGACTTTATGTCATTAAGGTATGACCATGCTATAATTACTTTGTTTTCAACTCATAGGCTCTCAAGAAGGTATAAACAAGTTACAAAAAGCGTATCTATTCTGCTCGCTGCGAGAAAAACTTGCTAAGCTATGCTGTAAAAATGTGCGGTTTTGTTTTCCTTTTTCCAGTCATTTTTAACATGAAACAGAAAATTTTTTATGCTTAAATGTATAATCACGCCTGTTCGAATAATAAAATCATTAAAAGTACGGCCAATAAAGCTACTAACCTCACAGATAGAGCAACTCAAAAGGTTTATCTAATAACCCGTTTCCAATTGATTTACCCATCCATTTTGACTTATATCACCAGTCAGGGTGCGAATAACAATAAATAAGATCAGAGAGAGGTGGAGGAGGAGATTGGATTGGGAATGAAATGGGTTTAAAAAGGGGGGATGATGTAGACGCAGAGAGGAGGTGAAGGATATGGATATGGTGTGGGATAAGAGGGAGTGGCGTGAAGGTGATGGAAGAAGACAGGGGGAGCAGGCGATGTGAAAATTGAGGAGATAGGAAGGGATAGATATAGGGAGAAGAAGAAGAGAGAGATTGGGGTATATAAGCCATACACATCAGCTACTGCGAAGCGTTGCCAGGATTGCTACTACTCAATAAAACTGTTCTGGATGTGAGACCGCATTGTCAGTCCTTGAGAATCTGACCGACGTATCAGCCATTGTTCCAAGGGACATTCTTCTGCGTATTGGTCCTTATATACGAGGGGTGTTTAAGTGAAAAGGTGCTAAACGACAATTTGAGTATAATTGAAGTCTTTATTCAAAAGTAGTCACCAGAGGCCTGAATACAACCACATCTACATCTACGTACGTATTCTGCAACCCACCAAACGGAGCGTGGTGGGTTGTGCTAAGAACCCCTACTAGTTACTTGACTTCCTGTTCCAGTCCCATATAGAACGAGGGAAAAACGAATGCTTGTATGCATCTGTACGACCCCTAATCTCTCTAATCATATCTTTGTGCTTTTTTTATGCGAAATGTAGGTTGGCAACAGTAGAATCGTTCTGCAGTCTGCCACAAATGCCGGCCCTGTAAATTTCTTCAAAAGTGCTTCTCGAAAAGAACGTCGCCTTTCCTCCAAAGATTCTCATTTGAGTTCCCGAAGCATTTCAGTTAACACTCGCGCGTTGATCGAATCTACCAGTTACAAACCTAGCCGCCCGCTTCTTAACTGTCTCTGTGTCCTTTAAACCGATCTGGTTAAGTCTCCTATAAACCCGAGCTGAACTATCCGCCTTTTTTTCCCCCCAAGCTGTAGGAGTTAACCACGTTCCGGACTAAGCTCATGCGTTACCTCGCGTTTCATTCAACTCGCTCACACTCGCAAACTACTCACTGTATCAACGTGAAACTATCATCAATGCGTTCGTTAAGAACTACACTACATTTTCATTTTAGTTTTATTTATGGCAATAATTTATAAACAGCATATCCTGATAGTTTACGACCATGCACTTTCTGGCGACGTTACGAAATTTTCGACATGCGAGGAACTTTTTTTCTTTTGAAGTTAGGTGAACACATTAAGCGAATGAAATATTCAAAATACATCAAATTTTCATCCTCTCCAAACAGAAACATATAACTTGAGATAATGTCAGTTAAATATAACGCACTGGTATCCGCCCGCCCGTCTCGTAGTAAAACATCTTCTGTATTAGAGCTCCTAATAATTAGGTACGTACATGTTGTTACTGCATAACATCCATACTTGAAGATACTAGTACTGACTTCTTTTAACACATTAAATTTAATAGTTGCACACTACAAAAGTGCTGTGTCTTTATGTAATATGCAATTTCAACTTTTCAGTTATATGAAAAGGATATTTTAAATATCTCAATACAGAGTGCTTTATTATGCGAGGAAATGAGAACAAGTCAGTTCGTTAGCTAGTGAAGAAATCCTTGCTATCTGTCATTTTCAAGTATTTTCACATAAAATCCTCATTAGATCTAGTAACTTCCGTTCTGTTACTGCTAGGCTTTAGACTGAAGGAAATGTAACTCCTATTAGGTTTTGGAAACTGAGTAGTAGCTCTGAAACACAGTAAACAAGAAGCAAAGAAATAAACATTTGTGAGTGACGAAGGAATATCTGCAAATCGAATAATAAACCACTAACTTTACTCTTTTTCATTCTACAACTATGTGTTTCCTTGAATAACGCGACAATTAATGAAGTTTTGCGTAGTAACCGTGTGACAAAATACTCCCCTCTTTGCGTGTTATCATTTGTCAAAATATACTTTTGATACCTCTAACCGTGTATGAGATACACAATGATTCATTCTGGCCTTATCGCCATCGGAAATGAGTGCGCTAAATAAAATAAAGTTTAGCGGTATGAGTGAAAGGTAAAGATTTCCTCTTAAGTCGAAAATAAAATTCAAACCATTATGAAAGTTTCGTCCGCAGCAACATATGGTGCAACAAGCAGCAAACGGAATATCATAATAGCCTCTATTTTTTACTGCAAACTTTTCCTAATGTAGCGCAGTCTCTTATTTCGAAGCCAATATCTTATTAACTATGACTATTAACGAAATAACGAGCATTTCGTCACAATTCTGACATATAAAGATTTAAGTAGCGGAAAAATTAAATATTTCTACCAATTACTTTTTGCGAAATCGTTTGTGAAAGATGGCAGGACATGCGCCTCTACGCTGTTAGTGCAGAGCGAGTCCAACCATGTTGGGGAAAATATGGCGGACGATTCAGCCTGGGTATTTAGGAGCTCTAGATCTGGTGGGGATCCCAAGCACTTGAGCTGTACTCAAGGCTGGTTAGTACAAGCGTTTTATAAGCGGTCTACTTTACAGACGAATTACACCTTTCCAAAATTCTCCCAATAAACCGAAGTCGACCATTCGCCTCCCCCCTCCCCTACCCCCCATCCCCACACACACTTTAACGGGCCGAAGGATTCCCTGTTCCCAGAATTCCTGTAGTTGTGACAAAAGCCAATTCTCTACTGTGTAGGGCAGTTCTTGGTCCGGGTTGAAGCGTCCACTTTGTGTGTCCCTGGCGATGTGTGGACGCGCCTTATCATGGAGCAGAATGACTTCCTTCGTGAGCAGCCCAGACCGTTTTCCTGCTCACAGTCCTCGTCACTGTTAATGGTTTTTCCGTGCTGGATGAATTCGATGTGTATCAGACCTTGGACGTCGGAAAAGACGGTGAGCATCACCTTCCCTGATGACGACACAGCCTTTTTAGGGGGTGGTAACGACGCATGCTTCGCGTCCCTAGATGTCGCACTACGTTATCCCAAATCGGCATATTCAGATTTAAACCTGTTTGGTTGTTAAGACGTTCCGGACATTTCCATTTGAACACCCATCGTAATAGTGCAAATAGTGGTTTTCAGGAATGAGCCAAAAATTTATCAAAGATTGATTGCGGTCTCACACCCAAAAGAATTTTATTGATTGATACAACGGCCGTGGAAGCCTACACTTAGGTCACACAACTCTATGTTTCTCCACATTAAAAGCTATTTCTAATCGCCGATCACTGCCGCAGGCCACTGCTTTGTCTGGATCTCACTGGATGTTAGTAGGCTACAATCTTTATCAGATAAATCTTTCTCACAGATAACCCCATAGCCTGCTAGAGGTCTGAGATTGCAGACATCATTAACAGAACATGACCAGTAGCCGTCTTATCAAACATCAGTCTTTGGATAACTCTCCATCTGAGATAACGTAGAGCAGGTTTTTCTGCCAAGAACTTTTCAGTCCAGTTTTTGTTTTAGGGGACCATCCACAAATTACGTCACTCGTTAAGGTGGAGGGAGGGTGTTGTCTAATTGTGTCATCGTGTCACAAGGAGGGGGGGATAAGGGATGGATAATAAACGTAGTGGCAGGAATATCGGATTGAGCAGGGTACTAGCAACGTATCATATGAGTTACCACAACCGGAAGTGACCTGTCGACGAAGGTTTTATTTACCATTGAGCTCAGTGCTTTTGGAGCGTACTTGTTCTCGAACTTAAATAAATAAATAAACCGAAAAAGTAACGAATGGATTCAAAGAAAACATTGGAAGAATTAAGGAAATTCTGAAATCATATATGATTAACAAATTTTCAAGTTGAATGTGCATCAGAAACCAAATATATTTTTATATGTTAAGCGTACCTTACCTATTGAACCGTATCAATGCTATATACTATTTCGTTTACTGCATTACTGGGAAATGTTACTTACTGTGAGTTAAATCCAAGGAGGGCAGTCGCTGTGCCGGCTGCGGTGACCGAGGGGACTGCGGCGCGCCAGTCACGGTCTGCACGGCCACTACGGTTGGGGGTTCGAATCCCCCCTCGGGCATTGATATTTGTGCCGTCCTTAGTAATAGCTAGTTCATAAGTAGTTTGTAAGTTTAGGGACTCATGACCCCGTAGTTAGGTCCATAAGCTCAACAAACATTTGAACATTTATTCAGTCGCTGTTTGAGCGTGTTAGAAAATTGTTTACTGTTTTGTAGGGAATTCAGTTTGCTATCTAATGCTGAAGTGACAAATTGCGTAGCCTTTGGAAAGGAAAAGTGTGAGAGACTTGTGCGGCAACTAAAAGCTGTGATTACCCCTTCGAGTTGTCATGTTGCAGGTGCAGGAAGAGAAGGAGAGTAATTTACCGGTCGGACAAGGTTACATACAAGAACCTGTCAACCATAGAGCAGGAACAGCGTTAATTATTTACTTCTTATTTAGCACAAAATGTATTCCCGTCTTTCTATAAGATTCGGTTTTCAAATAATATTAGCTGAATCCTATAGAATTACAGGAATACTTTTTAGTGCTGACCGTGAAGTAAATATTTGATGCTGTTACTGCTCCATGATTGACAGGTTCTTGTATATACCCTTGGCCGCTCAGTAGCTAGCAACAGAATTCTCTACAAAACGGCAAACAAATTTCCAACTCACTCAAACAGGAAATTAGCTCGCGCCAGGTAAGAGTACATGTACGCCGGAAATGACGGAAAATACAAGGAACTATACCGTCTCGTATTTAAACATAGGACAACGATGTTCTATCAATATCTATTTCATGGAAATGAACCGAACAAATACAGCTGTATTTAGATGCCTGAAGGTTGTCCCCTTATATTGTACCCTCCTTCCTATCAACGCGGACGCTTCCATTCAACGATATGCAGCTAATTGTCAAAAAATGTTCAAATGTTTGTATAGTTTATGGGACTTAACTACGGGGTCATCAGTCCCTAAAGTTACAAACTACTTATGAACTACTTACAAACTAGGATGGCACAAATATCCATGCCCGAGGGGGGATTCGAACCCCCGACCGTAGTGGCCGTGCAGACCGTGACTGAAGCGCCTCAGTCCCCGCGGCCACCGCGGCCGGCGAGTGCTGTGTCTTTCCGTGTTCTTCTATTATGTGATTTTCAACTTATCTAATAATTTTAAAATGTGCAAAAAAAAGTTATTTTTGTATTCCTTACCGCCAACTGTATAGGGAACGCAGTGACTGCTCCGCCAATTATAAATAATATAAAGGGTTCAAAATCCATGAACCCAAAATGATTCAATATTGTATCGTTCATTTGATTTGTATTTTTTATGAATTTTTTACAGTGTTTGATCTATTCTTGATTTTTAATTAAAGAAAGGAATCATTATATTTCATAACAATGAATGTATGTTCTACACCTCGACCTAAACTACTCGGCCGATTTCCACAACTTGGTTCACATATGGAAGGGTTACCACTGCCAAGAAACTGCTTTGGTCACTTTGTAAAGGGCATATCTTTGGAGACTGTGAACAACAATCGTTGCTTACACGGGTGGATGTGCGACAGAGAGAAGTAGTTGGGTGTGTGTCGATTCGTCAGAGAGTACAATATTTTCTGCCGGAGTGACCAGTATGGAGCATGATTGTATTAGCATTGTATATGAATTTTTTCTTTTGAAAAAAAAAAAAAAAAAAAAAAAAAAAAAAAAAAAAAAAAAAAAAGGATTGGTAACTTTGAATTGGCTTGTAATTATTATTGATGAAAACTTATGAAAAGTCCAAAAAGGTATTTTTTCTGATTTCTTTACTGTGCTCTGCATTGTTAGATAATGTTAGTCAGTTCGTGTAATTGTAGTATACTCAGTTTAAATTGAAACTTAAAAGGTGACCCTCATGCAATAAAATAAAAGCTTATTGTAATCGAATTAGATTCTTTAAATATGTCTTTTCCCTGTCTCCATTCTTACTGTTAGACAATGTACCTTATCAACTTTAGAATTATTCTGTCTAATTTGTTTATGAATTTAAATATACCTCTTTACTATTTATTTGATCTTGATTTTTGAGCGGAACAGGTAAAATCAATTTAATGCAAGAAGCACGTTACCTATGCACGGCGGAATGCGAACAAACAACAACCGACAATTACAATTAGATAGAGCTTTTCCTTGATTTTACAAAATAGTTATAGTTAAATTTATGTTCAGTCATTAACCAACTTCTTCACATTCTAGATATAATATCTAGCTTTGTTATCACAAATTACATATTTTGTTAATTATCGTAATCTGTATATGCTGGCTAACGATGGAAAGAGGTGTGTGAAATGTTTGACATCACCAATAGAAAAAAAAAAAAACCACTTACTTGTGACTTTATTTGATCGTTTTACACATCTTGGACTCGGTACGTATTCTAGAACTTTATCGGACAGCTATCATTGTTTCTCGTCAATTGTAGAAAGAGCTTGAAACACTATAATTAATTACACCACTTGATCACAACACGGTAATTGATTTATTAATGAAAGTCTTGATCTCAGCAACAATCACTGGTGAAGTCACACAAGAAGCTACACTCCCTTCGTTTTTGCATTTACAATTAAATCTTAATTTTTTTACTCTAAATAATAGACTGTCAGTTCACGTGATTGCGCGGAGTGTCTTATCTGTACTTGTCAGTCACTCGTATGAAATCATCATTTCGTTAGAGAGATACTCTGGCTAATTAAGCGCATTAACAGGGCCATACATTTCGTTGTCAGTCAATGCCACCCTGATTAATTACAGTATTTATTCTTACTCTGACACAGACATTTTGATCAAATTTTACATTCAAGTGTAGTGCCAATCTAACACTGTTGCATTCATATACAAACATAGACACAGTTACACATACAGACATATTCCATAAACCTAGTTTATTATTTATTTTATTCACACACATGCCTTTCATTATACCTTGCCATAAGATAACAATCGCTATGGGGATAAGAAACATGTACAAAATATAGTTCAGAAGATTTCACGTAATAGGCAATAAGAGTCGCAAAAAAAGTACCGCACTACATGACACGCGAATGATGAGACTTTGCTCATCCACTATTTCAGAACGAGAGCACTTTCCAACTTGAGAAAAACTTAACACATAACGAAACTTTTCCCCGGTGCAACCCCTATAAAATGGTGAATGAAAAACTATGTCATTCAGTGTGACGTTAAAATTTATTACTTCTACACTGAATGTATTCACGTGACATTTCGCAAAACGTGTGTATATACGTCACTATACGTACCTTCGAAATTATATCACAGTACAACTCATGGCATAAGAAGTCATTGACAATGACGTTCGTGCAAAACCGCTCCGTCATGCATGATGTTTCATTTTATTACGTCTTTACTACTATTTTTATATTTTGCAGACAGTGCAAAAAATACCACTGAAAGTACCTGCGAAATTATATAATCGTACGACACATGCTATGGAGACAAGACGTCATAAACAAGGAGTAGTTTCTTAAAATTTACGAGTTCCTTAATATTCCATTCTATGTAACTGAGTAATATATTATTCAGGAGATCATAAATATTAACCTGAAGGAATACGAATTTGAAATTGACAGAGATAGAGGCAAAGGGCGATGGACAAAGCGGGAATGAGGAGGTGGACTAACGTAAAAATGGATCATAATCGACCAACGCCAGAAACTAACGCTAGTTCATATACAAATCTTTATGCGTTGTTGTTGTTGTTGTTGTCTTCAGTCCGGGGACTGGTATGATGCAGCTCTCCGCCCTACTCTATCCTGAGCAAGCCTCTTCATCTCCTCATAAGAACGGCAACCAATATCTATTTGAATCTGCTTACTGTATTCGTCTCTTGGTCTTCCTCTGCGGTTTTTAACCCACACACTTCCCTCCAGTGCTAATTTCATGACTTCTTGATATAAATGTCTTCTTTTAGTGAATGTGTGTAAGAAATTGCTTTTCTCCACAATTCTGTCCAGTACCTCCTCATTAGTTACGCAATCCACACACCCAATGTTCAGCATTCTTCTGTAGCATCACATTGCAAAAGCTTCTGCCCTCTTCCTTTCTAAACTATTTATCTTCTATGCTTCACTACCGTACAAAGCAACACTCTACAGAAATTCCTTCAGTAAAGACTTCCTGACCTTTAAATTAATGTTCCATGTTGACAAATTTCTGTTATTCATAAACACTTTTCTTCCATTGCCGTTCTGCTTTTTACATCGTCTGCACTGCGAGTATCGTATGTTACTTTACCGCCGAAGGAACAAAACTCATCTACTACCTTCAGTTGTTCGTTAACTACTAGCGAGGTGGCTCAGTGGTAAAGCACTGGACTCGTATTCTGGAGGACGGTGGTTCAAATCCACCTCCGGCCGTCCAGATTTAGGTTTTCCATGATTTCCTTAAATCACTCCAGGAAAATGCCGGGATGGTTCCTCTCAAAGGGCACGGCGATTTCCTTCCGGATCCTTATTCAAAACCCCGAGCGTTAGCTCCGTCTCTAATGACCAAGCTGGCGACGGGACGTTAAAACCTAAGCTTCCTTTGTTTCGTTACCTAATCTAATTCCTTCAGCATCGCTAATTCTCTTAGACTATATTCCATTACCCGTATTTTGCTCTTGTTAATCGTCATCTCATACGCTCCTTTCAACATACTGGCCATTTCGTTCTAGAGCTCTTGCAGGTGCTTTCTGTATCTGACAGAATCACAATGTCATCAGCAAAACGCAAAGTTTTTATTTCTTCATCTTGAACTTTAATGCCTTCTTCAAATATCTCATTGTTTTCCTTCACAGCCTACTGAATTTACAGGTTGAATAACTTTGGGGAAAGGCTGCAACCTTGTCTTACCCCCTTTACTGCAGTTTGCAGTTTGGTTTTTGTACAAGTTGTAAATAACCTGTTTTTACTCCTGCTGACTTCAGAATTTGAAAGAGTGTTTTCCAATCAACACTGTCAAAAGCTTTCTCCAAATCTACAAAATCTAGAAGTGTAGATTTGCCTTTCCTTAGCCTATCTTCCAAGATGTTAAGGTGAGTGTTGCCTCACGTGTTCTTACATTTCTCCTGAATCCATAACTGATCTTCCAAGAGGTCGGCTGCTACCAGTAATGGTAATACTGTAATTTTCATACTTGTCTGCGCGTGCTTTCTTTGGATAAGAGATTATTACATTTTTCTTGAAGTCTATTTCGCTTGTCTCATACATCTTACACCCCAGGTGGAACATTTTTGTCATGGCTGGCTCTCCCAGAGGTTTCAGTAGCTCTGAAGAAATATCTTCCACTCGAGGGGCTTTGTTTCAACTTAGGTCTTTGAGGGCTCGGTCAAATTCTTCTCTCAGTAATCTCCTATGTCATCTTCATCTGCTTCTACTTCCCTTTCTACAATATTCCCTCGAAGTTCGTCTCCTTTGTAGAGCCCCTCTATATACTTGTATTCTGTCAACCTTTCAGCTTTTCCCTCTTTGCTCAGAACTGGTTTCTATCTGCGCTCTTGATATCCATGCAACTGGTTTTCTTGTCACCAAACGATTTCTTTATTTTCCTGTAGGAGGTATCTATATTTTCCCTATTTACAGTTTCCTCATTTTATGCAAGATGATGCCATCATCATACTTTCATATAGTAGAGCTGCATGCCCTCGGGAAAATTAACTGCTGTAGTTTCCCATTGCTTTCAGCCGTTCGCAGTAACTGTATGGCCAAGCCACGTTAGCTGATGTTAGCCATGTTAGCTGATGCCAATGTTGTTATCATGTGGCTTTTTTGTTGTCCCTCTTTTGCTATTGTTATTTATTGCTGTTACGCAACTGGTATAATTTATCACCAAAGCACAAAGTTTCTGCTTCAAGAGCTTTAGCGCGTCATCGATAATGGAAGCAAGACAACAATAGCAAAAAAATTATCATGTATGGTAGATTAAATCTGCGAACACATACAGGAAACGTAAATGCATCAGATAGGCACTTCTAACGTCATCCTTGATACTGGAAACAAAAATGAATAACATAAAGTCAAAATGTTCAAATGTTTGTTAAGCTTAAGGGACTTCACTACGAGGTCATCAGTCCCTAAACTTACAAACTTCTTATGAACTACCTACAACTAAGGACGACACAAATATCCATGCCCGAGGGGGATTCGAATCCCCGACCGTAGTGGCCGTGCAGACCGCGACTGAAGCGCCTCAGTCCCCTCGGCCACCGCGGCCGGCAATAACATAAAGTCACGCTTATAGCTTTTATCTACTTAGAAAAAATGCTCAACAACTTAAAACGGTACAAGATTTTCGATTAAGCTATACGCAGAAGCAATAATATACAATACTAGCTTAAATGCCCGTGCTTCGCAACGGTTGTTAAAGAAGGGCCTGTGCGTATCATGGCTTTTTAGGGTTCCGGACCTCAGTCAGTAAAAGTAGAATCCTTGTTGGATCGCTGTCAGTGAGCTGTTGTTCTAGCCAAGATGTCAAGTGTAAGTGAAAGTCATTGCCGAAACGATGGATGTTCATAAAGATTTGATACAAAAATGAAATTAATTCTGTCACAGACGTACGCTTCCTTGCTGTACTATGCCGTACCTATTACGCAGCAGCGGCGTCTATTTAGTTCTTTGGTGCACTACGGCGCCTCTATCGCTTGTTTGCTGTACTACACCATCCATACTTAGAGCATAGCCTAGTCTAAAAATTTATCCGTGATCCCACTTTTATGAAACGAGGTTGCTCGATGCAAATATGTGAAGTAGATCAGGAGATTATGGATTTCTAATATTTGAACAGACAATTAGTGAAAACAAGATTACGATATATCTTTTGTCCGTGATCTGATTTTGATGAAATCATGCCTATATCTTACCCCAATCTTAGTTCAAGTTTCCTGTAAAAACCGCATGAATATGTGACAGTAGGTTTTTATAATACGTTTGCGAAACATGTTAGAAATAGGCATATCTTCATGAATGTATATGGTGTAGCTTACGTCATATATCAGTGGAATTCACCATTTTAAACATTTATCTCATGATCATTCACATCGTGTGGCATTTATGGCCGTTAGACCCAAACTGGGGTCGTGTTCAGCCTGTCTGGTGCAAGTCTTCTAAGGGGATTAGGACGTCAAGCGGGCCGACTTGCTGCAGGAGACGCACGACTGCACATTTTAATTTCCATTGTCTATACTGTTAAAAATAAATTCACAACTTTTATCAGCATGAGTGGGAAGGATTCAGGATTCACAGTCATAAGCAGTGGCAGTTCTAAAACATAATGAAATAATTTTATTTATTTATTTATTTTTTTACGTTTGAAGTTTCATTATTTTTGCACTTACTAAAAATGTTCAAATGTTTGTAAATCTATCGGACCAAACTGCGTGGTTATCAGTCCGTAGCTTACAAACTTAATTGTTATCACATTAGTTAATATATATGGTAAATTCTAGAGTTTTATACACCTGTAAGTAAGGTTTGTATGCTGCGCAAAAAGCATCGAAGAATCTCTCTTACTTATGAAGAATAGTGTACCTGTAGCAACAAATGCTGCCCATAGAAAGTGAAAAATAACTAAACTGCATTATGTTTTACCACTCCCACTCCTATGAGTGTGAATCCTGAATTCTTCCCGGTCATGCTGACAAAGTTTTGTTACTTTATTTCTAAAAGCATAGACAGCAGAAATTAAAATGTCCTGCCCTGCTCTCCTGACCCCATTCGCCCCGCTTGACGTCCTAACCCCCTTAAGCTGACGCCACTTCGGCGACTTGTGTGTCAGTTATGATCAAATGATGATGCGGAAGACATAACATCCAGTCCCCAAGCGCAGAAAATTTCCGACTGTACCGCAAATCGAACCCGAACGCCCTGAGTGGTAACCCACCGAGCTGCCAACTTGGCTACGAAGTCTGACTTCTTCGAAGAAATTTGTTAAGAATTACAAGATCTGTTGAATAGAATGTATAATTTAGTCAGTGCGGAACTTGGATAGTGAACTGGAAAAAGGAAAAAAAAAATGTAATGAGAAGTAAGAGGAATGATAGCGGCGAGCAACTTAGCATCAAAATTTATTAAGAAGAAGAGGAGAAGTTGCGTAATTCTGCTACCTTGGAATCCAAATAACCTACGACGGTCGGGACGAATTATGGATGACGTAAAAAAGTAGGTAGACTGACACAGGACAAGACGGCATTCATGGTCAAAGGAAGTATTCCGGTGTCAAACACAGACTTTTAACTGTAGTTCAGTAGGAGAATAGGACTATGACATAAGTTATGTGTATGTGGTGTCTGTTCTTTCGGAGATGTACGAAAGAACAGACGCCTCATTTGATACTGCAGAATTCCTGCGGAATTTATATTAACTGAGAATGGGTAAAGTTGAAAATGTGTACCCAGCAGGGGATTTGAACCCGAGTCTCCTGCTTCTTAGACTGTTGCGCTGCCCCTTGTATCAGTGAGGTCACAGCGGTCAGCAAACCTGTACGGAATTACTCAAATACGTCTCCCGTCAGACACAAATTGTCAACTTTATCAAAATGTTCAAATGTTTGTTAAGCTTATGGGACTTAACTACGGGGTCATCAGTCCCTAAACTTACAAACTACTTATGGACTACTTACGAACTAGGACGGCACAAATATCCATGCCCGAGGGGGGATTCGAACCCCCGACTGTAGTGGCCGTGCTGACCGTGACTGGAGCGCCTCAGTCACCTCGGCCACCGCGGCCGGCGTCAACTTTACCCTGTCCACTAGAACTCAAACACGTTTTTGTAAACTGATTCCCTTAGTCGGAAATTGTCAGTGCTAATACACCAGCAATACTGCAGAAATCTCCGTGGGAGATACTACGAACGTATCCGTTAAGTGCGGCTGCCACGCGGGAGTAACCGATCGGTCTGGAGCACCACGTTGTGGATCGCACGGCCTCCCGCGTCGAAGATTCGAATTCTCCCTCGGGCATGGATGTTTGTGTTGTCTTTAGTCGAAGTTAGTTCATAAGTAGTTTGTAAGTTAAGGACTAATGACCTCGCAGTCAAGTCCCTTAACACGTTCGCTGCCGTTCACGCTCTGGCGCGTGTAAACATTACTTGAGTCAGGTGCCGCTCACGCTGTGGCGCGTGCTGCTACCTACCATTCTATTATGGGTTGTTGTAAACTGGCATCGTCTAATAAAGCTGTATACTCTGGTAGGCACTAAGGGAAGAGTATAAGTGATATGCACACGTACGTGGTTCCAGATTTCCGCGTTTGCATTACCGGCTACGAGCCACACACGCTTCTCGTGATGTCATGATAGATTTATTGGATTCTTATGTAAACAAGCAAGCAGGCTTTTGATTATTTTAATTTTATTTCGATTAGTTACCAGTTTATAAAAAAAATACTTCGTAGTTTTGATATTATTCATACTTATATTGCTGATGATATAGAAATAAGCATATGTTTTATGAAATACCTTGTATGTACTGTTTATATCGTTCATTTGTTGTTTTCACAAAAATACAAATGCAAATAAAAAAACCATATAAAAAAAACTGAAAAATAAAACCAAAACATTCAGTGGCTCAAAACTATGAAAAGATACTGTCAATATACGATCACGCGCCAGAGCGTGAAGTGGCACCTAGCATCATTGCGCCAGAGTGTGAACGGCAGCGAACGTGTTAAGCTTTACAAACATTGCAGTGCGGCGCAATTTGGAGTTCAATGGGAGTAGTCGACCTACTCGAGTATTCTTGCTAACAGCATGACATGGTTTGAAGCGCCTTCCTTGGGTTCCTAAGCGTATTAGTTAGACCACAGACGACCATCTGTTGCTGTGTTTCGAGTATGGCGCACATTCCATGAAGCTCAGCTTGTCATCAAGGGATTGTGCAAGCTGGTATGGGCTCCATGAATTGTATGGCATGTTGCTGCATGGAATGGATTGTAACCGATAATTGTTGTAAAGGCATGACTACTTGGAGAGCATACGCACGTACTGATGGACATGTTACCCAACCAACGATGGAATTTAATGTATGACAATCCTATTTGTTACTCGCCTACAATAAGTAGCGACTGGTTTAAGATTCTGCACAACTACAGCGAATGATGTGGGCACCCAGACCACGCTTCATTGAATCCTATCGAACTTTTATGAGAATTATAGCATATAATCTAGAGGTCAGTTTCTGTTCAAAATCATGCACCAGTAACACTTTCTTAATTATGGACCGTTTAAGAGACAGCATCTCTCAGTATTTCTTCAAGGCACTTCCAACGGCTTAACTGAGTCAATGCCACACCATGTTGCTGCACTTTACTGGGTAAATGGAGACGCAACACGATTTAGGAGGTGTTCAATGACTTTCATCGGATTCAGAAAGTATCGCTATAGCGAAACACAGCTTGCCCTTTATTCACATGAAGTGATAAGTGCCATCGGTAAGGGATCTCAAATTGATTCCATATTTCTGGATTTCCGGAAGGTCTTTTCACACTGTACCTCACAAGCGACTTCTAATGAAATTACTTGCTTGTGGAATATCGGCCCAATTTTGCCATTGGATTCACGATTTCCTATCAGAAAGGACACAGTTCGTAGTAATTGACAGTAAGTCATCGAGTAAAACAAGTGATATCTAGCGTTTCCCAGGGGAAACGTTATAGGTCCCCCACTCTTCATGGTGTTAATAAATGATTTAGGAGACAATCTGAATAGCTCCCTTAGACTGTTCGAGGGTGATGCTGTCGTTTATCGGTTAGTGAAGTCAACAGAGGATCAAAAGCAACTACAAAGCGATTTAGACAAAATTTCTACCTGGTATGAAAATTGGTAGTTAACACTAAATAATGAAAAATGTGGAGTAATACATATAAACACTAAAAGAAACCCGCTGAACTTCAATTACGCGATAAATCAGTCAAACCTTAAGGTCGTAAATTCTACCAAATACCTAGGAGTTACAATTACGACCAACTTAGACTAGAGAGAACATATAGAAAACATTATGGGGAACTCTCACCAAAGGTTACGTTTCATTGGCAGAACGCTTCGAAGATGGACCAGCTTCACCAAAGAGACTGCCTACATCACACTTGTGCGTCCTCTCCTGGAGTACCGTTGCCAAGTGTGGGACCCTCACCAGGTGGGATTGACGGAAGAAGGTTCAGAGAAAGGCAGCTCGTTTTATCACGTTTCAGGGGGAAAGCGTCACGGAAATGTTGCACGATTTGAGGAGGAAATCATTATAAGAAAGACTTTATTCGTGGTAATTATTTCAGCAATCAGTCGTAAAAAATATATAATTTTTTTATTTGTTTGCAAATCCAGATTTCGACCACTGTGTGGTCATTATCAATGTTTAAAACCAATTAAAATACTTAAAAATATCTCGACCTCCATGTTGGAGGTTGCGTTTGTACTTTATTCGTTGCGGCGAGATCTATTTACGAAATTTCAATCACCAACTTTTACTTATTTATGTGAAAATATTTTGCTAGCACCCACCTATATAGGGAGACGTGAGCATCCCAATAAAATAAGAGAAATCAGATCGAAAACGGAACGATTTAGGTGTTCATTCTTCCCGCGTGCTATTAGAGAATGGAACGGTAGAGAAAGGTTATGAGAGAGATTATTGAACCCTCTGCGAGGCACGTAAATGTGATTTGCAGAGTATCTATGTAGATGTAGAATGTGTCCCACCAGCATAGGAGGGGGGGGGGGGCGAACGGTCCCCCCCCCCAGTAGCAGATGTTATTATTATTATTATTGTTATTATTATTTATTATTATTATTATTTGGAATGCGGATCTAGCATGTTATCACTGTGTACTGAGTCTTCAAAAGTGTGAGACTTTTGTCTTTTGTTTGATTTGGCGTGAATTAAAAAGGGATGGCCGGTTCTAGAGTCTTTCTACTGAGCCAGAGTTAAGCTAATGATATTCACCGCCCCCCCCCCCCTCCCTCTCGAACTCAGCAGGCCGTCCTGGATCCGCCTCTGCCCTCCAGTAGATCCCCTATTAACTTCCCAATTCTGTTCACCACCTTTTCATTAGTTATGCGATCTATCCATCTAATCTACATGGGATATTCTGCAAATCACATTTAAGTGCCTGGGGAGAGGCTTCTTCGAACCACCTTTATACTGTTTATCATCCATTCCATTCTCGATTTGCGCGCGGTAGGAAATAACATGTAAATCTCTCCGTTCGAGCTCAGATTTCTCGTATTTTATTCTGATGACATTTTCTTCCTATGTAAGTGAGAGTCAACAATATATCTTTGCATTCGGAGGAGAATGTTGGCGATTGGAGTTTCGTAAGTAGCCCACGCCGCAGCGTAAGCGCCGTTGTTGTAATGATTCCCATCCCAGATCCTGTATCATTTCCGTAATGCTGTCTCTCATGTATCGTGACAGTACAAAACGAGCTGCCCTTCCCTGGACTCTTTCGATGTCCTCCGCCAAACGCACCTGATAAGGATCCCACAATGGG
The DNA here is from genome assembly GCA_026315105.1 of Locusta migratoria. Classification (NCBI taxonomy): domain Eukaryota; kingdom Metazoa; phylum Arthropoda; class Insecta; order Orthoptera; family Acrididae; genus Locusta; species Locusta migratoria. Next base: position 115,856,169 of record CM048750.1, on the reverse strand, counting down.
CAGCAATACCCCAAGAAAGGACGGACAAGCGTAGTGTATGCAGTTTCTTTATTAGTTCTGTTGCATCTTGTAAGGGTTTTGCCAATAAAACGGTCTATGGTTCGCCTTTCTCATGACATTATATAAGTGTTACTTCAAGTTTAAGTCTGAAGTAATAGTACTTCCTAGGCCTTTACTTTTGATTAATATATATTGTAAACAAAGATAACGGATTTCTTTTCGTACTCATGTTGGCGACTTCACACTTCTCATTATTTAGAGTCATTTGCCAATTTTTACACCATAGTGATTTATTCCGTCCTGCAGTTGGTTTTGATCTTCTGATGATTTTACCAGACGGTAAATGACGGCGTCATCTACAAACAACCTAAGAGAGCTGCTTAGATATTTTCCCAAACCGTTTATGTAAATAAGGAACAGCAGAGGACCAATAACACTATCCAGTGGAACGCCCGATATCACTTCTTTTTTAGTCGATGCCTTCCCACTGATTACTAGTTGAGTCGAATTGTAACCCCTCGTTGAAATCAGGATGTTCAATTTCAATGTTTTGGGTTCATTAAATGAGGTTTTGGTGGGAAATTTTAGATTTTATTAGTTCTGGGAATAATATTTAGTATTCCGAAAAGCAAAGTAGAAATGAGGGTACCATCACAGAGTGCAAACATCAGCCATATTTTATTCCGTATGGGCACATAAAAGGAAAATACGGGGATTGTTAGTACGTTTTTTTCTGTTATGAGTCAGTTCGGGTAGAAATACGATAAAATATTATTCAAGTTAATCATTTCAAAGTTTAAATCCGCTCCAGCGCTGAAAGAAACAGTGAAGTTGGCATCATATCAAACTTTAAATCAAATAATCGATACGGGAAGTGAAAATTAATATAAAGTTAGCGAGTGATACGCGAAATAATAATAATTGTGGAATAGGAAGTAAATTTTATACCGAATCACTAACATTATCATTTTAAATCAGATTTGAATATACGAGTTATAAATTGAATTTACGTGTGTTAAAGGTTCATTTAAATAATATCTATGACGTAATGTGTGGTGTGCTGATATGCGATGTGTTAACTACAATTTTTAGGTTTCACTAACTAGTTTAGTATTTGAAAGGAAGCATCTGAAAGTTCAATGGGACTTATAAACATTATAACATTTTACCTATGTGTAAAAATAACGCCGCAGTAAGTAAAGTTTTAGAAACAGCGGAACTGTTGAAGAGCGCTAGGCAACGTGTGCATAATCTCACGGAGTCAACATCTCAGGCGTCGAGTGAATTAAATAAAATAAAATAACTTCTAGAGAGATTCACTCATTAATGCCTTGAGAAAAATCTTTGTGACGTTCACATCGATGCAGGCACCACAAATACAAACTTTAAATGCTAGAAGTCAGGCATAAACGTGTGTCAAGAGCATTGATGTGTTCCGCTACACCGTCGGGAGTCGTTAAGCATGAACGATATTTTATAAATCCGTGTCGATCTTGTGTCAATAGATCATTCTATTCAAGATAATTCATAGTATTTGAATACAGAATATGTTCCAAAACCCTGCTGCAAACTGACGTCAAAGAAATAGGCCTGTAGTGCAACTTTCCAGTCTTCGATAGAGATCCCTCGCTGAGCGGGCGGTTGTATATGGCTGTTAAGTAAGGAGCAATCTCTTCAGCATAATCAAATAGAAATCTAATGGGTATAGAGTTCGGACCAGAAGACTTGTTCTTGTTATTTGATTTAAGGTGCTTCACTACTCCGATGATACTACTTCATCGTTACTCATTCTGGCCTCTATTTGTTATTCTAAATCTGTAATATTGGTTTCGTCTTCTTTGGTGAATGAGTTTCTCAAAACAGTGTTTAGTAACTCTGCTTTAGTAGCGCTATCATCGGCAGATTAACCATTAATATCACGTACTGAGTGAGAGTAATGTTTGTGTTTTGCCCCTAGAATATTTAACATCTGATCATCTCCTTGGGTTTTCAGTCAAATTTCGAGAAATAATTTCGTTGTGGAAAATATTGTAGGCATCTCGCACCGAAGTCCTCGCTAAATTTCGAGGTTCTGTGTAGGGTCGCCAATCCTGGGGATTTTGTGTTCGTTTAAATTTAGCATGCATTTTACGTTGTTTTTGCAACAGTCTCCTGACCTATTTTGTGTACCAAGTGGGATCACCACCTTCTTTTATTAATTTATTTGGTATTAAACTGTCAGTTGCTGTTGATACCACTTCTCTGAATTGAAGCCACATCTGGTCTACACTTACGTTTAGTGTTTGGAATTAGTGGAAACTGTCTTTCAAGAAGCCACGTATTGTATTTCTATCTGCTTTCCTGAACAAATATAGTTTTCGTGTATTTTTGGTACCTTTGGGACTTTCGATATTCTATCTCGCTTTGTATCCGTTTTGATGGTCGTTATGAGCTCAGGGTTTGTTGCTAAGAGATCAACTGTGTTTTGACATCAATTTACAATTCTAGTTGGCTCACGAATTAATCATTCGAAGTAATTCTCAGAGAATGCGTTGAGTGCAATTTCGCACGATGTTTTATGCGTACCTCCTGATTTGAAAATATAATTTCGCCAACAGATCGAGGGTAATTTAAAATCACCTCCTACTATTACTGTGTGAGTCGGGTACGTGTTAGCAATTTGACACAGGTTTTCTTTGAATCTTTCTGCTATTGTTTTGTCAGAGTCGGCAGGCTGGTAAAAGGAACCAATTATTAACATTTCTTTTACTATTTTCTAATTCACCACCTTCTCATTACTTATGCGATCTAACCATCTAATCTCTAACATTCTCCTGTATCACCAAATCGAAACAACAAACTGCACCTACAAAACTGCAACAAGTGCAACAAAAATCAAACTAAACAACAACAAATAAATGGCACACCCTCACATTTGAAAGCAAAGCAACCCACAGAATAGGAAACATTCTCAAAAAACAAGGCTTGAAAGTAGCATACAGAACAGACAACTCAATACAAGAAAAAAATAAAAAAATAAAAAAAATAAAGACAACCAACACCAAATCAGACAAACATAACATTTCTGGCATCTACCAGCTGACATGCCAGGATTGTAACTCAGTTTACATTGGACAGACATGCAGAAATTTCAATACCAGATACACAGAATACAGAAGAGCACTAAAAAGCAATAGACATTCCACTTGAACCACAAACCAACTGACATAAGTACTGATCTAAAGGTTTTGAAACACAGCAAAAACCTCCCACAAAAATTAACAATTGAAGAGAACTACCACATACAGAAAGCCATAATAGAAAGGCAAAAAATAATTAATGAATACACAGCTTTCTGCCAAGGAACCATATTCTCTGCCCTCGAAGAACTGACAGAAAACCCATAAACACACACACACACACACAAACACACACACACACACTAAAACGAAAGTTAACATGATTAAAAAACTGCCACCCCCATCACAGTCAGCTGTTCTTAACACTACTCCCAGAATTCAACTGCCCATCACCTTGTTTTCATAACAAACACTGTGTGAAGCTGTGTGAAGTGAAAGTGACACAGTGCCTGTTCACATCGCGGAAATTCACCAAAGTAAGTGACAAAAACTTGCTACAAACACATAGACATTTTGTTATAGAAGCAGTCACAACAGTAAAATTAAACCAAAAAACAAAAATGACGTCCTACATTTTCGTAAAAATCCCGATATTTTACAAGCTAGCCATTCACCCCATTTACTACACACGTTTTGGTTTGCAGATGACAAACTGTCAAAAATTCTCAGTGACTTTTTGTGGCCGGCCGCGGTGGCCGAGGGGACTGAGGCGCTCCAGTCACGGTCTGCACGGCCACTACGGTCGGGGGTTCGAATCCCCCCTCGGGCATGGATATTTGTGCCGTCCTTAGTATAAGGTAGTTGATAAGTAGTTTGTAAGTTTAGGGACTGATGACCCCGTAGTTAAGTCCCATACGCTTAACAAACATTTTTTGAACTTTTTGTGAGTTGAAGAACCACAAACACAACTAAATGTGGTATTAAGGTAGGCCTAGTATACTTAAAAAAATAAGAAACAATTTATAGTAGTCTCACAATTATCTGTAGTTTTTACTGTTAATGTAAAACAAGTAACAATAATTTCATTGTTAATTTGACAGACAATATGAATTAAACATCCCACTGAGAATGCTGCAACGCCAGCGAAACATGTATGGGAGAAACTAAAAACATTTGTGTTTGCTCAAGATGGACCTTACCTATAAAGCAAATTGCATCTGTAAGTTTTGTTTTCTCGGCACGTACTCTAATTACTTCAGCATCGCCTGATTTTCTTCGACTACATTCCATTTTACTCTTGAAACTTCCTGGCAGATTAAAATTGTGTGCCGGAACCGGGACTCGAACCTGGGACCTTTGCCTTTCGCGGGCAAGCGCACTACCGACTGTGCTATCCCGACACGACTCACGATGCCGCCTCACAACTTTACTTCCGCCAGTACCTCGCCTCCTACTTTCCAAACTTCACAGAAACTTTCCTGCAAACACGCAAGACTAGCACTCCTGGAAGAAAGAATATGGTGGAGACATGGCTTAGCCACAGCCTAAGGGATGTTTCCAGAATGAAACTTCGGGATAGCACAGTCGGTAGTGCGCTTGCCCGCGAAAGGCAAAGGTCCCAGGTTCGAGTCCCGGTTCCGGCACACAATTTTAATATGCCAGGAAGTTTCAAGAGTAAAATTGAATGTAGTCGAAGAAAGTCAGGCGATGCTGAAGTAATTAGAGTACGTGCCGAGAAAACAAAACTTGCAGATGCAATTTGCTTTATAGATAACACAATTTTAATCTGTCAGGAAGTTTCATATCAGCGCACACTCCGCTGCAGAGTGAAGTTTCATTCTGGAATGTTACTCTTGCTAATGTGTATCTTGTACTGCCTTCCAAGACACTGTATTTCGCTCAATTGCTCTTCCAGGCCCTTTGCTGACTATGAAAGAATTACAGTGTCACCGGCAAACCGCGCGGTCTTCTTTAATGTATTTTTTATGGAGACTTGTATTGCGCCATTACTCCGGCCCGGCTGCCGGTGTCTTGTGGTTATTATTTGGCGCTGGTCGCGGCACGGCTCGACTCGGCGCGGCTCGGCAGCACGTGTGACCCACTTGCGGAGTCTCTGCCGGCGGTTTCACTTTCAGCAGCGGCGGGCTGCGCTCGCTTTCACGCGGATACGGTCCCACCGCCCAAACTCCGCGGATCTCTCTGCCGCCGTAACATTGCCCCACTAACAACGCGCCCTTACTTAACACCGCACGTAGCCCCGTACTAATATAAACATTCATCTCCTTCCTAGTCCTTCATCTCCATATTTATTTCGTTCTAGCAAACCCGGCAACGCTTTGCAGTAGCTAATGTGTATGGAATATATACCATAATCTCTTCTTCTCTCTATGTGTATTCCTTCCTTCCTCCTCTATTTCCCTATCGCCACCTCCCCCCTTCCTTCGTCCATCTCCTCCTCCTCCTATCTTTTTCCATCAACTACGGGGACTGATGACCTAGCTGTTTAGACCCCTCAAAAACCAACAACAACAACAACAACAACCATCAACTACACACCACTTCATCACACACCATATCCATTTCTTCCCCTCTACTCTCTGCGTCTATATCATACCCCCTTTTTTTAATCCATTTGGTTAAACAGGATGATTGAGAACGCGTGGGAATCGGGACAGGTTCCGCCTGACTGGACGAAAGCGGTAATCACGGCAAATTTTCAAACATGGAAACAGAAAAGATTGTTTAAAATGTTTAAATGTTTGTAAAGCTTATGGGACTTAACTACGGGGTTATCAGTCCCTAAACTTACGAAGTACCTTATGAACTAGCTAATACTAAGGACGGCACAAATATCCATGCGGATGGGAGACTCGAACCCCCGACCGTAGTGGCCGTGTAGACCGTGACTGGAGCGCCTCAGTCCCCTCGGACACCGCGGCCGGCGAAAAGATTGTAACAACTATCGAGGTATCTCTTTAATTAGCGTTGTAGGAAAAATGTTCTCAGGTTTTGTTGAAAGGAGAGTGCAAGTATTAATTGATGAAAAGTCGGCCGCGGTGGCCGAGGGGACTGAGACGCTCCAGTCACGGTCTGCACGGCCACTACGGTCGGGGGTTCGAATCCCCCCTCGGGCATGGATATTTGTGCCGTCCTTAGCATTAGCTAGTTAATAAGTAGTTTGTAAGTTTAGGGACTGATGACCCCGTAGTTAAGTCACAAAAGCTATACATTTGATATTACCGTGAATTGATGAAAAGTTAAATGAAAATCAATGTGGATTTAAGCCTCTTAGAGGCGTCAGGACCAGATCTTTAGCTTACGGCAGGTAATAGAAAAGTGTTATGAGTGGAACAGGGAATTGTATCCATGTTTCATAGATCAAGAAACGGCTTATGACCCTGTTCCTAGGAGGAAGCTACTGTCAGTTGTACAAGATTATGGTATAAGAGGCAAACTTCGGCAGGCAATTAAAGGTCTTTACGTAGACTGTCAAGCAGCAGTTAGAGTAGATGGCAAATTAAGCTTATGGTTCAGGGTAGTTTCAGGAGTAAGACAAGGCTGTAGCCTGTCACCACTGTTGTTCATACTATTCATGGATCATATGTTAAAAACAGTAGACTGGCAGGGCGGGATTAAAATAGGTGAAAACAAAATAAGCAGTCTCGCATATGCGGATGACTTAGTTGTAAAGGCCGATTCGATTGAAAGGTTGCAAACTAATATTTCAGAGGTCGATCAGAGGTGCAAGGATTATGATATGAAGATCAGCATCTCCAAAACGAAAGTAATGTCTGTGGGAAAGAGATTCAAACAGATTGAGTGCCAAATTGGAGGAACAAAGTTAGAACAGATAGACAGTACTTGGGATGTATTTTCTTACAGGTTGGCAACATAGTGAAAGAACTGGAATCGAGGTGCAACAAAGCTAATGCAGTGAGGCTCAGCTAAGATCTACTCTCTTCTGCAAGAAGGCAGTCAGTACCAAGACTAAGTTAGCGGTGCACCACTCTATCTTTCAACCAACTTTGTTGTATGGGAGTGAAAGTTGGGTGGGTACAGGTTACCTTATTCATAAGATAGAGGTTACAGATATGAAAGTAGCAAGAATGATTGCAGGTACTGATAGATGGGAACAATGGTAGGAGGGTGTCCATAATGAGGAAATCAAAGAAAATCTGGGAATGGACACCATAGATGAAGCAGTTAGAGCGAACATGCTGAGATGGTGGGGTCATGTTACACGCATGGGAGAAGCAAGGTTATCTAAGAGACTCATGTGCTCGTCAGCGGAGGGTAAGAGGAGTCGAGGTAGACCAAGAAGAAAGTACTTAGAGTCGGTGCAGAATGATTTTGAAGTAAAAGGCATATCAGACAAGGCATCAATGTTAGCATTGAATAGGGGATTATGGAGGAATTTTATTAGAGGTACTATTCGCTGGACTTATAAGAATATTTCAAGACTAATATTCGATTCAGCCGTTCTCGAGTTTTAGCGAAACTAACGAACAGCAATTCATTTATATATATGTAGATCACTGGGAAAAGTAATACAAAACCGCACATTTTTCAGCACAGCTTAGCATGTTTCTCTCGCAGAGAGCAGGTTAAAATTGCTTTTTTAAACATGTTTATATCTTCTTGAGAGTTTTTCAATTGAGAACAAAATAATTGTAGCATAATCTCATATATTCCATATGAAAGAAAACAAATTGAAATATAATAAGTGGAATTGAAATACAACGTTTCGAAAGTCTTTGTGTTGCCTTCATTGTAACGCTTGTTGGTGAACGATATTTTTTGTCTTTCCGCCCGGAGAGAAAATGAACATTGCAGATTGTGTACCAACTCTCGAACACTCCACGTACAATTTCCCATGGAAAAAACACGGCGATTCAAGATTTATTCCACAAACTTACACGACTCGCTTAGCTCTTTATTAATCGTCATTGTGTTGCGTGTACGCCGACCGATATTACGACGCCGCAATGGAGACATTGTTCTAAAAAAATAAACCACAATCTGCAGTCACTTTGTTTGAAACACTCAAAAGTACCACGAACTGACATCAATACTGTTTTTGAAACGCCTCAAAGATATGATCACCACCGATAACACCACGCAGCCAAGACTAATACGGATAGGCTCCTAAACAATCGACGTTTCATATTAAATCTGTCTGACTGTTTTAACCTTCTGTACAAAACGCCATCTCCCTTTATTCTAACCTTGGCGTATTTGTTCTCTCTGTCACAGCTATTTCGTCGATGGGCGAGTAGCGAATAAATAAGCTTATTGTTGGAGAATCTAGAAAATGATCGAGCTGGAACCGTACTTTCAGTTTTTCTCAAGTTCTGATATTTCAGACAAACCTTGTCCTGAGAATTACGAACAGAACAAAGAAAAGATCAGCGAAATCGGTGAAGCCAATCTCTACTGATGCGCTTTCATACATGTGGCAATTCATTTTTATTAATGTAGAAGATGTGTGATGTGGACCTGGAGAATGCTTTTGACAATGTTGACTGGAATACATTTTTTCAGATTCTGAAGGCAGCAGGGATAGAATATAGGGAGCGAAGAACTATATTAAACTTATACAAAAACCAGACAGCAATTATTAGAGTCGAAGGTCATGAAAGAAGCGTCGCAGTGGTTGGGAAGGGGCTATTTAGTGCTGTAGCCTTTCCCCAGTGTTGTTGAATCTGTACATTCAGCAAGCTGTGAAAGAATTCATGGAGAAATTTGGCGAGGGAATTAAAGCCCAGGGAGAGGAAATAAAACCCTTGCAGTTTGCTGATGACATTGTAATTCTGTCAGAGTCAGCAAAGAACCTGGAAGAGCAACTGAACTGAATGGACAGTGTCTAGAAAGGAAGGTATAACGTGAACACTAACAAGAGTAAAACAAGGGTAATGGAATGCAGTGTCAAAAAATCAGGCGATGCTGACAGAATTAGATTAGGTAATAAGACTATAAAAGTAATAGAAGAGTTTCGTTATTTGGGTATCAAGATAAGTTCTGCTTGCCGAAGTAAAGAGAAATTTGTTAACATCGAATATTGATTTAAGTCTAAGGAAGTCCTTTCTGAAGGCATTTGTGTGAAGTGTTGCCTTGTATGGGACTGAAAAATGGACGATAAACAGTGCGGACATGAAGAGGATAGAGGCTTTTGAAATGTAGAATGCTGAAGATTAGGTAGGTGGATCACGTAACTAATGAGGAGGTACTGAACAGAATTGGGGAGAAAAGAAATTTCTGCCATACCTTGACTAAAAGAAGGGATCGGTTGGAAGGACACATTCTTAGACATAAAGGCATTGTGAATTTAGCGTTGGAGGAAGTGTACGGGGCAAAAACCGCAGAGGAAGACCAAGAGATGGATACAGTAAGCAGTTTCAGAGAGATGTAGGTTGCCGTTTTTATGTGGAGTTGAAGAGGCTTTCTCAGGGTAGGGTATTGTGGAGGGCTACACCAAACTAGTCTCCGGACTGAAGACTACAACAACAATATTATTTCGTAGTACTGTCACTTAGACTTATAATTTTAGTGGCTTTAAGTTGTAGATTTGAAATTTATTAACTTCAGCATTACGTCTAGAGAAGTAGTATTTTCTTTATTTTGGCATAAATTGTTTATATTAATTGGACAGCATAAATGAGTGCCATATTCATGATCTACATTTAATTTATCACTTAGTAATATATAAAATAAGTGATAAATGATAAATTAAATGTAGATCATGAATATGGCACTCATTTATGCTGTCCATAATCACTTAGTAATATATAAAATCCACCCCCATGAACCACAGACATTGCCGAGGTGGGGTGGCTTGTGTGCCTCAACAATGCAGATAGCCGTACCGTAGGTGCAACCACAGCGGAGGGGTATCTGTGGAGAGGCCAGACAAACGTGTGGTTCCTGAAGAGGGGCAGCAGCCTTTTCAGTAGTTACAGGGGCAACAGTCTGGATGATTGACTGAGCTGGCCTTGTAACATCAGCTAATGTGGCTTTGCCACACAGCTACTGCGAACGGCTGAAAGCAAGGGGAAACTACAGCCGTCATTTTTCCCGAGGACATGCAGCTCTACTGTATGGAAATATGATGATGGCATCCTCTCGGGTAAAATATTCCGGAGGTAAAATAGTCCCCCATTCGGATCTCCGGGCGGGGACTACTCAGGAGGATGTTGTCATCAGGAAGGACAATATTGGCATTCTACGGATCGGACCGTGGAATGTTAGATCCCTTAATCGGGTAGGAAAATTAGAAAATTTAAAAAGAGAAATGGATCGGTTGAAGTTAGATATAGTGGGGATTAGTGAAGTTCGGTGGCAGGATGAACAGGATTTCTGGTCAGGTGAGTACAGGATTATAAATACAAAATCAGTTGGGGGTATCACAGGAGTAGGACTGATAATGAATAAGAAAATAGGAATGCGGGTAAACTACTATGAGCAGCACAGTGATCGCATTATCATTGTCAAGATAGATACGAAGCCAACACCGTCAACAGTAGTACAGGTTTATATGCCAACTAGCTCTGCCGATGATGAGGAGATCGAAGAAATATATGAGGAGCTAAAGGAAATTATTCAGACAATTAAGGGAGAGGAAAACTTAATTGTTATGGGAGACTGGAATTCGGTAGTAGGAAAAGGAAGAGAAGGAAAAATAGTAGGTGAATATGGATTGGGCAGGAGGAATGAAAGAGGAAGTCGCCTGGTAGAATTTTGCACGGAACATGATTTAATCGTAACAAACACGTGGTTTAAGAATCACAAAAGAAGGTTGTATACATGGAAGAGACCAGGAGACACCGGAAGGTATCAGATAGATTTTATAATGGTAAGACATAGGTACCGGAACCAGGTTATAAACTGCAGGACATACCCAGGGGCAGATATAGACTCTGACCATAACTTGTTAGTCATGAACTGTAGGCTGAAGCTGAAAAAACTGCAGAAAGGTAGGAAAATAAGAAGATGGGACTTAGATAAATTGAAGGAAAGTGAAGTTCTGGAGAATTTCAGAGGGATATTTAGGCAACAATTGACAGAAACAGGGGGAAATAAAACAGTAGAAGAGGTATGGGTAGCATTGAGAGATGAAATAGTGAAGGCAGCGGAGGACAAAATAGGTAGAAAGGCAAGACCTACAAAAAATCCATGGATATCACAGGAAATACTACAGTTAATTGATGAAAGGAGAAAATATAAAAATGCAGTAAATGAAACAGGCAAAATGGAGTACAGACGACTAAAAAATGAGATTGACAGGAAGTGCAAAATGGCTAAGCAGGAGTGGCTAGAAGCCAAATGCAAATCTGTAGAAGAATGTATAGCAAGGGGAAAAGTAGATACCGCCTACAGGAAAATAAAAGAGACATTTGGGGACAAGAAAAGCAACTCTACGAATATCAAGAACTCAGATGGGAAACCAGTTCTCAGCAAAGAAGGGAAAGCTGAAAGGTGGAAAGAGTACATAGAGCAGCTCTACAAAGGAAATGAACTTAGAAACGATGTTGTAGGAAGGGAAGAGGAACTAGATCAAGATGAAATAGGAGATACTGTACTGAGAGAAGAATTTGACAGAGCCCTGAAAGACCTAAGTCGAAACAAGGCCCCAGGAGTAGATGACATACCCTCAGAGCTACTAAAGTCTCTGGGAGAGCCAGCCATGACAAGATTATTTGAACTGGTGTGTAGGATGTATGAGACAGGCGAAATGCCCTCAGACTTTAAGAAAAATGTAATAATCCCCATTCCAAAGAAATCAGGCGCAGACAGGTATGAAAATTACAGAACCATCAGTTTGATAAGTCATGGTTGCAAAATTTTAACACGAATTATCTACAGGAGAATGGAAAAGCTGGTAGAAGCTGACCTCGGGGAAGATCAGTTTGGATTCAGGAGGAAAGTAGGAACCTGGGAGGCAATACTCACTTTACGTCTTATCTTAGAAGATAGATTAAGGAAAGGCAAACCTACATTTTTAGCTATTGTAGATTTGGAGAAAGCGTTTGACAATGTTGACTGGAATACACTCTTTCAAATTCTGAAGTCAGCAGGGGTAAAATACAGGGAAAGGAGAGTTATTTACAACTTGTACAAAAGCCAGACCGCAGTTATTAGACTCGAAGGGCATGAAAGGGAAGCATCAGTTGGGAAGGGAGTAAGACAGGGTTGTAGCCTTTCTCCGATGCTATTCAATTTGTACATCGAGCAGGCGGTGAAGGAAAGCAAGGAAAAATTTGGAATAGGGATTAAAGTTCAGGGGGAAGAAATAAAAACATTGCGTTTTGCCGATGACATTGTAATTCTGTCAGAGACAGCAAAGGACCTGGAAGAGCAGTTGAATGGAATGGACAGCGTGTTGAAGAGTGCATATAAAATGAACATTAACAAGAGCAAAACAAAAATAATGGAATGCGGTCTTAGAAAATCAGGCGATGCTGAAGGAATTAGATTAGGTGACGAAACATTGAAGGTGGTAGATGAGTTTTGTTACTTGGGTAGTAAAATAACATGCGATGGTCGCAGTACAGAGGATATAAAATGCAGAATGGCAATGGGCAGAAAAGCATTTTTGAAAAAGAGAAATTTGCTAACATCGAATATTAACTTAAGGGTAAGGAAGTCTTTTCTGAAGGCATTTGTGTGGAGTGTTGCCTTGTACGGGAGTGAAACATGGACGATAAGCAGTGCGGACAGGAAGAGAATAGAGGCTTTTGAAATGTGGTGTTATAGAAGAATGCTGAAGATTAGGTGGGTAGATCGCATAACTAATGAAGAGGTACTGAACAGAATTGGTGAGACAAGGAATTTTTGGCATACCTTGACTAAAAGAAGGGATCGCTTGGTAGGACACATTCTTAGACATCGGGGAATCGTAAATTTAGCATTGGAGGGAAGTGTGTGGGGTAAAAATCGCAGAGGGAGACCAAGAGATGCGTATAGTAAGCAGATTCAATTGGATGTGGGTTGCCGTTCTTATAAGGAGATGAAAAGGCTTGCTCAGGATAGAGTAGGGTGGAGAGCTGCATCAAACCAGTCTCCGGACTGAAGACCATAACAACAACAACAATATATAAAATATCGTTTGCTTTAATTTATTTAAAAACTAGCTGTATATGTATTAATGTTTAATCATATTATGCAGTCGTTATGGTTTGAAATCGCGTTATAAGTGTAATGGAAGTGAATCTATGTTGACAAATTACTTCGTAATTACGTATGTTGTGTTCATAGTAATTATAATTGGTTCTTACGAAAATGTAAAAGTACAGTATCTAGTAACACGCTATAAAAGATCAGAAGATTATATAAGTACACGTAAGCTGCAAGATATTTGTATGCAAAACATCAGGGCTCAAACAGAATGCGAGAAACTTACAAACTACGCCTTTGGCGTTAGGGAATACTTCAGGCCACTATGAGTTTTGTTCGTAATGTTGGTAGTGCCAGAATGTATGCGCGCGATGTGAGGGATGAACAACATATTGAAACGTTAAAGTACGACATTTGCTTAGATTATGCCACTTCCTCGTGCGATTGTGTGGGAACTAACGTATGTATCAACAGCCAAAACATTAATTTCCCACACTTCTGTTCTCACTTGTTGCCTTCTGTTACGTTGTCTAGGTTTTACAGTAGCACATTCACGTAACTGGTTGAAGAAGTTGATAAATAACTGCCGAGATGGGTGACATCTATTGGGATATGTTTCCGTGCACATCGTACAAGCACATTCTAATTTATCCAACTTTTAGTCTGTTAGTGTCAGGAAGTAAAGGAAATTATTCAGACAATTAAGAGAGAGGAAAACTTAATTCTTATTGGAGACTGGAATTTGGTAGTAGGAAAAAGAAAGTAAAAAAATAGTAGGTGAATATGGACTGGGCAAAAGGAATGAAAGAGGAGATCGCCTGGTAGAATTTTTCATGGAACATAGTTTAATCATAACAAACACTTAGTTTAAGTATCATGAACGAAGGTTGTATAAGCGGAAGAGACACTGGAAGGTACCAGATAGATTTTATAATCGTAAGACATAGATTTCGGAACCTGATTTAAACTGTAAGACATATCCAGGGACATATATAGACTCTGACCATAACTTATTTGTCATGAACTGTAGGCTGAAATTGAAAAAACTGCAAAAATGTAGGAAAATAAGGAGATGGGACCTGGATAAATTGAAGGAACCTGATGTTCTTGAGAATTTCGGAGGGAGCTTGAGGCAGCAATTGACAGATAGGGGGGGGGGGATAAACAGTAGAAGAAGAATGGGTAGCATTGAGAGATGAAATAGTGAAGGCAGCAGAGGACAAAATAGGTAGAAATGGAAGACCTACAAAAAATCCTTGGATATCACTGGAAATACTAAATTTAATCGATGAAAGGAGAAAATATAAAAATGCAGTAAATGAAACAGGCAAAATGGAGTACAGTCGACTGAGAAATGCGATTGATAGGAAGTGTAAAATAGCTTAGCAGGTGTGGCTAGAAGGCAAATGCAAGTCAGTAGAAGAATGTATAAACAGGGGAAAAATAGCAAATTCAAATGGATGTAGGTTGCCGTTCTTATGAGGAAATGAAGAGGCTTGATTAGGGTAGAGTAGGGTGGAGAGCTGCATCAAACCAGTCTCCGGACTGAAGACCACAAGTGTCAGAAGACATTGTTTCATTTAAAAAGCGCATGATGGCACTAAAAATTTACTTTAAAAACTTTTAAAATCTGTTTGTTGGCTAACAATACGAGCCTATGACTACCAGTCCATCCTTTGAAAACAGTACTTCAATAGCGCATTACATATCCGCAATATTTTCGGTGAACGTTTTAGGTGATTCATCCTGCATATGTGGGAGACCCAAAGGAACAGCTGGAAATCTAAATTGTTAATTTTGTATGGAAATCGCCACTTTGGTTTAGATTCGTATTTTATGCGCTTCAGTTTCATTCAGATCTTCACGAAATTTCGCACGCTTGACCATCAAAACAAGAGGAAGGTCACCGTCAACCTTAAATTTCATACGGTGCATGCGGGAGCGTACTTTGCAAGATAAAAATGGAAATACCTTGGTCGCACCATAACTTGAAAACAGCTCGACCGATTTCACAGATCCTTTTTTGTTGTTTTCTTTATTCTCAGAACAAGGGTTGTATGAAATAAAACTGGAATATTTGAGAACAACAAAGTTCGTTTTTCAATCTGACTCTGCTATTGCATAAAAATCTATAGTTTTGTTCCGACATTGATGAAATTTTGCACACTATACCTTAAAAACAAGAGGAATGTCACTGTCTGTATAAAATTTCGTTCGGTGTATGGTGGAGGGTACTTAACTTACGAAATTTTACAAAATGTATAGTTTTGCTCCAATCTTTATGAATTTTTGCACACAAGACCTTTAAACCAAGAGGAAGATCACAGGGTACATAAATGTTTGTATGGTAAATGATAGAGGATACCTTGTTTAAAACTTTGCCGAGAGAGGGAAAGATGGAAACGAACAGAGAGATGGGAGAGAAAGAGATGGATGAAGAGAAAGGGGGAAGGGGATGTGGACTACGAAAGTGTAGGATAAATAAACACCCGGGCAACGCCGGGTTTACAGCTTGTTATGTGTAAAGCAGAGTGTCAGTGTGTTTGTTTGTGTGTTTGTTTGTGTGTATGTATTGCATACAAATCCACAATTTTGTTCCAATATTTATGAAATTTTGCCGACGAAAGCTTTAATCCATGAGGACGGTAGCCGTAAGTGCAAGGATTACATATAGCACATTGTTCACATTATGATGTCATAAACAATGAGAAGCGTGAAAAGCTGCTGCATCAAACGACAATGTTGCACATATCCTCCTAAACCACTGGACCGATTTCAACCGAATTTGGTACACATATTCCTTACCGTCACGTGAGCGTCGGGGTAAGAACCACATTACACATGTTTCAGGAGATATAATGTCATAAACAATAACAGTTGAAAGAAATTGCCACATATACAACGAGACTTTATTCACACGGTATATGAGAAAGTACACAGCGACTTACAACCAACTTTAAATAGAATTTCGAACCTTTATTAAATTTTTTCTCGCTGACAACCACATCAAAATAATGAAAGGAAAAAAGTCTCTCGCTTACTACTTTTCATGCAGCAAAACTGCGGCGTTCGGTACGACGTTACTGTTTATAATTTCTACAGATAGTATACACAAATACAGCTAAATGTAATTTCAAAATTGTATCACAGTACGACACGTAGTTCATGAGATATAAGCACAAACAGTAATGTTCATGGAAAACCGCCCCATCACGCACCAGGTTTAAATCTATTACTTCTTTACTAGTAACTGTAATCGTAGCAGATTTTAGCGACATGTAACACTTATACAAATGATTATAAACCTACAAAATTGTACAATTTATACCATATAATTCCATAAATATGTGATCGTATATACTGCTATGGGTAAATACCTTTCACATCAAGCACCACGTTTTAATACATCTATGTATTTACTACTAAAAAAAATTTGCTACTACAAATTTCTGAAAGCTGACAGTGCTGAGGACAACTGTGAACCAACTGTGAAGCGTTCCCGGCTGTAGGCGAAAGCAAGAGACTTCTATAGAGCTACATCTACATCTTCATGGGATACTCTGCAAATCACATTTAAGTGCCTGGCAGAGGGTTCATCGAACCACCTTTATACCATTTATCTCCCATTCCATTCTCGAATAGCGCGGAGAGAAAAGAACACCTGAATCTCTCCGTTCGAACTCTGATTTTTGGTATTGTATTCTGATGATGATTTCTACCTATGTAAGTGAGAGTCAACAATATTCGCATTGGGAGGAGAATGTTGGTGATTGGAGTTTCGTAAGTAGCTCACGTCGCAGCGATAAGAGCCACTGTAATGATTCCCATCCCAGATCCTGTATCATTTCCGTAACGCTGTCTCCCCTGTACCGTGACAATACGAAACGAGCTGCCATTATTTGGACTCTTTCGATATCCTCCATCGAACCCACCTGATAAGGATTCCACACTGGGCAACAATACTCCAAAAAAAGGACGGACAAGCGTAGTGTATGCAGTGTCTTAAGTAGTTAAGTAGTTCTGTTGCATCTTTTAAGGGTTCTGCCAATAAAACGCAGTCTCTGGTTCGCCTTTCCGTCGACAATATCTACGTGTTCTTGGCAGTTTAAGTCTGAAGTAATAGTAAGTCCTAGGTATTTTGTGGAGTTGACGGCCTTCACTTTTGATTGACTTATCTTGTAAACAACGTTTCACGGATTTCTTTTGGCACTCATTTGGACGACTTCACACTTCACATTATTTAGAGTCAATTGCCAATTTCTACACCATACTGATATCTTATTCAGACAGGTCTGCAGTTGGTTTTCATCTTCTCGATACCTCATGATCTGTTCTCCCTGATGCGGGAATACAGTATTGTGGCTGCGAGCATTACAGAACAAATAGGCTGTGGTGTAGGAAAGAGACTGCGTGGCGAATGGTGATTTGGGTGTGGCGGGAGACGTGCAGGAAAGAGTCCTCTGCAAGGGGACTGGTCACTGTGTCCTCATTGGCGGAGTGGTCAACGCCTCTGCCTCGTAAGCAGAAGATCCCGAGTTGAAATCCCGGCCGCCTACAAATTTTCATTCGTCGCACATTGGTATTCTATCTAAACCTACTACAGTGAAGCCATAACTGATCGCCAATTGCGATTTATTTCATTCTTTGAACGATATAATGTCGTCGAAAAAGATGTACTTATTGTTTTCCAACAAGAGAGAAAGGAACATCGTGCTTTGCGAGTTCAGAAACGTTCCAGTTAAACGTACGATTAGAAATGCTTAAGGTTTTTCAAATATATTGTTAACTAACTCAAAACCCAGAGCTGTCCGGGTATTTATTTACTTATTCAAGCTTTGATTTAGTACTACTCGTATCCCCCTCCCCTCTTTCGCCATCTCCTTTTTTTTTTTTAAAAAAAAAATATGTCATATTTATCGGAGAGTATTCAAGAAATAAGGCTGTCTTGCAGTATCCAAACAAAGAAAGGTGCTCATTCATCTAATTCAAAACTTGAACAAACTGTCCAAAATCCAATATGAATAAATTCTTTGGGGAGCCCATCCCAGACACACTGACATGTAGTTGTCCGTTGAGTTCAAATGTTTGTATAGCTTATGGGACTTAACTACGGCGTCATCAGTCCCTAAACTTACAAACTACTTATGAACTAGCTAACACTAAGGACGGCACAAATATCCATGCCCGAGGGGGGATTCGAACCCCCGACCGTAGTGGCCGTGCAGACCGTGACTGACGCGCCTCAGTCCGTGTGAGAAACATGGAGATGTCAAACCACTCTGCAGTATTTAATAGGTTGCCCTGTGATTTATTAATGGTAATATAAAATCCAAGTCTCACTGGAAACTACAGTCTCTTGAAGATAGAAGTTAGATCTGCAGGAAATAATGGGTATTTGTTGGATGTAAACTGTTTCATTCTCTTCCTTTCCGTATTTCTTAGTTTCCAGAAGGCTTTTGACACCGTACCTCACAAACGGCTTTTAATCAAATTGCGTGGTTAAGGCATATCGCCGGCCGCGGTGGCCGAGGGGACTGAGGCGCTCCAGTCATGGTCTGCACGGCCACTACGGTAGGGGGTTCGAATTCCCCCTCGGGCATGGATATTTGTGCCGTCCTTAGTGTTAGCTAGTTCATAAGTAGTTTGTAAGTTTTGGGGACTGATGACCCCGTAGTTAAGTCCCATAAGCTATACAAACAACTGAACATTTTTTAAGGCATATCGGCCCAAATTTGCGACTGGATAGGGGCTTTCCTGTCAGCGAGGGCACATTTCGTAGTAATCGATGGTAAGACATCGACTAAAACAAAGGTGATATCGGGCGTTCCACAGGATATTTGTTATTGGTCCTCTACTGTTCCTTATTTAACGATTTAGGGGAAAATCTAAGTAACTCTCTTAGGTTGTTTGCAGATGGCGCCGTCATTTACCGTCTGGTAAAATCATCTGTGAGGACACAGTGACCAGTCCCCTTGCAGAGGACTCTTTCCTGCACGTCTCCCGCCACACCCAAATCACCATTCGCCACGCAGTCTCTTTCCTACACCACAGCCTATTTGTTCTGTAATGCTCGCAGCCACAATACTGTATTCCCGCATCAGGGAGAACAGATCATGAGGTATCGAGACACATTAATTGTCGTCAGGAGCCCAGCCTCGGCTTGTATACAATTATATATTTTTCGACGACATAATCTGTAGCACCGGTCGAACGGCACTGTTTAATTACCAATATACTCCCACAGCACGTCGTTAATATGCAAGAACGTTGGGATGAGGAATATTGAACCCGCTGTGTTTATTACCCGTGGGAAGCCTCTGAGGACTGCTTATCCGTACTAAATCACGGCAGGGCGCGGGTTTGGACGGAGTCCAACTGGGAAAGAAACAGCTCGCTCGACATGCCGCAGCTGTCACAATATGGCAGGCAGCCGGCGAATGCGCGCCGTTGCTTTGCCCTCAAAATGTGCATTTCGCACAATGCTTTTAGCGTCCTAATATTCTCTCCAAAGTCAGCGATGCTTAACGCTCAGACTCAACGTAGAGGCAAGCTGTGACACATTATTCAGCGCTCCTTGCGGTACCAAGTTGTACTAATATGCACCATATTTTCGAAAGACAGTCTGTGGTAGTTTTTTCAAAAATCATGTCTAACGTTTTCGCGGCAAATAACTGCAAGCATAGAAGCAATAAAACTATGAATATTACTTCTCTGTATATCCATCTCAAATGGATGACGGGACGATGGCGATGTATTAATTTGGCAAATGGAAGACCCGCCGTTATTTTGTGAGATTCCAATAATCTCATCTTCAGACCCTGCATCAGACAACAACAATATAAATGTATGGAAAAAATTTTAAATTACAAACATGATACCAGTTAATTATAATGAAATAACTTTTAAATATTAATACTGTTTAAAGTGTGGCCAAATGTGTTTTTTTACATACATTTATATTGTTGTTGACTATTGTTGTCTGATGCAGGTCCTGAAGATGAGATCATTGGAATCTCGAAACATGCAATTGATTAAATTTTTTTTTTAAATAACGGTGGAAGGTTTTTCATTTGCCAAATGAATATTACTTGTTTCAAATCAGTGATTCAAGAAGAATACCACAGCTTTCAAAAATCTGTATTCACTCAAAGAAATATAATGGAACCTTGGATAATTAATCAATATGAAGAGAGTGCATTTTCAACTTTTCACGGCGTAAGGAGTACTCCAATAAGTTTCGGGCGTGCAGCCGTGCAAATTCTATGTCTTCTACTGAAATTTCGCCCGCGTATCGTCCGGCCATCTTCAGAGTGAGTCCCAATACTGCCGACAAGTTGCCAGGCGCGGCCTTATATACACCATCGCGGCGTCACTGCGCATGCGGGTGTCAGGTGCTGGTCGGCGGCAAAGAGGTACACTTGGCACGCGCGCCCCCCGTGGCGAAAGGAATCAGGAGTTCGATTCTCTTATCGATATGTATTCTGTGGTGGCAACACCTTGTCGACATCTCTGTAACTTTATTACATCAAGTGTAGGATTTCACGCCTTTTCCAAATTAAAACCGTTATCTCTGTTTATTAAATTTTCAGATATTCTAATTTCTACTGCTTCTTTAAAAATTGCGTCCCAAAATGAAGATATAGGTGTTAAAATCTTCACATCACTGTAATTCATTGAGTACCCTTTATCTAAACAATGTTCTGCTACAGCTAAACGAGTGTACCTTCGATGTTCGACACATCTTTCGTGGACAGTGCGGGTTGTTTGTCCTATATATGAACATTCGCAATTTCCACACGGTATCTGATACATACCAGACTTTCTAAGCAAAAGATCATCTTTCACAGATCCGACTAATGCTGCGATTTTCATAGGTGGCCGGAAGATTACTTTAACTTGATGTTTTTTGGAGAATTCTACCGATCTTTGAAGAAAGAGCACCCACGTAGGGCAAGAACGCTCTCGATCTGACGCAATCTTCTTCCTCCAGGTCATCTATTTGCATTCTCGGTTTAACACTGCAAGCTCTGCGAATTTGTTGTTGGGAATATCCATTCGCTTTGAAGATGTCCTTGAGGTGTGTGAGCTCTTTTTCCAAGTTCTCGCCATCCGATATACAGTGTGCCCTGTGTACCAATGTTTTAAGAACGCCTGCAGTTTGTGAAGGATGATGGCAGCTGCTGGCGTGTAAATACAGATCTGTGTGCGTCGGTTTGCGATACACAGCGTGTCCTAGTGTGCCATCAGTTTTACGGCGAACGAGGACGTCCAAGAAAGGAAGGCAGCCATCCTTTTCTATTTCTATAGTAAATTTAATACTATCTTGGAAGGAGTTTAAATGGTGAAGAAAACGATGTAATTCATCCTTTCCGTGAGGCCATACTACAAACGTGTCGTCCACGTATCTCCAGAAGACTGTAGGTTTAAAACTTGCAGAGTCCAATGCTTTGTCCTCAAAGTCTTCCATAAAGAAGTTAGCCACCAGAGGGGAGAGGGGGCTTTCCATGGCGACTCCGTCACACACTTCCATGCCCAATGGAGGACTCGTACCTCCGGCGGGAGCGTCAACACAATGTGTAACAGGGCGCCTCAAACCTCACGGCCATCCCTGCTTTCTAAATGAACAAGTCATCTGTTTCCATTATCTCAAGGAAACGCGTAGCAAACCTTTTTTCCAGCTTATCAGGACTTGAACCAGTTTTAGACGACAAAGTGCCATCATTACTCTTTTCCTTGGGACTCTTCAAATGGTCGGCTGTGGAATTTGCAGTTGTCAACTTGTTCAGCAGATCATTAAAATTGCTACACCAAGAGGAAATGCATACGATAAACAGGTTTTCATTGGACAAATATATTATACTAGAACTGTCATGTGATTGCATTTTCAAGCTATTTGGGTTCATAGATCCTGAGAAATCAGTAAGCAGAAAAACGACCTTTGGCCTTAATAACGGCCTTGCTAAGCCTGGGCATTGAGTCAGATAGAGCTTGAATGGCGTGTACAGGTACAGATGCCCATGTAGCTTCAACACGATACCACAGTTCATCAAGAGTAGTGACTGACGTATTGTGACGAGCCAGTTGCTCGGCCACCATTAACCAGACGTTTTCATTTGGTGAGAGATATGGAGAATGTGCCGCCAGGGCAGCCGTCGAACATTTGCCGTATCCAGAAAGGGCCGTACAGTACCTGCAACATGCGGTCGTGCATTATCCTACTGAAATATAGGGTTTCACAGGGATCGAATGAAGGGTAAATCCACGGGTCGTAACACATCTGAAATGTAACGGCCACTGTTCAAAGTGCCGTCGATGCGAACAAGTGACCGAGACGAGTAACCAATGGCACCCCATACCATAACGCCGGGTGATACGCCAGTATAGCGATGACAAATACACGCTTCCAATGTGCGTTCACAACGATGTCGCCAAACACGGATGCGACCATTATGATGCTTTAGACGGAACCTGGATTCATCTGAAAAATGACATTTTGCCATTCGTGCACCCAGGTTCGTCGTTGCGTACACCATCGCAGGCGCTCCTGCCTGTGATGCAGCGTCAAGGGTAACCGCAGCCATGGTCTCCAAGCTGATAGTCCATGCTGTGGCAAACGTCGTTGAACTGTTCGTGCAGATGGTTGTTGTCTTGCAAATATCCCCATCTGTTGACTCAGGGATCGAGACGTGGCTGCACGATCCGTTACAGCCATGCCGATAAGATGCCTGTCATCTAGACTGCTAGTGATACGAGGCCGCCGGCCGCAGTGGCCGAGCGGTCTGTGGCGCGCCAGTCACGATCTTTGTGCCATCTTTGGTCTTAGCTAGTTCATAAGTAGTTTGTAAGTTTAGGGACTGGTGACACCGTAGTTAAGTCCCATAGGCTACATTCCGACCTTTATCAAAGTCGGAAACGTGACAGTACGCATTTCTCCTATTTACAGAAGGCATGACTACAACGTTTCACCATGAAGCGCCGGTCAACTACTGTTTGTGTATGAGAAATCTGTTGGAAACTTTCCTCATGTCAGCACGTTGTAGGTGTCGCCACCGGTGCCAACCTTGTGTGAATGCACTGAAAGGCTAATCATTTGCATATCACAGCATCCTCTTCCTGTCGGTTAAATTTCGCGTCTGTAGCACGTCATCTTCGTGGTGTAACAATATTAATGGCCAAGAGTATATTTTCTTCGCCTGCGGAAAAATGCATCCCAAACGCCGTCAACATGTTCTTTAGGCCTATTCTTCCTGAACGTTTCTTTTGCACAAATACCCTTTCTTTGTGAATTGTTTATACCAAAGTTTGATACACCATCCAACAGGAGGTTGAACACCATACTTGGTTCGAAATTCACGTTGAAACATTTACATGCTATTTAAGTAATTACATTTTATTCTACCGATACTCAGCTTTTCAATATTTCTATGTATGGGGGTTCTGCTCGCTGCAACATTCTTCTCCTGGGTCGTCCTGGTAGAAATAAATACTCGGTATGTACAATTTTTCACTTCTTCTTTAATTTGTAATCAAACTGCTTCTCCACCAAAACATTACAAATTCAGACTTGCGTGTAACAACAACACAGACTGACATAGATTCCAATGCACTTGACAAACGACTAAAACTCCATCTCTCCCACGCAAGGCGGTGAGGCAAATATATAACATCGGCAATAATGGCATTACAATACGCATTGTTCATAACAATTGAATATACTGATTTACAATTAACAAACATAACAGAAAAACATTTCATGTACACAAAAATAATCACAATAAAAAATTAAAACTATGCATACAATAATTTTAGATGACACGTTTCTTTTTGAATTGAAATCTCCAATTTTGCTGTTTGACAACAAAGTGCGATGTTAAATGTCAATTAATTTGTTAATGAGTACATCATACATGTTCCTAACATATATTGAACTATGAAATATCGTCTCCAATCTGAAAATAGGTTCAAAATCTCACGTCAGTCAATATATACAAAGAACAAGAATATTCAAATCTCGACTATTACATTAATTATCACAATTAGCTGGTCAACAACTTGTTTATGAGCCTAACATATATACAATGCTATTTATTTTCATTTCTTTATGTTTCACAAAAGTTTCTACCCTTCGTCTGTCTATTTATTGAAATAACATACAATGACAAAACTATTGTTTATAGAACTGTCTGGAAACGTCTTATATAAATCTCTTAATTGATTAAATCTATCACTTGTTTTAATCACAGAATCACCGAGACACTGTCCTACACTGATTCCTAGGTTGGCTATATCGTTTTTAACCAACTTCACACGCAACTTTTATCGCTATTGAACCACACGACTCCGGATCCGACACAGACGGTATCGTAGGATGACATTGAGATAAGAGGACCAGGCAGACGGTATCGTACGATAACATTGAGATGAGAGTGCCAGCAGTATCGTCACAACGTTGAAAAACAAACTTTACTCTATCAAAGTATTTTTCTGAACGCACCCAACACAACAACCGTCATTATTTTACATTTTTTAAATCTAAATTTTCCTCGCCATTTTTCCATATTTTATCTCTGTTTAAACCTTCCCTGAACTTACACGAATGTGACATGAACATTATCCTGGACATGTGTGCCTGATTTGTCCACTCTTTCCGCCAACTATCGAGCCGATACTTAGACAATCTGATGATGTCTTTATAAAGCTGCTGGGTCTAAAATACATATGATTTAAATTAATATGATTTATATTCAGAGGTAAGGGATACGAAGCTCACTGGGTCTTCTAGTAAATAAATAAAAATAACATGTCCCACATCCACGAGGATCTCCTCAACACGGATCTATGGATCGAACCAACTAATCTAATCAGTTGAATCTAATGCAGGTTGGCAATACTGGAAGTAGTCGACATGTGACATCGGGAGGCAGCGGAGGCTACTGGATTTGAAATACATATGATTTAAATTAATATGATTTATATTAAGAGGTAAGGGATACAAAGCTCACCGGGTCTTCTAGTAAATAAATAAAAATAACATGTCCCACATCCACGAGGATCTCCTCAACACGGATCTATGGATCGAACCAACTAATCTAATAAGTTTAATCTAATCAGTGTTGGCAATACTGAAAGTAGTTGACATGTGACATCGGGAGGCAGCGGAGGCTACTGGATTTGAAATACATATGATTTAAATTAATATGATTTATATTAAGAGGTAAGGGTACAAAGCTCACCGGGTCTTCTAGTAAATAAATAAAAATGACATGTCCCACATCCACGACGATCTCCTCAACACGGATCTATGGATCGAACCAACTAATCTAATCAGTTTAATCTAATCAGTGTTGGCAATACTGAAAGTAGTCGACATGTGACATTGGGAGGCAGCGGAGGCTACTGGATCTGAAATACATATAATTTATATTAAGAAGTAAAGGATACGAAGCTCACCGGGTCTTCTAGTAAATAAATAAAAATTACATGTCCCACATCCACGAGGATCTCCTCAACATGGATCTATGGATCGAACCGACTAATCTAATCAGTGTTGGCAATACTGGAAGTAGTCAACCTGTGACATCAGGAGGCAGCAGAGGCTACTGGGTCTGAAATACATATGATTTATATTAAGAGGTAAGGGATACGAAGCTCACTGGGTCTTCTAGTAAATAAATAAAAATGACATGTCCCACATCCACGAGGATCTCCTCAACACGGATCTATGGATCGAACCAACTAATCTAATCAGTTTAATGTAATCAGGGTTGGCAATACTGGAAGTAGTCGACATGTGACATCGGCTGGCTGGTGGGGTGTTGGGGCCGCGCTGTGGCAGGTGTAGTGGCGCCACCTGGTGCAGTCGCAGCGGCGAGCACGCCCCTCACAGTGGTCCCGTGAGTCAGCCACCGTCTGTAAGCGGCGGACGCAAATAGAGGGCGTTGAATCCAGGCCGCGGCTGTGCGGCGTGATTAGGGCTCTGAAAGGACTCGCGCCACCAGGAAGTCCGCACATCCACCCAGGGGCTCCCGTCTGGGTGGCACGCCGGATCCACGCCGCTCGTCGCCGTGCTGCACCTGTTCCTCTTCCTGGTCTGTGACAGATACGACAGTCAGAGTAACGTAATAGCAGGCTTGTGATTTAGCATTAACTAAAACATGCCACTATGTGTGCATCTTCATGTTTTCTCGGCACAATGACTGTTCAAAGAAGTTTCGGGCGTGCAGCCGCTTAAAGTTTACTTCTTCTAATATTTCGGCCAGAGACAGTCGAAGACTGACGCTACAGCAAGCGCTTCGTGCTTATAAACACGTGGGCAGCGCTGCTACTGCGCATGCGGCCACAGATACAACCAGGCGCCAAAGACGTTACTCGGCGGCAAAGAAGTATACGTGCGTATAAATTATGTCTGTGGCTGCATGGTCGATTATTGCGGAGAAATCTTCGACCATAGATACTGGTAGACTGGGCACGGCATCGTATTCATGGCACCAACATCTCTGCAGCTAAACCATTATTTTGCCAACAGTTACGTGGAAATGTACATATGTGATACAGCTTTGCCTAGGTTTATACAGAGGTTTTTGATAAGGCAAGTAACATTAAATTCCAAGTGAAAGTATTATTAGTTTAAAATAATGACATTTCTTGAAAACTGTCGCGTTGTTTGTTATATACGTCTAATGTTTGCCAACAGTCACGTGGTCATATGTTTGAACCACGCCATATTTATAGCCGCTCTGGGGTTTGGCCGGTCTGTTAGTATCTATGGTCGAAGGGAGAAATCGATATGTTATGATCTGTGCTGTGGCGGCGTCTTTGTAAATTTATTACAGAAAGTGCCGGATTCCAAGATCTGTCTAAACTGAATCCGATGTCTCTGTTAATTAAATTCGTCCCCAAGCGAATTTGTATTGCTTCTTTCACCACTGAGTCCCAGAAAGATGGAGGCAATAATTTTGACGTTTTCCTACGTCATGGAGTGTCCAGTATCAATACAGTGCTCTGCCACTGCCGATTTATTAGGTTGTAAGAGACGGGTATATCTCTGGTGTTCCGTGCATCTTTCCTAGACTGAACGTGTCGTCTGTCACATTCACATGGGATCTTGTAAACCCCGGCCATCCGGAGCTCCAAATCATCTTTGATAGAACCCATCAAAGATGATTTGGAGTTCCGGAAGGCCGGGGTTTACAAGATTCTATGTGAAATTGACCTTTCGTACATAGGACAGACGACAGGTATAATCCAGGAAAGATGCACGGAACACCAGAGATAGAACCCATCAAAGATAATAAATCGGCAGTGTCGGAGCATTGCATGTACGAAAACGTCAAAATTTTAGCCTCCACTTCATCTTTATGGGACTCAGTGGTGAAAGAAGCAATAGAAATTCGCTTGGCGCCGAATTTAGTTAACAGAGACAGCGGCTTCAGTTTAGATAAATCTTGGAATCCGGCACTTTCTTTAATAAATTTACAAAGACGCCGCCACAGCACAGATCATAATACATCGATTTCTCCGCAGTAATTAACCATGCAGCCGTAGACATAATTTACACACACGTGTACTTCCTTGCCGCCGAGTAACGTCTTTGGCGCCTTGTTGTATCTGTGGCCGCATGTACAGTATCGCGGCCCGCGCGTTTATAAGCACGAAGCGCGTGCTGGAGCGTCAGTATTCAACTGTCTCTGAAGATGGCTGAACGGTTCTCAGCCGAAATATTAGATGAAGTAAACTTTATGCGGCTGCACGCCCGAAACTTCTTTGAACATGCCACTATGCAACTAGCAAAATTTGTACATAGAGTCATCTGTTTATGGGATTAAATAAGCAAATATTAAAATAATATCGATATAATATCAGGTTATTCAAATAAGAAGAACAGATTTCAAACATCTATTTCTTCCAAACTACAAAAGATTCTCATTCTCAATGGAGAGAAGTCTTCCGAAGTAAGAGTGATGTCAGGTGTGCCACAGGGGAGTGTCATGGGTCCGTTGCTGTTCACAGTATATATAAATGACCTTGCGGATAACATCGGAAGTTCACTGCATGGTGCAGGGAATGGCAATTGAATCTCAATGAAGTGTAATGTGCTGCGAATACATAGAAAGAAAGATCCTTTATCATTTAGTTACACTATAGCAGGGCAGCAAGTGGAAGCAGTTAATTCCATAAATTATCCGGGAGTAGACATTAGGAGTGATTTAAAATGGAACGACCACATAAAATCAATCGTCGGTAAATCAGATGCCAGACTTAGATTCTTCGGAAGAATCCTAAGGAAATGCAGTCCGACAACAAAGGAAGTAGGTTACAGTAAACTTGTTCGCCCACTGCTTGAATACTGTTCACCGGTGTGGGATCCGTACCAGGTTGGGTTGATAGAGGAAGTAGAGAAGATCCAATGGAGAGCAGCGCGCTTCGTTACAGGATCATTTGATAATCGTGAAAGCGTTACGGAGATGATCGATAAACGCCAGTGGAAGACTCTGCAGGAGAGACGCTATATCGCTCGGCACGGGCTTTTGCCGAAGTTTCGAGAATATACCTTTACTGAGGAATCTAGCAGTATATTGCTCCATCCTGAGATCATCAGGATAAAATCATAGAGGTTAGAGCCCACACAGAGGCATACCGACAATCTCTCTTTCCGCGAACAATACGTGACTGGAATAGGAGGGAGAACCGACAGTGGTTCTACATCTACAAACATACTCCGCAAGCCACGTGACGGTGTGTGGCGGAGGGTGGTTCTCAATTTACCTTCCGCCACACACCTCGGATGGCTTCCGGAGTATGGATATAAATGTAGATGTAGATAGAAACATCAACATTAATGGAAAGAGAAAAGTTTACAATTTATTATTAGTAATTAGCACCGTGTGTTATATGACAAATGTCAAAACGGTGGCTCATTTCTTGCCACACACGAATCAGCTCGTCTCTAGTTACCGAATTCACATCTTTAACAATTCGACGTCGTAGAGTGTCGGGCATAGAAGGAATAAAAACACGGTGATTTTACTTAACCTCATAGATAAAAACCACACGGAGTGAGATCTGGAATACGCTTGATATTCTCGTTCAATGTGCGTGGACGTCCCGTGCTTTTCCCTTTGCAGATGCAACCATTTTCTACGAATTTTCGATGCCACTCGTACATTTGCTTATCACGCGGCGGTTGTTTATTAAATTGACGCGAAATGCTCGCTGAACTGCAACAATGGACTCTTAGTTTTGCCACTTGCAGCACACAAAATGACTTCTGTAGTGTTCCCGTCATTTTACTTCAGAGTCAGTGTTGCCAACTCGTACGTCAATTATGGGGCCATACGATAATTTCAGTGTTTGTACGATGTACGATAGTACCTTGTACGATACTGGCCAAAAATACGATAATTTCTTTCCGGCTGGAGATACCAAAATGTTCAAATGTTTGTTAAGCTTAAGGGACTTAACTACGGGATCATCAGTTCAGTACTTATGAACTACCATATACTAAAGACGATACAAACATCCATGCCCGAGGGGGGGATTCGAACCCCCGACCGTAGCGGCCGTGCAGGCGCTGCAGAGCGCTTGGCCACCGCGGCCGGCTGGAGATACCATTTAAATCATGCATATCAAGTACAGTTAAGGCAATACGATTTGTCGATACATCTAAGGTAAGTGAAATTACATTAAACTCATCATAAGACTTATGTTACTATAATAATGACTACTACTTGTTACTACTACTACTACTACTTCACATATGTCTGTGGCGCGATTATGTAATAACCAAAAGTGTCAGTTTTCCTAATATCATTTTGGTAATTTTGCTTTATAGGTAAGGTCCGCCTTGAGCAAACTACATGTGGTATTAAGGTAGGCCTAGCACACCTATAAAAATAAGAAACGATGTATAGTAGTCTCATAATTATCTGTAGTGTTTACTGTTAATGTACAAAAGTGACAATCATTTCATTGTTAATTTGACAGACAAATCGAATTAAACATCCTACTGATGATGCTGCAACGCCAGCGAAACATGTATGGGAGAAATCAACAAACATTTGTGTTTGCTCAAGGCGGATCTTACCTATAAAGCAAATGTATTTTGTAAGCAAACACGGAGATTGAAGAGCTTTTCAAACCTCAAGATGAATTTTGGTAATTTACAGAGAATTATGTACATCGAAGAAGCGGCATCAGTGTAGCGTAATACTTTCTATTTCTGTTTGTTTAAGAAAAGTCTCACGGGATGATGTGTTGCGTCAATGTAAATGGCTCAGTTTCTACTGTAAAAAGTGGACACGTTAGTCAAATCTTTTGTAGTTTGGAAAAAATAAATGTTTGAAATCTGTTCTTTCTTTTTGAACAACCCTGTATAATAATTGAAGCAGTCAAGATAGCTTCAATTCTTATATTATTCAAAATTTTTAGATCGTTGCTATTTTCCTTAGGAACAATGTTCCATATACTAAAAACATTCATTTTGTAATCCTTGAACTTTTATATGAAAATAAATGAGACTAAAAATCTGTAAAGATTATGTATTTCTATTACTTAAATTGTAGTGTAGCAGATTCCACAAATCAGTGTACACAGTGTATATCTTTGATAAAAGACGGAATACTTGTGTACCTTTATAGATGATAATATTTGCTACGTAAACAAAAACATCTAATGTGTAGTGCATATTTGCTGCTCCCGGGTGCGTATTGAGTATTCTGAAGTGTACTCTGATAATATATTTAAAGTATATGTGTTTATTGTAGTGGAGTAGCGTTTATGACATGAAAAAATGCCAGAGAAACATCAGAAGAAAAGTTCGCAATCCAGCAGAACTCAAGTAAGTCAACAAAACTCTCTCAAGTTCTTTTGGGTGGCCATTTTCCGCAGCAAGCGCCGAAATTCTTCTTTTTGAAAGTAAATAAATAAAATTAAAAAAAAATAAAAAACACCTCCTTGTGCTGCTGCAATAGATTTTATTTTTCCCAGACGCGTTTAGCCTTTTATTTTAAAGGCATCTTCAATGGGTTCTACAAGTACAATTATTTGATAGATATGTGTGTTACAACACCAATTGAGCTTGGGATCTACAATTACAATTTTTTGTGAGATGTATATGTGTTACAACAGATATACATCTCCCAAAAATTCTGATCTTGTAGTTCCCACTGAAGATGCATTTAAAATAAAAGTCGTAACACGTCTGGGAGAAATAAAATGCAGCAAACACAAGGCCTTTTTTTTCACCTTCAAAAACGAAAAACTATTTCATTTTGTACTAAGGAAACACAAGCACCTAAATATGTCTTTTTATCTGCAATAAGATTGTATGTGGCACTAAATTTCTGAATATTCTTGTGCAGTAACAAAGCAAACGACATGCTACTGACAGAAATAAATATATAAAGAAAATGTGGCCATCTGAAAGGGGGACGGTACTCCAAAACCGGTAATGGCTTTGAAATAAAACATTTTTAAAAGCATATTGGGCTGGCTGAGTTGTTCACCAACAGATATATTCCCACTGAATTGAATGCACAAATATCTTTCACTCAGATGCCAACCAAGTATGTACTACCGGTTTAGCTGAACACTAAAGACTCATGCCTAGGTTTATCAGATTAAATTGACAAAATGGAGAGGATTTCCGCTTTATGCAAGACACCTTTTCGTATTTATTCATCCAAACAAGTTTCAGCACGACAAATGGCGTCATAAGCAATGTGATAGCAAGGACCAAAAGGAAAGAATAGCACAGCACAAAAAATGTCAAGCTATAAAGCATCTTAATCTTTAATCGAGCAATATATATATATATATATATATATATATATATATATATATATATATATATATATATATATATATATATATATATATATTAGCTGTCTCGAAAACGGCTCTAAAGATTGATGAAATTTTCTGTTTACACCGATTTTTACATTTGAAGTTCACCTACCTGGTTGTATTTTTCGTAAAGGAAGGAAGTCTTTTCTGAAGGCATTTGTGTGGAGTGTTGCCATGTATGGGAGTGAAACTTGGACGATAAACAGTGCGGACGGGAAGAGGATAGAGGCTTCTGAAATGTGCTCAACGGAAGAATGCTGAAGATTAGGTGGGTTGATCGCGTAACTAATGAGGAGGTACTGAACAGAATTGGGGGGAAAAGGAATTTCTGGCATACCTTGACTAAAAGAAGGGATAGATTGGTAGGACACATTCTCAGACACAAAGGAATCGTGAATTTAGCATTGGAGGGAAGTGTTTGGGGTAAAAAACCGCAGAGGGAGGCCAAGAGATGGATACATTAAGCAGATTGCAATGGATGTAGGATGCCGTTCTTATGAGGAGATGAAGAGGCTTGCTCAGGATAGAGTAGGGTGGAAGCTGCATCAAACCGGTCTTCGCACTGAAGACCAAAACAAAAACATAGATAGAGATTAGTCAACAAATTTTCCAGCGAGTTTGTTTACATTGATATGTTGTAGCTATACATTCCTTGAAAATTTAATAGAGTATGTTGTGAGTTTCGGTGCTATCGGGATGAAGAATGAAAGAATATATGTTTTCCTAAGTTGCCATAGTTACTAGGTGAAAGGATAGGTTTTGATAATTTCAAAACAAAGCTCCTTTTCCTTTACAGAATTCTGAAAGATTTATTCAGTAAAATCATTTAAACATGGCACAAAGAGCGCTTTCCTTTAGTAAATTCCTTCGCGGAAGATGCGTCGTCCACACCATACGTTCGTTAATCTTACCCCGATACGCTTATTCATTCACAGTACAGCCGGGATGTGTGGGATGAATAGGATTCACACCATGACTGACGCGATACTTGATTGCTGTATTCAATCTCTGTGTCCAGTTAATTTGGGAGGCTCTCATTCCAGTTTTTCTAATGCTCCTATCTGAAGTTGTTCTTACAGGTTTCTTGTTTGGAGACGCGCTCCTCGCCCATTTCGCAGCTGTCAGCCTGCCAAGATTCCACCTCTCTAGAGTTGTGCACCTGTGTGTAATTTGTCTGCAAACAGGTAGATACAAAGTTGCAGCGCGCCTCTTTCTATTATTTCTGATCAACAGTGCAGGTGCAGGATTATTTTTGGCATACTCTGGCAAGCACGGAGCTGCGTGAGCAAGCTGGTCGTTCTTCAAAGGCAAGGACATCCGAGACAAATACTGCACTCACGCCTGACAATGAGAAAGGAGTAAGAGACCTGAGGAAACTTATTTTTTTGCGTGCGACTGTGTCCATAAAGAAATACTCCTGAGAATATTCAGGCTTGGTTTTCTGACGTTCGTTGATCGATAAGACGTGTAATGTGTCCTAGACAGGTATATGTGTATTGTAATTATATGTACATATATTTGTATGCAAACGTGCAAGATAATTGTATTTACAGACTGTTCCGTTAGTTCTTGGCGGAATATTTGATTCATTTTGAGTGAGTGAAACACACGAGATAATTGTGCAATATTCTGCAAATTTTTTTTTGTTACTAACCGGTTTTCGGCAGTTACGCCATCGTCTGGTAAACACTACAGAGATATAGTTATGCAGCTTAGAAGTTCACAGGTCAAAGATCTTAAGTTGTTGTACAGATAGTATGTATTCAGGAATTTCTTAAAGAAGGCTAGTGTTATAGGTATAATTACATCATTGAACTTGTAGATCTTTGATAAAATATGTGATACAACATATAAATTACAACACAAAGAAATAATTAGTAACATTTAAAATTGAACAAGATGGTTCTACAAGTTCAATGATGTAATTATACCTATAACAATAGTCTTCTTTAAGAATTCCTGTATACATACTGTCTGTACAACAACTTAACATCTTTGACCTGTGAACTTCTAAGCTGCATAACTATATCTCTGTAGTGTTTACCTGACGATGGCGTAACTGCCGAAAACCGGTTAGTAACAAATAAAATTTGCAGAATATTGCACAATTATCTCGCGTGTTTCACTCAGAAAGTGCAAGATAATGACTCAAATTCAGGTTTGAACCCTGTGTGTGGGTAAATGCTTATTGTCTGTGAGAGCAAGTGGCGTATTTAGCATATGACACTTGTTACACATTCGCTGTTCAAAATATTGTTCTAGCCTACTACGTATTTAATTTTAATTCCTGTGCGCTTTGTTAAACTCTCTACGTGCATATGGCCACAACTATGAACTGTTCTTTCACTGTTGTAGTCAATGATTCAACAAAATATTAATTGCCTTTTACTAGAAGTAATATCTCTTGCATTGAAAACCAAATGCTAACATAGAACGTAATATTCACTGATCTATGTCCTTTAACGAAAATGCCCAGCACTCATTTTAAGTAACATGAAACTTTTTCTTTCATACTAACGTGTTTCACATTCCAGCTAGAAAACATTACAAATGTTGCTTGCAGTGGCCATTTTGAGCAGCAGCTGAATGGTATTTCACTGTAATGTTTTTAAAGTAAACGCCTTTTGCTACTGCGAATGAAGTTTTTTTTTTTTTTTTGTATATATAAGTCACCCATACGCGTTTCGCCTTTGTCTCAAGGCATCTTACATATGTAAGAAACCTAACCTTTATGTGTAAACAAAAACATGTAAATATTTCAGGACACCCACTGATGATGCCTTGAGACAAAGGCGAAACGCGTATGGGTGACTTATAAATATAAAAATAAAACCCTTCATTCGCAGTAGCAAAAGGCGTTTAAAAACATTACAGTAAATTACAAATGTTACCCACAAAAGTTTCCTATTATTCTTACAACACACGTAATGAGTCATGCATGTATCCTCACAGTCCCCAGTCTGTACTTACTCAGCTCAAGTCAGTTAAATAGTATTGTTAATTAAATTCCTTGAAGCAGTTGAAATATTATTAATTAGTTCAATGTAGCTTCTTTGTCGTTCGTTTTAAATAGGGCGCGTGTGCACGTAAGGGCGGCTCAACATCTACATAGATTGTTCTTTTATTGTTGGCTATGAAACATTCTCAAAAATACTCACAAGTGATAAGTCTAAATAAGTAATAAATGGGGTTATACTTTAAATAATGTTTTATTTTGACCAGTACGTACTATTATTACACCCAGTGGCGTAATTAGGACTTGGCTTTGGGGGGGGGGGGGTATAGATCTGTTTGGCGAGCAGATTTAGTCAGTTTCCAGACAGACTACCATCTACCACTCCCGTTAAAGAAACTAATTCACTCCCATCCAATGAAAGCTTTTGGTAAAACCAAGTTTACAATCTTTGCCTTTACCAGATTGCTGTTATACGATTTTTTTTTCGTGTTCTGGGAGGGGGGCGGAGTTCTATCCCCCTCATCGCCCCATAGTTACGCCACTGATTACACCATTAAACAAATGATACAGAACTCCACGACTCTTCATTATTACAATAATGTTCCGACGATCGAGTATATAGGTCGCTCTTTCTTAAATGTGACCATATTACTCCAAAACAAACCTAGACAAACGTCATTAAATTTATTAAAATTTCTACATAAGATATAAATACATATTATGTCACTGCCTCAATGAATTTAAATGTTAATATACGTATCTTTGTCTCAGCAAAATGTATATCTTTGTGCAAAAACCAGCAAATTGCCATTTCAGTGGCGTTTCTAATAAAAAGAATATCAATCTTTCCGGGGGACGTAATTTGTGTGCAAACTGATAGACACAAAGTTGCAACGTGCCTCTTTCTATTACTTCTGATCTACAGTGCAGACAGTGCAGTGCAGGCGCAGGATAATTATTATTGGCTTACTCTGGCACGTAGGAGCTCCGAGACGAGTTGGTCGTTCTTCAAAGGCAAGGACATCCGAGACAAGTACTGCACTCGTGTCTGACAATGAGAAAGAAGCAACAGACTCGGGGAAACTCATTTTCTGCGAATATTCGGGCTTAGTATTCTGTCGTTCGTTGGTTTGTCGATGAGACAAAAATTCGAATCAGAAGCGAGGTACGGCGCTGCGATGTTAATGGGATATCCCCGCGAACAGAATGTCCTCGAGGGCGGATAACATACGACGACGCGCTTCAGGGAATAGGAATCGAATGGGGTCAGTAGGACGGGCGCTGTTTCTTCGTCATCCAAGTCTGTTGCTTCAGCCGAAGAGCTTTCCATGTTTCATGGAAAACACTTGTTAGAGATGAGTCACCTTTAACGTTGTGATTCTCTTTCAGTCAGATGCTTGCCGGTATGTTTTCGTCCGTGTAACTAATAACAACGGAAAGTACATGATCGCCTCATGGATAATGGTGGAGGGTACCTTGTGCGATCACTTAAAATATTTCTATTATATATTATATATTTATTGACGACGTTACAGCGATCATTTTAATGAAATAAATCGCAATTTGCGATCACTTATGGCATCACTGTACTAGGTTTAGATGGAATACCAAAGTGCCGCACTTTGATATTATTTCATTAAAATGATCGCTGTAACGTCGTCATAAATATATAATTGTATACAAGCCGAGGCTGAGCTCCTGACGACAATTAAATGTGTCTCGATACCTCATGGTCTGTTCTCCCTTATGCACGAATACAGTATTGTGGCTGCGAGCATTACAGATCAAATAGGCTGTCGTAATAGGAAAGAGACAGCGTGGCGAATGGAGATGTGGGTGTGGCGGGAGACGTGCAGGGTAGAGTCCTCTGCAGTGGGGCTGGTCACTGTGTCATCGGTCGCGGAGTGGTCAACGCTTCTGACTAGTAAGCCGGAGATCCCGGGTTCGAATCCCGGCCGGGCACAAATTTTCATTCGCCGCACTTTGGTATTCCATCTAAACCTAGTACAGCGAGTGCAAATTGCGATTTATGTCATTAAAATATTTATTGTGCTATTCCAATTGCAAAAGGAGCTAGCGGCGAGGTGAACTAAAAAAAAGACACGGTGTAAGTCCAAATTTCTCTTAGGTTGTCTTCGTGGTCGTTGTCGGCAGCAGAATCGTTCTGCAGTCAGTTGCAAATGGATATTCCTTAATAATGTCTCGCGAAAAAAAGAATTGCTTCGACGTGTTGCTTCAATCCAACCTGGTGGAGATCCAAAATACGCGGATCAGCACTAAAGAAAAAATCGCACAAGTGTTTCGTACCAGTTTTCGTTTGTAGATCAGCAATACTTTCTTAAAATTCTTCCGGTAAACCGAAGTAGACAATTCACTCTTAAGAACTCTTTCCAATTCGTACGGCTTTGGGAATAGTACACCTTGATATTTAATCATATCACTGTCTCCAACACACCAATGATTCTCCATTAGAACATTACAGGACTATTTTTGCGACTTATCAGCATCAATTTTAATCTCTAAAGCAATTAGTGTAAAACGTCCGATGGTCTAGTTACATCTTGCTACATTTACAGCAAGTTGTCAGTCATCACGCCAAATATAAATAATGAGTCAT
The DNA here is from genome assembly GCA_026315105.1 of Locusta migratoria. NCBI lineage: Eukaryota > Metazoa > Arthropoda > Insecta > Orthoptera > Acrididae > Locusta > Locusta migratoria. Next base: position 115,818,584 of record CM048750.1, on the reverse strand, counting down.
TCTGTATCCAACCTTCTAGAGTCACTCAAAGAGGATACTTTCCTGTATACTACAGCGTCATCACAGATTTCATATTGCTACTCACGCCATAAGTCAGATCATTGTATACCATGGTTGGAACTTATAGTGGCAACTATTTATCCACAACTGATACAAAAGCGTTACATGTTTGCATCCTTCTATCTTCGCCGGGCACGGTGGCCGAGCTGTCTGCTGCGCGCCAGTCTCGGTCTGCACGGCCACTACGGTCCGAGGTTCTAATCCCCTCTCGGGCATGGATATTTGTGCCGTCCTTAGTATTAGCTAGTTCATAAGTAGTTTGTAAGTTTAGGGACTGATGACTCCTTAGTTAAATCCCATAAGCTCTACAAACATTTGAACATTTCTTACTACCTTCAAGGTAGTCCAGCGTTGTGCAGAAGTTGTAGCGATTTGGAAGGCGTAGTATACCATTAGCAGAGCCTGTTCTGTTGATGGTGCGAATGGAGCGGTCTACTGCCTACGGAATCTCTGGAACAGTTCTGAAACGAATGCCACGAAGTGGTTCCTTTATCTTCGGAATCAAATCAAAGTCACAATTTATGCGGCACCCATCGTGATGCAATTTTTCGCATGCTCAGGCTTTACTTCAGGATGTGAAGCACAGTCGTATGCGCTAATCCGGTTTCGTGGACGAGCTCTCGAAGTGTCTGGCGTCGATTACTGTCCACTAACGCGGCAACAGTTTGCACTGCTTCTTCAGAGAAGCTAGAATGACCTGCCCGATGCATGTCTGCCACAGTTTACTGACCTTTGTTGAATGCTTTTACCCAACGTACCACTGTTCTGTACGGCAATGCCGATTCCCCGCACGCCTCTTTAAGTCTTTGATGACACTGTCGTGCTGTACGACCTCTGGCACATTCAGTCTTGCTCCAACTCCTTTGTTCCTGCTTCGAAAACTTAGTGATACCGTTACGTTAGTCTGCTCGCTCACAAGTGACTGTGTTTCCCGCGATTGTACGATTTGCCACATACGTGCACACAACAAAAATCACGTGTTTCCGCAGCCGTTGTGAGTTGTTGAAGGAAGTGGATGTTTCTATGTGTAAAAGGGGGGTGTTAGACGACGATCCGCCGCGAGAGCCATCTACCTCTAGAATGGCTGGAACTACGAGGTCGACCATGCTGTCAAGAGTGGAAATCAAAATATTGTAGTAACGAAATAATGTTATTTCTTGGCTTTGTTTTAATAAATGGACACGGAAATTGCAGTGCCATTTTTCGATATTAATTATACAAGAGGCTGATGGAATTTGTATAATTCGCGAGCGACTTTCCCTTAGATGTGTACAAAATAAAAATGAAGCGTGTACGGATCCGTTAAAAGTGGATTTAAAAAAAATCTGAAGTGGGTATTAGACGACGATACGCCGCGTAAGAGACATCTAGCGGAAGAATGGCTGGAAGGGTTGGCTGTTTCAGACGTTAACTAAAATATTGCGTGAAAGCTTTGAATAGGGGAGAAACGGAGGATAAATAGAGGGTATGATTTTAAATATTCTGTAATTAATTTTGTATAACGTCAGAAATAAGGAGAATGTTGGCTGCTACTTCATCATAAAAAAAGTCGACAGGTTTTAACTTCAATGTTACCAAACACCTTTTCGATGATATCAGCCCAGAAATCTGTAAATTAAAATGAGATTAATTGAAGGTAAAAAACCATCGTGATCTGGAATTGGACGGGTGGAATTTTTATGCGCAGTGGACCGTGTGATAAATTTTTGTTGTGGGCTCCGCGTTTGCGGTTGGTAAAATAGTGCGGGGAAAGAAAATTCAGACTTCGTCATATACTATAGCTTGATACAAATGACTGCAGGTTCTAAAAAAAAACATTGAATACTATTGTGAAGGGGAAACATTGAATTCTAATGGTAATAAAATGTTTAACAATCATTGCACTGTTATACATCAGCCGTAATGGCGTCCAATTCCGTAACACGCAATTTGCCACTAGGAGGCGGGAAATCAAATAAGAGCACATCCGCCATTTAATTAATGAACCTATATATTTCAAGTTATATCTTTTATAATTTAGCACCATACTTCAAGCAATTTTAACGGCAAACAGGGAGAGCTGCTAATAATGCGTCTTAACTCGACGGCGCCAAAAGACAGACAAATGAAGCAGTACGCTGTTATTTCTCTCCTGCGGTAAAACAAGGGAATTTAGGATTTTCACAGATTATTTTTCTTTAGAGAGAAAGAAAAACGATCCTTGGTGGTATCTATAATCTTCGTTTCGCGAAGTTAATTATTCTATATTTATTTATATTTTTATTTGTAGCGTTTCAGCGTCGCTATTTCGCGTAATTATCTTGTAAGAATAACTTTTTGGTCGTCTACTGCTGCTACCAGAGAATACTTTCCCTCATGTTTCCTCTTCGCTCTTTCTTATTCCTTTTCTCATAGCGTTCAGATAATACCTATAAATTTAAACGGTGCAGGTAGGAACGAAGAATCTGCATACCAATAAATTTGAATTACATTGTTATAGACTTGCGTTTTGTTACGCTGTATACAAAACTGGTCAAATTTCGCCCACAGACAATATTACTCGATATAAGGGTGTTAAAGTTACAAACAAATTTTATCATCTTTAAAACGTAACGTGATAGTGTAAAACGGTTTTCATATTTGAAAGCAGTTTGAAAACTCTTGAAAAAATCTTGGTTGTAGTTTCGGCGTTGTAACAGGAAGGGCTTCATTAAAACAATTATTTTTTCAAATGATGTATCGACTTTTGAGACAGGAAATTATTTATCAATGCCACCTCATAATAGCGCCTCAACCAAACTTCGGTAGGAACAGCAGTAAGCAATCACTGGTCATGTAGTTACAGTTCTGTACTTAAATACGAGCGTAAACGCTTCTGGAAGGATATTCCAGCTACAGTTAGATATGGAAACAGGAAGTTCGCCACTTGTCGCTTTGACTCACCACAAGTCATAGATTAATTCATCTCGACTAAACATTCTAGCTTTCCTGGACGAGAACAGCGTTTTATAGTTGCCTGGATTTTGCTGTTAAGCAATATATGATCCGCTGCTAAAAATGACCTCTTAAATTCATGAAAATTTCGTAAACGGAGATATTAAATGTTTTATCACTACAAAATGTTCAAATGTTTGTTAAGCTTATGGGACTTAACTACGGGGTCATCAGTCCCTAAACTTACAAACTAGTTATCAACTACCTTATACTAAGGACGGCACAAATATCCATGCCCGAGGGGGGATTCGAACCCCCGACCGTGACTGAAGCGCCTCAGTCCCCTCGACCACCGCGGCCGGCTTATCACTACAGCGAGATCTCGCCGTGTATTAGCATCAACTTGGCCATCAACACTGTACATCCTTTCAGACTACGCACAATTTAGTACTGTACTCTAAGGACCAATAATTTATAGGGTGCAACAACAATGAGGTGACAAAAGTAATGGAAAACCACCTAATACCACGACGAACTACCTTTTGTCCGGTGAAGGAAGCTTGCAGTTTAACATACCCGTCGACAGCTTGATCATTAGAGGCGAAGCACACGGCTGGATTGTTTTTCGTTAAGAATGCGGAAGGAAATGGAAAGTCCCCTTGGAAAGGAACCATCACGGTAGTATCTTGGAGCAATTTAGGGATGTCGCGGAAAACCCAAATCTGGATGCCTTGGAGGCGGGTTTGAACAACCACCATACTCGCCAGATCGTCTCCTGTTTCGTTGACTCAAACTCGCTTTCTAAGAAAAGAGATTTGATGATATTCCTGACAGACAACGACACGTCACGAGGCTTTTCAACACCATTCCAAAGGAAGACTTATTTTAAAGTTTTCTGGACATGTATCGCAAAGCTCAATGGTGCAGAGTCATGGAAGGTGACTGTTTCGAAGGACAGTAAGGTAACTGTAGGTCATTGTTTATCTGTGTTAATGTAATCGGACTGTTCACCGAACTTTATTGTCAGAAGTTGTAGTTTCACCTGACTTCACCGTATCTTCTGCAAGAATAAAGACAAAAAGATGTAACCGATTATACTAGGGTATATGTTTTGCATGTGTAGACGTAGTGTTGGGTTACTTTTACAATTACGTGTAGAATGAATGTCTCCACTTGTCATGATGGTTCAGTCTACCAGCCATTGAACAGAAGACAACATCTAGACGATAATGTATCTCGTTCTATAAGTACGGGAGCATTACATGATGTGCGGCGTTGTACGTCACTTGAAATGCTGTAAAAAGAGACACACAGACGGAATACGTCATAAAAACCTCGCAAAAGAAATCATATACTGTCAGCGCATTATAATAAAGTCACATTCGTTTACGTTCACTCAAAGAGACGTAGGAGGCTTACGAAGTGTAGACTGTGCTCAGAAAACTGCACGTTGTTTTTTTAATATGTGAAAAGTTTATAGCAGATGAATGATACACTGTTTGAAACACGAAGTCCATCTCAAAACATCAGACAGACGCATTAGAAATGGCTAACACGTAGCTGGCACGGTGCCGTGCAAAATTCTGTTTTCTGGCTATGTGCCTTGAACCTTGAAGGAGTACATGCAGATAGAGACACAGTATCTAACAAAAAGCATCGATACTTTTCTCGTGAGTGGTCCTGGACGGAAAGATCCGTACCTATAAAAATAATATCTTAATCACTGCTAATATAAAAGATTTAATAGTATGTACAGACTCCAAACTTTCAATTTTGAAAATAGACATCTAATAATCAGAGTCATATTTATATTTTTAAATAAAAATAATACAAGCGTTAAATTAAGTAAGGTTTTCCTTTCATTATAGATTACTTCTGAAAGTTTTGAACTTGGAATGTGAAATTGCAGAAAATCAGCTGAATATAAACCAAAACCAAATAAAAATTACGTAAACTATCGATTATTCCTTCGTAAAGTCACTTGAAAACAATATACATTGCATTCTCTGTAATTCGTGTGGTGCCTGCCTTTAAAAATAAAACCTCGGGGCCAATGATGCCGCTGAAATAACCATACTTGGAAAAGCGTTTGCTAACTTATATAACTGGAATAATACAACGTATAAGTCTTTTCTTCGGTCTGAAGGATGAGCTCTCAAAGTTACAGAAGTGTTTCCGATCAAACACTGATTATGTATCTTTTATCGGCCAGAAAAGGTTCGAAAGAGGCGACTTCTCCTCCTATAGTTTGCTGAGTGCTGTCTAATGATGACTCTAAAATTCATATAACGCTTCCAAACGAGAACTACTATCTGTATCGCTGCTTTTGGTGCTAGCGATAGCAGCAAGATTAGCCGCTGACGCCTTATTGCAGCTATTACTCTAGCACAAGCTCTGAGATCTTGAAAATATGTGTTTTAGAATTATGGGTGAAACAACAAGGATATTGTGGGCTATTAACTACCTTCAATTTGTCCACATCAGCTGCTGTTTAGTTCTTTAGCATAGTTTTTACTGCCCACTGATTAGCAGCTGAAACATCGACATATTTACTATGCAATAACTATTCAGTGCCTCGCAGAAGGTTCTTCGGACTGCTTTCAGTCTCGAATAGAGCGCAGGAAAAATGAACATCTAACAGTGTTGAACATGAAACATGCGACCAAAATTTTTTGTAAATACGAAAAATATAATGAATATTCAATATCATCATTCGATACGATACGATGAAAACTGTCTACTTAAAAGTATCCAGTTAAAATGTATCGTATAAATATGAAAGTATTCGATACCAAGAGGTATGCATATCTTTTTTGCGTTTCTATACGGGCACAGTCTGTGGATTTCCTCTTAGTTAAGTAACTACTATGTCGAAAGTGCTGGTGCAGTCCCGTACTCTCCATGAACAGCACGCCTCAGTATTGAAGAAGCTGATCGTTCAGGAATTTAGGCAACATGGTCCGCAATAGGAGCAGCAATCTGTGATATCATCATCATCATCATCATCATCATCATCATAGACTGAATATGCCTTTCAGCGTCCAGCCTGGAGCAAAGTACCGCTAATAAAATTCCTCCATGATCACCTATTCAATGCTAACATTGATGCATCGTCGGATGTTACTTTTTTTTACTTTAAAATCATTCTTCACTGAATCTAAGTACTTTCTCCTTTGTCTACCCCGACTCCTCTTACCCTCCGCTGCCGAACCCATTAGTCTCTTAGGTAACCTTGCTTCTCCCATGCGTGTAACATGACCCAACCATCTAAGCCTGTTCGCTGTAACTGCTTCAATCTATGGTGTTCATTCACAGTTTTTCTTTGATTTCCTGATTATGGACACCCTCCTGCCATTGTTCCCATCTATTAGTACCTGCAATCATTCTTGCTACTTTCATATCTGTAACCTCTACATTATGAATAAGGTAACCTGTATCCACCCAACTTTCACTCCCATACAACAAAGTTGGTCGAAAGATAGAGCGGTGCACTGCTAACTAACTTACTCTTGGTACTTATAACGTTGCCCTTGCTTCGTCTGATGCCATAATTATTAGATTCCGCGATTATATTTTTTGGACAAGGAATTGATGGTACCAAATGTTTGAAATAAGTTAGTTAAAGTACAGCACAAAATGAACATTAAAGCAAATAAACCGCGGGTTGCGGGGCACCATACAAGCAACAGCACGTTGTAAGACTTACGGAAAGCATCTAGGTGGAACCTGGGCTTCGTATTGTAGAAGCTGGAAATGATAACTTTTTTTAAATATGTGAACGTTGGAGATACTTTCCGTAGGAGATCAATGTTCAGACTGTTCACTTCACTTTTCATTGTTTGTGACCGTGGGTGGAACATGAAGTTACTGGTAATGATAGAATAATAAAAGAAAAATAATCGGACTTCGTGAAATTACAAAAGAAATGACTGCAGGTTCTAAATTCAAGCAAAGTGTAGTATAAGGATGATTGATTGAAATTTTGCAGACAATGCGAAGTGATTGTAATGGCGTCTGAACATTAAACTATTGCGGACGTCGAGGAGCTGAAAACCTTAAGAAATTAAATATTTGACGTGGAGGAGCTTGATTTAAATGAAAACCATGGAGAGAGAAAGCTTTTAAATTAAATAATATATTTTCAGCAACAGCTTGCATTACTTACGTTAGTGGATACATTTATGAAAGACGTCTACACCAATTAGATACAAACCAGAGAGCGAGTAAAACTAGTATCTCGGTTTCGTCTTCTCGCTTGTTTGGGAGTAAAAATGACGAACGAAATTAAATTAGTTGCATTGCGAGTCAGAGGGAACCGGAGGCGGTAAGCATCGCCGATCAAAGATAAAAAAAAAATTAGTGTATCGTTACATACTGACTTCCTTCTTGCAGAAGAGAGTAGATCTTAGCTGAGCACTCACTGCATTAGCTTTGCTGCACCTCGATTCCAGTTCTTTCGCTATGTTGCCATCCTGTGAGAAAATATATCCCAGGTACTTTTGAAACTGTCTACCTGTCCTAACTTTGTTCCTCTTATCTGGCACTTGATCTGTATGAATCTCTTTCCCACAGACATTACTTTCGTTTTGGAGATGATGATTTTCATATCATAATCCTTTCACCTCTGATCGAGCTCTGAAATATTAGTTTGCAACCTTTCAATCCAATCTGCACATTACAACTAAGTCATCCGCATAAGCGAGACTGCTTACTTCGTTTTGACCTATTTTAATCCCGCCCTGCCAGTCTACTGTTTTCAACATATGATCCATGAATAGTATGAACAACAGTGGTGACAGGTTACAGCCTTGTCTTACCCCTGAAACTACACTGAACCATGAGCTTAATTTGCCATCTACTCTAACTGCTGCCTGACAGTCTACGTAAAGCCCTTTAATTGCCTCTGTGACGTATTTGATTAAAACAACAGTGGAAAGGGAGTAAGACAGAGTTATAGCTTTTCTCCAATGTTATTCAATTTGTACATTGAGCAAGCTATAAAGGAAAGCAAGGAGAAATTTGGAGAAGGAATGAAAGTTCAGGGTGAGTCCCTGTTAACTCTCCTTACCGTTAGGTTCCATGATTGTACGGCACCACTTTGTTCTTTTTTAAAGCAGCAAAATGCAGTTTGCCCTATTTTAAGGGCCCGATGATGATGGTGTGCCTATCGAAACTGGTTGACAATAAATGACACTATGAAAATACAGCTGATGGTGGCGTTATTCATTGTTTTCATTACTATATATACGGCTGAGGCCCCGACATTCATACATAAAATTGACAAAATCATTCTAAAAACTTTTCGGTTTGCTGATGGCATTGTAACTGCCAGAGACAGCAATTTAACGGAATGGACAATCTGTTGAAAGGAGCGTATAAGCTGAACAAGAACAAATCAAGGGTAATGGAATTCAGTCTAAGAAAATCAGGCAATTATCAAGGTATTAGGAGACATCAAGGTATTAGCAATAAAGGTGATGAGTTTTGTTACTTGGACAGTAAAATAAATATGATGGTCGCAGTAAAGAGCATATAAAATGCAGAATGGCAATGGGAAGAAAAGAGTTTTTGAAAAAGAGAAATATTAATGTAAGCTTATGGAAGACTTATCTGAAGGCATTTGTATAGAGTGTTGCATTGTACGGGAGTGAAACAAAGACGACAAACAGTTCGGACAGCAAGAGAATGGAGGCTTTTGAAATGTGGTGCTACAGAAGAATGCTGAAGTGGGTGCATGGCGTAACTAATGAGGTACAGATCAGAATTAGTGAGAAAAGGAATATCTAGCATACCTAGATAACAGAAGGGATGACTGATAAGATACATTCTTAGACATTAAGAAATCGTGAATTTAGCGCTGGAGGGAAGTATGTGGGGTAAAATTCGCAGAGGGAGACCAAGAGATGGATACAGTAAGCAGATTCAAATGGATGTGGTTTGCCGTTCTTATGAGACGAAGAGCCTTGCCCAGGGTAGAGTAGGATGGAGAGCTGAATCATTCCAACGATTGGTTTGACGCAGCTCCCCACGCTACCCTGTCCTGTACAAGCCTTTCATCTCTGAATAAGAACAGCCTACATTTTTTTGACCCTCCTTACTGGATTAGTCTCTCGGTCCCCCTCAGCGATATTTAACCCACACAATTCCCTCCAGTGCTAAACTGACGATTCCTTGATGTCTCTGGATGTGTCCTAACATTCGAACCCTTCTCTTAAGATATGCCACAAAATTCCTTGTCTCCCCATTTCTGTTCAGCACCTCCTCATTAGTCACGCGATCTATCCATCTAATCGTCTGTAGCACCACATATCAAATCCTTTTACAGCTGCACCAGTGCTCCGCAAGCCATCTCTCGGTGTAGGCTGAGGGTACTTGGCGTGCAGTTGTCACTTCCTACTACTCCAGTTGAGTATGGTACGCGGAAAAATGATTGTCTGTATGTCTTCGTGTGTGCTCTAGTTCCAGTAATCTTATCCTTGTGGTTGCTTCGCTAGAAATACGCAGGAAGAAGCGTTATATTTGTTGACTCTAAAGGGGCCCTCACACGGTCAATACTTACTGACAATAATATGGTCAATAATATTGTGTCAAACCTTCAATACATTTCAGTAGTCCTCACACCATCAATAATATTGTCATTGTTTTCAGCTGGCGATACGATTTCGTATGTCGGACAGTGAGAAAGTGTTGCTTTAATCATATAGGGTTGGCTAAAAAAAAAATAAAAAAATAATAAAAAATAAAATAAAATAGAGAGAGAGAGAGAGAGAGAGAGAGAGACAACCGAGAGCTGCGAAAAAGGTAATTGGGTTCGTAAGTGGTTAAACAAAAGGAATGATTTTTCTCAGTGAACCGTCCAATGCAAATCCGATCGATTGAAATGAAAGATTTTTTAAAATATTTTTGAATGAGCCTAGAATCATACGACAAACTACTTACGTTACGAGGCAATCGGAAAACAAGACGTAATTAACAGACCCGCAATCCCAGCCGATGAAAGATTGAGTGTAACTTTACGAACGTTGGCGACAAAAAAGGTCATTGAAATATTTAAAGTTCGATGCAGTTATGTCCGATAACACGAATAGTAAAATTCTCATTGAAACACGCAAACAAACACATAGTTTATTTTCTTTTTAACGTCCTATATTTTCCTTCCGGATACTGAAGGAGATAAATTTCAAGTAATTGCTTAATACCATTCTGGTCCTTTCCATGTAATCAACAGAACTCTGGGTTTAGAGATGATGGATTGCTCCTATAACATTCGATTAACTGCGCCATTACTTATTTACTCGTATTCCGTACCAGACTCAGATTCATTCAAAGCATATCGAGATAGAAACGGCAAATGTAAACACTGAAAAACAATAGTTATGCGATAGACGCTAGCGCTCTGAGGCTGTCTCGCGAAACACTGTAAACAGCTGAACAACCAACATTGTCAAACCGTAAAAGATTTTTGGGCCCATAAATACTGCTCTGTCAATATTTACGATATTGACAATACGTCAATACCCACGCGCACACGGTCAATATTGACGCATAGTCAATATATTGACAATATTATTGAACGTGTGAGGGCCCCTTTAGTAAAACGTATTTTCTAGGAACTTTGGCAGGGGTACGTACCGCGATACAGAACGTTTCTCTTGCAGCGTGCAATGTTTACTTGGTTTTTAAGTAATTACAGTTCCTTCATTCTACCACTTCCAACCGATACTCATCTTTTCAAAATTACGATCTATGGCGGCTCTGCTCGCTGTAGAATTAATCGCCTGGGGCGTCGTGGTAGAAATAAATACTCGTAGGTACAATTTTTCACTTCATATTTAATTTCCAAACAAACTGCTTCTCCACCAAGACATTACAACTTCATTTCATAACTTACACAATTACCACAACAAAGACTGACAGATTCCAAAATGCTTCAGAAACGGCAAACTCCAACTCCCCCACGCAAGGTGGTGAGGCAAATATATAACATCAACAATAATGCCATTAAATTACGCATTGTTCATAACAATTGAATATACTAATTTACAATTAAGGAACACTCGAGTAAAACATTTCATGTACACAAAAATAATCACAATATAAAATGAAAACTATACATACAATAATTTTAGATGACGCATATCTTTTTAAGTCGTAATCTGTTATTTTCGTTGACAACAAACAACAATGTTAAATGTCAATTAATTTGTTAATGAGTACATCATACATGTTCCTAACATATAATGAACTACCAAATATCTTGGCCATTCTCAAAATATACTCAAAATTTCACGTCAATCAATATATACAAAGAATTACAATATTCAAATTTCGACTATTAATTAACACAATTAGCTGGTCAACGCAACTTGTTTATGAGCCTGACATATACACAATGCTATTTATTTTCATGTCTCTGTTTTACAAAAGTTTTTACAATTCGTCTGTTTAGTTATCGAAATAACGTACAATGACGAAACTATTGTTTATAGAACTGTCTGGAAAGCACCTAGATTAATCTCTTAATTAATGAAATCTATCACTTGTTAACTAATCACAGTATCACCGAGACACTGTCCTACACTGATTCCTAGGCTGGCTATTTCGTTTGTAACACGCAACATATATCACTATTACACCACACGACGCAGACGGTATCGTACGATAACAAAGAGATGAGAGGGCCAGCAGTATCATCACAAGCGTCTATCAATGGAGTTTCCTAATCATCTCTGATACGCTTTCGCGCTTACTAAAAGATTCCGAAATGAAGTGTGCTGTTCTCCGTTGGGTCTTCTCTATTACCCAAACCTGGTAGGGAACCCATACTGATGAGTAGACCGCGAATTTTTAGGTGTAAAAAGGCTCCTCCATTACCTCATTTAGCCCAAATAAAAGTGAAAATAGGCTCTAAAAAGTGTTATATAGAAAAATAAACTCTATGTATAATAGGCATTGCCGACTTAACAGCAATACACAGAGTTGACTTATGAGCACATTATTATTCGTTTACAATAAGAATAATGAAAATATGCACAGTAGTACAACACATCAAAACATATAACACCATTTATGTTCAAACCGGAATTATATCTTCATCGTTTTTCGAAGATGAAAATGCAATACAGAATTATGTTGAACTACATAAAATATATAATTTAACAAACGCTGAATGGATCAATTTAAAAAAATTCAGAGCATAGTTGGCTTCACAGTAAATGACTAAAACCTTTTCTAGGTTTCTCAGACAAAAATTGTTTCGCTTGTCACTTAGTATTAATATATAAGCGATGAATGAACGTTATACATGAACGGATGACAGTGGTGTACTTCACTTTTGGAAAATATTGGACATGAATGCCGCAGTCATTAGAAATGAATTCTTCCCCAGGATTTGGAACGTTCAGGGTTCTCAGTCAGATGTTATTCTTGAAACCATTCTGCATTTTTGCTCATATTTTTCTCCAACTTCACCTGGCGTTTCATTAATTTTCTTTTTCACTTCTCTTAGCAAAGTAGTATTATCGTAAATAGGTCAACCTGACGTAATTACTCGTAATTAAAATTTTAAAAGATATTTGCTCTTCATTTCATGAGTGTTTTTGATTTTTACTTCGGATATGATATTTTCGGAATACTTAATTTTCCTTAATATCAAATTCAAACTCGACAACATAAAAATTATAATGAAACAAGGAGGTCTCGGAATAGCGGTTGAGTAATGTCGTCGGGGTTCGTATATAACTGAGACGTGATGGTTGTTTTTTTTTTTTTTTTTTTGTTTTTTTTGTTTTTTTTTTTTTTTTTTTTTTCGTCTGTGTTCATTTACAGGCCTACTAATACCTTTTGTGTGATTCTATGCACAACAAGTTTGTTCTTTCTTTTTTTCGAATGTCGAAGGAAGTCAAAACTTTTGAAAATAGAAAATAAATAGGTCGCGTTTAGGAGTTTAAAGCTCAAATAGGCAAAAATAAGCGTTAACATGGAAATAGTTTAGGTTGTATAAAATTAGCGGTTTCGGTTTTAATTAGACTTAAAACGCTTAAGTATAACTGTATTTGCAACTCAGGGAAGGAATAGGTTTTCACCGGAAGATCCGCGGTCTACTGATGAGCACTACTCAAACGCTGGCCAAACGAAAGCCTTGTAGTCTACTTCGTTTCTTGACGAACTGCACTTCCTGCGAATTTTTCCAATATGGTCGTTCCATTTCAAATCAATGGTAAAATTTTACCTTACAGTTTAAAAAACTGTACAAAACGTTAGAAGGTGTTCGTTGTATGTTTCTCCTCACTCTCTTTCCTTGCTGTTTGTAGCCATAGCGGAATACTATCCATGAAGCAGCCTAAATTTCACGTATTTCGAAGGGTCAAAAAGAATCAATGGCGGGCGATGCAACATCAGAAAAAGAGGTAAAGATGCAGATTTCGTTATCAGAGAGACTCTTCCATCAGCGATGATCAGGTTCATATGGGAATACCCTCTTCCACATTTACGAGATGACACTGGAATGTCTTGTTGGTAATTGTCAACGGGAGCAAATTCTTCGAATACCTTGTTTTATATTCACAGTTTCCACCAAAGTTCTCGCAGTTGTCATAAACATGTTCACATTGTCTGTCGCTTGTTCAACTGAAAGCGAACTGCAAGTACCCCAGAAGTGTTGACTCAGTCCGGGCCTAGTGCTTGTGTCAACTATACGAACTGAAATGGACAAATTTGCATCTTCCATACCCAATAGTCTAGTTCCATTAACTATTTAAAGATTGTGATAAGACTCTGCTGACCCAAACAACCTACGACATAGGATTGAAACACCAGTCGCATCAATTAGGTGAGACGAACTCGGCTATAGGCTCGATGCTTGCCAACTGACGTGTGACGAAGGTGCTCTTATTGAACACTTACAGGACTAACTATTTGAGTTTAACGTATAATTAGTAATGTAAGGTCATCACAATAAATTCTACAAATATTTAAAACGTCGATATTCATTTCGTTACTCCCACTAAAATTTGCTCCATATTTAATCCAGTAAGTTCTTGAACATCGATTTCTAATTGAAAGCTGTTGAAGACTGATTGTGTTTTGAGATCTTATAGGCAGTGCGAAAGATTCTTGCTGTAACTTCTTTCCCTTGTGATACGCATTTCAAACAAACTATTTTCTTCTTTTTCCCTTGGGGAGGGAGGGGGGAGGAGGGAGGCCTCAGACTTTTACAGCTGCTCTATGCGCAGCACTGGCGTTATGATCATTTTACTTTATTTTTCTCTCTCTCTTTGCTCAACACTGTTTGATTCTGGGCTAGAGTTTTACCAAACCTTGTAAATCACAATTCGACTTCCTAGACATTTGATAACCAGAAACTTTGCAGCTTACCTCACAACACAGATTTTTGATTTGTAATGAGCCAAATGCATATTTTTAGCAATATTAGCTCTTTTGTTGAAAAGTCCAAAACTCTGACCACTGTTTATCATCTTCTTTGGTGTCCTCAGCAAAAGATCAAGTAAATCTGGACGAAGCACGCAATGGTGATACTGTTTCCTTTGCTGACGTCGGCCATTTTTCACCTTTTTTTGTATAGTTTGGAGTTTTATTTATTTATTTATTTATTTACTGGAAATAGCAAGTTAATTTATCCTTCGTATATAGCGAGCAAAAACTTTAAGTTCTTTGACTACTGAACGTTATTCGCAACAACTGAGCGAACTCAACAGAACAGTGAGACCGGCATCGGCACCAGACACACCACTAACTACTGACTAGCGACAGTGTTCCCAACTCGTTTCCAACCATGTCCCTACATGACGTGTCAAAAATCCGTACGTTCATCATGAAAGTCCCTAGGGACCAAGCTGATTTCTAAAGAAAAGAGACTACATTACGTATTGGGTGGTAAAATGAACTGTTAATGTTATGAATTAAGAACAAAAGGTATTTTCATTCTGCATCGCCTCTGAGAAATTCACCTAAGTTTCGGAATTCCGTTCCTACAGTTCCGAAAAATGAGTCAAAAGTCCCTACATGTGGCCTACGGTTGGCAACACTGACTAGCGATGCTGCGTCAGCTGGCACACAGTGACAGCGACAGGAACCTCATTAGCGGCTTGCATGTGTAGCGGTACAAGAGATTTGCCTCCGCCATTGATGTCTTCAGCCGTCAGGGTGAGAAAACAGCAGATGAATACGCCAGAAGGCGCGTGTCAGCTGCATGCAGCAGCGGTGACTCTTGTGTCCCGTGAGAACCTGTCGTCAGGCCGAGCGGGAGGCCTGTGGCCCAGTCCACTTTGTCAGTGCTCCGATACGTTCATCGAGGGTACGGAGATAGACCTTAGGTGGGCAACCGATTGTTTTCAATCCTGCCCACGGAAGTAATTCGTGGGAAAGTGAGAGAGTGATTTAGGGAAATCAGGGAAAACCTAAATCTGGTTGGCTGGAGGTGGATTTGAACCACCATCCTTCCGAATGTTCGTTAAGGGCTTACCTATTAAGAGACCCATGATTTTGCACAATAGTCGCTATTTCTACAGAAGTTGTTTTTGAAAACATTCTTAGAGAGAATGTCAGCGATCTCATTAAATAATTTATATAAATCATAATGCAGTTTAGATCACATGTGCATTTATTGAAAAATGACTGTTATGGATGTGATGGCTAGATCAGGAAAATTTGAATGGCCGATGGTCAGCTACGAAGAAGTGACTTTATAAAGAGAAGTTGGTTTATAAAGAGTATATAATTATCACAGAGAAGACAACTTCTCTTCATGAAATGTTATCTGTGATCTGTGTACAAATGTTTAAATTGCTTGGCCAACAATTTCTTTAGATTTCAGCCGTAGATGACACATATGCTTGGAATGACATGGGGTTTTATTAGCACCACTTCTACCGTTATCGGGCCTTTTTTCTTCGAGACCTAGGCCTCGTCGTTCCCCCGACCTCAGTCCAGTAGACTTCTACATACGAACTCGTTTGAAGGCCACTGCGCATGACACACCATAACGTGCTGTGTCAGCGCATAGAGCAATGGTGTCAGCAAATATGACAGACATCTGGAATATGGGAACGAGCGAGACTGAGATGCACCGCAAAGACGCCTGCATTACATCTCAGCTCGCGGTAGCCATTTTGAGCGCCTTCTGTAGAGAACTGTAGAGAACTCTACGTAGTAACTTACACTGTATCAACACAAATGACCAACCTGCAGAGTGAAGTTGTCTGTGTTATGTACAGCACAACAAATTCCTGTAACACGGTAACGAAAGTAAATAAACAGTATGTGCACTGGGCATGTTCTGCTTTTCGTCAGGCTCTCTGTCGCGCTCCCGGAGCTTTGCCACATATGCGTGCTGTATATCTTGTACTGTACTTAAGAGGACCATACAGTTGTAAACTTTATGGTGCAAATCACACTGTGTACAAGGTCTCGGAATTTCTGGTTCAAGCCTTCCTCTCGACTCAGAACCAGGGAACGTCTATCAACTGGGTACCGGAGTCTATGCAGGTAGGTCGCCGGGCGGCTTTCGAAATCGTTAAGTAAAATACTTCACCGACTGAAGAAAAAGGGGAGTCACGTAATTTCATGAGACATTTCACCCCCTGATGAAAAGTAACAATTACGTTTTACGCTTTTTTTTTACCAGGGATGGAACTTAAATATTGGCAAAGTAGTCACCAGCGTTGTGACAACCCGTTGCCAACGACGTGCAATGCGTAGTATGCCGTTAGCAGATCCTGTTCTGTTAATGGTGCGAAAGGAGCTGCCTGACGAATATCTCGGAACAGTTCTGAACCGAATGCTACGAAGTGTGCAAGGTATCCCGAATAAATGAAATAATTAAAAATTTTGTAGAAAATTGCAAGGTATCTCGAATAGATTAATGTTTAATGGAAATTGGTCAGCACTATGTACTTGCAAAACTGAACTTTTAAAAAACGACCAATGTGGTGACTAAGACCACCGAGGTAATTCTTAGAAAACATTAATATGCGCAACGAACACGCCCGGGAAATGGGGAATCTCAACACTAGAATTTTATGGCTCTGTCTAAAGTATTCCCAAAGGGTACAATGAAACTGATGAACTTGAATAATGAAAAGGGGGAAACAATCTGACTGCGACACAAAATAAAAAATTACCTCGTATCTTCTTATTACCACACTAGAAACAGGAAACAGCAAGCAGCTCACGTCATGCAGTACTTCAGAATTAAAAATTTTCGAAAATGATATGTAGTTAGTAATTAAGTCCAACAATAATCACAAATGAAAAAAAAATGAGAAGAAGGGGAAACTAACTACCAAATGAGGACGCAGAACGCAAATTGAATATTAGAAATGATGTATTCTTAAAAACATGAAGTAGAAAAATATTGCAGAAAATTAAATTAACACCACGCATTACAGTATTAGCGTGCTGTTACATAATACTTAACAACTGCCTTCTCCAACAGCGTCCTCGCGCTACCTCACACAACTAAGTCTCCGCAACTGACTCCCATCACGCTCGCAACAGACTTGCTACTGACTGCTCTCACTCGTAGCCAGAGCGCTTACTCTACAATCGAACTTCCAAAGATTACTGTGAAACTTACAACATAAATCTGTGGCCAGTTTACATATGAACAAAATATTACAGAAAATCGCCTTATGTCGGGACCATAGGGACCTTACAAGTGGTTCTTTCACCTGTGGAATTAAATTAAAGTCACAAGTACGAGGAGTATGGTGGAGTGTACAGTACTTCCCAGTCCTATCGACCAATCAGAGCAGCCACAGCTTGCGCTATATGCGGTCGTTGAGTGTCGTGCAAAATGACGGGTGGGTTGCGCAGAAAGTGTTAGCGCTTCTTTCGCAAAGCTGATAGCAGGTGATGCTCCAAAAACGAACAGTAATACTGTGCATTGACGGTCTGCTGTGCAGGAACGTAATGCGTTAGGATAACATCATCACAGTCGTACACGAGAATCACCATAACTTTCACCATTCCCTGCACGCCTCTTGAAGACCTTGATGGCACTGTCGTGCTGTACGACCTCTGGCAGTTTCAATTTTGATCCATCTCCCTTCTTCCTGTTTCGAAAACATAGTGACATCGTTACATTAGACAGCCCGCTCACAAGTGACTGTGTTTGCCTCTTTTGTGTGCACGCCGGTGACGTGGGACGCGCGAGTCCATTTGCTCGGAGGTAACTTAGGTATGTCAACAATGCGTGCTATCAGCCATAATAGTAGATTCCATTGCATAGTGTTACCACAGCAGCGTTGCTAGTATTTAAGTTCCTACTTAAATACCATATGGATACCATAGTTCAGTACCATAAATACCATAGTTCCTAAGTAATAGAACGCAGTACGTGGTTCTCGACGGCAAGTGTTCATCAGAGACGAGTGTTCGTCAGGCGTGCCCCAGGGGAGTGTGATAGGACCGCTATTATTTTCTATCTATATAAATGATCTGATGGACAGAGTAACTTTTAATTTGCGGCTGTTCGCTGATGATGCTGTGGTGTATGGGACGGTGTCGTCTTTAACTGACTGTAATAGCATACACGATGACTTAGACAAAATTTCTAGTTTTGTCCGAAGAATGGCAGCTAGCTCTCAATGTAGAAAAATGTAAGGTGATGCGCATGATTAGAAAAAAAAAAAAAAAAAAAAAAAAAATCCTATAATGTTCGAATACAGCATTAGTAGTGAGCTTCTTGATGTTGTCGCGTCGTTCAAATATCTAGGCGTAACAATGCAGAGCGATATGAAATGGAACGAACATGTAAGGACAATTGTGAGTACGGCGGACAGCCGACTTTTATTGGGAGAATTTTGGGAAGATGTACTTCATCTGTAAAGGAGACCGCGTATAAAACGCTTGTACGACCACGTCTTCAGTATTGCTCAAGTATTTGGGACCCGCAGAAGATCAGTTTAAAGGAAGACATAGAAGTAGTTCAGAGGCGAGCAGCTAGGTTTGTTACTGGTAGGTTCGACCAATGCGCGAGTGTCACGGAAATGCTCCGGCAACTCAATTGGGGATCGTTGGAGGAAAGACGACGTTCTTTCCGTGAAATTTTGTTGAGGAAATTTAGAGGGTCGGAATTTGAAGCTGAGTGTAGTACGATCTTGCTGCCGCCTACTTACATTTCGCGTAGTGATCAAAAAGAAAAGATAAGAGAAATTAGGGCTCGTTCGGAGACATATAGGCATTCTTTTTTTCCTCGTTCTATTTGGGAATGGAATAGGAAAGGAAATGCCGCGGAGTATGTAAGTAGATGTAGAACCCTCGTATTTAAAATGTTGATAGTTACCGGTTGATATTTTTAAGTTATTACAAACTGATAGTTCTTTTTATTCAAGAGTAGTGCATAAAATTTGATATTGTCTCACGACTTAATTTCCAAGAACTCTGGAACTGTTATTGATAACAAAACAGCTTGTAGAGCACACTTTAAAAATGTTATAAGCGAGAATCTGAGGAACTGTTGTTTCTTTAAAACCTCAAACTTAATCGCATTCTGAATGATAATAAAGGGCGATCATCGAGTACTTGCAAATACAACTTCGAATTACATAATCGGATTAATAGTTACTCACTTACGCTAATATGTATTACCTAGATTAAAGAAAAAGAAAGAATCTGTGTTAATAACAATTTACGCATAAAACTAACAAACTTTAGTGAAGATATAGAAAGTAATATTAATACCAAGATCAAGACTAAATATTTGACAGAAATCTCAATGAGCTAGCTGTTTATTTTTTATAAAATAAATTTATTAGTGAACCAAATATGGTTTCTTTCTTTAATAATATTCCCTTCATCACATTCAAAATTCTTGCTCAACAATGAATTTGCACATATAATAACAATCAATATTTATTATTAAATGTAATTTTATATTAGTATTAATTGCTGTGTAGTCACTTTAGAAGGTCGCAAAAATTTGTCTACAAAAATTGTGGGTCCCATAGATTGAGAACCACTGTCAGTATAGAAGACAGCATTATCTTTTGGCCCACTTTAGGTTACGGTAGTAACACTGAAAGTGGGCCTTTGCGATCGTCTTTTTACAGCTCGAAATTTAAATGAAAATAACGGCTTAACCATTCATCTGACACGAAAATTGAATAACCGAATTTGTAGAGGAGAATATTCTCTATAACTTTGCTCTCTTTTTTTTTTCATATCTCGTAGCGTGTCACAGATATTTACAAAAATAACGGTGATTTTGGAATGTGTCTGTCTGTCCGTAACGTGTTCCCTGTTTTTAAGACGAACCGTTGAACCTATGGGCACCAAATTTTACAGACATAATTGTTGGCTACCAGAGAGCGGAACCTCGCTTTTTTCAAATATTTCGGACAAGAAATACGTTAGTAATACAAAAAAGCCGTTTTAATGTAATTTTAATCGCAAATAAACCGTTCATCTGACGCGAAAATTGAATAACCGAATTTGTAGGGAAGAAAATTCTCTACAACTTTGTTCCCTTATGTTTTTTTTCACATCTCGAATCGTTTGAGAGATATTTGCAAAAGTAACGGAGATTTGACACCCTATATTGAATAAAGAAAACCAGCCGTTCGGAGATGTCGCTTGACATTCCTCGCGCAGAACCCTCTCTGGCGTACGCCATCTTGCGTTGCGTATTTGATGATTTTCTTATTGTAACTTACACGTTGTCATTTCAAAGCAATGACCCACCGAAGAATTAACAAAAACAGATCGTTCTTCGTACGATAAATTATAATCTACAAATGCCATATTAGCATCAGTTAACAACAGCCATCAATATATGAGATTAAAGAGCACGCCTTCTGATTGTCAGCTGTAGCGTAGAGGCGCCGGGCGCCGTGGCTCAGCGCGCCCGGTCAGGGGGCTCTACGCCCACTGTAATAAAAAAAGCTGAGCCAAGAACACTTCGAACATCAACGAACAAATACGATCAGCGTCCGCAATGAACAGAACTACCCGTAGAGCAAAAAAAAAAAAAAAAAAAAAAAAAAAAAAAAAAAAAAAAAAGGCAATGCGTTGGCTGGTGATGTTGAAGGTCAGTAGTTCGAATCCCACCACTACCTAATTTTCTTTTTCCTAAAAGGGTTTCAGACACTATTATTACTTAATTTTTATTATTTAGATTATTATTTTGGTCCAAAATGTTTGCAAAAACTTATAAAACTACAAATATAAAGTAGGCCGTAAAACACGACAGTGCGATTTTTTTAATGAATTTCCCGCCTAATCGGGGTTGCGTGGTTAGCTATTGACTTGGTGCGGTTAATTTTAAGGGGTAGTCGGATGTCCTTTCTGTCACCATCTCATTACCACCCCTTCACCCCCACCTCGAGAAGAGATTTGTGTAACCCCAATGCCTACGTTTAGTGGCATATTCGTAAAAGTGTGGAGAGTGTGTACGTTTTTCTGAATATTTGTGAGTTGTGTAACTGAGGCGGAACTTGGGTACAAGCCCGGTATTTACCTGAAGAGATGTGCCTGAAAACCACGTCGAGGGTGTCAAGCCATCACGTCGTTGATCCGCCGAGCGAATTCAAACTGGATCGAACATTCCTTTCCGTTCCGGAAAGCGGCGCATTTAATGCCGCCGTTAGCCGTACGGGTGATCAATAGAGAGGGCACTGCTGAAGATTATATAAGCTCCGTTGAAATTTCATGAGGAAGGTTGGTCTACTAAACCTTTTTCCCTGTCAGACGCTTGAATGATCTGCATACATACATATAAAGTGAATAACTTTAATATTCGGCCACTGTGTTATTTCAATCTTGGAACATCATAACTTTATTTATAACAAAACAAACAAAACATATAACCAATTATTACATTGCGTGATATGTTTTGTAAGTAATAATATAAATTTTATGAAGATAACTTACATAACTTCCTTAATAATAAAATTTAAATACAGCTCGGTCATATATTCATGTTACTTTAATATTCAGACACTTTGCAGAACTAAGTATTTCGAGACAAAATTTTATGGAAAGTAAATGTTTCAATATCTTGTTGGGTAGCCATTCTGTTTTATCACTTCTTTCAAACGCTGCGGCATACTGCTAATGATATTTTTTAAATAGTCCGCACGTAGACCGTCCCATTCTTCTTTTAGTCGACACTTCAGACTTTTTTGGAAGATATTGGTGTACTTCTAATACATCGCTTCAGTTCTCTCCACACATTCTCAATCGGGTTGACATCTGGTGACTGAGGTGGTGGTTGTAGGACTTTGGGGCAGTTGTACAACAAATATTCCTGCACAATGCGAGCCTTATGTTTCGGGTCATTGTCCTGGTAAAATTTGAAGGTGTTCGATATCCCCATATTTCAGCACGTTTTCGTAAATTGTTCTTTAATGTGTTCAAATAGAGATATTTGTCCATAGTATTGTCGATGAACACCAATTCGCCCGGTCCAAATGTCGATATACAGCCCTAGACAAGGACGCTGCCATCTCCATGCTTTACAGTTGGTTTAATATTTGTGAATGTAAATTGCTTATTCTTCTTCCGCCACACCATGCTTCGTCCATCCGACCCACAAACGTGAAATTTACTTTCGTCCGAAAAAATGACGTCATCCCACCAAATTGCATCCTTCGTAATAAACTCCCAAGCAAAGTCCAATCTTTTCTGTTGATTCACATAAGGTTTCTTCCTAGCCATTCTTCCATTGTATCCACTTTCTTTCAATGCTCTCCGAATCGATTGAGGATGTACCTTCTTGCCAGTCTTGTTTAGAACTTCACGTGCTAATCTCGGTGCATTGAGTGTAGGATCCTTCTTTATTTTTCGTATTAGCTTCCTCTTGTCACGAGCATCCAACTTCTGTGACTGGCCTGTTTATGGTATGGAGTCTATACGGTCCTCGCTTTTGAAACGCCTGACAATATCTGCCATAGTACTCTTACCCATGTTGAGCCTGGCAGCAATTTGTCGATATGATTTTCCTTTCGCATTGTGAAAAATCACAAGTTGTCGTATCTCAAAGCTGGTATTAGCTTTGCGTGGCATCGTACCGTCTGGACAGTCGACCACGCTTGTAAACACACACCTGCCTTCTGACTAGAACCAGGCCTACTCACACCGGCGTGAACGGTGACAAGTGCGACACTGCCATCTGTCCGGATATTAAAGTAACGTGACTATCGAAGAGTGGTTTATTTTAATCGCATACTTTAACAACTGTTTTACGTTATGTAAACATCGTTCATATTGTCATTTACAAGACATGTATCTTCACATAATATTTGGTTATATTATATTTTTGTTTGTTGAGAATACAGTAATAACGAAGCAAGCTAAAAATAGCTCAGTGTCCGAATATTAAAGTTATTAACTGTATGTACTACTCAAGTCACAGGTGCATGGCAGAAGGTAACTTCTACCACTGTTAGTCATTGCCTTTCCTGCTCTACACACAAAAGAAGCGAAAAACGAATGTCGATTCGACACCGCGATAAAAAGGGATGTCTCCGTCCGCCGTTTTCTGTTGCTAATAGCACAGCGTAACATCAGCGAGCACAAAATGACATAGAGATGCCTTAAATGTCAGTAAAATGAAGCCGCCTGAGAGCGCGACACCCAACCAAGATGGCGGCCGAGCGCCAGCCGGCCACAGCTGCGAGCACAGGGTTATATATTTTAAGACGTTCCTGTTTGACTATTTTTGCCATAATTAATTACAAATTTCAGCTAGGGATAGCAAATCATACAATAATATAAAACACAAGCACATTTTTCCTCTGTCTGTCCCTTTAACATTTTATAACTAAAGGAGTACCGAACGTATCTCATGCAGTTTCTTTTAATTTCTTCATTAGAAAATAATCGTCGGCTATATTTAATGTCAATACGAACATATGAAAAAAAAAAACCGATTGAAATAAGAAACTTCCTGGCAGATTAAAATTGTGTGCCAGAACCGGGACTCGAACCTGGGACCTTTGCCTTTCGCGGGCAAGCGTTCTACCGATGGAGCTATCCCGACACGACTCACGATGCCGCCTAACAACTTTACTTCCGCCAGTACCTCGCCTCCTTCACAGAAGCTCTCCTGCAAAACATGCAAGACTAGCACTCCTAGAAGAAAGGATATGGTAGAGACATGGCTTAGCCACAGCCTAAGGGATGTTTCCAGAATGAAACTTTCACTCTGCAGCGGATTGTGCGCTGATATGAAACTTCCTGGCAGATTAAAATTGTGTACCGAAACCGGGACTCGAACCTGGGACCTTAGTCTTTCGCGGGCAAGCGTTCTGTCGATGGAGCTATCCTGACACGACTCACGATGCCGCCTCACAACTTTACTTCCGCCAGTACCTCGCCTCCTACTTCACAGAAGCTCTCCTGCAAAACATGCAAGACTAGCACTCCTGGAAGAAAGGATATGGTGGAGACATGGCCTAGCCACAGCCTAAGGGATGTTTCCAGACTGAAACTTTCACTCTGCAGCGGAGTGTGCGCTGCAGGTTCGAGTCCCGGTTCCGGCACACAATTTTAATCTGCCAGGAAGTTTCATATCAGCGCACACTCCGCTGTGTAGTGAAAGTTTCATTCTGGAACTAAAATAAGATTCGTAACGTAGAATCGTTTACCGCTTCTGCACTTTAGCCAGCATTGGCGACAGATGGCTTCAGACTAGGTTAGTGATTGTGGGAGATAGGTAAAACGTAGATACATGATCTCGCGGTCTCTCTCATTTATTTATTTATTTATTTATTTTTTATTTATTTATTTTTTTTAACTGAGACGTCGTGAGTTCTATAATTCGAAAGTGTGGAAGTGGTAATCCGTTCTACGTTATTATTCTTGTTTCAATTATTTCTCATTTTCGTTTCGGCGTTTAATATAGCCTACGTTGAACACATGATTATACCGAACAAATCTGAAAGACAGTGCACAATCCAGTCTAATATCATGCAGTGACTTCTGGCTATAAGATACAGAAAAATATTTTTTTTTCTATCGAATAGTTTTCTGCAAAATCGATTGAGGAAACTGCGTTAGCGCAACAGACGCACAAACACGAAGATAGTGTGTGTGTGGTTTTATTATTATTATTATTATTATTATTTTACGCAAAAAGTAAATATCTTAGAGAGAAACTAAATAGGAGACGGATTTAGTTTATATACGTCTACATAATACAATTTTTTGAAGCATATAGGATGACCTGAAATTTCACTTTGCGGCAGAGGTGCAGGAAACCTATGCGCCACGGACAACGGGACAGAGGCGTGACCGAGGAAATGCCTGCTCTCCACCTCGGCTGCGTTAAGTGTGCGGCAGGCTGCCTCACTGAAAAGCATGCTTTACAGACCGCTGGCCACCTATCCCCTGCCTCTTTGCCTGTGCTGCGTCAAGTGTGCTCCGGGCGTTATGCTCTCACCTGATAATGCGTGTTACTGAAAATAGGTTGATATTGCTGGGGTTAAGTCAGTAGATTTCTGTATGGACTAAACTTCTCATAGTAGATCTCATGCCTAAAAACGTTGAACACCCCAGATGTATACGATCTCGTATGTAGATACATGTTTTATACCTGCTAAATGAAGTTGCGCTATCAAAAGACGATTCTGTAAAGTCTGTGGATACCTTCATTTAGCTGGTATAAAAGAATGCCCTACGTACCAGATCATATCTGTGGACCCTGGTTATATGATAACAGTCAACTAAAGTTGTAAACTACAGGCCTATTTTATTGGCGTCAATTTGCAGCAGGGTTTCTGCAACATATTCTGTATTCAAATATTATGAATTGTCTCTAACAGAATCTATTGATCCAAAGTCAACACGAATTTAGAAAATATCGTTCATGCGAAACACAACTAGCCCTTTACTCGCACGTAGTGATGAGTGCTATCGACAAGGGTTCTGAAATTGATTCCGTATTTCTTGATTTCCAGAACGCTTTTGACACTGTACCTCAGAAACGGATTTTAATCAAATTGCGTGTTATGGTATATCAACACAAATTTGCGACCGAGAACACAGTTTGTAGTAATCGAAGGCAAGTTCAAATGTTTGTAAATCTATCGAACCAAACTGCGTGGTCATCAGCTTACAAACTACTAAGGTAAACTAACCTAAGGACAACACACACACCCAGGGAGGACTCGAACCTCCGACGGCGAGCAACCGCGCACTCCCCAGCGAGGTGCCTTAGACCGCTCGGCTACTCGACCGCGGCTCGAAGGCAAGGCGTCGACTAAAACTGAGGTGATACCATGCATTCCACAAGTTAGTGTTATTGGTCCTCTGCTGTTCCTTATTTACGTAACGATTTGGGAGAAGATCTAAGCAGCTCTCTTAGGTTGTTTGCAGATGACGCCGTCATTTACCGTCTAGTAAAATCATCTGGAGATCAAAACCAAGGGTACAGTAGTCCACATGAGTACCAAAAAGAAATCCGTTAAACTTTGTTTACAAGATAAATCAATTAAAAGTGAAGGCCGTAAACTCCACAAAATACCTAGAAATTACTATTACTATTACACGTAGATAATGTTGTGGGAAAGGCGAACCAGAGACTGCGTTTTATTGGCAGAACCCTTAAAAGATGCAACAGAACTACAAAAGAGGCTGCATACACTACGCTTGTCCGTCCTTTTTTGGAGTATTGCTGCCCAGTGTGGGATCCTTATCAGGTGGGTTTGACGGAGGACATCGAAAGAGTCCAAAGAAGGGCAGCTCGTTTCGTATTGTCACGATACAGGAGAGACAGCGTTACGGAAATGATACAGGATCGGGGATGGGAATCATTACAACAACGGCGCTTATCGCTGCAGCGTGGGCTACTTACGAAACTCCAATCGCCAACATTCTCCTCCGAATGCGAAAATATATTGCTGACTCCCACGTACATAGAAAAGATCATCAGAAAAAATACGAGAAATCAGAGCTCGAACGGAGAGATTCAGGTATTCTTTGTTTCCGCGCGCTATTCGTGAATGGAATGGGAGATGAATAGTATGAAGATGGTTCGATGAACCCTCTGCCAGGCACTAAATGTGATTTGCAGAGTATCCCATGTAGATGTAGATATGATTTACAGTAATGAAACGAGCGTATGGCTTTATTGGCCAGAAGAACCCTTGCGGGTTTGTTCGGACGCCTTTGTGTAAGTCTTTTTATTTGACGCCGCGTGGGCGACTTACGTGCCAATGATGAGATGATGAACACACAAACCCCAGTCCCCTGCCGGGAATCGAACCGGGGCCTCCTGCGTGGTAGTCAGCGACGCTACCGCTGAGCTACGGAGACGGACATGATTTACAGTATTAACGTCTAAAGGTTTGTGTGTTGGTCCGCCACGCTCCACGCTGGCGTGGCCCCAGTTTCGCCGTCCTTGCCCAGAGCCGTGTAAACTGGGCGACGCGACGGCAGATAACGCCTCGCCATCCCCTGAGAGGCGTATCTGATGCTGGCCACCGCACCGCCACCGCCACGTGGCTTACGTAACGCCGCGCTACACGGGAGCGGCGGAAAAAAGGCCCCCGCTTTCTCGCGAGAACAACAGGAGCAGGCCGCCGCTTACTTCAATCTCCAACTACCTAACAGATACGCCTCTGAGAGAGGTACGGCACTCAAGTGGTCCTCAGATAGCAGCGATAAAAATGTCGATAATCACTGCCGTCCTGTGCGCCTGACGAACCGGTATAAAAAAGATGCACAATGGCGTGACGTTGTCCTCTAAGACCCATCTACAGATCAACAGCATTTGGTGCGTATACATGAGTTGAATCTGAGATACGAAGACATAATCTCTAGAAAAGAGGGACAATACCTCTCTGTAGTGAATTACATCTTGCTGACGTGACACTGGAATCGGTCATAACTATAAAAAACACACATAGAAAAAAAGTGTTACATCGCCTAGGTATCAAGGTCTCTTGAACACTGACGTGGACTGTTTATGTCGCATCAAGTACACAGTTGCTTGGATTGTCCGTGGACGCCGGGCGCGGTGGCCGAGGGGACTGAGGCGCTCCAGTCACGGTCTGCATGGCCACTACGGTCGGGGGTTCGAATCCCCCTCGGGCATGGATATTTCTACCGTCCTTAGTGTTGGCTAGTTCGTAAGTAGTTTGTAAATTTAGGGACTGATGACCCCGTAGTTAAGTCCCATAAGCTACACAAACATTTGAACATTTATTTTTTATTTTCCGTAGACGTTACACAACCTGCACAAATATGTAAACAACAAATGTGACGCAGACGGCCCATCAGTTTCAGTCCTACCACCATGAAGGTAGTACATGGCGTGTGTTGACTGCAGTTCTGCCCTGTGTACAATGTAAATTTCGATCGTATCCGCATTGATACTTTCTTTTTGAATGCATGACACCAAATAAATGTCTAATATTCTGCAAATTTATTGTTTACACTTTACGATTTTCGGCTGTTACGCCATCATCAGGTAAACATTACAGAGATATGGCGATGCATCTGGAAGTTTACATTCAAAGATCTGACGTTGCTGTCTAGATAATAAATGTACATTAATTTTCAAAGACGACTGGTATGACAATAAACATTGGTAAAATATGACGAGATTAACATTGATGAAATCGGAACACACAAAATGGGTTTCAGTCTCAAAGGGTGCAGGTCAGGCACAGGAAGAATGCAGATCTACGAACCATTGGTGTAACAGTTGTAAATTGTCGTAGCTGACTCGGACGATGCAATTGCCGATATGTTCAAAGAAAGTTTCAAGAACATTTCAAACAGGTACCCGAAGCATACTGTTGTAATCGGTGGCAACCTTAATTTACCCTCGATATGTTGGCATGAATACACATTCAAAACCGGCGGCAAATATAAAACATCGTCCGAACTAGTTCTGAATGCGTTTTCTGAAAACTACTTCGAACAATTAGTTCATGAACCCACTAGAATAGTAAACGGTTGCGAAAATACCCTTGATCTTCTAGCAACAAATAATCCTGAGCTAGTAAAGAGCATCAAAACAGATACAGGGATTAGCGAACATAGAGTTGTAGTAGCGAGACTGAATATCGAAATTCTCAAATGCACCAAACATAAACGAAAAATATATCTATTCAAAAGAGCAGATAAAAATTCACTTCACGCTTTCCTGAGTGATAGTCTCCATTCCTTCAAAACTAAAAATGCGAGTGTAGATCAGTTGTGGATTACTTTCAAAGACATAATATCAGTAGCAATCGAGAGATTTATACCAAAAAAATTAATAAAAGAGGGGGGCTGATCCCCCGTAGGACAGGAAACAGGTTAGATCACTGTTGCAGAATCCCCAATACTGGCAGTCTTTCACAGAAACTCGCAACCTAGCGCGGACTTCAATGGGAGAAGCATATAATATTTTCCACAACGAAATCCTGTATCGTGATCTTGCAGAAAATCCAAGGAAATTCTGGACATATGTGACGTACACTAGCGGAAAAAAACAAACAATACCTTCATTACGCGACATCAATGGTAATACTAACGATGACAGTACTGTTAAAGCAGAATTACTAAACACAGCTTTTCGAAATTCGTTCACCAAAGAAGACGAAGTGAACACTCCAGAATTCGAAAGAAGAACAGCTGCCAGCATGCGAAATTTACATGTTCCTGGAGTAGTACAACAACTTAAGTCACTAAACAAAAAGAAATCTTCCGGGCAAGACTGTATACCAACTAGATTCCGCTCAGAGTATGCTGATGCAAGAGCTCCATAATTAGCAATCATATACAACCGATCAGTCAGCGAAAGATCCGTACCCAAAGGTTGAAAAGTCGCCCAGGTCACGCCAATATTCAAGAAAGGACTAGGAGTGATCTCCAAAAACAGGCTCATCTCATTGACGTCGATCTGCAGTAGGATTTTGGAACATATACTTTGTTCGAACATTTTGAACTACCTCGAAAAGAACCACATATTAACCAATAGTCAACACGGATGCTGCGGTGGAGTAGCCAAGCGATCTAAAGCGTCTCGCTGCGGAGCGCGCGGTTGCTCGCCATGGAGGTTCGAGTCCTCCCTGGGGCACGGGTGTGTGTGTGTGTGTTGTCCTTAGGTTAGTTTACCTAGGTTTAAGTAGTTTGTAAGCTACGGACACGGATTCAAAAAGTATCGCTCTTGCGAAACACAGCTTGCCCTTTATTTATATGTAGAGATGAGTGCCATCGACGAGGGATCGCAAATCGATTCCATATTTCTGGATTTACGGAAGGCTTTTGACACTGTACCTCACAATAGGCTTCTAGTGAAATTGCGTGCTTATGGAATATCGTCCCAATTGTGCAATTGGAATCACGATTTCCTATCATAAAGGACACAGTTCGTAATAATTGCCGGCAAGTCATCGAATAAAACAGAAGTGATATCTAGCGTTCCCCAGGGAAGCGTTATAGGTCCCCTACACTTCCTTCTGTTTATAAACGATTTAGGAGACAATCTGAATAGCTCCCTTAGACTGTTCGCGGATGATGCTGTCGTTTATCGGTTAGTTAAGTCAAAAGAGGATCAAAAGCAACTGCAAAGAAATCCGCTGAACTTCAATTACACGATAAATCGTAAATCGTAAATCGTAAATTCTACCAAATGCCTAGGAGTTACAATTACGAACAACTTAGACTGGAGAGAACACATAGAAAATATTGTGGGGAAGGCGACCCAAAGGTTAAGTTTCATTGGCATAACGCTTCGAAGATGGAACAGTTTCACGAAAGAGACTTCCTACATCACACTTGTTCGTCCTCTCTTGGAGTACTGTTGCCCAGTGTGGGACCCTCGCCAGGTGAAACTGACGGAAGACATTGAGATGGTTCAGAGAAGGGCAGCTCGTTTTGTTTTATCACGTTAGAGGGGGGGAAGCGTCACGGAAATATTGCACGATTTGAGGTGGAAATCATTAAACGAAAGGCGTTATTCTTTGCAGCGAGATCTATTTGGGCAATTTCAATTACCGACTGTTACTTCTGAATGTGAAAATATTTTGTTAGTACCGACCTACATAGGGAGACATGACCATCCCAATAAAATAAGAGAAATGAGATAAAAAACGGAACGATTTAGGTGTTCTTTCTTCCCGAACGCTATTAGAGAATAGATCGGTAGAGAAAGGTTATGAAAGTGGTTAATGAACCCTCTGCCAGGCACTTGAATGTGATTTGCAGAGTATCTATGTAGATGTAGATGGACAAGATGTAAATTACATTTTTCCTAAGAAAATAAACTGAACAGTAAAATTTGACTGAACAAATGATTTTACGTTTAAGAGGAAGATAGAAGGGAGAGAATAAACTGAATGAAACACCTGTGAATATATAGTTAAAATTTTATATTGTTAAATTATAGTTACTGACTTAAATGTGCAATATTACTACCAAAATAATAAAGTTCAATTGGTACCTGATAAGTAGCTAAAATTATGCGATCACAGAGTAACTTCTAATTTGCGGCTGTTTGCTGATGATGCTGTGGTGTATGGGAGGGTGTCGTCATTAATTGACTGTAATAGCATACAGGTGATTTAGACAAAATTTCTAGTTTGTGTGAAGAATGGCAGCTAGCTCTAAGGTGACGCATAAGTTTAGGGAAAACAATCCCATAATGTTCGAATACAGCATTAGTAGTGAGCTCCTTGATGCAGTCACGTCGTTCAAATATCTTGGCATAACATTGCAGAGCAATATGAAGTGGAAATAACATTTAAGGGCAGTTATGAATAAGGCGGACAGCCGATTTCGGTTTATTGGGAGAGTTTTGGGAAGATGTCGTCATGTGTAAAGAAGACCGCATTTAAAACGCTTGTACGACCACGTCTGGAGTATTGCTCAAGTGTTTGGGACCCGCCGCAAGCCAGTTTAAAGGATGACATGGAAGCAGTTCAGAGGCGAACAGCTAGCTTCGTTACTGGTAGGTTCGACCAATACGCGAGTGTCACAGAAATGCTCCGGGAACTCAAATTCTGTTGAGGAAATTTAGATGGTCGGAATTTGAAGTTGACTGTAGAACGATCTTGAGGCCGCCTACTTACATCTACATATACATCTACACGGGATACTCTGCAAATCACATTTAAGTGCCTGGCAGAGGGTTCATCGAACCAACTTTATACTATTCATCTCCCATTCCATTCTCGAATAGCGCGCGGGAAGAAAGAACATCTGAATCTCTCCGTTAGAGCTCTGATTTCTCGTATTTTATTCTGCTGATCACTTCTACCTATGTAGGTGGGAGTCAAAAATATATTTTCGCATTCGGAAGAGAATGTTGGTGATTGGAGTTTCGTAAGTATACCACGCCGCAGCGATAAGCGCCGTTGTAATGATTCCCATCCCAGGTCCTGT
Organism: Locusta migratoria; assembly: GCA_026315105.1. Classification (NCBI taxonomy): domain Eukaryota; kingdom Metazoa; phylum Arthropoda; class Insecta; order Orthoptera; family Acrididae; genus Locusta; species Locusta migratoria. The sequence goes on along the minus strand of CM048750.1, from coordinate 115,786,274 downwards.
ATCATTTCCGTGACGCTGTCTCCTCTGTACCGTGACAATACAAAACGAGCTGACCTTCTTTGAACTCTTTCGATATCTTCCGTCAAACCCACCTTATAAGGATCCCACACTGGTCAGCAATAATCAAAAAAAGGAAGGAAAAGCGTAGTGTATGCAGTCTCTTTACTAGTTCTGTTGCATCTTTTAAGGGCACTGCCAATAAAACGCAGTCTCTGGTTCGCCTTTCCCACGACATTTAAAGATAAAAAAAGACAAGAGAAATTAGGGCTCATACAGAGGCATATACACATCCTTTATTCCCTAGTTCTATTTGGGAATGGAAAAGTAAAGAAATGCCTTGTAGTGGTAGCCTGCTGTGTACCCTCCGCCACGCACCTTACGGTGGATTGCGGAGTAAATATGTATATGTAGAACACCAAGAATCTTTGTAATGCAACACTTTGTTTGATGTGTGTATCTTACGACATAGGAAGAAAGATTAGGGTTTAATACTGTGTCCATTGCGTGGGCATTAGAGACTGAGTACGGGGTGGGTATGTTTTGATAAAGATGGGGAAAGAAATCGGCATTTGCCTGGAGCGATTTAGAGAAACCATTGAAAACGTATATTGCTTGGTAGTTTAGTCCAGGTATTTGTTTTGACTCATATTTTCAGTGCTGTGTCAAATTGTTTTTCTCTCAAACCCTATCTCCATTTACTTTCACATTTACATAACATTGTCTTCAAGTTTGTTTTCCTTGTATACTAATTTGTTCAGTACGTACTTGCCGTAGGAGCTCCTATTTATACAGCTGCGCCAAAGGCCTCGTTGATTTACCTGTTGGCGACATGTATCTTTATCCCGGTCAAGCATGCTTCTATAGCCTTGTATTTAAGGCGCAGCACATTCTACCTCACCGTTTTGCTCTCCCACTCAATTTTTAGCCTATATTGACTTCTACTATCATCATTTGCTTTATTTTTCTCCTTTCATCAAATATATTCTATTTCAACGTGTTGAAATTTTGTTAACATTTGACAATTAAGAAGAATACATTTATTTTGCATCTTTAGGTCCTTTCAGGGAGCGCTATTGTATTTATTTCGCAGAAGTACTTGGTTTCCTCTTCTTCCAAAATCTCTTCAACTCCCCACTGTGGTTTTCCTTACTTTCGTCTTCCCGTGTCCTCTCGGATATAATTGTTAACCTTCAAACAACGTTGGTCGATGCATTTCTGTGTTGTAGAATTTCGTTTTTAATGCTTATCTGCTGAAGATCTTTTGTAATTTCATTAAGAGGGTAAAATGGCTAACGCTTTTGGTCAGCGTATGATCGTTCAGTCTCAGAATTTGGCTGTAAATTTTTTTTATTTTTATTTTTTATTTTTTATTTTTTTTTTATTTTATTTTTTTTATTTTTTTTTGTGATACTTTCAGATTTTTCTTCAAATGTTGATATAATTTGGCGTAATTCCTCTGATCCAGAGTCATTCAGTACAAACGGAATCAATTTTTTTTCCTAGTATTTTGTTATAGACTTTTTCCATGAACTTGGTCGATCATCTACTTCCAATGATTATAATCTCTGATGCATATAACGCTTCTGGTTTTACTTCTTTCATGTGAAGTTTTAATTTTGCTTTACAAGATATTGGTTTTTAATTGTACCTCTTGCATGCAATCCTATAAGCATTGTGTAGTTTAATTATTTTCCCTTTTTATGCTTCACGATTTAATGCGGATATCGGATGGCTCTCCTAAGTGTCGAAATGTGGATACGTGAGGTATTTTACTGAATTCTGTAAACATAGGGTGTGCATCTAGGTATCGCGGAGAAACTGTCATGTAGTTTTAATATATACTGCAGAGACTGCAACTAGAAAAAAAATCAGCCTTTTTAGAATACTTCACTGCGTGTGTAGAAATGTCTACATACAGCTACATAGCGTGCGGGAAATAGGAAAACCTAAGTCTTTCCGTTTTGATCTGATTTATTACGATGATCATGTCTCCCTACGCAGGTGGGTGCTAACAAAATAAGTTCTCATTCGGAAGACAAAGTTGCTGGAAGAAATTTCGCAAATATATCACGTCGTAACGAATAACGCGTTTCTTTTAATGATTTCCACTCCAATTCGTGCATTATTTTTGAGACACTCTCTCCCCTATATCGCAATAATACAAAACGAGCTGTCCACTGAACTTTCTCTATATCCTCCTTCAGTCCCTCTTGGTGGGAATCCCACACTAGACTGGGCAGGAATACTTCAAAATAGGTCACACAAGTGTAGAATAGGCAGTTTCTTTATTAGAACTTTTAAATGTCCTGCCAATGAAACGTAGCCTTTGGTTCGCCTTCCCTACATTATTTTCTGTGTGTTCTTTCCAATTTAAGCTGTCCGTAATTTTATTCCTAGGTATTTAGTTGAATTTACGGCCTTTAGATTTTACTGATTTATCGTGTAAATTTTGTCGGTACAAAGTAATATTAGGAAGCATAGGCTGCAGGTTCCGTAGGGAGAGGGAGGGGACAATTGTCTGTGCAGGTAAGATTGACAGCAGAGAGATAAATACACAATAAATTTACAGCAACAAAGGAGCTACAACGCCACGCCAACAAACAACGAAACCATACATAATAGAACGATTGACCAGTGCCGAGATGCCGTGAAAGTGGGAAGTGATGTAACGAACAAGGATTTGAGCATGCCATTGTTTTCATACTGTGTGCTGTCACGACTCTCATCTTTGGAAACGGCGATGGACATGCAACTGCAAGAAGTTACCAGAGATCTGGTTGCCGTGGTGCAATGTTTTAGCTGTCCGCCATACAAGCCACTGTGATCAAAATAATTGTTACAAATATATTATTCACCGTTTACTTTCGGCGCTTAAATGTTCAAATGTTTGTACAATTTATGGGACTTAACTACGGGGTCATCAGTCCCTAAACTTACAAACTACTTATGAACTACCTAACACTAAGGACGGCACAAATATCCATACCCGAGGGGGGATTCGAACCCCCGACCGTAGTGGCCGTGCTGACCGTGACTGACGCGCCGCAGTACCCTCGGTCACCGCGGCCGGCTTCGGCGCTTAAAGATGTATGTATATTCATCCAGGTCCAATACATTCTATTCGTGTTCGAATATCCTTGTTCCAAAAACAAAGTCGTGATTACATCGTAGAAAAACGTACTGGCAGAACGACATATTGACCATAGTTATGATCAATATGTCGTTCTGCATATGCAGCTGTGCTGAGCAGTCATGCTGATATAATTGGCAATTACTTTATTGTTAAATGGCTTAGTGTAGTCTAATAGAAAACAGCTTGGCGAGAAGCTGAATAATACATATTTGACTTTCCCGACACTTTCTGAGGATGACGACTCTTAGCTTATCATTATTCTCTGTAAGACCGTATCTAAGACTTTGGATTTTCTTGTTAACGACACCCGCCTGAGTAGTCCCGCCGCGGTGAAGTAGCCGAGCGATCTAAAGCGCCTCGCTGCGGAGCGCGCGACTGTTCGCCGTTGGAGGTTCGAGTCCTCCCTGGGGCATGGGTGTGTGTGTTGTCCTGAGGTTAGTTTAATTAATTTGTAACCTACGGACTGATGACCACACACTTTCGTCCGATAGATTTACAAACATTTGAACATACAATTTTGAGTAGTCCCTGCCGAAGATCCAAACGGGGGACTAGTTTACCAAATGTCCAAATTGAAATGTTTGTTAGGCTTATGGGACTTTAATGTGGGGTCATTAGTCCCTAAACTTACAAACTACTTTTAAACTACCTCATTCTAAAGATAACACAAACATCCACGTCGGAGGGAGGATTCGAACCCCCGACGGGGAACCTCCTCGCGCATCGAATCCTAGTTCCTTAATGCGCTCGGCCACTCCGCCGCGGCGACTATTTTACCTCCGGAATATTTTACCCGAGAGGATGCCATCTTCATATATTAATACAGTAGAGCTGCATGTTTTCGGGAAAATTAACAATAGTTTCCCCTTGATTTGATTTGATTTGATTTTTCCAGGGAAGCCAAAACAGTCTTGGTCCAGCCCGCCACTGCCCGCACCGGAACTAAGTTTATTGTGCGGTATCGCTCCCTGTATATCTAGTAAAGCCAACCAATGCCCCTGAATAGTGCAAGGAGTCCCTTTACCAGTTCTTTATTAGACACAATTTCTTCGGGTCTGGTTGTCCCAAATGTTCTGTGCCTTTTACTCTCCAATGCAATGCATTCGTAGATTAGATGTGATGCAGTTTCATCACCGTCATCACAGATCCTACATTTACGGTCCTCTTCTGTTATTCCCATTGTTGCAGAATGTCACAGGGTTCTGGTGGAGCTGGGGGAAAGCAATAGAGTAAACCTATTGTGGGTCCCTGTTTTTTGAAATTCCCATGGCCTGTCAGCAATCCAACCATGAGTCTAATCTCTCTCCTGTTCAGGCCCAGGATTGCAGAGCTTCTTTTAAAACATGGCTTTGGCATCATTACCTTGCCATGTTTTTGTTGGTCCAATATTCTACGTGCTGTCTTCTGAGCCAGTTACGTAGCTCCAATTTGAACATTGACTTGGTCATTGTCAGGACAGGTTCCGGTCCAATAAATGGAGTCTCTGCCCCCATCCTGGCTAATCTGTCGGCATGTTCGTTGCCACTGATCCCCGAGTGGCCAGGGACCCACAATAGGCTTACTCTATTGCTTTCCCCCAGCTCCACCAGAACCCTGTGACATTCTGCAACAATTTTAGACCTTGTTGCAGGAGCTGCCAGTGATCTCAGGGCTGCCTGGCTGTCTGAATAGATATAGATGCTACGATCTTTGTAGCACCTACACAAATTCTCCTCCATACACGCCCTGATGACAGTGATTTCGGTCTGGAATACTGAGGCCAGTTTTCCTAGAGAGATGACGCCCTCCAGTCTTGGCTGCACCCCATATACCCTGGCCCCAAGACCTTGGTCGGATTTTGACCCGTCAGTGTACCAGACAATATCCCCCGTACGCTGTCGAACTATTTCCTCCCACTGCTCCCTACTTCCAATTGTTATATTGAAAGGCTTGTTGAAGCAGTATGGGGTTATAATATAGTCGGCTGGCATTTCCCCAACCTTTACTATATTTACCTCACTCACTATTTTAGTGTGCGATTCTGGATATCCCAAAGACTTCCAGTTGTTGCCAGATTTGAGTCTGTGTGCACCAGCCACTGCCTCCATTTTGACCCAAAGGGGCATATCCAGCATGGTTTCTATCCCAGCAGTTGGTGTGCTGCTAATTCCGCCTGTTATGGCTAAGCAGGCTAGTCTCTGCACCTTACCAAGCACCTTAGCAGCAACCTGCTGTTCTACCTTCTTCCACCACACGACCGCCCCATAGGTGATCCTGGGTCTAATCACTGTGGTGTATATCCAGTGTATACCCTTCGGGCTCAGGCCCGAATTTTTGCCACAAGCTCTCCTGGTAATCACAAGAGTACCTTTTGCCTTGGAGCAAATATTCCTGATGTGAGGGGTCCATGTCAGTTTCTCATCTAGGGTAACCCCTAGATATTTCACTGTCTCCTTCACAGGTAGCGCTTCATTGAAAAGCTTTAGTTCCAACTTGAATGTTGGATATGTTTCCTTGTGAATAGTACAACAACAGTCTTCTTAGGACTAACCCCCAGATCCTGTTTTCTGCACCATTCTTGCACAATGTCCAAAGCACCTTGTGCCATATTCTTTACTGTGTCAGCAAATTTGCCAAGTATTACTATGACAAGATCATCTGCGTATCCTTGGCAAAAGTACTGCCTAGAGTTTAATTCTCCAATGAGATCATTCACCACTAGATTCCACAATAAAGGGGAAAGAACTCCTTGCGGGCAACCTCTAGTGGTGTTAGTTACCATTTTTTCATTCATCATGGTAGCTTCTACCTTTCTTCCACTGAGCATGGTTCCTAGGTCATGCACCTCTACTGCCCTAACATGGAATCGAAAGTCGTGTTGCTAAAAGCCCCTTCGATGTCCAGGAAGATACAGAGGGCTATTTCCTGAAAGTGTAGTGCTTTCTCTGCCTTCCCAACGAGTTGGTGGAGAGCTGTCTCACATGATTTACCTGGCTGATATGCATGTTGGTTTGAATGTAGAGGAGCCTCCTTTCTCCAACATGCAGATTAACCAGCTTTTCCAATGTCTTAAGAATGAAGGAGGACAGGCTGATTGGTCTCATATCCTTGGCCTTGGTATGGTCAATTCTCCCTGGTTTAGGAATAAAGACAACCTTCACTGCCCTCCAGGCATTGGGAATGATTCCTGCTGCTAGGCTAACCCTGAATAACCTGCATAGGAATCTAATAAGATTTTCTCCTGCTTGTTGCAGGAGAGCTGGGAAGACTCCATCGGGGCCAGGTGACTTGAACGGTTGAAATGTTACCACCGCCCATCGGACCTTACTGAAATTGACACACTCCTTGGCCAAATCCCAGTCCTCTTTGCGAATACCTGAGAACCTTTGTCTCTTGGGAATCGCATTCTGGTCTGAGTTATTCCCCAGAGTATATTGTGGAAAGTGTGTCTTGAGGAGCAGTTCCAGCGTTTCATGTTCTGTCTTTGTATACTCCCCACCTTCCTTCCTCAATGTTCCTCCTGGATTAGTGAGGATTTTATGAAGTCTCGCTTGAGCAGCCTTTCCCTCCACTGCTTCACAGAATACCTTCCAGGATGCCTCCTTTGCCCGTCTGATGGCAAGGTTGAAGGTTGTAATTGACAAGGGCCTCACGATACTTTGCCCATTGTCCCTTGCGCCTCGCAAGGTTAAACAGTCTTCGTACCTGTTTACTTTGCATTTTCAGGTTATTATTCCACCAAGGCATACTCCTATTTGTGCACTTCTTGGTGATTGAGCAGTTGTCCTGGTATGAGGTCACTATAGCAGAGGTTACAGCCTCTGCTACTTCCTCAAACTCTGCTGGATTCGAAGTTTTAATTTCTGATAGGCTGAAGTCAACGTCTTTCCTACATGTCCCCCAGTCCGTTTTCCTGGGATTCCTATAGGCCATGGTCTGTCTGGTTTCCATTTCAACCTTGAATTTAATATACATGTGATCTGATGAGGATGGCTCCAGGACCACATGCCACTGTTTGACGTAACTTCCCATCATCATGGAACCAAAAGTTATGTCAATTACTTCTTCCCTTCTACTATTCCTGAATGTGGGTTCATCACTCCTATTCAGGATCTCCAAGTTGTTAGATAGGAGAAATTCAAGAAGGTGCTCACCTCTACTGTTGGTGTCCTTGCTGCCCCACGATAGATTGTGGGCATTGGCATCACATCCCACCACCAGTTCGTCACCTTGCCGATGGCAGGTTTCCGTCAGTCTCCTCACTTTCAAAGGAGGAGGAGAGCTGTCTTGGTAAGGAAGGTATGCTGAGGCCAAAACAATTTCCCTCGTGATATCTTCCTCACGTTGCTGCATCCTGATGGTCACCATGTCCCTGGAACAAAAATCCATCATTGGTATGAAAGGTATTCCATTTCTAACATAAATGCATGTTCTGGAGTTTTTTAGATTTCTAGCATAAATCAGCTTACCTCCAGTATCACCGAGGCCCAATACACCCCCTTTGTATAAATAGGGTTCTTGTATCAGGGCCACGTCCACTTCCTGTCTCCCCAGGCGACGGCTCAGGGCAGCAGTGGCCCCTTTACTGTGCTGCAGGTTTATCTGCAGCACTTCCAGTCCCCATCTTGCTGCCATTATTGCCTTTAAGGTCTTTGATTACCCTGGCGGCGACCTGCGAGAACCCTAAAAACAGTTTCAGGCCTTGCTCTCGCATTGCCTTCAGGGACTTCTCTCCGACCTCCACCACCAGGGTTCGTCCTTCCGGAACGACCTTTTGGTTAATTACCCTCCAATCCTCTGTCGAGACTTTTGGGTTCTGGACCCTTATTTTCTCAAACAGAGTCTTTGGAGGGACATCCTTAAGGATCTTTGGTACCCATATTGATACCTTTCCGGTCTTCAGGAGTTCGGTTGCTGTCTTGACCAGCAGCTTCGCATCTTCCCACGGGGATATCATGGGCACCTTGTCCTTGAGCCATTCTGCTGAGTGCTCCCCCTCGCAGACAAAAATGAGGGCACCACGATCTAGATAGACCCTCCTGAATTTGGGTCCTAGACCAGCGTCCCCCCCAATCTCTTCAAAGAGGGCCATCTGCACGATCTCCTCCTGTTGCGAGGTGATGCTCACCAGTGGGTATCCTTCTTGGACAACCGCCATTCTAAAGACCGATACTGCGGTACTATAGTTCTGTTTCCCTATTTCCTGCCTCAGCCTTTTAGGATCACGCTTGTCCAGAGAGGAGGGAATCTTATATTCCTCCCTAACCCTCTTTCCACCTGTCTTTGACGTTGAGGGGTTCTGTGTATCCCCTTCGACCTGAGGCAGTTTCTTTTTGGGGGTCTTGGGCTCAAGCCCTTTTGATTCCCTCCACTTATGATTAGGAAGCCATTCTTTTCCTTCCTTTTGCTTCTGTTCCTCGAGATGTTTCCTCCTCTGAGCCCCAGACAAGGCCTTAATCCTAATCTGGTCCAACTTCTCTGTTACAGTTACCACTTCTTGCTCAGGTCTAGACCCTGACTGAGAAGTAGGAGTGCACTCCATCGGTCCTGATCCCAATGTCAGAGTATCTGAGGTCTCAGATTGCCCCTCGGATTCTTTTAAAATAATTTTTTTCTCTGTGTTCATCTTAGTTCCACGAGATGTGGGGATTTATATGGTCCACACCACGATAACCCCGCGCTGTGCAAGGCTACTTACTCAGGGAGGTCGCCCGGTATCCCTGAGGCTCCGTTCGAGACACATCCACCCATGTGCCACGCACCCCTCGGCACGGATCGCATCACACCTTGGGTTGGGAAAGGAATTGGGAAAGGACTGGGAGAGGATAAGGAAGACGGGACGTTGTGGGACATGCTTGGTCTGATCCATCAGCTGAGGCCTTTCCGGCAGTCGGTTCTCTACCTTCGGTATAGCCCTCTGCTTCACGCGATACGCAAGCCTCTCCACCCGCACGGACAGTGCTTCGTCAAGGTGGTGTCCCCCAGAGAGGAGTTTCCCCTTACTTTCAGCCATGTCAACATGTCAACAAGGCGAGCTCAGTCAATCATCCAGACTGTTGCCCCGGTAACTACTGCTGCCCCTCTTCAGGAACCAGACATATGTCCACAGACACCCCTCTGCTATGGCTGCACCTACGGTACGGGTATCTGTATCTTTGAGGCACACAAACCACCCCACCTCGGCAATGTTTGTGGTTCATGGGGCTGGGTTCATATCTTATATTTTAATTATCTTTCTTTATTGATATTTGAAAGCCACCTGTAGTGGCAGGCTGGTAGCAGCTTCAGTTCTGCTCTTCAGCCGATAGACTTTAGAAAGTTGGACAATTTGTTACAAAACATTGAATGGTGATAAAAATGCAGAATGAAACAGTTTGATACGAGATTAAAAATGGAGACAGCTACGTATAACAAAGAATTGTGAAACACATATTCAGAATTAAAATAGCCTCGGTGGTTAAAATATCATACACGTAGAAGTTCAAAAACCAGGGTGATTAAAAACACAATGGTGGAGCGCACAGGACGACGAGGAATGAACTGCTTAAAAACACACGGCAACATGAAGATTCTGCATATGCGGCGGTTGTTTACGTTTTAAAAGACACTTGCAACACTAAAGAAAGACACTGGCAAAACACTAACAGTGCACTGTTAAAATTGGAGGGCATAGGTACCCCACAGGGGATGAGGAAGGGTGGCGAGGGGAGGGACTGGAGGTGAGGAAGTGGGAGGGATGGGGGAGGAAGGAATGACTCCAAGGGATGAGGAAGGAGGGGGAAGCCAAGTTTGGGAGGGAGGGCATCTCACGGTAACGGCGTGGCAGAGCCTGGGTGCAACAATGGGTGGGAGACAAGCGGGTGGTGGGGATCCAGTTTTTGGGTGACATATCAGAGGCGAAGGTGTTCGAGGAATTTGAGCAGGTGTGGGAAAGGAATAAAGTCGTACAGGATCCGCGTGGGGGACGGGAGGCGGATGCGGTAAGCGAGGCAGAGGGCATGGCGTTCAAGGATCTGGAGGGATTGGTAGTGGGCAGGGTGAGTGGAAACCCAAGCAGGGTGGAAGCAGCACAGGACAGGACGCATTATGGAACGGTAGGTGAAGAGGATGTGGAGGGTTTGAGGCCCCATGTCCGGCCAGAAAGGAGTTTGAGGAGGTTGAGGTGGGAGAGGGCTTTTTCAAGGACTGTTTGATGGTGGGGTTAATATTTTAATTATGTGTATTCTGTTCTATGTAAGCTGTTCGAGAAAAGTGTCCAATACTTTGAGAGGTGGTAGTGCCAAACAAAACAAGAAAAAAGGTCCAATAAACTTTGGTCCAGAAACACATACTTTCTGAGTTAAGCACAGTTGTTCATAGTGAATCAAGACGTTTGGCTGTGAATGTCCACCGCTGTGACAGACAAGGTCTATATTTACGAAACAAATACCGTAATGTATGGACTGTGTGGACATGTCCGTGCTTCTGCGATCTGTAGACAGAGTTCGCCACTGTCTCTCCACATCTAAGCACTGTACTGTGAACATCAGTCAGTGTCGGATTATAAACATGCACTTGTGTATTTGCTTACTGTACCTTATTTTCAGTCTTTCTACTGTGTGTTATTTGAAATACGTTCATTGTAACGTTGAGTATCTATCGCTTAATTGTTTTATTTACTATTGTTGTGATGTTTGTAATGTCCTGTACTTACAGGACCTTTTCTTTTCTCGTCTACATTTTAGCAATGAAGCGTACTACTCAATTCGTGAGATTGTGGATATGATTTTCTGTTACAGGGTATGGTATGGGTGTAGTCTGCAAGCCCGTGTCTTAGAGCGGGAAAATTTCCAATTCGCAGTGCCATCCAATAAGCTGTTTCCGCACAGATGGAGGAGCTTGTCACAAATTTACTGGAGGAAAGAGCTGCAACCAGTGTGCGGCGATTAGTTGCAGCAGAGAGCGTGAGTCATTCTCTGGTCTGGAGGATGCTACACGAACAGTTACTCTATCGGTATCACGTTCAGCGAGTACAGGCTCTAGGGCCAGAAGAGCACTGTAGCAGACTGCAGTTCTGTCAATGGCTCTTTCAGAAGTGTGCTGTAACTAAATAACCTGAATGGATTTAGGAGAAATGTAGGCACACGGGAGGCAATACTCACATTACAACTAATTTTAGAAGATAGACTAAGAAAAGGGAAACCTACATTCTTAGCATTTGTAGATTTGGAGAAAGCTTTTGACAATGTCGACTGGCATACACTCTTTCAAATTCTAAAGGTATCAGGGGTAAAATATAGGGAGCGAAGAGTTATATTCAACCTAGATACAAAAACCAGACAGCAGTTATTAGAGTCGAAGGGCAAGAAAGGGCCGCAGAGGTTGGGAACGGAGTAAGACAGGGTTGTAGCCTTTCCCTAGTGTTGTTTAATCTGTATATTGAGCAAGCAGTGAACGAATGTAAGGAGAAATTTGGAGAAGGAATTAAAGTTCAGGGAGAAGAAATAAAAACTTTGCGGTTTGCCGATGACATAGTAATTTTGTAAGAGACTGCAAAAGGTCTGGAAGAGCATCTGATTGGAATGGACAGTGTCTTGAAGGGAAGATATAAGATGAAAGAAAATAATAGAATGCAATGTCAGAAATTCAGGCGATGCTGAAGGAATTAGATTAGGTAATGAGAAAATAAAAGTAATAGATGAATTTTGTTCTTTGGGTAGCAAAATGACTTCTGATGGCCCAAGTAAAGAAGATATAAATTGCAGAATGGCTTTGGGAAGAAAAGCGTTTCTAAAGCAACGAAACTTGTTAACATCCAATATTAATTTAAATGTTTAGAAGTCCTTTCTGAAAGCATTTGTCAGGAGTGTAGCATTTTATGGGAGTGAAACGTGGACGATAAGGAGTTCAGATAAAAGGATGATAGAAGCTTTTGAAATGTGGTGCTACAGACTAATGATAAAAATTAGATGGGTAGATCACGTAACTAATGAGAGGTGCTTAACAGAATCGGGGAGAAGAGAAATTTTTGGCATATCATGACTAAGAGGAGGGATAGATTGGTTTGACACATTCTGAGACAGCAAGGAATTGTCAACTTAGCATTAGAAGGAAGCGTGTGGGGTAAAAATCGTAGAGGGAGACCGAGGGACGAATACAGTAAGCAGATTCAAGAGGATGTAGGTTGCCGGACGTATTGTCAGATGAAGAGACTTGCATAAAAGGATAATAATTTCGTGTGGCTCATTGGCCTAGTGCAAGTCTTTCAATTGGACGCCACTTCGGCGACTTGCGTGTCCCTAACCTACCCCAGTTATCCGACCGGGGAAAGGGGACCTACAGCTTAACGTGGAATCCGTACCACGTTTCGTTTCTGGCGACTCCTCACATCGTTGAGAGGTGAAGCATGGGTTAAAACGCAGTCTGAAAAAGTCCGCCATCCGATCGGGTTTCGAACCCGCGACGCTTCGGTTTCCAGTCGAGGGCTTTACCCCAAGACCACCGCACCCCACACACAAAAGGATGATAGAAGGGTTTAAATGTGATGGTACAGACGAATGATGAAAATTATATGGATAGATCACGTAACGAATGAGGATGTGCGTAATCGAATCGGGGAGAAAAGGAGTGTCGGGCATATCCTGACTAAGAGAAGGGATAGATTGGTTGGACACATTCTGAGACATCAAGGAATTGTCAACTTAGCATTAGAAGGAAGCGTGTGGGGTAAAAATCGTAGAGGGAGACCGAGGGACGAATACAGTAAGCAGATTCAAGAGGATGTAGGTTGCCGAACATATTGTCAGATGAAGCGACTTGCACAGGACAGGGTAGCTTAGAGAGCTGCATTAAACCAGTCTGCGGACTGAAGACCACAACAACAACAACAACAACAACTCTTATTAAAAATCAACGCTACTGGAACAATACCATCTTAGGATATATTTCTCACCTAAAAATTAATGTAAGATTCATGAAGCTCGTTTCATCCATTTCTTTTTTTTTTCTCTAGGTAGTATCTATTCAAGTATGCTGACTGTCCTCGAAATAAAAAAACAGAAATTGCGATGGCCTTTGTAGAAGACGTACGCTATCGCCATGAAGGTAACGCACCTTCTTGGGCTGTAACAACGACCCACGCATCTGATTTCTCCTCGCGTGAACTTGAAAGCTAGACAACAGAGAGGTGAGGAGACTCTGGGAACAGCCAGATTTATCTTACTACAAGTGCTAGAGATTCCACGAAGGGAAATCTGTTACGACGCATTCCATGTTACTTCGGAGAGGGAAAGAATTTAGGTTCCGTTTTGTCGTACGCAACTTAAAGGTTTGGTCTTCGAAATTCTGTGCATTTGAACAACTGCCATTTCGTACCTTCCAATGTTTCTTAGAAAACCTAATAAAGATAATTGTGGAGTTATTCTGTAGTTATTTCCGATTTTTATGTCACTAAATACTTTCCCTGTTGTTAAAAACTACGTTGAAATCAACTAAAACCACACTATTCACACTCATCCGATATATTTAGAGGTGTACCTTGCCAGGCGCTTGGAGCACTGCTATCGTGGCGTATAACAAAAATCTGTGGGGATGTCGTGACTGTAAGTGTTAGGAAAACGTTCAAATGTTTGTAAATCTATCGGACCAAACTGCGTGGTCATCAGTTTAAACCACTTCAACAGTATCAGCTTTTAATATAGCAAAATATGAGCATTAAAAGTATTGAAAATTAGATTTAATTACACTATTTGTTGAAAAACCGTCTCATTCGTTTCCACTGCAGTTGTGATGCGCTGTATAAAACGCAAACGCAAATGGCCCATATTTTCACGTGATCGATTTCTGGGGTTGATATCTAGCTCATGTATTTTTTTTCTCAAGAAAATATGAGGTCGAGTTGACGATGTTCCCTTGTTAATCGTACAATATCCCGTCCATACACTATTAAACCGCAGATGTCCGTAGTTCACCATAACGGCACCAAAGGCGTTAATATTCTAACCTCCTTGAACACTACGAGGCACAAATCTCACTGATTTCTCAGACACGTACCGACCGAGTCCATACTACACATTGCACAAATATGAATGAAATAGTGTAGCAACGAGTGGCTTGCAGATAGCAAATGATTGAAGTAAAGCGGGAAAAACAGTTTTAGAGGAAGCAAAATAGAAGTTGCTCCCAGTGCTAAGCGATTGCTAATAAATAAAACTTGTATCGAACAAGTTCGTATTTACATGCTACGAAAAACATTTGTCTGTTTTATTCAACAATTTTGCTTTTGCACTCTCAGTACTCACGCAAATCTACCTATTGAGCACTTGCGATCTTGTAGTGGATCGCGATCGTCGTGTTGCCGACCTTGTGTTAGACTGTGGTAGCACAAAAAAATATTCAAATGTTTGTAACTGCGTGGTCATCAGTCCCTAAACTTCCAAACTACTTGTTGTTGTTGTTGTCTTCAGTCCGCTGACTGGTTTGATGCAGCTCTCCACGCTACCCTGTCCTGTGCAAGTCTCTTCATCTGAGAATACAATTGGCAACCTACATCCTTTTGCATCTGCCTATTATATTCGTCCCTCGGTCTCCCTCCACGACTTTTACCCCACAAGCTTCCTTCTAATGCTAAGTTGACAATTCCTTGATGTCTCAGAATGTGTCCAACCAATCTATCCCTTCTCTCAGTCAGGATATGCCAGAAACTCTTTTTCTCCCCGATTTGGTTAAGCACCTCATTTGTTACGTGATCTACCCATCTAATTTACATAATTCGTATGTACCACCACATTTCAAAAGCTTCTATCATCTTTTTATATGAATTCCTAATCCACGTTTCACTCCCATACAATGCTACACTCCAGACAAATGCTTTCAGAAAGGACTTCTTAACATTTAGATTAATGTTGGGTATTAACAAGTTTCCCTTCTTTAGAAACGCTTTTCTTCCAATAGCCATTCTGAATTTTATATCTTCTACTCAAATAACAAAATTCATCTACTACTTTTGTCTCATTACCCAATTCCTTCAGCATCGCCTGATTTGCTGACATTGCATTTCATTACCTTCGTTTTATTTATTTATTTATTTATTTATTTGGTTATTTAATCTGACCAGATTAGGGCCATAGGGCCCTCTCTTACATCTGATCAGGAACAACATAAACAAAGGATTTAATTACAAAAACACTTCATTTATAATATTAAATAATAACAATATATGATAATACTAATAATAATAATGATAATAATAACACAAAAATCAAAGTAATACTAATAATAACAAGAGATATTTATATGGAGATAGATGTTTAACACATTTGAATTAAGTTTACAGAAGGGGGAAAATGATTAGTGAAAGAGGAGAAGATTGAAAAATGACTGTGTTAATGATGGATGTGTGGAAGTGGAGATCTCTGCTGGCGAAAGGAAAGGGAAACATTTATGAGGGAGGAGGAATTGACAACAGTGGGCTACAGACTGGTAAGTGGAGAAAAAGATGGCTATTGTGACAGAAGGTGAACCCTTAGCTGTCTTTTAAAGTTTTGAATTGATTTTATCTCCCTTAATTTTTGAGGAAGATTGTTCCACAGACGTGTTTCCGATACAGAAAATGATTTAGAGAAGATTGCAGTGTTATGTGAAGGTAGAGAGAGAGTTTTATTTTGGAGAGAGCGTGTGTTTCTGCTGTGCTGTTCAGATAGTAATATAATCGTTGAGGATAAGTATGAAGGTTTGCAATGATTAAGAAAGCGATGCAGCAAACATAGTGTATGATAGTTTCGACGCTTATCTGCACGTAGCAGACTGATGTGGTCGTAGAAACGTAAGTTACAAATGTATCGGATACAAGAATTCATCGTCAGCTCCAGTCTACGTGAATTTTCGTGTGATAGTCCTTGCAGAATAGCATCAACATAATCTAGACTGGGAAGTATTAGTGTCTTAACGAGCTTCTTTTTCAGCTGTAAAGGAAATGCTTTTTTGTATTTCTGCAGTGAATGAAGTGATGCATATACCTTCTTGCAGACTATCGTTATTTGGTCTGTCCAGTCTAAGTGCTGATCAAATATTACTCCTAAGTTCTTTGCTGAATGAGAGAAGCGTATTTGTGTGTCGTTCAGTATTAAAGGTGGAAGAGTTTCTCTGAACTGTGGAGTGATGAGTCTTTTATGGGCCACTAACATTGCCTGTGTTTTTGATGGATTCAGTTTCAACCCCATGCTATGTGCCCATCTTGACAGTGAAAGTAAGTCTGCGTTTACATGCTGGATGGCTGTGCTTAGGTTTTTAGGACTTTCACTGAGATATAATTGTAAATCATCAGCGTATAGATGATATTTACAGTGGGACAGAACAGTGGACACATCATTAACATATAGTGAGAAGAGTAATGGCCCCAGTACAGATCCTTGTGGAACCCCTGATACAACATCCCTCCATTTTGACCTATTTTTTGCTGTTATTACACACTGTTTACGGGTGGTGAGGTATGAGTGGAACCACTCAATAGCACTTGTAGAGAAATTTATATTAGATAGTTTAGCGGGCAAACTCTTGTTGATGTTCATATCTTCCCTTCAAGACACTGCCCACTTATGAACTACCTTACACTAAAGACGACACGAACATCCATGCCCAATGGGACATTCGAACCTCCGACGGGGAACTTCCTCGCGCATTGTAGCATAGCGCCTCAATGCGCCCGGCCGCGCCTGTGGTAGCACTAGTGGGCGCCTCGCGAGTCGCAACGCTCGTTTTACAAACCGGACAAAGGGCGGAGTGCGACTGGACAGTTACCGTTAGGCGGCCAAGGCGCAGGCAAATACGCGTATTACTCGGTAATAGACGCGCTCTTCACAGCCGGAAGCCAGGGAAGGCCCCGGACGTCGTTACCGGCAGGCAGAAGCCATCAGCAGGCTGTTCCAGCACAGCAGTTCCTTTCGTCGCTTCCTTGTGACCGATCAGTCAAGAGTTTAACGACTCACAACGTACAAGTTCTTACGTAAACACGCGTCCATCTCCGTACACTGGCATACATCCTACAGTGGTCACCTCACTTTCTCCTGCATAAATGTGTATGGCCGTGTTTTCTGCCGTTGCTGTACAGTTATTAAGGGCATGGGAGTATGATGGCCACCTTTAAACATTTGCTGACAATCTCAGACGGAAATGCCACAACGGTATAGAAAAGGACATAGAAATCCTGAGAGAGGGACAGTTCCTCAAAGGCAACCTCGACATTCACTATACATTAATACGCTACAAAAGAGTACAATTTGCTCATGGCTCTTATAAATGTATTTTATAAATAACGAAATGCCAAATGACAGACGACCGGTTTCGATGTACACAGACATCATCTTTTGACTCTAACGGCGAAAAAAAAAAAAAAAAAAAAAAAAAAAAAACAACCAAAGGAACATGCCATATAACTGTATGTACAGGTAATCATATGTCAACAGTTTCCTTCATGCCGCTAGATTGCGCTATTGTATGTGAAGTCCTAGAACTATTATCATTTGTCGATAATATAATTTAAAATTGCAGAAGTATCTACTGAGGTTTCGTCAATTTACATAAAATTTTAATTTACCTATAACCAAGAAAAGGTTTCGTTATTTAAAACTACGATAAACTGAAGAATAAAAACAGTACCCAGCACATTTGTAAGATACAGCATGTATAAAATCTACCACTGTGAAACCACAGTATAAAATTTGAGATTGTGTTACACCAGGTTCCGATTTACATACAGAAAAAACAAAGTCAAACCGCGATCTTGGCATTTCATTATTTACAAAACTACAAAAGAGTGGCTCAGTGACCACATAAACTGATCAGTTTTGAAGATATCGGAACTTTCGACGGTCTGTGATAAATATGATCGTCCTGTTTATAATATATTTATAAAATGTTGCAAACTGTGCGATCAAGACTGATTATTTTCCTGAAAGCAAATAAACAATTAAAACCACACACTAAGTCAGACAATAGAAAAAATCAGATTGAAAAGTACATTCTATTTCATCCCTTGCTCTCTATCTCAATCCCCCTTCCCATCCCCCCCTTTTCACTTCATCTCATTCTATCTTCCCCTATTATTTTACACTTCTGTTCACTGATCTTTGCCTCTCACCCCACGCCCCCTTTCCTCTTCCCTCCCCACAACTACGTAGCACAAAGAATTGCAACTTCACCATTGCCCCTTCATTTACCTTACGTCTGAAATAATTCACAGTCACATAAAAAGAGTAAAAAGAAAATCTTTATTGGCAACACTACAAAACCACAAGATATCGTACCTATTCAGCGAGAACTCGAAAGAATACAAAGACACGGATGTGCTTCATTGTGCAGTAAAATACATAAACGATGCGTAGTGCAATAATTCAACGAAAGACATAAATAAAGAACGAAGAAACCGGATTGAAACCTGTGAGCAGACAGCGCTCCCTCTCGCGTGAGAGAAATATATTAAAATAATCTACGAAAACTAAAGTCAGTCGGCCAGACTGGGTAGTCACCCACAGATCAGATGTTCAAATGTTTGAATAGCTTATGGGACTTAACTACGGGGTCATCAGTCTCTAAACTTACAAACTTCTTACGAACTAGCTAACACTAAGGACGGCACAAATATCCATGCCCGAGGGGGGATTCGAACCCCCGCCCGTAGTGACCGTGCAGACCGTGACCGGCGCGCCGCAGTCCCCTCGGGCACCGCGGCCGTCTCAAGTATCAGAATTTACAAAACTCTCGTCTTCCTTTTTCTATACTCAAACGCGATTTCCTTCTGCATATTTCTTATGGGGATGT
Organism: Locusta migratoria; assembly: GCA_026315105.1. NCBI lineage: Eukaryota > Metazoa > Arthropoda > Insecta > Orthoptera > Acrididae > Locusta > Locusta migratoria. The sequence goes on along the minus strand of CM048750.1, from coordinate 115,767,367 downwards.
CCTTGCTATACAGTCTGTCGGTCAGGCCGTTCTATACGACCGATTTACTTAATATTTACTTTAAATGGAAGGTATTCATTCGCAAATTTGTCATATAGCATCAGAATTAAGTTTATCCATTCTTTATTTTTATTCAAACGTCGTATCCTTCTGTCCTGGCACTGAATATTTTAATCGCTTTGTTTTATGACATCTTCGGTTCTAATTAAGGTACGCAGTTCTTTTTGACCTAAAAACACTCAGCGGGTCGAGCTCTTTCATTTTCGATTTTAAACACTTGCGTGAAAATTCAACTTTAATTTCATTTTTTCCCAACTCTTTTGTCATTCCACTAACGGTGCGAAGTATTCGCACGGGTCCACTAGTAGCATCTTAATATAGTTACTTAGACAGACTAAATAACAAATATTTAATGCAATCAGCTAAAACGATAGGACAGGAAATAGCAGCTGTAAAAGTATCTTCCATTGCGTAGGCGTTTTTACAACTTGTAAAAGTCACCCGTACGATGATGATGTACCGCTGTGGATTAGCCGAGCGGTCTAGAGCGCCTCGCTGCGGAGCGCGCGGTTGCTCGCCGTCGGAGGTTTCAGTCCTCTCTGGTGCATGGGTGTATGTGTGTGTGTGCGTGTTTGTCCATAGGTTACTTTACCTTAGTTTAAGTAGTTTGTATGCTACGGACTGATGACCACGCAGTTTGTTCCGGTAGATTTACAAACATATGAATTTTCATGTTTTACTTTTTACTTTAAGTACAGATTATTTGGAAAATCTCTGTGGATACTGACTGGTTTAACAATATCAATCATATGAGGATAGGCAACAACTTTACGTAAAAACGTTCGCTGAGTCACAGACAATTACATTCACACAATTTAAATTTTCGGCCATAGCTTTCATATGTAACAGAGCATACATTCAATCACACATTCATTCAGGCATAACTCATTTATGGATGACTGCCATCTCTGGTCGCTACGACCGTATGTTGATGAACTGTGGCTGAGTGACTGTGTGAATACATGTATGCTCTTTTTCCTGATGAAAATTTAAGTTGTGTGAATGTGATTGTCTTTTCTAAATGTGCCTAGACAGGGCTCAACGATCGTCTTCACGTGAAGTTACTGCCTAACCTCATGTTATTGACATACCAACCTGGACTTCCCATTGTTAGATTTTGACTGTACTGACGCTGAGATGAAAAACCAGTTCTGAGCAAAGAAGGGAAAGCTAGAGGTGAGAAGAATTATAGAAGGTCTCTACAACGGAAATCAGCTTCGAGGTAATATTGAAGGAAAGAAAGAAGATTTGGATGATGATTAAATAGGAGATACTATACTAAGAGAAGAATTTGATTGAGCTCTGAAAGATCTACGTAGAAATAAGGCCCCTGGAGTAGAAGACATGTTCTAAGCCATAACAAAACTAATTCACCTGGTTTGTAAGATGTATGACACAGATGAAATTCCCTAGGACTTCAAAAAATGTAATAATCCCCATTCCAAAGAAAGCAGACGCAGACGGGTGTAAAAATTACAGAACCATCAGTTTAATAAGTCATAGTTGCAACATTTTAACATGAATTATTGCAGAAAAATGGAAACTCTAGTAGAAGCTGACCTCGCGAAAGATCAGTTGGGATTTAGGAGAAATGTAAGAACACCCGGAGGCAATATATTATGACTTATAGTTGAAGGGCATCAAAGAGACGCAGTGGTTGGGGAGTGAGACAGGGCTGTAACCTTTCTCCAATGTTATTAAAAATGTTCAAATGTTTGTATGGCTTATGGGACCTAAACTTACAAACTACTTATGAACTAGCTAACACTAAGGACGGAACAAATATCCATGCCTGAGGGGGGATTCGAACTTCCGACCATAGTGGCCGTGCAGACCGTGACTGGCGCGCCGCAGTCCCCTCGGCCACCGCGGCCGGACAATGTTATTCAATTCGTACTTTGAGCAAGCTATAAAGGAAAGCAAGGATAAATTTGGAGAAGAAATCAACGTTCAGGGTGAAGAAATAAAAACATTGCATTTTGCCGTTGACATTGTAATTCTGTCAGCGACAGCAAAGGACTTGGAAGAGCAATTAAACAGAATGGACTATATGTCGAAAGGAGCGTATAAGGTGAACATTAACAATTGCAAACCAAGGGTAATGGAATACAATCTATGAAAATCAGGCGATGCTGAACGAGTTAGATTAGGTAACGAAACAATAAAGGTTGTAGACGAGTTTTGTTACATGGGCAGTAAAATAGGATATGATGGTCGCAGTACAGAGGATATAAAAGGCAGAATGGCAATGGAAGGAAAAGAATTTTTGAAAAAGTGAAATTTTCTAACATCGAATGTTACTCTAAGTGTAAGAAAGTCTCTGCTGAAGTGTAGTGGGGTGTTGCCTTGTACGGGAGTGAAACGCGGACGATAAATACTTACGACAGGAAGGGGATAGAGGCTTTTGGGAGGTGGTACAGAAGAATGCTTAGGGTTAGGCGGGTATATAGCGTAATTAATGAGTAAGTACTGAACAGAATTAGGGAAGAAAGGAATTTGTGGCACACCTCGATTAAAAGAATAGATCGATTGGTAGGACACATTCTTAGACATCAAGGAATCGTGAATTTATCATTGGAGGGAAGGGTGTGGGGTAAAATTCGCCGAAGGAGAACAAGAGACGAATACAGTATTGTAAATGCGACATAAATTCGTTGAGATGGCAGGCGACCATGATGAAGTGATTGGGTAGTACTGCTGTGAAGCTGGTTAGGTCGCAAATCCTTTATTATAGGTCACACTTCATGTATAGCGTGCCCTCAAAAATGACGCGTTTCGGCTTTACCATCATCAGATTAGCGTCTCTTCCGTGCCGTGTGCACACGTGAACAGATGTAAGAAGTTGTTTGATACACAAGCAGATTCAAATGGATGTGGGTCGCCGTTCTTATGAGGAGATGAAGAGGCTGGCTCAGGATGGAATACGGTGGAGAGTTGCATAAACCGGTCTCTGAAGTGCACAACACATAACTAACTTACTAGTTTCGTTTCAGTTTCACGACACGGCACAGAATATGTATTTCATTTTCTGTTGTAAAACGCTTGGCTCACATTGCAAATTGTGCGTGGAGATTTTAAAATAATAGCTAATTCTCTGGACGATGCAACGTTTTGTACACTGATGTTGCATTGGAGGAGCGTCGGAACAAACCACGATAAATCCACTTTTGCGTTATGCACATATTTGGGTTGCAGGGGGGGGGGGGGGACATATGGGAGGTAAGACATGCTGCCACAAAATAATTTTCAGCACAACGCGACATTAAGTGTTTATATCGCCAACTGAAAAATGCAACTGAATCAAAATCCGATAACTCCCGGGAAGCACTCATTTGACGCTCGGAAAACAACGCTTTACTCTGCCGTTGCACAAGTGCTGAATGTCCTTTAAAACCAAAATATAAGAGCAGAAAGTACGATGTAGAAAATTATAGTCCCTTCAATAGATGTTTATGCAACACCCAGGGCATTCAGTGAAAACATATGGAGACGTCTGGTTTTGATCCGACCATTCGGAGTTATCGGTCTTTGATTCGACCGCCCTGGAGTAGTCCAGCAAGGAATACACCATTGATACCACAAGGCACGTTTTATTGGCAACACACAAGTTTTATAATTATATTAGTTATCAAACTATCAATGTCAGTTCATCATCCAAACAATCACACAGCTCATCTGCGGGTACTGTTTCTTCATCAGCATCTTCTTCGTGGCTTTCACTGTCATTCAAATGTTCAAATGTCTGTGAATCTATCGGACCAAACTGCGTGGTCATCAGTCCGTAGCTTACAAACTGCTTAAACCTGAGTAAACTAAGGATAACACACACACCCATGCCCCAGGGAGGACTCGAACCTCCACGGCGAGCAACCGCGCGCTCCGCAGCTATGCGCTTTAAACCGTTCGGCTACTCCACCGCGGCTTCAGTGTCATTAAGCAGATTCTTGTACTACAGGAAACGATCACCCATTTCCCACTCCCTTCCACACTACTTGACCAGCAAACCTCGCACGCACATCATGTTCCTTGGCTTCTGCCAGACTATGCCGTACATGTGCAGTCTCCATTGTCTGTGGATGGTTTCTGCGGCCCTTTAAAATACAGAACCACTTCCTTTCCGCAACAATTTCATGCTCTTTCTGTTGCATTTTCAAATGTTCAAATGTTTGTTAAGCTTATGGGACTTAACTACGGAGTTATCAGTCCCTAAACTTACAAACTACTTATGAACTACCTTATACTAAAGACGGCACAAATATCCATGCCCGAGGGCGTATTCGAACCCCCGACCGTAGTGGCCGTGCAGACCGTGACTGAAGCGCCTCAGTCTCCTCGGCCACCGCGGCCGGTTCAAAATGTTCAAATGTTTGTATAGCTTATGGGACTTAACTACGGGGTCATCAGTCCCTAAACTTACAAACTACTTATGAACTACTTACGAACTAGGACGGCACAAATATCCATGCCCGAGGGGGGATTCGAACCCCCGACCGTAGCGGCCGTGCAGACCGTGACTGGAGCGCCTCAGTCTCCTCGGCCACCGCGGCCGGCTGTAGCATTTTAATTGGAATAATGTTTTTGCCTGTCTGTTTTGTCCTGTTCTTTACATCGTTTTATGTTTTTTTTTTTTTAAGACATAGTACCATTCTAAGGTTCAGACAGTACCATTCTGCTAGTATATTTGCCTGTATGTTTGCCTCACTTGACTGGCAGCAAATCACCAGTGTCGAAACCATCCCATAGTCACAGTACGATAGTATCGAACTGCGGTGCCTATACAAAAGCCGATATATGCAGTGCGGTCGGAGCACCATCCGATAACTACAAGCAGTCGGAGCACGACCAGATATCTCCCCTTAGTTGTGTTTAATACCTGGGTTGTGTTTCTTCTTTTCATAGCTTGTGCAGTCACTCAGAGATCACTATTTGTTACTTTCTGTATTAACGGCAAATGTGAATATATCGGTTTTTGTTCCGGCGCAGTCATTTATAGTAATGTATGAGATTTGAAGTGGTGGCTACACTACCTAAACTGCTTATCGTTACGGAAAAATGTTAGTTAAATGTGTCTTACAAGGAAAGTACTTGAGTTCGAACAAATATATCCAGATGAACGTTTGGTTATACGGCCAATACGTACCCGTCAATGTGTTGGTGGGTGTCGTTTCTCTGCAAAACTCTGCAATCATTCTCTAGACAGCACTGTAGATGAAATTGTGGACGGCAATTGTTAGTGATTATCATCCCTATCATCAGTCTGTATTACTGTTACAAAATTATCTTTTTTGCAATTACTGATATGGTTTCTGTTCTTTGGGACATGTCCAAAATAAGACACCATTGGTTGACATTAACAGCCGTAATTTTAAGAATTCGTGGTCGAATCCCCGGTCCAGGACAAATTTTCAACTTTGCCATTGAATTTATTTCAACGCCTCGAAACGGTCGAAATGTTTCAATATTTGCAATTCACAAAAGTATCTGTTTCTAACTTATGATCATATTTCTGCACTATAATGTGATTCATCTTCTACACCAACACTTTCACAAAGAGGGTTCTTCATAGCCGGAAGCGGTGGCCGAGGGAACTGAGGCGCTTCAGTCACGGTCTGCACGACCACTACTAGGTCGGGGGTTCGAATCCCCCCTCGGGCATGGATATTTGTGCCGTCCTTAGTCTTAGCTAGTTCATATGTAGTTTGTAAGCTTAGGGACTGATGACCCCGTAGTTAAGTCCCATAAGCTATACAAACATTTGATTTGGTTCTTCGTAACTACGTCTCAAACAATCGAATTGCCAATGATCAACCCATCCGACGCTTACTACATAAATAATGTAACGAAACTAAACTCCAAAGGCGCACTGCACCACTCCTACAGATCCTGACTGACGTACGGCAGGTCAACGTGCAATGCGGCAATGGCACACGTACAGGCCTCTAACGTACGACTGCAGAGTTTTGCAGATGCGGGAGTATCACTAGTGCAATAAGGGACCTTTATATTATCTTTCACACGATTTTGGTGTGTTTGTGTTTGTTCGAGCCCAAGTACTTTCCTTGTTAGATGTTGTGCAGAAACTATTTACAAGGTTTTACAGAACGTTTTTAAACTACAGTATTTATATTTAGTGCGGATCCCCTGTCGGTGCTGACACCAGGCACCGTTTCGGCGTACAGTTAGCCGGCTACAGCGCAGATCGCTGCCGGCCGGAGGTTTTCCCCGGCTCAAGGCGAGCGCACTACCGTTAGGTCGGGCTGACTGGTCGTGGCGCGGTTTCCCTCGGCTCTCTCCCACAATTAGTCACTACGATATCGGAGTCTGGTCGCCCAGCACCGCCCAATAGCCCTAGACGGGGCCCGGCGGCGGTCGGCGGACGAAACGGTGCGGTGTCTGGCGGACTGCGTGCTGAGCCGCTACGAGAATTTAAAGGCCCCGGCCCGGCCCGGCTAGACGCGGCCCACTCAACTTTCCCTTTCGTCCGTGGGGTCTGCCGCAGCCGCCCAGCCGTGCTGTTCCCGGGGGCCCCACAACAACAGGGTTGCCGGCGGCTTCCCTGCGTTTAGCGCTCACGCTCTTCGTCACTACATCTACATCTACAGGGGATTGCAAATAACATTTAAGTGCCTGGCAGAGGGTTCATCGGACTACTTGCATACCCTCCCATTCCACTCGAATCACGCGCGGGAAGAAAGAACTCCTGAAACATTGATGAAGGGTTGAACTGGAAAAGAAACACATTGAAGATCTGTTGAAACGTTTCAATTCAGCGACTTATGCTATTAGGGTAATTGCAAATGTTGATGAAATACAACTCAGTAAATTAGCTTACTATGCCTATTTTCATTCTCTACTTTCGTATGGCATCGTTTTCTGGGGCAATTCATCATTGAGTAAAAACATATTCATTGCTCAAAAGCGTGTGATTAGAATAATTGCCGGAGCCCATCCAAGATCATCTTGCAGACTCTTATTTAAAGAGCTAGGGATCTTCACAGTAGCTTCTCAGGGTGTCTCACCTAAAGCTACCACCTCAAATATCTCTGGAACGACAAAATATATTCAAAATCAGTTTTCACCAGTATGAACGTACGGCAGGGGTCTAAGAAACTAATGTGTGTTCTGGTCTTCAGTCCAGAGACTGGTTTGATGCAGCTCTCCACCCTACTCTATCCTGAGCAAGCCTTTTCATCTCCTCATAAGAACGACAACCCACATCCACTTGAATCTGCTTACTATACGCGTATCTTGGTCTCCCTCTGCGATTTTTACCCCACACACTTCCCTCCAACGCTAAATTCACAATTCCTTGATGTCTAAGAATGTGTCCTACCAATCTATCCCTTCTTTTAGTCAAGGTATGCCAGAAATTTCTTTTCTCCCCAATTCGGTTCAGTACCTCCTCATTAGTTACGCGATCCACCCACCTAATCTTCAGCATTCTTCTGTAGCACCACATTTCAAAAGCCTCTATCCTCTTTCTGTCCACACTGCTTATCGCCCATGTTTCACTCCCATACAAGGCAACACTCCATACAAATGCCTTCAGAAAGGACTTCCTTAGGCTTAAATCAATATTCGATGTTAACAAATTTCTCTTTTTCAAAAACGCCTTTCTACCCATTGCCATTCTGCATTTTATATCATCTGTACTGCGACCATCATTTGTTATTTTACTGCCCAAGTAACAAAACTCATCTACCTCCTTTATTGTTTCGTTACCTAATCTAATTCCTTCAGCATCACCTGATTTTCTTACACTGCACTCCATTACCCTTGTTTTCCTCTTGTTAATGATCATCTTATATGCACCTTTCAGCACACTGTCCATTCCGTTCAACTGCTCTTCCAGGTCCTTTGCTGTATCTGACAGAATTACTATGTCGTCGGCAAAACGCAATGTTTTTAATTCTTCACCCTGAACTTTAAGTCCTTCTCCAAATTTCTCCTTGCTTTCCTTTATAGCTTGCTCAATGTACAAATTGAACAACATTGGGGAAAGGCTACAACCCTGTCTTACTCCCTTTCCAACCAATGCATCCCTTTCATGCCCTTCAACTCTGACAACCGCTGTCTGGTTTTTGTACAAGTTGTAAATAACCTTACGTTCCCTATATTTTACTCCTGCTTGCTTCAGAACTTTAAAGAGTTTATTCCAATCAACATTGTCAAAAGCCTTCTCCAAATCTACAAAAGAAACTAATACTATGCGAAATTTTAAAACGTTTACAAATACTATTTTCAACAGAAACTTGTTTTTTTTTTTCGTATGCAATCAACAGCATAAAAAATCACATAAACAATGGCGTTTATTGCATCGCAATACGCCAATTACATCCCGAGATATTGCGACACGAAGTTGACGCTTGAAATAAATTAAGTGCACAGCTAGCGCACGTCCTGAGACTAAAGCGTGAACCTCACGCTGCCTATGTCGGGGTTGGAACACTTGCGCGGAGTGATACTTGCGCGGAACCCGGGGCCCTTGGGGCGGCTAATGGCTTTTCCTGGGTACAGGCACACCGAGAAGTCTAGCACTGCTGTTGTCAAGTTTCCACACTGTCAACATAACACGAAAATCAGTGAAATTGCACAACCTTTTGCAAGCTGAAGAGCAATATAGTAACTTGTTCTAACTACATATTAATCCGTTGAGTGTTCCTCCTGTAAACAAAAAGGTATTTTAATAGTGATAATGTTTGGAGAGTTAGTCTCTGCTACTACAAGACTATGACTTTCCACAGTCATACCTCCTAAAAGCATATTATTCAGAACACTAAGCATATCAAGACACTTGCGCAAGCAATAAATATATTAGGCATACTGCACAGATACGTTGATGTAATTGACGGCTATGTAGTTTACCCCACTATCACGCCACTTCCATCTCTTTAAAAATAGCTACTATGCTTTTTAATAGGAAACGCAACCTTAAACCTTCAATTAAAAAACGTTAATAATAAGTCAGTGAATATTTTACATACTAGAAGCGTTTATTCGTAGACCCGAAAACGATATGGCTGTATTAGAATTGCAAATACATCTAAGAAATGTATGAAATACGGAATGTGTAAGGGAATATCACACACTGAAAAATGCTAAAGATAAATTCTATTTTCTATCACCGTCATATAGAACTATTTTTACTCCGAACTTGGCATAAACCAACAGGGAGAAACAAGTTGCAAGACTTCCAGGAAAAATGAAGCGAAATTGGCAGCCAATAGTTGGTTATAAATTACATTGCCTGTTAACTGTATAAATTACCGAATACGCTTAACTCCTGTTCAGTACAGTCAAAAAGGCCTAAGGTAATAGGCAGTGGTTTACAATCAGATATCCGTATCAGTCTCAGTCTCCTCCTCAAGAAGTCTGTGTGAAGATTCATATTCAGAACTTTCAAGAAAAAGGCTACTGTGGTGTTGAAACTACAAGAAGCAACTCATTTACTCAGGAAGGGAAAACGTTATGGTGCCCGTAAATTTGAACGACTGTATCTCTTGTAGTAACATTCATTTTTTGATAAAATGTTAAAATCCTCTGAATACGGCACAGGTAGCGGCTGGAGGGCGTGTAGAAGGGGTGGTGTATCCCTACTTCTGGAACACCCTCTTCACTACCTGCAGCGTCCGGGTCTCCCCGCAAGTGTCTACACATTCTCTTTCCCCGCAAGTGTCACTCCCCGCAAGTGTCACAAACTCCCCATACTTTACATCTACATCTACGTGGGATACTCTGCACATCAGATTTAAGTGCCTGGCAGAGGGTTCATCGAACCACCTTCATACCCTCCCGTTCCACTCAAATCACGCGCGGAGAGAAAAAAACACCTACATCTACATCTACATAGATACTCTGCAAATCTGCAAAGAGCCTGGCAGAGGGTTCATTAACCACTTTCATAACTTCTCTCTACCGTTCCATTCTCTAATAGCGCGCGGGAAGAAAGAACACCTAAATCGTTCCGTTATCGATCTGATTTCTCTTATTTTATTCGGATGGTCATGTCTCAAATGTTCAAATGTTTGTATAGCTTATGGGACTTAATTACGGGGTCATCAGTCCCTAAACTTACAAACTACTTATCAACTAGCTTATCCTAAGGACGGCACAAATATCCATGCTCGAGGGGGGATTCGAACCCCCGACCGTAATGGCCGTGCAGACCGTGACTGGAGCGCCTCAGTCCTCTCGGCCACCGCGGCCGGCCATAGATACTCTGCAAATCACATTTAACCCTTAACTGCCCTAGCGGGGTCATATTTGACCCCAAGAGTTTTCATTTTAATATTTTTTTCGCTAGGTGACATGGTGGGGAGCTTTTACAAAAGCAGCCAAGTCTAAAGAAGGTAACCAACATATTTTTTGTACAAATTCGAAAAATTAAAAAATATATAAATCAATTTCAGAGTAGGAATTTCAACAAATATAGATGCAAATCGTCTTTTGTGTTTTCATATGGCAAGAAACATGCATTCAGAAGTGCAAAACACGGAAAATAACATCTTTCTAATGAAAACATTTTTTTATGTGAATTAAAATATGTCAGATAAATTCAAATCTTTTAAAGTAATTTCTTTGTGCTTACTTCTATGTTTAAATGAACTTGTTTACCTTGAAAATTTGATGTTAACTATAATAGAAATGTTTTACACTCAAAAAGTCTTTTACAATTACATTTACCCCAGGAATGTGGGGTCAAAAATACCCAGCCAGGGTATGAGAGTTATCTACGTTCGTCAGGGCAGTTAAGGGTTAAGTGCCTGGCAGAGGGTTCATGAACCACTTTCATAACTTTTCTCTATCGTTCCATTCTCTAATTGCGCACGGGAAGAAAAAACACCTAAATCGTTCCGTTTTTGGATCTGATTTCTCTTATTTTATTGGGATGTTCATGTCTCCCTAAGTGGGCGAGTGCCAGCAAAATATTTTCACATTCAGAAATAAAAGTCGGTGATTGAAACTTCGCAAACAGATCACGCCGCAATGAATAACGTCTTTCTTTTAATGTTTTCCGTCCCAATTCATGCTACATTTCCGTGACTTACTGCTAAATTTACTGCTAAAAATCTGAGTTCTGGATTAGATTAGATTAATACTTGTTCCGTAGATCATGAATATGAAACTTCGTAATGATGTGGAACGTGTCAGTTTATTAAAAGGCGTCTGTACAAGATATTACATAACATTTTTTTTTAGATTTACTAATTTGTATCTAAAAATTCATACAATGAATAGCAGGAGGTGTCATTCAGAAATTCTTTTAATTTATTTTTAAATGCTAGTTGGAAATCTGTCAGGCTTTTGATGCTGTTTGGTAAGTCACCAAGACTTTTATGGCAGCATAATTCACTCCTTTCTGTGCCAAAGTCAGATTCAACCCTACATAGTGAAGGTCATCCTTTCTCCTGGTGTTATAGCTTCGCACACTGCTATTGATTTTGAACTGGGTTGAATTATTAACAACAAATTTCATAAGTGAACATAGATACTGTGAAGTTACTGTGAGGAAACCTAAAACTGGAAAGAACACGTAGATAATGTCGTGAGAAAAGTGAACCAGAGACTGCGTTTTATTGGCAGAGCCATTAAAAGATGCAACAGAACTACTGAAGAAATTGCATACACTACGCTTGTCCGTCCTTTTTTTGCTGCCCAGTGTGGAATCCTTATCAGGTGGGTTTGACGGAGGACATCGAAAGCGTCCAAAGAAGGGCAGCTCGTTTTGTATTGCCACCTTACAGGGGACACAGCGTCACCGAAATGATACAGGATCTGGGATGGGAATCATTTCATCAACGGCGTTTATCCCTGCGGCGTGGGCTTGTTACGAAACTCCAAACGCCAAAATTCTCCTCCGAATGCCAAAATATATTGTTGAGTCTCACTTACATAGGTAGAAATTATTATTAGAATAAAATCGAGAAATCAGAGCTCGAATAGAGAGATCCAGGTACTCTTTTACCGCCCGCTATTAGAGAATGGAATGGGAGATAAATAGTATAAAGGTGGTTCGATAAACCCTCTGCCAGGCACTTAAATGTGATTTACAAAGTATCTAATGTAGATGTAGATGTAGAAATCCTTAAATAGATGTCTGCAGGATGATCTTGGGTGGGTTCCAGCAATTATTCTGATTACACACTTTTGTGCAATGAATACTTTTTTACTCAATGATGAATTACCGCAGAATATGATGCCAAACGAAAGGGTGAATGAACATTACTGAGTTTCGTATCGCCAAAATTTGCAATAACCATAATAGCATACGTAGCTGAACTCAAACGTTTCAGCAGACCATCAATGTGTTGCTGCCACTTTTTTATCTCTCATCAACGCACCTAAAAATTATGAAAATTATATCTTAGCTACAGACTTCTCTTCAAAGTTTATATTTATTACTGGAGTTGTGCCATTTACTATACGGAACTGTATGTACTGTTTTATCAACATTTAATGACGATCCGTTTGCTGAAAACCACTTAATAATTTTGTATAAAAGATTACTTACGATTACACCACTTTGTTCATGTTTTTTGATGTAATTACTATACTCGTATCATCAGCAAAAGAACTTACTTTACAGCTTCAACAATGTAGAATGACGAGTCATTAATGTGTATCAAAACAGAAAAGGGCCTAATACTGAACCCTATGGGAGGCTAGTCTTGCTAGCCCGCCCCCATGAGAAATCAGCTGATGTTTTGAAATTACATGCACCACTTATTTAAACTTTCTGCATTTTTCCAGTTAAGTATGAACTAAACCATTTGTGCGCTGCCCCCAAAAACTGACATCATTAAGCTTAAGCAGGAATTCCATGATTTACACCATCAAATGTCTTTGAGAGAGCACCTTGGGCGATGTCTGGTTATTCAGAGCATTTACTATTTAATCAGTGAAGGCATATATATAGCATTTCGTGCTAAAAAGCGTTTCTGAAAACCAAACTGACATTTGGTTAGTACTTTGTTTTTACAAATGTGGGACGCTACTCTTGAAATCATAACTTTCTCAAAATTTTTCGATAAAACTGTCAGCTTGGGCGGTAGTTGGTGGTATCTGATTATCCCATTTTTTATGCAATGGTTTAACAATGGCATATTTCAGTCTATCAGGGAAAATACCTTGCTTCAGAGAGATATTACATATGTGGCTAAGAATCCTACTTATTTCTTGAGAACAAGCTTGTATTACCTTGCTGGAAATGCCATCAATTCCATGTGAGCTCTTACTCTTGAAAGAGTTTATTATTTTCTTAATTTCTGAAGGAGAGGTGGGTGGAATTTCAATTGTATAAAATTTTGTAGGTATGGGCTGTTCCATTAACTGCCTTGCTTCTCATATCGTATTGTAGAAGAAACTGAGTAGTCAAGAAAAACGTTGACAATATTCATTACAAATAATGGAGTGCAGAGGAAGTTGGCGGTCAAAGTGGGATGAAGTCCACAATAACAAACGAATTCTCAATTAAATAAATACAAATTATTTCATTTCACATTTTATACAGTGAGGTACACTCACTTTTACCTGTACTACTCTATGTTGAGAAATACTACTTATGTGGGTATCATTTTAATACTGTAGATATTGAGAGAATTTTGGGAAGAAGTACTTAATCTGTAAAGGAGACCGCATATGAAACGCTTATACGTCCACGTCTTGACTATTTCTCAAGTGTTTGGGAGCCGCAGCAGATCAGTTTAAAGGATGACATAGAAGCAGTTCAGAGGCTAGCAGCTAGGTTTGTTACTGGTAGGTTCGACCAATGCGCGAGTGTCACGGAAATGCTCCGGGAACGTAATTGGGTATCGCCAGAGGAAAGACGACGTTCTTTTCGTGAATTTCTGTTGAGGAAATTTAGGGGTCTGGAATTTGAAGCTGAGTGTAGTACGATCTTGCTGCCGCCTACTTACATTTCGCGTGGTGATCACAAAGACAAGAGAAATTAGGGCTCGCACGGAGGCATATAGGCATTCTTTTTTTCCTCGTTCTATTTGGGAGTGGAATAGGAAATGCTTAGTAGTGGTACAGTGTACCCTCCGCCACGCACCTTACGGAGGATTGCAGAGTATGTATGTAGATGTAGTAGACTTAACAAACAAAATACCTTTGCTGGCCGTCGAATTAACACACTTCTGACATCGGTTGTACTGCTTTTGGAAACTGTCAGCAAACGCTTCTAGTGGAATTGCTCGAAGCACTGAGGTCACACATTGTTGGATCTCCGCAACCACACACACCACTTCAACACCATACACTTGCACTAACATACCATGGGTCTCCGTCGCGGGTTTGCCGAGCTCGAGCTCGAAATAAGACTCGATGTTAACGCGTTGTTCCATTGCTTCATATTGAGCTCCACTTTGCAATGACACGAGTTCTGACAATGACCCTCTTAGCTGGGTCGCAGCGTGTACCGCCGTTTCACTGCAGTGCTTTGCACGATAGGGGGGCTTGTCGACATGTCCCTAAATGTGTATACGCGGACATCCCATGCTCGCAGGCGCGGTTTGTAAAATATGTGACCAAACACCGACTTTTTCAGACGCACTTTGGATATCTCCAAAGTCAGTGTTTACAGCTTTTGATTATTCTAGTAATATTTCGGTTAAAGACTACTGTTTTTCCAGCGAGCTGACCTTCTGTAGCCGTCAGACTTTACTTTCCAAGTATCGATTGTAAGCACAGAAGCTGGGAAATTGGCAGACCGAAAGGAGGTGGTAATCGACTGGTTGCTGAAATACCCTTTAATAAATACGTGTTTATGAAATCTTGGTGACGAATGTCCATGATAGATGGTGAAACAGACATGTCAATATTTAAAAATAATATTTTTCCATTTTATCTGATTAGTTCCCCTTGAAGGGTTATGTCCCATTTATGGAAACATGAAGGAAAAAAATGTCGAAAATCTTGAATTATTCTGTGCGTTCACAATTTCGGAGGGGAATGATGACCTAGCTCTTTAGTCCCCTTAAAACCAACAACAACAACACAATTTCGGACATAAGCCTATAGCAAACGTCGGAGTCTGATGCCACTATATTCCTTCATTTTGAGACTCAGTGGATATCGCAGCTGTAGGAATTAGCCTCACACGCTATCAGCCAGACAAATTCTCACAGCCTATACTACTATCGTCCTTGTCCATTATTGTACTTTAATAGGGTAGGGAGGCTAGCAATTTAAAATGGGAGATGGATAGGTTGAAGTTAGATATAGTGGGGCTTAGTGAAGTTCAGCGGAAAGATAAATAGGATTTCTGGTCAGGTGAATGCAGGGTGCTAAATACAAAATTAGTTGGGGGCATTACACGAGTTGGCCTAATAATGAATAAGAAAATATGAAGGCGGATTAACTACTATGAACAGCGCAGTCATCGCATTCTACAGTAGTAGAAGTTTATATACCAACTAGCTCTGCCGATGTTGAGGAGATCGATGAAATGTATGAGTAGGTATAAGAAATTATTCAGACGGTTAACGGAGACGAAAACTTGTTTGTGATGGGGGACTGGAATTCGGTAGTAGGAAAAGAAAGGAAAGGCAAAATAGTAGGTGAATATCGACTGGGAAAAAATTAATGAAAGAGGAAGACGCATGGTAGAATTTTGCACCAAAACAAACCATGAAAGATGGTTGTGTAAGTGGAAGAGACCAGCAGATACCGGAAGGTACCAGATAGATTTTATAATGGTAAGACAGATTTCGGAACCAGATTTCAAACTGTAAGGCATCCAGGGTCAGATAAGAACAGTGCCGGTATATTATTAGTTATGAATTGTGGATTGAAATTGAAGAAACTGCACCAAAGTAAGAAACTAAACATGGGACCTGGATAAGTTGAAGGAACCTGAGATTGTTGATTCAGAGAGAGCTTTACGCAACAATCGACAGGAACGGGAGAAAATAACTCAGTAGAAGATGAAAGAATAGCTTTGAGGGATGAAATAGTGAAGGCAAATAGGTAGAAAGACAAGCCCTACATAAATTATTGGATATCACAGGAAATATTGAATTTAATTGACGAAAGGAGAAAATATAAAAATGCAGTAAGTAAAGCGCGTAAAATGGCGTACAGGTGACCAAAAAGCGATATTGCCAGAAAGTTCAAAATGGCTAAGCAGTAGTGGCTACAGGGCAAATGCAAGTCCGAAGAAGAAAATATGACTAAGGGAAAGACAGATATCGTCAACAGGAATATAAAAGAGACATTTAGAGTCGGAGAAAGCAGCTGTATGAATTTCGAGAACTCTGTCGGAAAACCAGTTCTGAGCAAAGAAGGGAAGTCTGAAAGGTTGAAAGAATATATAGAGGAGCTCTAAAAAAGAAATGAAATTCAAGACAGTATTGTAGAATGGGAAACGGAAGTAGATGAATATATACGAAATACTATACTGACATAAGAATTTGAGAGAGCACTAGGTCGAAACAAGGTCCCTGGAGTAGACCTAGGAGAGCCAGACATATGGTATGCAAGATTCGATCGGTTGTGCAAGATGTATAATATGGGCGAAATACCCTCAGACGTAAAGAAAAATCTGATAACAATAATTCCAAAAAAACAGGTGTAGTAAGGTGTGAAACTTACGGAACCACTAATTTAATAAGCCATAGTTGTAAAATTATAACACGAATTATATTCAAAAGAAAGAAAAAACTGGTAGAAACTACCCTCGGGGAAAGTCACTTTTGATTTAGGACAAATTTAGGAACACGTAAGGCAATACACAGTTTACAACTTACCTTAGAATTTCGACTGAAGATAGGATAACTAAATGCAAACCTACATTTATAGCTTTCGTAGATTTGGAGAAAGCTTTTGACTGGAACACACTCTTTCCAATTCAGAAAGTCACTAGGGGTAAAACATAGGGAACGAAAGGTTATTTACAACTTGTACAGAAACCAGATTGAAGTTATAAGAGTCGAAAGTCATGAAAGGAAAGCATTTATTGGGAAGAGAGTAAGGCAGGGTTGTATCCGTTCCCCAATGATATTTAATTTGTACGTCGAGGAAGTTATGAAGGAAAGTAGGGAGAAATTTGTAGAAGGGATTAAAGTTCTGGATAAAGAAATTTGCGGTTTGCCGCTGACATTTTATTTCCGTCAGAGACAGCAAAGGACCAGGAAGAGCGATTGAACGGAATGGCCAGTGTCTTGAAAGGAGTGTATAAGTTCAATATCAATAAGAGCAAAACAAGGGTAATGGCACGTAGTCTCAGAAACTCAAGCGATGCTGAAGGTATTACATTAGGTAAGGAAACAATAAAGGTGGTGGATGAGTTTTGTTACACTAAACTAAAATACGATGGTCGCAATACAAATGATATAAAATGCAGAGTGGCAATGGGAAGAGAAGCGTTTTTGAAATAGAGAAATTTGTTAACAACGAATATTAAGTGTTAGGTTGTGGTTTTTGAAGTAATTTGTGTAGTGTTTTGCCTTGTTCGGTAGTGAAACATGGACGACAAATAGTTCATACAGGGAGAGGATATAAGCCTTTAAAATGTGGTGCTACAGAAGAATGCTGCAAACTATGTGGGTAACTGCGTAACTAATGAAGAGCTGCATCGAATGAGTCTCAGAACTGGACTCCACAACAACACTCGAATACTGTCATTATCTGGCACATCTTGCGAAATGGAGAGCTATGCAATTTTTTTATATGTAAACCTTATGTGGAGGATTGTTAGGCCTGGATCGAAAGTAATTATTGATTTTCGATCAAAGCCTAACAATGGTTACAACAATACCAATCCTCATCTTCAGATTTTTTTAAATGGGCACCAGATGGAAAAAGTTGCTAGCCTTTGTACAAGAGGTGTCTTATGATAAAGTAAAAGTGTTGACAACATGGTATACGTAATAACAATGTCAGGCCTCTATCCAAGCAGAAGGAGTACTGATAGATCCCAGACTTATTGTCATGTATACCCTGGTGTCAACGATTTTTTTGTATATAAACATAACACATTTTTACAAGATAACCTTTTACTTTTATAATATCACTTGTACAAAGTCTTCAAAGTTTCCTTATAATGTCCATTTAAAGAAATCTGAAGATGACAATGTAAAAAAAAAAAAAAAAAAAAAAAAAAAAAAAGTACACCTTACAGAAGTTTCGGGAAGAGTAGGACTACAAATATCATTAGAAAAAACAAACAAGCACCAAATTATATGAACATGAAATATGGAAAAATAAAAATGATTTTTCTATTTAAATACTTTGGTGAAATCATGGAAGAAAACAGTCTGAAAAAAACTGCAAACAGTCAAACTGTCAAAAAATGCCAATTCCTTTATATTAACACAAATAATTATAATAAGAAATCACTTTCTAAATTCATTAAACTTAGGCATTACAGCACTATAATCAAACCTCAAAGGCTTTCTGGAGCAGAAACTTTGATTTTAAATAGAAAGAAGGATGTAGAAGAAATTCAAAAGAAACAATGTTTAGCTATTACGAAAATATAGGGCTCCAAAATTACTGATCGAGAAACTTGATAGTCTTAGAAGTGATTAGGAAATAGAAAAAGACATATATGAATCGATCGGAGCTGAAAGACATTAAGTACAAATGTGTATTCATGAAACTGGTGCTGAATGTAAAGTTTGTGGAAAAGCAACGCATTAAGACACGAAATTATTACTTTACAGCTCCCTGTTATTGAAGAGCATGTAGCAGAGTATGATGAAATCTTTACTCTTGCTAAATATTGGGTATGTTACTTTAAGAAGTCTGTTATGTCCAGAGAAACTAAAGGGCTCGCAAGAGACAATAAGCAGTCGTTTTCTACCCTAAAATTCAAGCACAGGAGCAACAAGATTGGAGGAACTAAAGCGTCTGTTTACATCAAGTCTCCTGTTAAACAGATTTTTTTTGTTGTTTTCATTATTATAATTTTATTTATTTATTTAATTTTTGGGGGAGGGGGGGGGAAAGACAAGGTAGCTGTCTTGTCTTACTGTGTCGTCTGAACAGGCGTGCCAGAACAAGGTTCCTATAAACTTCAAAAAGATGCAGGGTATTGCAGAAATATTACGATATTTGCCTCAGAACGCCATGTAGTTTTTACAATGTCATTCTAAAATGACCAACAATATTTCGGGTGAATCCGTCCATCCCTATACATAACCATTGATGAACAAGGCTTTTTGAACGCGGTCTAAACTTCTTGTAGAACTATCCAGTAGAGTCGCACCCGGCCACTCCATCGCCGCCCAGACTAATTGATGGAGTTCCGTGTAGTCGGATGTGGAAGGAAGCTGTGTGGGAACGAGAGTGAACGCCGGCGGTGACTCGGCAGGTCGGCGAGACTAGGGGAGGTGGGCGTTTCCGGGCCCGGAGTCCCTCCCCCCCCCCCCCCCCTCCTACTGAGTCGCCTCGCCTTCCACGGGAAACCGGCGGCGGCGTTTTCGCCGTCCGCGCAGCGCCGCCGAAAGGGAAAGTAGGTCGCTTTCGCGCCGAGTCCCACCTCTGGGCCCCCACCCGCGCCGAGCGTGCATAGCGCCACGCGCGTGCGTGCGTGAGGCGGGGGCGGACGCGGACTCTACGCGCCGTGCGTGCGGCCTGCGGGCCCCGCGCTATCTCGCCGCGCCGCGGTGACTTAACGTGTTACGAGGCGCGGACAGATCCGTTACTGCTCCCGGTGCGTCCTCGCCTGCGCTCCGCTATGACGACAGCTTCCTTGCGCCGTATTTCTCTCTCTCCTTGCGGATCTTCGCGGTCACGTAAAGGGCTCGCAACGGAAGCCAACGTCACATTCGAAGGACGGTGTGTTCACACTTGGCGGAACTCCGTTTGGCCCAGTACAGTATGGTGTAAGACAGGATACGACACAGCATCCGCCACACGTAAAATGTAACGATGCCATAATGGCTGACTGTTTTAGGTTTTATTCGCGACAGTGGTTTTTACAACTCTATATGAAGCTTTGCTTCAGCGCATTGTATTCGTTTCTCTTGTCAGTATGTCTTCCGCTCGAGGGTTTCCTTGTGTTGCTCCGTGGCTGACCCTTCCTATTTTAATTTCAAGGTCGGTCAACCACGAACTTTGGCTTTGTCATTCCATTCCCACACTTGTTTGCTGTTTCCATGTGATTGTCTCCTTTCGTGTTGTCACCTATCATGTTGTCCCTTGTCGAACTTGTTGATATTTTCTTGATTGAGTGGGGTTTTCCTCCCGTTCCAGTTTTAACTTTGGGCGAATTTTTTAAGTATTTCCACACTCATCTCGCTCTTTGATGGAATGGGGGACTGATGACCTCCGCAGTTTTGTCCCCCTAAAACACCAAACCAACCAACCAACACGTAAAATGTACCTGTAATAGAAGCATTTACGAAACTTACTAATCTTGCGTGACCGTATTTATGTAACTAGAAAACGGAAAATTAAAAGATTTCTCAACGAAATAAGGAACAATAGAGAATAAATTCATAAATAAGAATGTTTTGAAAGTTACAAATAAAAGTACCCAAATGCGACTCGACGATTCCGATTGGCTTCGAATATGTTATAGTCTCGATCACTGGTCTTCAATTTACTAGATCACGAATGCCACATTTCAAGTTCCGAATCGCAGTGCGGGCCGGATAACATATTTGGCGATTACTGAAGAATGAAATACTAAAGCCTACTTTGACTTGTTACGTCAATGATAAGGCGGAAACCCCAATTTAACCAGAGTACAGTTTGTGTTACAAAATGTAATGGCCGGCCGCGGTGGCCGAGGGGACTGAGGCGCTTCAGTCACGGTCTGCACGGCCCCTACGGTCGGGGGTTCGAATCGCCCCTCGGGCATGGATATTTGTGCCGTCCTAGTTCGTAAGTAGTTCATAAGTAGTTTGTAAGTTTAGGGACTGATGACCCCGTAGTTAAGTCCCTTAAGCTATACAAACAAAATGTAATGATACATTTGTAATTAAAGAAAATCATTTCTTACTTCACTGAGTTCCCGTCATTTAATTGAATGAGCCACGGCGGAGTGGCCGAGCGCACTGAAGCGCTATGTTCCGATGCGCGAGGCCGTTCCCCGTCGGAGTTTCGAATACTCCCTCGGGTACGGACGTTTGTGCTGTCTTTAGTATAAGTTAGTTTACAAGTAGTTTTGTTCCAAACTCAATCAATGTTTTAACATTTCGAATTTGTGCTCGCGTACATTGTCTTTAAATGCATCAAACTGCACCACGCTTTGTTTCATAATGACGATGGATATTAAAGTCCTTGAGCACAGCTATAAGTTCATTGCAGATTACATACGCGGCTTTGTTGCTTTTCTCTATGACGAAATATTTCACGCAATTCTTAAGCTTACGGTAAGCATCGACTTTTGGCCCACTTTAGGTTACGGTAGTAACACTAAAAGTGGGCCTTTGCGATCGTCTTTTGATAGCTCGAAATTTAAATGAAAATAACGGCTTAACCATTCATCTGACACGAAAAATGAATAACCGAGTTTGTAGAGGAGGCAATTCTCTACAACTTTGCTCTCTTATGTTTTTTTCATATCTCTTAGTGTTTGAGAGATATTTGCAAAAATAACAGTTTTGTCACCCTCCATTGAATTAACGAAAACCAGCCGTTTGCAGATGTCACATGACATTGGTCGCCCAGAACTCTTTGGCATACGCCATCTTGTGTTGCGTATTTGATGATTTTCTTATTTGTAACTTACACGTTGTCATTTAAACCAACGGCGCACTGAATAATAAACAAAAACACGTCGTTCTTCGTACGGTAAATGATAATCGAGTGTCTACAAATGCCATATTAACATCAGTTAACAACGGCCATCAATCGCATGAGATTAAAGAACACAATTCCGAACTGTTACCTGTGGCGTAGTGGGCAATGTGTTGGACTGTAAAGCTGAAAGCTAGCGTTTCGGAACTCGCCCATAAAGAAATTTTTATTTTTCCTTAAAGGGTTTCAGACACTCTTATTAAATAATTTTTTATCAATTAGATTATTATTTTGGTCCAAAATGTTTGCAAAAACTTATAAAACTACAAATCTAAAGTGGGCCGTAAAAAACGCCAGTGCGATTTTTCTCTTTTTCGTTTCAACCGACATACTGCACAGTGTAGGCCTACATTTATTCGGCACAAAAATCCTACAAAGAAAATCTTATGTAACAATGGACACTTTACAACGAACGAACGAAACAAACAAGACGAAATCAATGAAGCACAATACAACCAGGAGCATAGTTGAAATTGGTGCGTGGGCCGAATGAAAGCACTCCGCGAGCCGCATCCGGCCCGCGAGCCGTATTTTCGAGACCCTTGATCTAGATTTAAGAACGTATACTTTCCTCACACATTGAAGAGAACGACCTATTGACCCTTAGTCAACACGGATTCTCAAACGATCGTCCTTGTCAGACATTACTTACATGATGTGATGTGAGTTACCGTATTTCTAGATTTTCGGAATGCTTTTAACTGTACCTCTAAATCGACTTCTAAACAAATTGCATGCTTACAGAACATCGTAACAGTTGTGAAAATGGATTCGTGATTTCCTGTCAGAAAGGACACAGTACGTTGTAACTGACGGAAAGTCATCGAGTAGAAAAGAAGAGATATCTGGCGTTCCACAGGGAAGTGTTATAGGGGCCCTACTGTTCCTAATCTTTATAAAAGATTTAGGAGATAATATGAGCGACTCTCTCAGACTGTTAGCGGATGATACTGTCACTTAACTCACCAGAAAATCAAAAACAGCTGCAAAAATGATCTAAATAAGATATCTGCTGAGTGACGTTTTGTACGGGCCACTTTAGATTTGTAATTTTATAAGTTTTTGCAAACATTTTGGACCAAAATAATAATCTAAATAATAATGAATTAATTTAGTGTCGTAAACCCTTCAGGGGGAAAAATTAGGTAGTGGCGGGTTCCAAACCATTGACCTTCAGCGTTATAGTCCAGCGCATTGCCCACGACGTTACCAGCTAGAAGTTGCGTTCTTTAATCTCATACTATTAATGGCCGTTCTTAACTGATGCTAATATGGTATTTGTAGACACTAGATTATCATTTATCTTCAGTGCGCCATTGCTTTTAAATGACAAGATGTAAGTTACAATAAGAAAATCATCAAGTACGCAATGGCTGGTTTTCGTTAATTCATTGGAGGGCGTCAAAACTCCGTCATTTTTGCAAATATCTCTTAAACGATACGAGATATCAAATAAAAAAATAAATAAAAAATAAAAAAATAAAAATAAAAAATAAAAAAAAAACATACGGGAACAGTTGTAGAGAATTTTCTCCTCTTCAAATTCGTTTATTCCATTTTCGCGTCAGATGAATAGTTTATTTGCAATTAAAATTACATTACAAACGGCTTTTTTCGGTATTACTAACGTATTTCTTGTCCGAAATATTACAAAAAGCGACGTTCTGGTCTCTGGTAGCCAACAATTCTTTCTGTAAAATTTGGTACCGATCGGTTGAACGGTTCAACCTAAGAAGTGGGAACACGTTACAGACAGACAGACATCCCAAAATCGCCGTTATTTTTGCAAATATCTCTGAAAATATACGAGATATAAAAAAAACATAACAGAGCAAAGTTGTAGAGTATTTTCTCCTCTACAAATTCGGTTATTCAATTTTCATGTCAGATCAGTGGTTAAGCCGTTATTTTCATTTAAATTTCGAGCTGTCAATAGACGATCGCAAAGGCCCACTTTTTAGTGTTACTACCGTAACCAAAAGTGGCCCAACATTGGGAACTGATCCTAAACAATGAAAAGCGTCAAGTCATACACATGAGCACTAAATGAAATCCGTTAAACTTCATTTACACCATAAATCAGTCAAATTTACACGCCGTAAATTCGACTAAATACCTAGGAATAACGATTACGAACAAGTCAAATAGCAAAGAACACACAGAAAATATTATAGTAAAGACAAACCAAAGGCTACGTTTCATTGGCAGAACTCTTAGAAAATGCAACAATTCTACTAAAGAAACTGCGTACACAGCACTTGTGCATCCAATTTTGAAGTATTGCTGGGCATTGTGGGATCCCCACTAACTGGAACTGATGGAAGATATGCAGAAGTTCCGAGAAGGGCACCTCGTTTTATATTATCACGAGACTAGGAGACACCCGAAGGTACCAAATAGATTTTATAATGGTAAGATGTAGATTCCGGAACCAGGTTTTAAACTGTAAGGTATACCAAGGGGCAAATATAGACTCTGACCGTAGCTTATTGGTCATGAACCGTAGCTTACAAACTACTTAAACCTAGGTAAACTAACCTAAGGACAAACACACATACCCATGTCCCAGGGAGGACTCGAACCTCCACGGCGAGCAACCGCGCGCTCCGCAGCGAGACGCTTTAGACCGCTCGGCTACTTCACCGCGGCTTGAGAGATGAAATAGTGAAAGCAGCAGAGGACAAAATAGATAGGAAGGCAAGAGCTACAAAAAATCCTTGTATATCACAGGAAATAATAAACATAATCGATGAAAGGAGAAAATATAAAAATACAGTAAATGAAACAGGCAAAATGGAGTACAGACGATTAAGAAGAGATTAACAGGAAGTGCAAAATAACTAAGCAGGAGTGGCTACAAGGCAAATGCAAGTCTGTAGAAGAACGTATAAATAGGGTAAAAATAGATACCGCCGACAGGAAAATAGAAGAGAAGAAAAATAGCTTTATGAATATAAAGAACTTAGATGGAAAACTAGTTCTCAGCAAAAGAGTATATAGAGGGGCTCTAGAAAGGAAATTAACTTACAGATATCATTGTAATAAGGGAAGAGAAAATAGATAAAGATACAATAGGAGATATACTGTGAAAAGAATTTGACAGAACCCTGAAAGACCTAAGTCGAAACAAGGCCCTGGAATGGACGACATACCCTCAGGACTACTAAAGTTGAAGGGCATGAAAGAGATGGAGAGGTTGGGAAGGGAATGAGATGTAGCTTTTCTACAGTGCTATTCAATTTGTACATTGAGCAAGCTATAAAGGAAAGCAAGAAGAAATTTGGAGAAGGAATTGAAGTTCAGGGTGAAGAAATAAAAACATTGCGTTTTGCCGATGACATAGTAATTCTGTCAGAGACAGCAAAGGACCTGGAAAAGCAGTTGAATGGAATGGACAGTGTGTTGAAAGATGCGTATAAAATGAACATTAAGAAGAGCAAAACAAGGGTAATGGAGTGCAGTCTAAGAAAATCGGGCTATGCAGAAGAAATTAGATTAGGTAACGAAACAAGGAAAGTGGTAGACGAGTTTTGTTACTTGGGAAGTAAAATAACGTGATGGTCGCAGTACAGAGGATTTAAAAGGCAGAATGGCAACGGGAGGAAAAGCGTTTTGAGAAAGAAAAATTTGTTAACATAGAATATTAATTTAAGTGTAAGGAAGTCCTTTCTGAAGGCATTTGTGTGGAGCGTTGCCTTGTATGGGAGTGAAACATGGACGATAAACAGGGCGGACAGGAAGAGGATAGATGCTTTTGAAATATGGTGTTACAGAAGAATGTTAAAGATTAGGTGGGTGGATGGCGAAACTAATGAAGAGGTACTGAACATAGTTGGGGAGAATTGGTAGGAAACATTCTTAGACATCAAGGAATTGTGAATTTAGCATTGGAAGGAAGTGTGTGGGGTAAAAATCGCAAACGGAGACCAAGAGATGAATACAGTCAGCAGATTCAAATGGATGTAGGTTGCAGGTCTCATGAGTATATGAAGAGGCTCTCTCAGGACAGAGTAGGGTGGAGAGCTGCATCAAACCAGTCTCCGGACTGAAGACCACAACAACAGAGGAAGTAGTGTCACGAAAATGATGCATGAGTTGGGGTGGAAATTATTGAAAGAAAGGCATTATCCTTTGCGACGAGCTCTATTTGCGAATTTTCTTTCACTAACTTTCTCTTACGAATGCGAACATATTTTGTTAGCACCCAGACGTAATCATCGCAGTAAAATAAGTGAGATTGAAAACGGAAAGGTTTAAGTGTTCCTTTTCCCCATGCGCTATTAGTGAATGGAACGGTAGAAAAATATCATAAAAGCAGTCAAAATATCAGACCCGTGTTCTTTTATACGCTCCAATACTGCCGTTGAAATGGTAAAAAGTGAAAACCATCCAGAAAAAACACGATTGTTATTTTTCTGATCTCATATCGTCGAAAGAGTAGGTGATGTAAGGAAAATTCCCATGGTTGATAACTATACTTAGCAATTGTGCGATCATGTCTTTAAACATTCGGATATATTCCGACATCATCTCCTCACCTCAGAATTTTTGAAGCGGTAAAAATTGTATATATATTAAAGATAATAGAATATTTAATAACAAAGTCAACCGTAGATGATAAAGTTTCATTCCGAAGTCTCAGTGGTCTGATATAAGTTGGAAGTACTCATACATGTTGCAAAGAAATAAAACAAACTCAATGAAAAAAATCCCACCGGTGTGTTTTACGGCCCACTTTAGAACTGCCTGCAGTTTTATGATTTTTTTGCAAACATTTCGGAAAAAAATAATAAAAATCATGGACGATGCGATAAATACTCTACTACTGTGATGAAATGATCAGATGGCATTTTTGGCAGGGAGATCCCGTGTGGGATTGTTCGGGCGCCTACCGCAAGTCTTTTTAATTGGGGCCACTTCGGCGACTTGTGTGTCGATGATGATGAGGACAACACATATAAACCTGTCCCTTACAGGAAATCGAACCCGGATCCCCTGCAGCGACACTGCCGTTTTTTTAACAAACAGCCAAAATTATTTGATATTTGATATTGACAAACATACTTCTTTTTCTTTTTGAACTTTTACTACTATAAACTATAATTTCATTATCTCTCCCACATTTTCATTATCTTTTTCCATTAAAATATTATCACCTGTCTTGCCTTGGAAGTTTGTTCTAAGTTTATTTTCTTTGCCTGTACTGGTTACGAATGACTATAGCCTGGTAGGAATGTGGCGTACATTTGGCGTTCGGACGAGTGTCTATAGCTTGGAAGGAACACAGCGCACATTTGGGGACTGGAAATGAGTCCTTCTACCGAAACATTACCCGGAAATCTGTTTTGCATACGCCATATTGATTTTTGTATTTGATGACTGTCTTATTATACCTCAAGCGTTGTCATTTCAAAGCAATGGCGCACTGAAAATGATCAAAAACACGTCTTTCTTAGGGCAGTGAATTATAATCTAATGTCTCACCCGAAACTAACGTGAACAAACGATCGCAAAGTATCGATCTACCTGAAGAACATAAGCCTATAAAAAAAAAAAAAAAAAAAAAAAAAATAAAAAAAAAAAAATAATAAAAAAAAAAAAAATGGAAAACCGCCACTGGCAATTTTTTTTCATCTCACACTCTTGATAACTGAACACAACTATATTCTGCAAGATTGTGTGGGTGTGTATGTGTTGATGGAAATGAGGGACCAAACAACGAGGTCATCAGTCGCATTCTGCAAGATTCCGAGTTGTTCAAAGGTAACAGAACTTTCTCTGAAAAGTAAATTTGTTCTATTTTGTGAACATGCCATGAAATAGATGCCAACGAATTGCAAACATAGACTTCTTTATCACATGTACATAAACTGGGAAGATACTGTTTTAACTGTTGATGATGTAATGATAGTAGTAACATTAGATATAGATTAAGTTACGTAGAATTTAGTATTGCCGCACTTATTCCGTTTTTTATTTTAACTGTAAAAGAAAACATAGTCACGGTTTGAAACAGAATATTTGCTCTTTATTTTAGCGCGGAACAAAGTAACACGATGAAAGTCATATCTGAACTACAGAAAAGGTAATACTATCTATGTTAAAAGCGTGCATAGCAACGGTACCAAGGCAAAAATTTTAGTAGACGCATTGATTCTAATTAATTACGTTCAACATCACCCATAAATAGTGAATTATTGCTTAGAAAAAAGAAAGAAGGTAATTTGTTGCTATGTGTACACTTCCGTTTCATTAAGTAACACAGTTCAAAAAATGTTTGTAAAGCTTATGAGACTTGACTGCGGGGTCGTCAGTCCCTAAACTTACATACTACTTATGAAGTAACTTATACTAAAGACAGCACAAACCTCAATGCCCGAGGGGGGATTCGATCCCCCGATGGGGAACGGCAGCGCGCATCGGAGCATAGCGCCTCAATGGGCTCGGCCACTCCACCGCGGCGAATAACAGTCGCCACAGAAATCTAGGACTTCATTTATATATGAAACTACCAGAATCAGCACGTTGTTTAGACTACTCTTTATTACAATATCCTCCCAGTTTACGTACATATGCTTCAGAAGACCATTGTTCAATTCGTTGTTACGAATTTTCACGACATGTTCACGAAATACAAGAACCACACATTTTAGGGGGACCAAAATGTTCAAATGTTCGTAAAGCTTATGGGACTTAACTACGGCGTCATCAGTCCCTAAACTTACAAACTACTTATCAACTACTTACGAACTAGGACGGCACAAATATCCATGCCCGGGGGGGGGGGGGGGGGATTCGAACCCCCGACCGTAGTGGCCGTGCAGACCGTGACTGGAGCGCCTCAGTCCCCTCGGCCACCGTGACCGGCGCCGACGTTTTTGTTAATTCTTCAGTCGCCATTGCTTTGTAATGATAACGCATAAGTTGTAATAAGAAAATCATAAAATACAGAAAGCAAGATGACGTATGCCAGAGAGCGTTCTGGTCGTGGAATGTCACGTGATATTTCCGAACGCATGGTTTACGATAACTCAAGTGAGAGTGTCAAATCGCCATTATTTTTGGAAGTAAGAGAGAATTGTTAATTTTTTCCTCTACAAATTCGTTCATTCAATTTTCGTGTCAGATGAACGATTTATTTGCAATTAAATTTCCTGCTGTCAAAAGGCCATCACAAACGACCTTTTTTTTAGTGTTTCTAACGTATTTTTTGTCCGAAATATTTTTGATCTCTGGCAGCCAACAATGTTGTCTGTAATATTTGGTACCGATCGGTTTAACAGTTCAACTTAACAAGTGGGAATACGTTACGGACAGACAGACATCGTCAGATTGAAGTTATTGTTGCAAATATCTCTGAAACGACGCGATACATACGGGTGATCAAAAAGTCAGTATACATTTGAAAACTTAATAAATCACGGAATAACGTAGATAGGTAAAATTTGACACACATGCTTGGAATGACATGGGGTTTTATTAGAACCACACCTGCTGGAATGTACGATTTTTAAGCAGGACTAGCTGAAAACCCGGCGTTGCCCGGGTATTTTTTAATCCCTGCCATTTTCAGGTATAGTTTCATTTGTATAAGGGCTGTATGTCTGTAAAATCTCTTGGGAATACAATTAGTAGTAAAGAAGTAATAGATAAAAACTTGGTGAGTGACGGGGCTTTTTTCCACGAACGTTACTGTTTATGTGCTCATATCTCATGAACTACGTGTCCTACTGTACTACAATTTAGAAGGTACATTCAACTATATGTATGTATACGTCTGTAAAATTTCATGCTGATACAATTTGTAGTGTACAAATTATAAATTGTAACGTCATGCAGACTGCCGTAGTTTTCCTCCATAAACAGCGGAAAAGTAGTAAGCGAGAAACTTTTTTCCTTCTATCATTTTGCTATGATTGTCAGCGAGAAAAAGTTTAATAAAGGTTTGAAATTATCTTTAAAGTTTGTTGCAAGTCGCTAAGAACTCTCATTCTCATATAGCGTATTTGTAAAGTCTGGCCGCATTATGTGGTAGTTTTTTGCGATTCCTATTGTTTATAACGCCACATCTTCTGTACCATGTGTCGTACGTGATTCTTAATCTTGCAGCAATTGTTACCTCACGGTAAGTAATGTGTGTACCAAATTTGGTTGAAATCGGTCCAGTGGTTTAGGAGAAAATCAGCAGCATTGTCGCTAAATTCAGCAATTTTTCGGGCATCTCATTGTTTATGACGTCATATCTCGTGAACTATGTGTCGTACGTGATTCTTATATTTACGGCGAACGTCCTCATGGATTGAATGTTACGTGTACAAAATTTCATAAAGATTGGAACAAAACTGTAGATTTATATTGAACACGTACACACATACGGAGACTCTGGTTTATATATTAGATGGCGCTCCACCCCATATTGCTACACGCGTGAAAGATCTCTTGCGCTCGTCGTTTGGTGATGATCGTGTGGTCAGCCACCACTTTCGTCACGCTTGGCTTCCAGGTCCCCAGACCTCAGTCCATGCGATTATTGGCTTTGGATTTACCTGAAGTCGCAAGTGTATCGTGATCGACCGACGTCTCTAGGGATGCTGAGAGACAACATGACAACATCCGACGCCAATGACTCACTACACATTTAAAAAAAAAAAAAAAAAAAAAAAAAAAAAAAAAAAAAAAAAAAAAAAAAAAAAATCAAATGTTTGTATAGCTTATAGGACTTAACTACGGGGTCATCAGTCCCTAAACGTACAAACTACTTATGAACTACTTACGAACTTTTTTTTTTTTTTCTTTTTTTTTTGGTGAACGTAAAACACTCCGATGTAAGAAGCAAATTAAACAGTTCCGCTGTACAGTGCTTTGTATTCTTCAGTGATGCACTTCAAGTTCGATGGTAAAAGGTCTCAACTAAAAGTCCAAATGGTAAAGGAGAATTAAATCATAGACATGAAGAAGAGATAATTCTTCTCATGGAAATAAAAAAAAAAACCATCCTCAACACTGAAGGTCGGTGGGCAGACCTGCGAAGCACTATACACTCTTAAACCGTGTCAACAAAACCGAAAGGTAAGGATAAAACAAAGCTGAGTTCTGCATAGACGCACACGCACATAAAGTGTGACATGCCACAAACATATAATTTTACTGCATCATGTTTCTTTCCGTTTAATAGTCACACGATAGTGTTCCGTCGGATTACATCATAACCAGAGACCATGTCCATAGCCAAAAGTCGTAGTCCGATTAGGGTTTGGACTGTCATTGAATTCCCCTCACAAAAGATTTTGGTATGCATGTTCAATTGCCACGATCAAAAACCGAGCAAAACGAGTAGAATAGTCCTTTGTACGGCGTAGGTTGTTATGTTCCTCCTGAAGGTAGATCATAAACTGATAGACCTGTGTCAACTGTAATTGTAGAACGGCGTAGATAGTATGCGCGACGATCCAGGTTGTTGCGGCACACTTGGTGGCAGGGTATGGCTTGAAGTCAGGGATGAGGGCTACGTCCACCGAGAAGGTGTCCACGGCGGTGCGATTTATAAACGCCAGCATCCCGGTTGCAACGTTCCAGATGGGCGAACGCGTGGGGCACAGGAAACGGTGTTCCAACGTGTCCTCCTGTGAGCAGTCTACGCAAAGGCTGGAAGCGCGCAGGCAAATCCGGTGCAGTGTTTCGTTGGTGGGTACGACTCGATTCACGACTTTATACCAACAACTAACCACGTCCGCTGCAAGGAAGGGGGCGTGGACATTCGCCCACACATTCTTCCACCTAGACCCTGGGAAACGCATCTCCATTTTATTGGCAGCTGGCTGTCCTCGCAGTCCGTGGTAGACGATTTTTACATTCCGCGTCCTCGGGTGGAGGTCTTCGTCGTCCAGGTAACTTTTCTGAACAAAGTACTCTCTCACATGTCGCAGCCGGTAAGGAATGGCAGTGGGGTTGAGCGGTGCTATTTCAGACGCGGGCCGGAGAACATCGAACAGAACGGCCGTGGGGCCGAGCGGGTCCTTTTCTATAACGGCGCACGTGCGGTGGATCAGTAGCGCCGCCGCTTTGACAGCGAAGTGCGTCAGGCCGAGGCCTCCTTCCTCTCGGGGCAATGTGCAGGTAGCATGGCTTACTTTGAAAATTTCACCCCTCCACAGAAACCAATAGGCTGCTTGTGTGATGGCTCGTCCTAGCTCTTTGGGCACGTGGAAGACCTGTGCGAGGAACCAGGCCTTGCTGAGCAGACACACGTTGACGATCGAAACCCGCTGCGTCAGTGCCAGGGTGCGGGTGGCAGTGAGGTGCGCCATAGCGCGTATTGCATGCAGTGTCAGGCGCCAGTTGAGTGCCGCTGTCTTCAAAAGATTTGCCGAGAAACGAACACCTAGGATCTTATGCACTTGTTTCACGGTAAACCAGGGACGTCGGAATCTGTTCGCTGCCCCATAAATAGGAAGAAACACAGTTTTACGATTGTTGATACATGCACCCGATGCATTTTCATATAATGTCAGGACCTTGCGCATGGTGTCCAAGTCAGCTTCCGTAGACACAAGAAGGCCGACGTCATCCGCATACGCGCGGCAAACCTGTTTCTTCCCTCCTACACTGAGTCCGACGCATGCACTGTGCAGGCGTCGCAACAAGGGGTCCAGTGAGATTGCAAACAGGGCCATAGCGAGAGGACACCCCTGCTTGACGGAGCAATCGACGGCAACAGGTGCGGACAAAAAACCATTGATCGTCACACTCGATGTCGAGCTGTTAAAAATATTGAATAGCATGGCCGTGAATTTATTCCCAAATCCAAGTTTAGAAAGCACTTTTCTTAGGTAATGGTGACTAACGCGATCAAACGCCGTGGCAAAGTCGACGGAAAGTATTCCAAAGGGAATTTTCTGCATCGTGGTGTATGCGATGACGTCACGGTATGTAGTGACCGCGTCGTAGATATTCCTTTGCGGCACTGCACAAAACTGACAGTCACTGAGGATCTTAGACATAACAGGCTTTAAACGGGACGCAACACATTTTGTAAAAAGTTTATAATCACCGTTTAAAAGCGTGATCGGGCGGAGACTGTCAATTCTATTGTTCACTCGGGTTTTCGGAGCCAAGGTGATTATTCCTTCCGGAAAACTCGCCGGTATTGCCACTCCATTTAAAAGTTCGTTAAAACATTCAACTAAAACTGAACCGAACAAGTGCCAAAAGTGGAGATAAAATTCTGGCGGGAGGCCGTCAGCACCGGGCGATTTGTTTTTTGCACATAGTTGTAAGACCTGTTTTACTTCCTCTACGGTGAACGGTTCCATGAGGTGACGGCGGTCCGTGACTGTTAAAACGTGAGGGACACCTCGCAATAGATCTGTAATGGCGGCGTTGTCCGTTGCTTTTGCGCTAAACAAGTCCGCAAAGTGCCTGCGCGCCTCTGCCAGAATGCTCGCCCTGTCCCTCAGCCGCGCGCCGCCGGCCGCCTGCAACTCTGTGACGTCACGCCTAGCCGCACGGCGGCGCTCGCGCAGCAGGTGGAACAGCGAGACCTGCTCGTCTGCCAGCTGACCGGCCGCCTGGCTGCGCACCACGCTACCACGCAACGACGCCTTCTTCAAGGCCAAGAGTCTGGTTTTAATTTGCCTGATGTTCGCCATCCGGAAAGACGGATTGTCTGTTTGCATATTGATTGCGTCGTTGAGACATGTCTCGTAAAATTGCAAGGTGGTACGTTCCCAGTGGCAAACAGATTGACTAAATTCAATAATACTTTTTCGTAGCGCTGGTTTTGCATATTCTGTCCACCACGATAACGCAGAAGAGTAGAAATGGCGATAAGTTAAAATACTACTCCATGCCCTATTAATCACAACGTCGAAACCAGTGTTGGTAAGGTGACGTACATTGAACTTCCACCTATATTTCGTACGTGGCTTCTGAGCCATCAGTGAATGAAAACGGCAGACATATGCGGCATGGTCAGAAAACACCACTGGGTGTACCACAGATTCTAGTACACAGTCTTTCTTTTCTCCAGAAATATAAATCCTATCGAGGCGACTCCTACCTGTCGGGTAGTAAAAAGTAAACCCCGGATCGTGGGGGTGTAAGTGGCGCCACGTGTCGATTAGATTCATTTCAGTCACGAGCGTTGCTAACTCTATGCACTTGTATGGGTTCGGTTCCTGGTCGCGGTCGTCGAGTACACAATTAAAATCACCGCCCATTATGACAGGCAAATATGGGCCTCTAAAAAGGTGACAAATGTCCGAACTGTAAAAGACTCGACGTTGCGGTTTGCAATCAGATCCCGAGGGAGCATAAACATTTACAAAACGAATTTATGGTACACGCTACTCCGTGTCCATTTGGGATAGTGGCAACATCACTGAATTCGTGACCATCACGTATCAAAATAGCAGTTCCACTGTGACTCTCCGGATCGAAATTTAAAACCACCTGGTAACCGGGTATATTGTGAACAAGTTCGGCCACCACTTCCTGAAGAAAAACAACGTCTGCCTTCAAAAAATTCAAAAATTGTAATAAACATTCAAACTTTACAATTGACACAAATCTATTGATGTTGATAGTGGCAACAAGTGATGGTGGGTGTGCCACCATTTAGTCAGGGAATTCAACGTCGGCGCGAGACTAGGTCTCGCCCTCTTCCATCTCCTCCGCCCAAGACTTCGACACTTGCTGTCCAGTGTCGTGGCCTGCCGCGGCCCCCTGCAGAGAAACGCGCGTGCGCGGCTGCGGGTCGTCTTCGGCCTTTCTTTTGACCGCGGCTTGCGCCGGGTTCGAGTCCCGTGACAAGTCCATTGCCATATGATAGTCGGTGTCGGGTGCACTGAGCTTTTCCTTTATCTGCCGGACCACCTCCTCCATCCTGTATTCCTGTCCACTCGTCATGGGCTGCTGATAACCACGGCCCGCTTGTGCTTCCTGCCGAGAATCTAAATCCGACCGTGACGAAGCCAGTGACGCAGATTTTTGCAGCGACTTCGACGCCGAGCGCTGATACTGACGAGATTCGGGGGACCGACTCCACCCCCTCTGGTTGGAGTCCCGCCGCTCCGGGTATCCCGAGGAGCTGGTACTGCGGCCCTTCTCTCTGCGCGCGCGCCTTTCTGCTGCCCTGTCGCGACGTGACTTGCGGCCACCCGCGCTGTCTGCCCGTTCGCGTGGACGATCTGCAGCGGCGGTGGCAGAAACTCCAACCGCTGACACTTCGGGGGGGACGCTATCTTGCACGGCTTCTGATCTTGTCAACGTGGACAATGTCACATCTACCGGAGTCGACACGGCAGGCTTAACATATTGCGCTGGTTCGAGTCCCGTCGTCTGACTCTCCGGGACTACATTTGAGGAGACGTCAGTAGGACGCACATCTTCAACGGTTGCGGAATCTGTCACAGTAGTCGCCGACTCGTCAGGATGGACCTCGAGATGGGCGTCTGTCACCTGGGATGTCCACATAGTCACCGCACCTGCCGCCAGTGGAACTTCAGCTGGGGTAGGTTCTGATCCCGTCGCGTCTTCAGGTGGTATCTGATTAGCTACCTTTTCCGCAACTACCACGGAACCGTCGGCTACATTCTGAGCGTCGGCTGTGACGTCACTGACCGTTTCATTTTGAGGGGCTGCGAGCGCGGCGTCTACATGCATGACAGTTTCATCCGCGGCAGCGCGACGCGTCGGTGAGGTGGGCCCTCCTAACGCGACCGAGGCGTACGTCACGGCGTCTGCCGCCTCCCCCGCCGGTAGTTGCGCGGGGCGCCTGCGGCGTGGGCAGTTCTGTCTGTAGTGTCCCGTGGCATTACAGTGCGAACACGTCGACGGCTGTCCGTTATATGTAATAAAAGCCCTGTGGCCTTTCACTACAAGGAAGGACGGAATGTGCTTTCGTACTATCATACGGACACTACGAATTCCGTTTTCCACTTGATAGATATATGCAGATGACCATTTTTCCCTAGTAACAGACAACACAGTTCCATACGGTGACAAACAGTTTTCAATTGTCTTATCTTTCATTTCGAACGGTAAATTAAACACTCTAACTGTCCTAAGTCCGTAACCGGCGTTAGACACTGCCACATTACTCACTGTTCCATCAAAGTGTTTAAATTTCCGGACACCACCTTCTACATTTACAATTGTGTCACACAGTTCTGGAGTACTAAGTTTGACAAAGAGAGAGTTCAGAAAAGCGTCCAGTTGTAAACCGAGTACGTCACTTTCATTAATTTTCAGATCGTTTTTCAACCAACCATGGATTTCGAAACCTGACGGCCGCGGAACCGACTTGTCAAATTCAAATTGCACATTATTTTCGCGATCTTCACAATCAGCCATTACTTACAAGTACGTAGATACAGCAAATAGAAGAACAGCGGACGCGAAGAACGCCGCCGGCCGCAGCGAGGAAGCACTTGTAAACACTGTCCGGAGCCGATGTGGCAGACGGACCGTCGTGGCCGTGCAGACCGTGACTGGAGCGCCTTAGTCCCCTCGGCCACCGCGGCCGGCACCATACCTCCGGACGTACTTTACAGTGCTGTTCACAACATTATTCCTCGACTACAGCTATTGTTGACGAATGATTGTCAACATATTGAGCACTTCCTCTAAAGAACATCATCTTTGCTTTGTCTTAATTTGTTATAGTAATTATTACTTTTCTGATCAGATGATGCGCCATCTGTCGGATATTTTTTGAACTTTCTTCCGTTCTAATAAAACCCCATGTCATTTCAAGCATGTGTGTCAATTTTTACCTCTCTATCTACATTATTTCCTGATTTATTAACTTTTCAAATTGATACTGACTAGTCAGTCAGTCAGTCAATTTGAAAAGTTAATAAATCAGGAAATAATGTAGATAGAGAGGTAAAAATTGACACACATCAGTATCAATTTGAAAAGTTAATAAATCAGGAAATAATGTAGATAGAGAGGTAAAAATTGACACACATGCTTGAAATGACATGGGGTTTTATTAGAACGGAAAAAGTACAAAAAATGTCCGACAGATGGCGCTTAATCTGATCAGAAAAGCAATAATTACTATATCAAATTAAGACATAGCAAATATGATTATTATTTTTGAAAGCATGCTGGAGTTGAGTAGTAACCGCCTGAATGTTAGCTGTCGAACAACTAACAAACAAAAGAAACAAAGAGAATTTTGAAACAAAACGGGAATAACCTCTTGTCATCTGCAGGTTGGTTATTTCCGGATGTCGACATCTATCATTCAGGTAGATCATAGCAGTGTTACAGGCGCCTTCAATACCTTGGCTCGTCAAATCGGCCTTCACATTGTCCTCCCATCTACGCCTCGGTCTCACCACAGGACGTTTTCCCTCTGAGTGCCCTACCAATACCCTGCGCGTTCGAGCTACGTGACCCGCCCATCGCAGCTTACTTGATTTAATAGCATTGATTATGTTAAGGCTTGAATAGAGATCGTGAACCTCTTTGTTATGCAGTTTTCGCCACTCCCCACTGATGTCATCCCTTTTTGCTCCGAAAATTTTCCTCAAAGTTTTGTTTTCAGATGCTCGAAATGGTTTTTCATTTTGCAAAGTGAGAGACCAAGTTTCACACCTATGCAGTACAACTGGAAGAATAATCGTTTTGTATATTTTGATGTTTAAATTTCTAGACAATAACCGTGATGAGAGTAACATATTCAGTGAGAAGTAACAAACATTTCCAGCCCGTAATCTCTTCTTCAGGTCGGATTCAATCTCATTTCTCGATGTAATCTCCACACCTAAATACTTAAACGCGTTCAGTTTTTGAAACTGCATGCGACCAATTCTTAACATTTTCTGATCTATTGCTGTTGGCATTCTACTAGTCAAACGAAGTAGCTAGCAATGAGCTGGGAGTGGTAAGGTTAATGTTTTATGCCAGAAAAGACATTTTTATTTTCACATTTAACAGGTCAAATAAATATCTGATTTCGTATGCACTTTGGGGTACATCACCTATACCCAATAAATAATAATAATAATAATAATAATAATAATAAACACTTCCTTGACTTAAAGAAAACTTTCATAAGTATGGTATCCTTAACTGCATAAATAAAAGAAAACAAGGCACATTCACAACTGACATATTTTAAGGAGTGGAAACCTTATATTAGTGATAAAATAAAAAAAAATCGGTACGAATGTCTTCAACTAGTAATCTAGTCAGTAATGGAATCAACTATTGTATTAAAAGGTCGGCAGATATTTACGACTAATCAGAGAACTGTGGCTTGTTTGATTCCATTTTCCGATGTTCAAAATCAAATGTTCAAATGTTTGTACAGCTTATGGGACTTAACTACGGGGTTATCAGTCCCTAAACTTACAAACTACTTATGGACTAGGTAATCCTAAGGACGGCACAAATATCCATGCCCGAGGGGGGTTCGAACCTCCGACCGTAATGGCCGTGCAGACCTTGACTGGAGCGCCGCAGTCCCCTCGGCCACCGCGGCCGACCCATTTTCCGAGTTCAATTTTACACTGCACTCGGCACCACTGTCATCCTTACATTGGGAGTGACTTCGTTAACAAGCACCAAAACTAGAACAGAAAGCTGACTGATAAGTCTCTAAAACGATTTACATACACTTAACAGTTGGTTCAGGAAATGTGATTAGAAATTGCTACTAAAACTGACAACCTTCGAGAATGTCGAATGTCTATCAGTACTCTTCACACAGTAACAACTAACTTGGCAATACATTAACACAATCCCAAATCCCAAATAAGTTATGCACGGGGAATGCTAAGGTTCTGTCTGCAGCATTCGTGCATTACGACACCGCACCAAGTTCAATGCGTGTAACAGTTTTATTACCGAGGTATCAATTCAAGTTCACGAATATAGCCACGGGTAAAACCGTCTCAAAACCCGTTTCCTCGGAACACAATTCTTAGGTGCAGTTCACCAGTCACCACACATTACGGTACGCGATGCTCATCCAGAACTTCGCATTTCTGCCGCTCCACA
This sequence comes from Locusta migratoria, assembly GCA_026315105.1. Classification (NCBI taxonomy): domain Eukaryota; kingdom Metazoa; phylum Arthropoda; class Insecta; order Orthoptera; family Acrididae; genus Locusta; species Locusta migratoria. The sequence continues at coordinate 115,728,544 of CM048750.1, read as the reverse complement.
GAGGCAATGTAAACGGCTGGATACGTGTTTAGCAGATCATCTGCATACCCTAATATCTTTAAATTTTCATTTCATATTCACAGAATATTTGACATGAATTGCGACTGGGTGAAGCCGAAAATGTGTACCCAGCTGGGACATGAACCCGGCTGTCTTGCTTCCTAGGCAATTGCACTGACCGCTACACCACTGGGGACACAGTGATCACCGCACCTTCCAAGGTCTACCTAAATGTTCAAATGTTTGTAAATCTATCGGACCGAACTGCGTGGTCATCAGTCCGTAGCTTACAAACTACTTAAACTAAGGTGATCTAACCTAATGACAACACACACACACACACACACACACACACACATGCCCAAGGGAGGACTCGAACCTCCGACGGCGAGCGGTCTACCTGAGCACGCCTTTTGTCAGACGTAAATTCCTAGCTTAACCTGCCCACAGTACTCAAACTCGTAGTTTTGAATCTAATTCTCGTAAGAGTAAGAGCTCCAAACTTGCCCATCCCTTCCCACTAACGAAAGGATCATTGCCCGTTACCGATCCTTTCGTTAGTGGGAAGGGATGGGCAAGTTTGGGGCTCTTGCTCTTACGGGAATTAGTTTCTGTAACTACGAGTTTGAGGACTGTGTTCAGGGTAAAGCTGGAAATTTGTGTCTCACGGGAGGCGTGCTTTGGTAGTCCTTGCAGGCGCGATGATCACTGTGTCTCCACTGGTGCAGGGGTCAGCGCAACTGCCTCGAAAGTAGGAGAGCTGGGTTCGTGTCCCGGTTGGGTACACATTTTCGGCTTTACCCAATCGCATTTGATGTCATATATTCTGTGAATATGAAAGAATAACACGTGCAGAATGAGAAGTGACGTTTGTTCTTTCGGAACAGACGCCACATGTATATTTTCATTTAACTCCACACCCACTGAATTATCTGCTGCCATTCGCACAATATATTCTGGGACTAAATTAAAAAGTAGCGGGGACAGGGCATCTCCCTGCTGAAGTCCGTTCTTTATTTCCAATTCTTCTAACTACAATTTCCTCACGCGTACTCTACCCTTTGTATTTTTCAAACTCGCTTCTGTAAGTCGAACATACTTCTTTGGTATTCCAAGTTGCAAAAGAATTCTGTAAAATTTTGTTCGCAATACTGAATCATATGCTTTTGTAAAATCTATGAAAATATTGTGAACCGGTTTATTACATTCCCATTTCTTCTCCAAAATTTGACGCAGGGTAAATATTTGGTCTACTTCTTGTCTTGTAGCCTCATATACTTGTTCTGTGTGAGCATAAAGGACTGGTAAGGTGTCTCTGAGGTGATTGTAGGTATTGCAGAATAGGACAACGTGATCGGGAGATGTCCGCTTCCCACATGGGCAGTATGAACTTGTACTGCGAATATGAACTTCCTATGGCTATAAATTTGCTTTTTAGGTATGGTCCATCTTGAGGAAACACAACTATTTTTAGTTTCTCCCAAACATGTTTCGCTGGCGTTGCAGCATCATCAGTGGGATATTTATTTTATACTGTCTCTCAAATGAACAATGAAATGATTGTTTCTTTTTGTACATTAATGGCCGAGTGCACCAACTTCGATTAAAAGTTAAACGCGGTTAAGTCGGCATATAACCGTGGTTAACCCGAAATTCTGGTGCACCGACTCCGGTGGTCAAAGTTAAACGAGAGAGTTGAGCGCGGTTAAGTTTGACCGCCGCTCACGCCCGGTTTTCTCGAGATAATCAGGGTTAGAAGCTCACAGTACGGAGATGGCGGCGGGTTTCGATGTTTTGGATGGATTTGACGAACAAATATTACACTGCGATCATTTAAGTCGGGACCGAATCTGGAAACTAGCGATTGTGGAAAGCGGAAACCCGTTTGAAGATTATGGTGACAAGATATTTGAACAAAGATTTCGTTTGTCGAAAGAAACAGTGTGGTAGTTGACAAACCAAATCAATGACAGCTTTTCTACTAATCTGAATAACCCTATTTCACCCATGAAAAGCGCATTGATTACATTAATGGCACGCGGCATACAACTGCTGCATTTACTATTGTTATTGGGGATTATAGTAATTTACATCGTACAACAGCGGCAATAATAGTTGAGTTATCGGATATCAAAGCTTCGATGTCTCCTCGTTTTCTCAGTTTTCCTTCAAGAGAAATGTGCTCTGCTATGTGTGGTTTTAAACAACTGGGCGGATTTCCTGGTGTCATTAGTACCGTGGATTGTACTCATAAGAATTCACTCCCATGAACGTCATAATGCGTAATTTTTCTGCAATAGAAAATAATATTTTTCAGTTAATTGTCGAACGGCTGGTGACGAAAATTTATTAAGAGACATCACTGGATGTAGTTTCACAGTCATGAATTGTCCTGGTTGTGGTATACAGATCAAGATTTTTTATTATGTGCATTATGTTTTAGTAGATTTATTCGTCTGGTACTGTCAGAATTTCCAGACTTCCAGGCCTACTCTTTTCAATATTCTAACAGCTGTTTCCTGTATCTTGAAAATGCCCACATTTGATGTCAGCCCATCGTTAATTCAATGTTAATATTTGGATTGGCTAAACGTGTTGATTTGTACTAGAAAAAGATAATATGTAATTACAGAAATTGTTAGTGTTTATTAATCACTTCTCTGTTTGCAATATGATTGCTGCTATAATTTTTGTGTGTGCATAAGTTTTGATTTAATGGCAACATTGTGCAAAGATTGAATTAAATCATTGACCCTTGCCAGTACTAGAACTTTTCACAATACATTATTGTGTGTGGTGCTGGAATATTGAAAGGTCTTAAAAATGCTCATAATGTGTGATTACTACAGCAGACACAGGAGTTTTACAAGCAGCATATAAGACTTAGGCCATCAATGCAAGAGCTGTAATTGAACAAGGGGTGTGCTAGTTGTACTGATGGGAAACTATATTGCTAACAGGCTGCTGTAACAACTGAAAAAACCTTCCCCCAGTCACTGTTTTTGATGTATTTTATTCCACATACTTACTGGTCACTTTTGCAGAAAAATTTTTAGCAAAGTAACACTGAAAAAAAAAATCCCTAACTACTACTATGTTATGATAAAAGCTATGGATTGACATTTTCACATGTTAAATATGGACAGAAAAACAACACAAAATACTAAGCCCACTTTTAACTATAAAAACGCTCAGTAATATACATTGTTGTAAATTGGAGTTATGTTTATTATAAACATTTGCAGATGTAAAGTATTGATAGAAAAGTCACAAACTATTATACTCACTTCTGCTGGAGAGTGGCCCATCCTGGTTCACATAGTGCCACTTTAATGTATATATTGTGATAAATGGTATGAATTGCCATTATAAACACTTGCAGGTGTAGAGTATTACTGAAAAGCCTAAAACTTATTTTCATAGAAAGTGCAAAGTTACGGGTTTGGTAATTTTGAAGATGTTACCATGGGTTGTTCTTGTAAACATTTGTACATGCTGAGTACTGACAGAAAATCAACACAATATTAAACTCACTTTTAAGAGAAAGAGTGCTACTGAGATATCCGTCAGAAAAATAGGCTATGTTGTAGTATATTAAAGGTTGTTATAAACATTTCCAGGTGTGTGTTATTGCTAGAAAAGTCAGACAGTATTAGGCTCACTTTTACTTAAGAGTGGACCATCCAAACGCAATACAACTGGAATGTAACTCACTTCAAATATATTGTGATAAATAGAGTTGCCATTACTTGCAGGTGTAGAGTATTACTAGAAAACATCAGTTACTTTTACATGACAATGCCTCTGATATAATCCTCATTACAAGTATGATGTGATAAAGTTATGGGTTGCCATTGTCAACATTTGCAAGTGTTGAGTATTGCAAGAAAAGCTACACATGCTCATCTTTGCAGAGATTATTATGGTTTTGGAGCAATTTTCTGCATAAAACTCTGCTATACTTATCTGAAAATATTTACATTAAAAACAGCCCATACACAAGTTCAATACATTGTACATCCTGTAGTTCACTTTTGGGCCTACTGCATATATCAGTTTCAATTCAAACTTAAGAGTGCAAAACCTTGACTTTTAACTACCTACACATTTTGTTCCATTAATAGTGAACACTACTTCATTCTTAAGAAATGTTGGTAGAAATGGACAACTTTTATTATTGTTACAAGTATGGTACTGTTGCTAAAGTATGGTATGTAAGCAGCAAAGTTGATAACCTAAGTATTATTTAATAAATAATCTTCATATGAAATATAGAACACTGCTGAATAAGTTGTCAGTATGTATGATACAGATAGTAATCAGAATTACATAACTAATAGGATGAACACACACAAAAAATAAATAAAGAAAATAAAACAACAGTAATTTTAAGACAGCTTTATTTCGCCATACTACTACAATGTGCAGGGAAACATTTAAGAAACTGATCTACATAAACATGCATAACACACACTATTCACATTCTTCTTTCTAGTATTTCAATTTTTGCCTCACCATAAGTATTTTTAAATCTTTCACTTGCAAATCTTGCTGATAGTCTTTTTTCATGACCAATTGGGCCTCCAGTATTATCCTGATTTTACATACATTGTCACAGTACCAGAACCAAATGGGTTTGGTTTTGTAAGCATCCTACTGAGATGTCAGCTGCTTCTCGTGGTACAATAAATGTTCTTTGAAATATGTGCATCCCTCACAAAATTCTGTGGAGACTGTATGACATATGATAGTGAAGTGCTGGAATGTGCTTCAGTCATTTGCACAAAAGAAACTGGAGAGGAGAACTTCATACATTGCACTAAATTGGGCATAACTGAAGATGGCTAAAGTCTCGCTCAGCGGCATGAGATGTGTTTCGATGCGTCCGTAGCAGCGTTAGGTTGGCAACATATGATCTGTACAAAACAGTAATGAAGTGCGTTTTAACCTTCCTTTTACGAGGCCAATTACTTTTACTGACTGGACAGGAGTACATCGAAAAATATTATTATTTTTATGAAAATGTCATGATTTTCAAGGTTGTGGTTAGGCAGGAACCTAAGAGTACAGTTTAAATTGTTGCGAGTGTTATGATTTTTACGAATAGGTTATGATATTAAAGGATGTGGTTAGGCAGGAACCTAAGAGTACAGCTTCAATTAATGTGAGCGAATGTTATGATTTTTACGAAGATGTCGTGATTGTAACGGATGTGGTTAGGCAGGAACCTAAGAGTACAAATTAAACTGTTGCTTTCGTTCTACCAAATTTTGACATTTAAAGAAACATTTTATAGGTAGTTGTTACGTAAGTTCAAATGCGTATGCCTAAGTGTTGTATCTGAACAGAAAGACATTGCATGTGGAGAAGCGTAGTATTATAGTGTGCAATGTTCTACATTCCAATACTGTGGTTCGAAAATAAAATCAGAGAAACGTGATATTAATACATTCATTTTCACATCTTGTAAGGATTGTGTGCTGCCATTCATCCCAGTAACCACAGCGACTGTTGCCAACATTAGCACACTACGTCACGTAGGTACATTAGGCCATGCCGCCGGTCGAGACTTTTACCCTGAAGACTGGGATACCACCATTTGTCATCTGCACTATCAACAATCATTTTGTATGGGGCACCCAGATTTTAACTGTTTGCTAATAGCTTCAATGTGCAGTCAACTATTTCCATTAGCTTACTATTTTCCATGATCTTCATTTTTGTAGTTGCTTTCCGTCCACCTGTTTTGTAAACGTAAACCTCTGAAAGGAGTTGGCTGAAAAAAAGCTCTATCTTCTTGTTTTCATAGCAATATTTCAGATTATATGATCTGATGGACAAACCTGAAATTAAGTAAATATTGTATTTTATAGGCCAATTATTTACATTCGTACTGTGTCAAGAGATTGTAGGCCTATGCATTACAAATAGTAATAGTTTAATTTCATTCGATGAAAATAGTGGTACAGATCTCAGAAATCGATCTACTGCTATTGTCGAACAATTATTAACAACTTCTGGCAGGAAAAGTCATACATGTTTAGTTAACAACAGTTTGTAGTACGGTAGCACGTCAAAAAAAATGGTTAAATTTTATTTACAACAGTGGTAATGTATTGTTTTAATGTTGGCAACGAAGTACGCATTCAACAATTATTGCCACCACCAGCACACTGCACCGCCACGGTAAGTAAAATTTTACCAACAAAAATTAAAATTTTGTAGCACGCCACCTATCACTTTGCAATTTAAAAGGGCTGATTGCAATGAGACAATCTCAAGGCATCGTACACCATATTACACACTTAAATAAATCCAAAAACTTTCATTAATTTACGAATCAACTTACCAGAAGTAGGATGTAAACTGTGCCTCCACATATGATCATACTGCATGCTTTTCTTTTATGGTGTAGCCGTCAGTCCGTTTATTATCTAGAACACATGAAATTGTACAATTCTAGAAGTATCAATGCGATATATTCGGCGCACTTCTTTTACTATTCTCCATTATCGTAAACAAGTGGATCAGATGGAAATTACGCACCAACTATAAACACACTTCTGCTTGTTGACAGCACCGAGATCGTATACAAAGATGTTATTCACCACGGGTTGTACGAAGAATTTCGTACCTTTTAACATCTTTGCCTCGCCAGGATACTTTCCATTGCAATTCAGGGAAATAACCGTGGTCAAATGCGCGGTTGGTTGACGACGGTTAGCTGATGCGCGATTAACATTGGTGCACCACAAAGACGTTTTAAACGCGATTAACTTTTAACCATGGTCAGCTAAACGTGATTATCTTGCTATTTGACCGGGGTTGGTGCACTCGTGCATAAGTGTAGAAACTACAGATAATTGTGAAACTAATATAAATTGTTTCCTATTTTTATAGGTATATTAGGCCTGCCTTAATACCACACGTAGTTGTGTTTGTGGTTCTTTAACTCACAAAACATCACTGTGTGTTTTTGGCAGTTTGTCATCTGCAAAGCAAAACGTGTGTAGTTTGGTTAGCTTGTAAATAAAGCGATTTTTTACGAAAATATAGGACGTCATTTTTGTGTTTTGGTTTATTTTGTTGTTGCGACTGTTTCTATAACAAAATGTCTATGTGTTTATAGCAAGATTTTGTCACTTACTTTGGTGAATTTGCGATGTTTCCAGATTGTGAACAAGCACTGTGGCACTTTCACTTAACTCAATCTTTTTGTTATGAAAACATGATAGTGGGCAGTTGAATTCTGGGAGTAGTGTTAAGAACAGCTGACTGATGGGGGGCGTGAGTTTTTGAATCATGTTAATTTCGTTTTAGTGTGTGTGTGTGTGTGTGTGTGTGTGTGTGTGTTTTTATGGGTTTTCTGTCAGTTTTTTGAGGGCAGAGAATATAGTTTCGTTGCAGAGGGCTGTGTATTCATTTATTATTTCTTTTCTTTCTATTATGGCTTTTTGTATGTGGTAGATCTCTTCGATTGTTTATTTTTGTGGGAGGCTTTTGCTGTGTTTCAGAATCTTTAGATCAGTATTTATGTCAGTTGATTTGTGGTTCATGTTTATGAGGTATTCTGCAAATGTAGAATAACTATTGCTATTTAGTGCTCTTCTGTGTTCTCTGTATCTAGTATTGAAATTTCTGCATGTCTGGCATGTCAGTTGATAGATGCCAGAAGTGTTATGTTTATCTGTGTTCGTGTTTGTTGTTTTTAGTTTTCTCTGTATTAAGTTATCTGTTCTGTATGCTATTTTCAAGCCTTGTTTTTCGATAATGTTACGTATTCTTTGGGTTGCTTTGTTCTCATATGTGAGAGTATGCCATTTATTTGTTGTTTTGTTTGGTTTTTGTTCCTGTGTGTGGGTGTTCTGTGTATGGGAGTTGAGTGGGTTTATGTTTTGTTTGCTTGTGGTGTGTTTTTGGTCTGTTTGTTTTTGTGTGTTGGTTGTTCCTTTTAACTTAGTTTTAATTTTGTAGTTTAATTTGTCTATGATATTTGTGTCACACCCATTCTCTGTTGTTATTTGTTTGATTGTTTGTAGTTCATTTTTGTATTGTTCATCACTAAGTGGGGTTTTGTTCAGTCTGTGCAGCATGTATTGGAATCCGGCCTGTTTCTGTGTAATTTGATTGTTTGAGTGTTTGTGTAGGGCTGCGCTTGTGGTGGTGGTCTTTTTGTACACGGAGAATTTGTGTCTATTTTTTTCTCTGTGTGTTGTGAGGTCAAGGAAGTTTAGCTTTCTGTTATTTTCTGTTTTTTTTTTTTTTTTTTTTTTTTTTTTTTTTTTTTTTTTTTTTTTTTTTTTTTTTTTTTTTTTGGTGAATTTCATTTTTGGGTGAACATTGTTGATGTCATTATGGAGTTCTTGTATACGACTGGGTGTTTCATCCAGGAGGTGCCAGTAAATTATTTTGTACTGTTTGGGTTTTACTATGGTGTCAAATATTTTGTTTTAAATGTGATTGAGGAAAATGTTTGCTAGGAGTCCACTGACTGGTGACCCCATGGGAAGTCCACTTTCTTATGAGTAGAATTGATTGTCAAATACGAAATAGTTTTGCTCTGTTAACAGCTTTAGGATGTTGGTTGTTTCTTTTATGTGTGATTTGGGGTGTCTGTCTGTTGTTGTAATTGTTGTGTTATGATGTTGATGGTTTCTGTAGTGGGGATATTGATGTACATGAACGTGATGTCGAATGATGTGAGGATGGCTGTTGAGGGTATGTTGATGCGTTTGACTTTTTGTATTAGCTCTGAGGTGTTTAGTATGCTTCTGTTGTTAATGAATACATAGTGTTTTTGAGTGTATTTCTCTGGCTGGGTAGTATGTGGGTGCATTCCTGAAGTTCACAACGGAGCATACAGTGATCTTTGGTAGGCAGTTTAAAGTAGGTGTTTTGGGGTTCTTTTCTTTTAACCATTTCATTCTTTTTCTTTTTTTTTAGGGGGGAGGATATGTGTGTTATGGATTTTAGAAGAGTCTGAGTATTTTTGTGAAATCTCTGTGTTGGGTCACTGGTTTGTTTGTGTAAGTTGTTGTCTTCTATGAATGTTAATGTTTTGTTTCTGTAATCACGCCGGCCGGAGTGGCCGAGGGGACTGAGGCGCTCCAGTCACGGTCTGCACGGCCATTACGGTCTGGGGTTCGAATCCCCCCCTCGGGCTTGGATATTTGTGCCGTCTTTAGGATTAGCTAGTTCATAAGTAGTTTGTAAGTTTAGGGACTGATGACCCAGTAGCTAACTCCCATAGACTCTACAAACATTTGAACATTTGATTCTGTAATCATCTTGTTTCATTATAACCATGGTGTTGCCCTTGTCTGCCTTTGTGATGAGGGCGCCCTTGTTTTTAGTTTGTTCCTACATCTACATACATACTCCGCAATTCACCGTAAGGTGCGTGGCGGAGGGTACACTGTACCACTGCTAGGCATTTCCTTTCCTATTCCACTCCCAAATTGAACGAGGAAAAAAAAAAAAAAAAAAAGAATGCCTATATGCCTCCGTACGAGGCCTAATTTCTCTTATCTTGTCTTTGTGATCTTTACGCGAAATGTAAGTAGGCGGCAGCAAGATCGTACTACACTCAGCTTCAAATTCCGGCCCTCTAAATTTACGTAACAGAAATTCACGAAAAGAACGTCGTCTTTCTTCCAGCGATCCCCAATTGAGTTGCCGGAGCATTTCCGTGACACTCGCGCATTGGTCAAACCTACCGGTAACAAATCTAGCTGCTCGCCTCTGAACCGCCTCTATGTCTTCCTTCAAACCGATCTGCTGCGGGTCCCAAATACTTGAGCAATACTCAAGACGTGGTCGTACAAGCGTTTTATACGCGGTCTCCTTTACAGGTGAAGTACATCTTCCCAAAATTCTCCCAATAAACCGAAGTCGGCTGTCCGCCTTACTTACAACTGTCCTTACATGCTCATTCCATTTCATATCGCTCTGCAATGTTACGCCTAGATATTTGAACGACGCGACAGCATCAAGAAGCTCACTACTAATACTGTATTCAACATTATGGGATTGTTTTTCCCACTCATGAGCATCACCTTACATTTTCCTACACTGAGAGCTAGTTGCCATTCTTCGCAACAACTAGAAATTTTGTCTAAGTCATCCTGTATGCTATTACAGTCAGTTACAGACGACACCCTCCCATACACCACAGCATCATCAGCAAACAGCCGCAAATTACAACTTACTACAGGTTTTTTCTTCTTCACTTTTGTTCCTGACTTTATGTCATTTCTGTTTTCCTTTTATCATGCTTAGTCTATAAAGGTGTCGCGTTTCTTTTCTGAAGATGAGAGTTGTGTGGACGTGGATTCCAAGTGACGGGCAGCTTATGGCGCCTGTCGCGTGTCCCCAGCTCCAGTGGCGGGCCCGGTTGGTGGCGGAACTCTTCGTCTAGGCCGCGTGGGCGTGTGCCTGGGACGGTATGCGCGCAATGCGGCAGCAGCCCGGCACTCGGCAGCCTTGCCACAAGGTCGGCGCCGGCGCGGGCCGAGGCGGAGGCGTGCGGCTGGGATCCGCCGGGAGGAGCCACGGGACCGTCTGCTCCAGCCGGCGACATCCGCACTGCAGCGTGTGTGTACAGAGGAGGGCTGCCAATGTCCTTCACAAAATAACAGCTGAAAAACCGGCGTTGCCCGCGTATTTACTTACTTACTAGTCGAGCCAGCAATGCTTCGCAATCGCTAATATGTATGTACTCTTAATATTCATAGAATATATGACATCAACTGCGATTGGGCAAAGCTGAAAATGTGTATCCAGCCGGGATTCGAACCCGGGTCTCCTGCTTTCTAGGCAGTTGCGCTGGCCCCTACACCACTGGCGACACAGTGATCACCGCACCTGCAAGGACTACCTAGGCACGCCTCTCGTCAGATACAAATTCCCAGCTTCGCCCTGCCCACAGTACTCAAACTCGTAGTTATGAACTAATTCCCGTAAGGCGTCACATGTATATATAATATGCCGGTGACGGGGCAATGATCCTATCGGTAGTGGGGAGGGGTGGGCAAATTTGAAGCCCTTACTCTTACGGGAATTAGTTCATAACTACGAGTTTGAGTACTGTGGGCAGGGCGAAGCTGGAAATTTGTATCTGACGGGAGGAGTGCGTAGGTAGTCCTTGTAGGTGCGGTGATCACTGTGTCCACAGTGGTGTAGGGGTCAGCGCAACTTCCTAGAAAGCAGGAGACCCGGGTTCGAATCCCGGCTGGGTACACATTTTCAGCTTTGCCCAATCGCAATTGATGTCATATATTCTATGAATATTAAATAGTAACAGCTGCAGGATCAGAAGTGACGTCTGTTCTTTCGGAACAGACGCCACATGTATATATGTATGTACTCTTGCTTTGAACGTCAAATGTGCAAAATTTTATCCCAATCGTACGAATGAAATTGACATCCCAAAGAAAAGAGCTCTTCCAGTTTTCCACAAATTTTGCCATTTTCTGGCCAACTATTCCAAACTTTTACTTCACTCAAACGTTCGTCTCGCTTTGAACGTTGAATGTGCAACATTTTACCGCAATCAGATGAATAAAAAATCTCTTTATATTTTTACTGAATTTTCCAGTTTTTCGTGAAACTTTTCCATATTTTTATTTCATAAGAACGTTAATCTTGCTTTGAACGTCAAATATGCGAGATTTTATATTAATATCCCATTGTAAAATATCTTTCAGTTTCGTCTTGCTTTGAACGTTGAATGTGCAACATTTTATCGCAATCACATGAATGTTATTGGTTTTTCATAGAAAAATATCTTTCTATTTTTTTTTTTTTTTTTTTTGAATTTTCCAATTTGTCCGGAACCTTTTTCATGTTTTTATTTCATAAGAACGCTACTCTTGCTTTCAACGTCAAATATGCAAAATTTTATATTGATATCCCATTGTAAAAGCTCTTTCAGTTTCTCGCAGATTTTCAAAATTTTCGGGTAACTACCCCAAATTTTTAGTTCATAAGTGCATTTATCCTCCGTAGAACGTCAAATGATTAAAATTTTATCGCAGTCGGATGAACGGTTCTCAACTTACAGTATTGAGTACATTTAGAAACACATTGAAAAAATAAAATGGTTCGAATTTTGCGACTTTCCTTTTTAACTGTCCCTATGTTTTTTTACTTAAATCTTTTCCAAGACCATAATGAACAAAACAATAAAAGAACTACCCCTCTAAGACGTGCGAATATTCAGTTATTCAATCAAAAACACATTGAATAACGCACATTCAGTTTTTCTCAAATTTTCCAATTTGCCGGTAGATTTTCCAAAACAATTATTGCATACAAACCTTGTCTATCAAGCCGTACTCATGTGATGCTCTTACAACCATGTGGCAATTGACTTCTTTCTATTCATAAAAAATTCGCTTTCTGTTTTTCCGAAATTTGCCTACTTTTCGGGCGACTTTTCCAAATTTTTATTTGATGCGAACCTTCCTCTTACTTTCAATATGAAATGTACAAAATTATATGGAAATTGGACGAACAGTATTGATAGCTCACTGGAAAATGCTGTTTCTGTTTTTCCAGATTTTCCTCTTTTCCGGACAACTTTTCCATATTTTATCACCGTTTAAACCTTCCCTGTACTTACACGAATATTTCAAGACTAAAATTAGCTAAATCGGTTCAGCTGTTCTCGAGTTTTAGCGAGACTAGCAGCAGTTAATTTATATATATATGTATATAGATTTAATCCTGCCTTGAGAAAGTATTTCATCTATTCCTTCTCTCTCTGTCCATCTCCTTTTTTCTAAAGTCATGTTATATTTCATCATCATCATTAGAGACTGATTATGGCCTTTCAGCGTTCAGTCTGGAGCATAGTACGTCTAATAAAATTCCTCCATGATTCCCTATTCAGTGCTCCTCTGATGTTAAGCCTGTTACTTCAAAATCATTCTTCACCGAATCTAAGTACTTTCTCCTTGGTCTACCTTGACTCCTCTTACCCTCCACTGCCGAGCCCATAACTTTCTCAGTCTGTTCGCTCTAACTGCTTCATCTATGGTGTTCATTCCAAGTTTCTCTTTGATTTCCTCATTATGGACACCCTCCTGCCATTCTTCCTATCTATTAGTACGTGCATTCATTCTTGCAATTTTCATATCTGTAACTTCAACCGTATGAATAAGGTAACCTGTATCCACCCAACTTTCACTCCCATACTACAGAGTTGGTCGAAAGATAGAGCGGTGCACTGCTAACATTTTACAATGAAACAAACGGCACTGATTACATATTTGTTTATATGTTCAGATGTGCTAACAAAACTAACGGGATTCCATTTTTAAAAAACGTAGGTTTGTGTTAAAAAAACATATTTCTGTGCATTTTTTATGGTTTGTATTAACCAATTACACTAGCCCCTCTCCTCACGTTCGGTCTGTGGAATCGGTTCGTCAGTATTTGATGTGGTTTACGGAATATATCCAGCGGTAATGTTAGGTGACTCACCCTGTATATTCGCAAGTTTTCGTTTAAGCGTACTATATGCGGTCTCCTGGTGGAGATCACAAACATTTGAGCGGTATTGAATAAGGGCTGAACAAGCGTACTATATGCGGTCTCGTTTACTATATCTTCCCAAAATTCCCCCAATATGCTCGTTCCATTTCATACCGCTGTGCAGCGCTACGCCTACATATTGAATTGACGCGACTCTGTCAAACAGCACACTAATAATGCCGTATTCGAACATTACGAGATTGTTTCTCCTACTCATGTGCATCACCTTACATTTTTCTACATTTAGAGCTAGTCTCACACCACGTAGAAAATTGGACCCAATCATCCTGCACACCACTACAGTCATTCAATGACGACACATTCCTCTGCACCACATCATCAGCAAACAGCCGCAGATTGCAATACACGCTGTCCGTCAGATCTTCAGCATAACGGCCCTATCACACTTCCCTGGCGCACTCCTAAGAATACCCTTATCTCTGCTAAACAGTCGCCGTTCTATCATTTAAGAATTCGAGCCACTCAAATATCTGCGAACATATTCAATATGCTGGTACAATGGTTACCAGTCTGCAGTGCGGCACCGTGTGAAACACCTTCTGCTAATCGAGAAATGTGCAGTTTGCTTGTTGGCCTTCATCCACGGTTCGCAAAATATAATGTGAGAAAAGGACCATCTGAGATTCACATAAGCATAATGCTATGCCGTGCTGAAGGTCACCTGCCCTTCTTTCTAGTCGCTTGGGCCATTGCGCTGGACCAAAGATTCGCGATAAATGCAAGCCAAGTAAGGGGCCAATGCCGCAGAGTACTCTTTGTAAAACGGGATTAGGATTCCATTCGTGCCTGTCGACTTACTTGCTGTCAGTTCTGTCAGCTATCGGATCTCCGGGCGGGGACTACTCAGGAGGGCCGGCCGCGGTGGCCGAGGGGACTGAGGCGCTCCAGTCACGGTCTACACGGCTACTATGGTCGGGGGTTCGAATCCCCCCTCGGGCATGGATATTTGTGCCGTCCTAGTTCGTAAGTAGTTCATAAGTAGTTTGTAAGTTTAGGGACTGATGACCCCGTAGTTAAGTCCCATAGACTATACAAACATTTGAACATTTGAACTCAGGAGGATTCGTCATCAAGAAAAACAAATCAGGCATTCTACAGATCGGAGGGTAGAATGTTTTACCCCGTAATCGAGTAGGTAAGTTAGAAAATTTGAAAAGAGAAATGGATAGGTTAAAGATAGCTATGGTGGGGATTAGTGAAGTTCAGTGGCAGGATGAACATGATTTTTGGTCAGATGAGTACAGGATTATAAATACAAAATCAGTTGGTGGTAACGCAGGAGTTGGTCTGATAATGAATAAGAAAATAAGAATGCGGGTAAGTTACTATGAACAGCATAGTGAACGCATTATCGTAGCAAAGACAGACAAGAGGCTAACACCGACAACAATAGTACAGTTTTATATGCCAACTAGCTCTGCAGATGATGAGGAGACTGAAGAAATATATGAGAAGATAAAATAAATTATTCACACCGTATTGTGATGGGGGACTGGAACTTGGTAGTAGGAAAGAGAAGGTAATGTAGTAGGTGAATATGGACTGAGTAAAAGGAATAAAGAAGGGATCGCCTCGTGGAATTTTGAGCAGAGCACAATTTAACAAGCACTTGGTTTAATCATCATGAGGGAAGATTATATACGTGGAAGACACCAGGAGACACTGGGAGATATCAGATTGACTTTATAATGGTAAGGCAAAGGTTTAGAAACCAGGTTTTAAACTGTAAGACTCATCCAGGGGCAGATATACACTCTTACTTTGGATATGAATTGTAGATTGAAACTTAGAGACTGCAAAAAGATAGAAAATTAAGGGGATGGAATCTAGACAAATTGAAGGAACCAGAGGTGGTTGAAAGGTATAGAGGGAGCATTAGGCAAGGATTGTCTGAAACTGGGGAAAGTAATACGATAGAAGAAGAATGGGTAACTCTAAGAGATAAAGTAGTGAAGGCCGCAGAGGATCACATAGGCTGAAGGACAAGGCCTAATATAAATTCTTGAATAACACAGGAGATACTGAACTGATGAAAGAAGAAAATATGAGCAGGCAAAAGGGAGTAAAGACGTCTGAATAATGAGGTTGACATCAATTGCACACTGGCTAAGCAGTAGTGGCTTGAGAAGAAATGCAAGACCATAGAAGATTGTATAACTGGGGGACAGATAGATACGGCCTACAGGAAAATAAAATAGACATTTGGAGACAAGAAAACAGCTGTATGAATATTAAGAATTCAGACGGAAAACCAGTACTAAGCAAATAAGGGAAAGTACTTTCGTAGGCTTTCCCGGCGTAATAGTTCTTCATAGTTTCTTCGGGTTTGCTGCCGGATTTTGAAGTCAAACTGACTTAATATTTCGGCGGTACACCTGTCCGCCATCCTCAGGAGAACTACTGCTGCTGAAACTCGCCGACAGCTGATGCCGAGGGCATGGAACGCCGTCCTATATAGGCCTGCGAGTGTTGTAAGGCGCATGCGCGGCCTGCCACAGGTACTGCACACAGACAGGTCTTGCGGCGCCGCCGGTGGCGGAAAGGCGGTGCTCGCGATATATCGCAATCATGGGTTGTCTTCAGGCAATCTGGTGGGTTGCATAAAGGATCGATGTTTTTTCATATTTGATAAAACCGGGTTCCACGCCCTTCTAAGCGGAAAACCCTTGTCTCTATTAATTAAATTTTCTGAGAGCCTGATTTCAATGTACTCTTTATAAACATTGTCCCAAAAACAGGACGTGCTGGCCACAATACGAGTTTCATCGAACAACATCCTATGTTCCTCGTTTAGACAATGTTCCGCAACTGCTGATTTTTCGGGCTGTAGAAGCCTGATGTGACGGCGATGTTCTACACATCTGTCATGAACTGTGCGGATCGACCTGCCAATGTACGCCTTCCCACACTCGTATGGAATCCTGTACACACCCTGTTTTTTAAGGACCAAGTCGTCTTTAACGGATCGTCAGAGTGTCCTGATCTTGGGTGGTGGACGGAACACACTCTGGATGTTAAATTTCCTTAGGATTCTGCTAATTTTGTGAGATATGCCCCCTGCATACGGAATAAAAGCAACAGATCTGTCTTCCTGTTCATGTACTTCCCGGGATGGTCCAAACTGCATAGCTCGAAGAATCTGCTTTTCGGAGTACCCATTTTCCTTAAACACAGAAGCCAAGTGTGAAAGTTCCTGTGGTAGGCTGTCTGCATCGGAAACTCCATAAGTTCTGTGTACCAGAGTCTTAAGGACGCCACAGCGTTGGTGTGGTGGGTGGCAGCTTCTTGCATTGAAGTACAGATCTGTATTCGTGGGTTTCCGGTGAACACTGTGTCCCAGGGTACCTCATGTTTCTTGTACACCATGACATCCAGGAACGGAAGCTTCCCATCGCTTTCAACCTCCATGGTGAATTTGATATTGGGATGGAGACAGTTGAAGTGGTCAAGAAATCGACTCAGAGAATACCGTCCATGGGGCCACAAAAAGAATGTGTCATCAACATATCTCCAGAAACACTTTGATTGCAAAACCGAAGTCCTGAGTGCCGTATCCTCAAAATCCTTCATAAACAAATTGGCAACTACGGGTGATAAAGGACTCCCCATAGCCACTCCGTCAGTCTGTTCAAAAATGTGGTCGGCGAGTTTCAGCAGCAGCAGTTCTCCTGAGGATGGTGGACAGGTGTACCGCCGAAATATTGAGTCAGTTTGACTTCAAAATCCGGCAGCAAACCCGAAGAAACTATGAACAAATAAGGGAAAGCTGAAAAGTGGAAGGAATATGTAGAGGGCCTGTACAATGGAAATAAACTTGAAGGTAGTATTCTAGAATTGGAAGACGAAGTAGAGGAAGATGAGATAGGAGATACGATACTGCAAGAAGAATTTGACAAAGCACTAAAAGATTTGAGAAATAACAAGGCTCCTGGAGTAGATGATATTCCGTCTGACCTGCTATTATCGTTAGGAGAGCTAGTTATTAAGAAATTGTTCCACGTAGTACGCAAGATGTATGAGACAGAAGAAGTACCCTCATACTTGAACAAGGATATAGTAATTCTAATTCCGAAGAAAGCAAGTGCAGACAAATGTGAAAATTACAGAACTATCAGTTTAACAAGTTATGATTGCAAAATACTATCACGAATTATCGACAAACGAAAGGAAAAACTGGTGGAATCCGACCTTAGGGGAGATCAGTTTCGATTTAAAAGAAATGTAGCAACACGTGAGGCAATACTCACATTACGACGTGTCTTAGAAGATAGGTTAAAGAAAGGGAAACCAACGTTTTTAGCATTTGTGGATCTGGAGAAAGCTTTTGACAATATTAACTGGAATACACTCTTTCAAATTCTGAAGGTAGCAGGGGTAAAATATAGGGAGCGATGAGTTATATTCAACTTGTACAAAAACCAGGCGGCAATTATTAAAGTTGAAGGGCATGAAAGGGTCGCAGTGGTTGGGAAGGGAGTAAGACAGGTTGTAGCCTTTTCTCAATGTTGTTCTATCTGTACATTGAGCAACCTTTGAAAGAATAAAAGGAGAAATTTGGAGAGGGAATTAAAGTCCAGGGAGAGGGAATGAAAACCTTGCGGTTTGTTGATGACATAGTAATTCTGTCAGATACAGCAAATGACCTGCAAGAGGACATTTAAATGGAATGGAGGATGTTTTAAAAGGATATATAATATGAACATTAACAAGAGTAACATGAGGGTAATGGAATATAGTGTCAGATAATTAGGCGATGCTGAAGGAATTAGATTAATGAGAAATGTAGTAGATTTTTGTTATTTTGGTTGCTGATAACTTCTGATGGCAAAAGTAAAGAAGATATAAAATGCAGAATGGCTATGGAAGGAAAAGCGTTTCTGAAGAGCAGAAATTTTTTGACATCCAATATTAGTTTAAATATTAAGAAATCCTTTCTGAAAGCATTTGTCTGGAGCGTATGGGAGTGAAATGTGGATGATAAAAAGATGATAGAAGCTTTCGAAATGTGGTACTACAGACGAAGATTAGACCATGTAACTAATGAGGTGCTCAACGTAATTGGGGAGAAAAGGAGTTTCTGGCATATCCTGACTAAGAGAAGGGATTGGTTGGTGGGACACATTCTGAGACATCAAAGTATTGTCAGATTAGCATTAGAAGGAAGTGTGTGGGGTAAAAATCGTAGAGGGAGACCGAGGGACGGATACAGGAAGCAAATTCAAAATGGTTGCCGTTCTTATTCTCAGATGAAGAGGCTTGCACGGGACAGGGTAGCATGGAGAGCTGCATCAAACCAGTCTGCGGACTGAAGACCGCAAGAACAAATCTCTCAGCTACTTCTCTCCATCATGAGTGCATGTCACTTCGTTCTCCATTCGGGAGTCAGTTCAGTCGTTAAACATTGGTAGGTTGAATCTCTTCCTGCAGAGGTCCGTGCTGCGAAAGATGTCTCTCCAGAATTTTCACAGTTTGTCACGTTATTCTTACTGGACGGTAAAAACTGCCTCATAAAGCCAACATCGAGGACGGGAAGAGGAAAAACTAGTTTGAGCGGGTTGCGTCGGTATGTTATATTAATCCATCTCGTTATACGTGTTGCACCCACTATGGCCCTGGATGCATACAGATTCGCTTGGAAACACTAAAACAAATATAGGATTCCTGGGAAGACTGCAATCGGAAGTCTTTTATTGTTTTTTGTTTATAACCTGTTGCAGGTTTCGAATTGCCTGGCAGCTCATCATAAGATGGTAGAGTTCTATTTTATCTTAATAACAGAGGAACTCTTTAAGTTGTGGAGAGATACGAAAGCATGATGTGATGTGTTCGGTTAAAATGACGATGATGTTTGTATGTTGTGTTTCAAGCTGCTATTTACAATTGACCTTCTCTGATGCTTTATAGTTGTCAAGGTTAATGTTTTGTGAAATTTTGTTTTGTTCTCTAGGTGTTAATTTCGCCACAACACACACATAACACAGCAAGAGGTTTCCATGCGGTTTAAAGTCGTCAACATATCAAATATCTGTACGACTATTACTTGAAATGTCTTGGCTGAGGCTGAGACGTTATTTGCACTTTATTTACAAATTTTAATGTTGTCAGTTGGTACTAGGCCTATACATTTCGATTTACGTTTTCACAATGGCGACTTTTGCATGCCTTAGAACTGTAATAAATTAAAGAATTGAACTAATGTTATCTTTAAAGACTGAAATTCATAAGATGCACTGATGAGAGCAATTATATCTCTTCATATACATTTTTAAGTACGTTACAATTAATCGAAATTGCTATTTATTGTAAAAATAAATAGGGATTTTTTAATTAAATATATATTTAGCAAGGGAGTTGTGTGAAGTGTGTGTGCACAGTTTTTCAAGCTTAGAGATCCTTCGAAATTTCGGAAGAGTGAGTTGTTTGATAATTCTATTTGCTCATTTAGGATAGCGTGGCGTGATTTATTGTTAATGGTAAAAAAGCTCTTATTTTTCTAAGAGTTCCATCCGTTTTCCTCTTTGTACAGTATGAAGTATCTGGAGATTTGAATTTACTTGTGTAATTGAATGGCTGTCTCGTGCTAGACAGGGTACAAAGCTGGATTGACGAAACTTTTTCAGAGTATATCCGTGTGCTCATTGTATCAAATTTCAAATTTTCTTCCTGTTTGTCCTATGTAGTTTTTTGAGCAGCTTTTACATGCTGAGCGATTCCGATGCGATTATGATGGACTGTTGTGTACCCTACCAGGAAAAACCATTTGCACTGACTCTCATTATGTGTTAACAGACACGCTGCGGTCACTCACATGTGTATCCATCAGGACAATTAACACTGTTATTAATCACACTGATAGATATATTAAAACTAGTGTCATATGTAAATAAGACTTATTGTGAATACCGTTACAAATATTTATGTGTCTAAATAATGTGGAAATAATGTAATGGATTGTATGATTGTATATAGGACATCATTTATGAATGTAAATCATATTAAAGAAGCGCTGAACTACATTTTTAACAAACAGCTTCTAGAAGCTTCGTACGACCAAATAATGTTATATTTTGGCATTTAATAACATGTAGCTCAAATTTAATAAAGATTATATTAATACGTTAATGAGCCACTTTGTAATATTCGCATTTATTAATATTTGTCACTTTCTCGCACCTTTTAGCAAGCATTCATGAATGTAAATTACACTTTTAGGCTTACAGAAGTACAGCTAAATGTATGAAAAGTCAGAAACTCTCGTAATTAATGAGTTTGATTATTAAGGTTCTAGAAAGTTTGCTCATTATTCATATTGGTCGTTTTCTCACACCTTTTAGCAACCACTTGTGAATATAAATTACATTGCTAGAACTACAGAAATACGATTGTGTATGTAACCCTTCAGAAACTCTTTAATTAATTAGTTTGATTATTAAGGATCTAGAACGTTCGATGCAAATAGCCATTTATCAGTGCTTATGAATCACGAATACATAAAATATCTGTAATCTGGAAATCTGCTGGATGTCATTCCAAACACCTCTATATATTATCAAAATCAAAATTTAAATATTTTTCATGTAATTAGTTAAAGAAGTGTACATATTCTTTGTAAAATATTTTGCAGATTTTTCCAGCATTTACACTAAAATTACATAATTTTCTTGTTGTAAATGTTCACATCTGTTCTGTAGCCTTCATTAAATTTTGTTCATTGAAAAGTAGTTCTAACCGAAAATATTAATTATTTGCAATTGCTAAGATGTTATATAAGACGAATGTACAAAGAACTCAGAGAGTTCAGTGCAATTGAGTTTGCAGAGAGAAGTCAGTAGAGGAAGAATCAGTGCAGTCGTCTTTATTTTACAAAGTTTAATATATTTTGTGAATAAATGATATGCCGTGCAAAAGAAATTACTTTTTTTCTTCTCACGAGTAAGGATGCTGAGTAAATCCAAGTACTTCCCGTAGCAAATGTTATAAAAAGCACCCCATACAGACGAAATCGACGTACAAGCTAAGTATCTATCATGCCAATGTACTCACTTGAGAAAGCAAGAACCAAAGAAGATTATAAAATTTGTGAAAAAATGGTTTGGTAGATTTAGTATGCGGACAATTTTATGTCGTAAATTATTATTCTTGTGGAAACACATATTGACAGTGTGTGGTTTCAATGGTTTCGCAAGTTGGTATGAAATAAAAAGTGAGAATATTACGTTGCAGAATATTAAAGTTTAAATTATTTTGCAATATTTGTTTTAGGACTATTTGTGCTATCATCATTTGGAATTTCGTTCCATTTATGAAAATATGTGTAATATGTACAAATATCAATGTAAACAGAAATTCACAAACCCTAAGACGCTTTTTCGCCTCAAACATGTCAAAGACATTAAAGATAAAGGTGAAGTGGCCACATAACAAATTTTAATTCATTGCTTCACCATTATCTTTAATGTCTTTGATATGGACAAATGTCATTTGAGATTTATCTAAAAAAAATTTGATACATCTAAAGAGGTGATAGGTAACATTGACACACGTTCACTGAATGTGTGGTCGTGTTCCATTTTGATTTATTCATTAACCTAAAGTGTTTCTGCACCATAAATGTTATCTACCTGTGTGTTAATTAATTTATTCTTTTTATTAATGATCAGTGCCCCATGTTTATATATGTTTACCCCATATTTATATATGTTTGCACCCATGTGATTGAACATGTGTGTTCATGTGAATGTGGAAGGTTGCTTTTAACATTGATTGACTGCTGCACAATGGCCTACAGTCGCCGCCTCGCACTTTAGGCCTTGTTTTGCTGAAGTTAATAATGCATGACTTCGTTTGTCATCTGCGCTGGCGTCTGCTGGATGGCCAGAGACAAGCTTACTTGGGAAGATGGCGAGGTGGCCGTCTTCTTAGTGTCGTACCAACCTAATCTTTGATGAAAGAGGTGACAGGAGACCTCTCTGGGAGCGGACGTAGAGGGAATTGTCTTGGCCAGGTAGCAAGGGTTGGTAAACACTAGTCTCTGAACGCACTCGGCATTGTCTTTAGCGCGCTCTATATTCAGTGTCTGGGTTTTGAATGTTTTTCCATGTCCTTAGAGCTTCTCTCTTCATTCTGGCTCCGACGACTGTGGTAATAAGTACTCCGCCGAATCATGCTGAGAGGAAGGCATGCTGTTAGGACTCTGCTTTCTTCGTAATCAGGCAGTCTTGATTTTTCAGTGATAGTTTTCTTGAGTAATTCTTTCACTATGTGAGGCAAAATGTTTCTTAATTTACAGAACTCGAGTAAATTCAGTGTAAACTTATTATTTGCTTTTTTATTCCAGTGATGATTGTGTGTCCAGTTTTGTTCAATTTAGAATACACGTGTGTGGCCTTCAGCCTTTGTATAAACCTAGTATGTTTGAATTTCCTTCGTGTTTTTAACTAACTTTTCACGTCGCGTTTGTATCTGTGAGTATGCTAAATATTTCTCAGATTTTTTTACTTCAGTCCATCTTTCCTGTCTTGTATGAACGATTGCACCACGTGCTTTTGTAACAGTTGCTACTTCGGCCTTCAGCTATGCTTTTATCAATACTAGCTTTCTTCTATACGAAATATCGCCTGTGTTTTACTTGCTTATTCTAAATTAATTCGTGTTTGTAAATGTTATGAAATTCAGCAAGGTCACACACCACGTGGTACTTAAGAATAGTGAGCCACTGCCTCCTCACACATGAGTTTGTTTAGTGCACAGTATACTTAAAATTTGTGATCAAGACACCTGCCATCTCATCAAGACACCGCAGACACTTCGTTTTGCTGCTGTTATCGAGTGTTCCCACAGAGGAATGTACTGCCAAGCATTATGCGCATGTCTGTGAATGAATGAATGTGCTTTCAGCTACCCATTATGTGTTTACAAATTTCCTCCCATATTACCTCCATATTCATAAAGGGCAGAAATTATTTTACTACGGGTATTAATAGCATGATTTAATTCACTTTTGCACAAGGTGTGTGCTTAATCTGGTCTCCCCACACTCACTTGCTTGTTCATTTTTCTGAATGAATTATGATTTTAAACTATCAAACTTGTACTTTATTATTTCATGCTCCCCATCCCATGTTTAATTAACTATTCATTTATTTTTACATTAATTTTGTGTTTGTTAAAACGTTAGCTGCTCCCTTAAGGAGTGAGCAGTTTGATAAACTTCTGTTGCACATGTACTGTGGCCACTCATAAAGTAATTTAGAGCAGCAGTGAGCGTTTTAACTTACATTTGCAGATCTCAACTGCCCGAGATCTTGCTTATTTTAATAAAAGGCTACTTTCAACTTAAGATATTAAGTGGTTTGCATTAAAAAGATCGTTATAAAATGTTTCTCACAAAGGGTATACTCACATGTTAGCTTTCTTCTGCTTTTGTGGTATGGCTTTTAGAAGCACATTCTAAATGCAGCAGCCTTCAAAAATGATTGAATTATATTAGAAACTAAAAATTATAACAATGCCTAAAAGTCACTCCTCAAACGTGAAACAATTATATTTCTGTGCCGTTCGGTGAAAAATTTTATATGTCATGTTTTTTTTTATCTAAACCAAATAATATATAACATTTTCCGTCACCTTTCTTGTAAGGGTAAAACGGTAATAAAGAAATAATTTCCTAACACAATGAAGTCATTGACGACCTTCCGCTGATCATCGAATCGAGGGGCCTAACATTTGATTCAATTTGCTTGAAATTTCAAAATATTTCCTCTTCTTTAAAAATTATTGTCGTGAATCTAGTAATTAAGGCATCTTGTCTTACCAGTCGAAGAAACATTGAAGATTCAACATACACCTGTACATGGATTCACAGGATTCGAAACACATCGTGCAGCAAAAATGAAAAGTACGTGTTTGGGTAACGCTCGCTTCTAGTTTTCGTTAGACACTCACTCTCTTGAAAAGTGACGTTCCAGAGGCAGCGCGCCGGAGACCGGAGACCGGCCTCTGGCAGCAGGAGGAAACCATGCATCACTGGACAATGTGCTATTCAGAGAGGCGGCCACTCATTCTGCCGCTGACAGATAAGCCCGTGCCTCACCATTGTGACGTGCAAGTGGACGCCACATTCCGACCAAGTGTCCTGCTCACACGTCTGCAGCTACTATACTCACGATGACACTTGCCTGAAATCTAATGCTCCGTATTGCTCCCCTGTCCTTGCATGCCGAGAATATTTTGAAATAGTTTCTCTGTTTGTATCATAAGCTTACTTGAGGGCATTCTGAGAAAATAGGTTGATATTGTTTGAATGCATTATATTATTTGCTACAGAGATAGATTCTAAAACTGTGAATCTAACGGATTGGCAAGGTAATAGTATGGGCACAACCGACATTGAAAATTCGATGGTTTTGAGCCAGCAGTGACCACGAAAAATGTTCAAATGTTTGTATACTCTATGGGACTTAACTACGGGGTCATCAGTCCCTAAACTTACAAACTACTTACGAACTAGGACGGCACAAATATCCATGCCCGAGGGGGGATTCGAATCCCCGACCGTAGTGGCCGTGCAGACCGTGACTGGAAGTGATCACGAATAAGACGTTGCGGTACTGCACGGGTTATAACTCTTCCGCTCCTAGCAAATCTTAAATCTGCTGTTTCCTAGTTAACCAGCGTGCGTTACTAACTTTTAATAAATGTGGTGCTCATGCTAACCGATACGGCACGTGTTGTTGTTATGACCTTCAGTCTGGAGACTGGTTTGATGCAGCTCTCCACCGTACTCTATCCTGAGCAAGTTTTTTCATCTCCTCATAAGAACGGCAACCCACATCCATTTGAATCTGCTTACCATATGCGTCTCTTGGTCTTCATCTGCGATTTTTACCCCATACACTTCCCTCCAATGCTAAATTTACGATTCCTCGATGTCTAAGAATGTGTCCCACCAAGCGATCCCTCCTTTTAGTCAAGGTATGCCAAAATTTCCTTTTCTCACCAATTCTGTTCAGTACCTCTTCATTAGTTAAGCAATCTACCCACCTAATGTTCAGCATTCTTCTGTAGCACTACATTTCAAAAGCCTCTATCCTCTTCCTGTCCGCACTGTATCGTCCATGTTTCACTCCCGTACGAGGCAACACTCCACACAAATGCCTTCAGAAAAGACTTCCTTACAATTAAATTACTATTCGATGTTAGCAACTTTCTCTTTTTCAAAAATGCTTTTCTTCCGATTGCCATTCTGCATTTTATATCCTCTGTACTGCGACCGTCACGTGTTAATTTACTACCCAAATAACAAAACTCATCTACCACTTTCATTGTTTCGTTACCTAATCTAACACCTTCAGCATCGCCTGATTTTCTAAGACTGTATTCCATTATCTTTGTTTTGCTCTTGTTAATGTTCGCACGTACCTACCAAGAAAGGTTTTTCAGTAATGTTTTGGCAGGCATTGTGAACAATAACTTAGCAGTACATTCTACCTAGTCGTTTAACTGGCTGCACATTCAAAATATTTGTACAAGAGGTCTTACCAGAACATCTGGACGATGTTTCACTAACAGTTCGCAGACGAATGTGGTTCCAACATGATGGATCCCCAGTCTACTTCAGTCGAAACATCAGGAATCATGTGGTCGCTGACTACGACCAGCTGTGGATAGGACCGGGTGGACCAGTTCCCTGGCCATCGCAAACACCCGATTTAAACTCCGTGGATTTCTTCTTTTGGGGTGATTATTGAAAGCCTGGTGTATGACAGTCTCATCACATCTGAAGAACTAGTTGTCTGGGTGTCTGTTGCTGCTGGACATGTTGTCGACATGCCTTACGTCTTTGAACCTTACGTCTTTCCTGATGCACGCCGATCCATGCACCGTCCCTGTAAATCTTGTATCGCTTTTGGTGATCCCTCTTTCGAGCACCTACTAGTATTACCTGTGGTCGAAATTCGGCCAGTTGTATTTGAAAAGTCATGAATATTAGAAAAAAGAAATTAATGTAATTGGAATTTAGTGAGCACTGAAAATTTATAGGTTTTATGTGAATGCTATGAGAATAGGTGAAAGAAAGGGCAAAGAAGAAATATGAGAGAATGAAAGACACAAATGAGGGAATTAATTGCTATATTTCACAATATAGCGTAACAAAACTTCAGTAAAAACAACATTTTTCGTAAAGATATTTTCATCATTTGCTTCAATAAAATCATGTTCTTATGCAAAGTCAACGGTGACACTTGAAATGTATTATTTAAAACAGTTGCCCTTTAAACACATAAATTAGAATTATTGTAATGAATCTGAATGTATTAATACGCTGGTCATAAACTGAATTGTTTAATTATATTTAAAAATTATGAATTGAACTCTACGAAGAATTAGCATAAATAGGCGGAAGTGGGATTGGAACCCAAGTCCTTAAGATTTAGACAGCAAGCACTAACATACTGCGCTAATTCTACCTACACCAATATAACAGCTAGAACGGGTTATAATGCAATGACAAAACTTATGGAGAATTTGGAGTATCATCCTGAAATTTCTTTATCTTTTTACCTCTCTTAACGGCTACGTACACACATAATTTTTATATTCGCAACATCTATTACAAACCACCTTTCGAATTATGTAAGTTTCATTGGCTTTCATGTATGATTAATATTAAAAATCTGTACCTTCAGTATCGTGTTAGAGTATTTATATAACGATTTTTTTACTTCCCTTGTCAGTTTCCTTCTTTTCATACATCTGTACACACAAGTTCCGTAATGTGTCATTATCGACCGTACATTTCTATATGAAATCTGCTTTTTTCGGTCCCGTATATTTGCCGTTTCATTTTTGCTATATATTTTAGGACCACCATGTTCAAATATTTTTTCACTGTGTTACAAATAAAGATAGCTTAAAAATATCTAAAGGGCGAATTAAACTAATAGTTAAATCATGCAATAAAGCATTTCAAAACAAAATAGTCTACGAAGAAAAATGGCTATCCTCGATAAATTATCTGTGTTGTAGCAATTCGCATATCTATGTGTCACTGTATCATATTTATTTTAGTTTTATCCAGTTGTATATCTACGCCAGCCACAACAACATGAAGTGCACCAAAACTTATTGAAATAAAGCAAAACAGAATAATAATGCGAAAGTGTATGATTCCGTCAGCATTAAAATAATAATTTCAGTAACACTAGAGACAGTATTGAGCGAATTACTAGATTTTATTCCGTTTTGTAAGACTTAACAATGTAAAAAAAATGGGAAGTTAGTGCATCGACTACGTAAACAGTTACTGAATGCCGCGTTATAGGAGGATAGACGTTCGCATTTTCCTGTTTATAAGACAGTTGACAAATCGAATACGGGTTTTGGCACGAATGTCGGCGCCCAGGAGATATTGCAAGGTCCTGCAACATTTTGTGGTTGTATTGTTAATTTCCCAATATTTTAAAGGGAACGCCGCGACATGGAAGAGGGTGGTTGTTGCTGTTCTTCGTTATAATGGCAGTACTGTTAAAGTATTCGTTGGTTTAGAAAGTGTAAACAGCACTTTTAAAATTATTGAAGTTGATAATAAGGATTATGGTAAATCATGTTTTGATTTATAATTTTCGTATTCTATCGGGGGAAGTAGAATGGTAACTCCTGACCTTGATCCACTTCCAGGCGGGGTGTTTTTAGTCTTATTGGCACTAAGTGGTTTTGCGTTGACTCACACTGCTAAAGGAACGAGTACCGGTGTATATTCCTTCCTTTTTCCCTTTTTACTTTAACCTTGGGACTGCCACTTGAAACGCAAGGTCGACCAGTCTACCATCTCGCCGGAGTCGTACTCAGCGTGTGTTCGCAACGTCACTCACAGTAATGTCGTCCATTAGAGTCAACAGAGCGTCACCTCCGTCCTTGCTTCTTAAAAGACAACATTTCAATTTCTCCCTTCCTCGTCGAGGCACTGAAACATTTCTTATACTACAAATCAGTATCTGGTGTTTATATTAATGCTTCAGGTAATTTCACTCAAGCTGTTTTGTTACAAGCCGAGAAAAAATATGCTGGAATAATAACATGATTTGACAGGTCTGTTGCTGTGTTAAGTACCATCACACGAATACCTGTACAGCCGTATCTGATGAAATTTATTATTTAGAGACGTTGTGGCAGCTATTCAAAACGCTGGAGTTCAGTACTTTTGCAAAACGCTGGAGTTCAGTACTTTTGCAAACCCATCGTAAATAAAACTACTATGGTCGCCACTGGAGTGCTAATGCGGTGCTCGGGTGGTTCGAACCTGCCTTTTGACTGGCTATGAGGCGCCCAAGTGGGAAATAGTCCCTCTCGGCTTGTTGCATGTAACCGGGGACTCTTTTATTTTGTTGCTACATATAACGTGTTCCAAATTTTGTAACTGATCGATGTCGAAGATGCAGACCTGTAGTTTATCGTGGTGGACCGCGTCAATCAGCCATAAGATGATGACTCAATAAATCAGTATTTTTGAACGGCCTCCCTCCACATGTACCATAATAAAAGTATGTTATCTCAAAGGAAACAAATGTAAACTTCTTTCTTTTGCTTCAACTTTTTTTTTTTCTAATTTTGAACGAAGTTGTTTTGTGGATTTTTCGGAGTGGAACACATTATCCAATTTTTTACACAATTTCCAACAGAAAAATATATTTTGCTTAACGAATGTTTTGCATTTCAAACAAGACTCAGAAGTATCGTCATTAAAAAAGCTCCCATTGTCTAGACAATTTGTAAAGAAGTAGAGCTTTTTTTCGAATTTTTCGGAAATACTTATTGTATTATGTTCTTTTACCTATCGATTGGTACCTGAAAACAGTTTTCAGACTTTGCGCTTACTCATTATTAACCTACTGTAGTATAAAACTACAATCTTTTGTTGTGGTTTTCAGACCGGAGACTGGTTTGATGGAGCATTCCACCCACTAATCCTGAGCAACCTACATCCATTTTAATCTGCTTACTGTATTCATCTCTTGGTCTCCCTCTGCGATTTTTACCCCATACACTTCCCTCCACTGCTAAATGCACAATTCCTTTATGTCTAAGAATGTGTCCTACCAATTGATCCCTTCTTTTAGTCAAGGTATGCCAGAAATTCCTTTCCTTCCCAATTGTGCTAAATACCTTCTCATTAATTACGCGATCCACCCACCAAATATTCTGTAGTCTTCTGTAACAACACATTTCAAACGCCTCTATCATCTTCCTGTCCGCACTGTTTATGATCCTAGTTTCACTCCTATACAAGGCAACATTCCACACAAATGCCTTCAGAAAGGACTTCCTTACACTTAAATTAATATTCGATGTTAACAAATTTCTCTTCTTCAAAAACGCTTTTCTTCCCAATTCCATTCTGCGTTTTATATCCTCCGTACTACGACGATCGTGTGTTGTTTTACTGCCACACCTAGTTTTTTGTGTTTCAAATATTTCCTTCTGTGACGGCGACCTCTCGAGCAAGACTTTCTCGACCCCTCCTTAGGGTCGCGACCTACAAGCTGACAGGTTGAAAATCATGGCAATAAATACATAAATTAGTAAATAAAGGCCCGGAGGAATGGCCGAGAGCTCTAAGGCGTCTTTCTGTGGTGCACTCGGCAGTTCGCCGTCGGAGGTTCGAGTCCTCCCTCGGGCATGGATGTGCGTGTGTTGTGCTTAGGATAAGTTAGTTTAAGTAGTTTCTAAGTTTAGGGACCTAACTGCAGTTAGGTCTCATAACTTTACAAACATTTGATCCTTTATTAAATAAATATCTAAATAAAAATTCTGATTGTTGCTTTACAATGATTAAGAGTCGGTGGGCTACAGATAAGGCACTCGACTGGAAATCGAAAGGTCGTGGGTTCGAATCCCGGTCGGACCTCGGATCTCTCTCTTTTTTTTTTTTTTTTTTTTTTTTTTCATTCTGCGTTTTAAGATTAGATTAGATTAATACTTGTTCCTTAGATCATGTATACGACATTTCGTAATGATGTGGAACGTGTCAGTTTAGTAAATTATGTCTATACTTGACAATCTATATTTCAAGAATTTTTTTTGTAAATTTTTTTTATTTATTTTTTTTTTTAATTTTTTTATATATATTTTTATGTTTTATCTAAAAATTCATCTACATTGTAGAAGGAGTTGCCATTCAGAAATTCCTTTAATTTCTTTTTAAATACTAGATGGCTATCTGTCAGACTTTTGATGCTACTTGGTAAGTGACCAAAGACTTTTGTGGCAGCATAATTCACCCCTTTTTGAGCCAAAGTTAGATTTAACCTTGAATAGTGAATATCATCCTTTCTCCTAGTGTCGTAGCTATGCACACTGCTATTACTTTTGAATTGAGTCGGATTGTTAATAACAAATTTCATGAGTGAATATATATATTGTGAAGCTACAGTGAGTATCCCTAGATCCCTAAATAAATGTCTGCAGGATGCTCTTGGGTGGGCTCCAGCAATTATTCTGATTACACGCTTTTGTGCAATGAATACTTTTTTACTCAATGTTGAATTGCCCCAGAATATGATCCCATATGAAAGCAGTGAATGAAAATAGGCGTAGTAAGCTAATTTACTGAGATTTATATCACCAAATTTTGCAATGACTCTGATAGCATAAGTAGCTGAACTCAGACGTTTCAGGAGATCTTCAATATGTTTCTTCCAATTCAGTCCCAATTCAGTAACCCATCCTTCACATCTCAACGATGTGAGGAGTCGCCAGAAACGACTCTTGGTTCGGGTTCCGCGTTAAGCTGTAGTTCCCCTTTTCCCGGTTGGATAACTGGGGTAGGTTAGGGACACGTAAGTTGCCGAAGTGGCAATGAGCAACACGAAACTATTGTTATTATTGTTATATGATTAAGAACTCTAAACTGGGCAATACAAAATAAATTTGAGAATGTCACATCCTGAAACGGACATGTTTTCAGTTGAAAGATACACTGAAGATGCAAATCATAACATGCCTCTCGAATGAAATGTGATGTCCTCGAAAAATTCAGAGCTTAAGGCTGCACCAATACTGACATACTGCTTGAAACCTATCAGGTTTTTTTCCATTACCTGTATTTCGCAAACCAATACACATTAATAAGGTGGAAGTGTGAGACTGTTTCCCATTGCTACAACAAAATGATGATCATATCGCATCTTTACATTGCCTTGGTTGATTCCGGTTGACAATAATCTGTATAAACACAAAAGAAGAGAGATAACAGACGAGTATCGAATAGAATTATTATCTTCATCAGTGGCCATCGGGAGTAGACGAGCAAGAGCTTTTACCATCAAGTTTGTCTGTTAACATAATTAACGAGAAGTGTTTTGTTGAATGAAAACGTAATCTTCACACGGAGCTGAGAAACCGGGTGATCAAAAAGTCAGTATAAATTTGAAAACTTAATAAATCACGGAACAATGTAGATAGGTAAGAATTGCACACACGCTTTGAATAAAATAAAAAAAGTAAATAAATAAATAAATAAATAAATAAATAAAAGTGCTAGACGCCTGAAAGATCTCTTGCGCGCGTCGTTTGGTGATGATCGTGTGCTCAGCCGCCACTTTCATCATGCTTGGCCTCCCAGGTCCCCAGACCTCAGTCCGTGCGATTATTGTCTTTGGGGTTACCTGAAGTCGCAAGTGTATCTTGACTGACCGACATCTCTAGGGATACTGAAAGTCAACATTCGACGCAAACCATAACACCGGACATGCTTTACAAATATTCAAATGTTTGTAGAGCTTAAGGGACTTAACTGCGGGGTCATCCGTCCCTAAACTTACAAACTACTTATGAACTATCTTACAGTAATATTGAATCCATCATCGGTGGTGGACAGCGGCTGGTCAAGAGTGCCTATGCCGACAAGCATATTAATGTTTTGTTACCAAAAAAATACGACTCTTTAGTCGTTCACTATCATTCCTTTTGTAAGCTTTGGGATTTCAATTATCTCTATTATACGATTTTTTTAAAGTATGTTATTGTTGACTACTTTTGTACATTTGTACATATTCTTTGTGTGGTATTGTATAGTAGTTTAATTCCTATATTGTAATATTGTATTTTCTGTGTGCTACCATACAATATTTTTATGTTTTTGCCTTTATCACTTGATTAGGTTTGTTACACAGGGACCTGAAGATGGCATAGTGAAATGCCGAAACTGGTTGCAATTGAATAAATATTTCATTATACTTACGGCTGTTGGTACCTCAGTTCCTTAAGACTGATCTTATAGTAAAGACAACACAAACAGCCATGCCCGAGGGGAGATTCGAACCCCCGACCGTAGCGCCCGTGCAGACTGTGACTGGCGCGCCACAGACCGCTTGGCCACTGCGGCCGGCCATGTTTTACAGAGCTGTTCACAACATTATTCCTCGACTACAGCTATTGTTGAGGAATGTTGGTGAACATACTGAGCATTTCCTGTAAAGAACATCATCTTTGCTTTGTCTTAATTTGTTATGCAAATTATTGCTTTTCTGATCAGCTGAAGCGCCATCTATGAGACATTTTTTAACCTTTTTTTTTTTTTTTTTTTTTTTTTTTTTTTTTTTTTTTTTTTTTTTTCTAATAATACCCCATGGCATTCCAAACATGTGAGTCAATTTTTACCTCTCTATGTGTATTATTCCGTGATTTATTAAGTTTTCAAATGTATACTGACTTTTTGATCACCCAGTATATTGGCCCATAACTTCGTGTCAGTTGCCCTGAAACGTCCTAGCTCGCAGGCTGTTGGTCAGGATGCGTCAGTGAGCCCGCCTGCGCGTCCCGTCCCGTCCCTCACGTGACATTTGGTGGCCGCGCACGACACTTTCTCTGCGCCGTGTTGTCGCCCACTTAGCGAATGGCCAGCCTGTGTTCCACGTGGTTTATCACTCTCACTGCCTGCCTTCCTCTCTCTCACCTCTCCCCTCCCTCCAAGTGTGTGTGTGTGTGAGAGAGAGAGAGAGAGAGAATGACTTGGAGATATTGCCAGATGGAATGAAGAAGAGGACGAATGTCTAATATATTGTGATCATATTGCTGCCCTCTCATCTCAGTGTTATCGTACAATACTGTCTGCGTTGGACCTGGAATCGTGTGGTTCAATAGTGATACATGTTGCGTGTGAAGTTAGTTAAAAACAAAATAGCCAGCCTAGGAATGAGTATAGGACAGTGTCCCGGTGATACTGTGATTAAAACAAGTGATAGATTTCATTAATTAAGAGATTTGTTTAGATGCTTTCCAGACAGTTCTATAAACAATAGTTTTGTCATTGTACATTATTTCAAGAATTAGAAAGAAAAGACATCCAAAACTTTATGTAAATGAAAATAAATAGCATTGTATATATGTTAGGCACATACACAAGTTGTGTTGACCAGTTAATTGTGTTAATTAATGTAATAGTCGAAATTTAAATATTATGATTCGTTGTATATGACGTGAGATTTTAAACCTAGTTTCAGAATTCTCAAGATATTTCATAGTTCAATATATGTTAGGAACATGTATGATGTACTCATTAACAAATTAATTGATATTTAACATCACACTTTGTTGTCAAACAGCAAGTACCGCGATTAAGACTTAAAAAGATTTACGCCATCTAAAATTATTGTATGTACAGTTTTAATTTTATATTGTGATTATTTTTGTGTACATGAAATGTTTTACTGTTGTCTTCGATAATTGTAAATTAGTATATTCAATTGTTATGAACAATGCATAATGTAACGCCTTGCGTGGGGGAGTTCGAGTTTTGGCTTTTCTAAAGTGCACTGGAAGCTATGTTAGACTGTGTTTTGAAATAGATGCATTCTGTATGTTTTGAAGTTCTAATGTTTTGGCGGAGAAGCAGTTTGATTGCAAAGTAAAGAAGTGATAAATTGTACCATTGAGTATTTATTTCTACCACGACCGCCCAGGAGAAAAATGTTGCAGCGAGGAGAACCCCCATACATCGTAATGTTGAAAAGCTAAGTATCTTGTTTGGAAGTGATAGAAAGGAATTGAATTACTTAAGAACCAGTAAAATATTACAATGTAAAGCAGAGTGTCCGTATATTTGTACGTGTTGCATACAAATCTACAGTTTTGTTCCAATCTTTATGAAATTTGGTACACGTAAGCTTCAATCGATGAGGACGGTCGCCGTAAGTGTAAGAATCACGTACGCTACATAGTTCACGCACGAGATATGGCGTCATAAACAATGAGATGCGAGAAAAACTGCTGCATTTTGCGACAATGCTGCTCATTTTCTCCTAAACCATTGGACCGATTTCAACCAAATTTGGTACACACATTCCTTACCGTGAGGTAACAATTGCTGCATGGTTAAGAATCACATACGGCGCATGGTTCAAAAGATATTACGTCATAACCAATAGAAATCGCAAAAAATGTCATATAATCCGGCGAGACTTTCGAAATATACTGTATGAGAATGACAGTACTTAGCGAATTGCAACAAACTTTAAACATAATTTCTAACCTTTATTAAACTTTTTCTCGCTGGCAACCATAGTAAAATGATGAAACGAAAAAAGTTTCTCGCTTACTACTTTTCCGCTGTTTATGGAGTAAAACTACGGCTCTCGGTATGACGTTACAATTTATAATTTGAACACTACAAATTTTGTAGCGACAGGAAATTTTACAGACAGTATACACATATATAGTGGAATGTAGCTTCTAAATTGTATCACATTCCGACACGTAGTTCATGAGATATGAGCACATAAACAGTAACGTTCCGCTGTCCATTGACCAAAACTTCGGCTGTCGGTATGACGTTACAATTTATAATTTTTACACTAAAAATTGTAGCTGCAGGAAATTTTACAGACAGTATACACGCATATATTTGAGTGTACCTTCTAAATTGTATCGAAGTACGAAACGTAATTAATGAGATATGAGCACATAAACAGTACCTTTCACGGAAATCTGCCCCATCACGCACCAAGTTTTAATCTATTACTTCTTTACTACTAATTCTATTCCCAAGAGGTTTTACACACATATAGCCGTTATACAAATGAATATATATCTGAAAAATGCCAGTAATAAATAAATAAATACCCGGGCAACGCCGCTTTATCAGCTAGTTACCAAATATATTCGAAGACAGTAAAGCACGAGTTGTTGTCTTGGTCTTAAGTAAAAAGCCTGATTTGATGCATCTCTCCTCGTAGCTTCACACTGTGCAAGCTTCTTCGTCTTCGAATAAGAACCGCAACCACATCCATTTTAACCTTCACACAGAAAGGTGTTTAATGCTCACCAAAGTTGATCTCAACATAAAACACAACCACAATAATAGTACCGTAGCATATAATGGAGTAATATTACGTATGTAAAGTGTTTCATTTTGTCCAATTCTAAATTAAATGATAAAATGAAAAGGCCATTTGTATCATATGTACAACATGTAAAAAGCTCAATAAAAGTGACGATATCAACATATGTGAGAAGTTCAATAATTTCGCCGTAGCGAAATATGAAGTATGTCATGTGTTTTACTGTGTACAATTCTAAATTAGAATACATTTATCACACAGCACAGACGTAGTAGACGAAAGACAAATTTAACAAAGTTGTCGTAAACAACTATAGTTTTAGTATATTTTTATGTTAGATGTTTGCAACATATGTACTAGCGTTTTTGTCGACGCCTATCAAATGTTCACCTGAAGGTACCCTAATAAGCCGGAAACTAGTTCGTAAATAAACATAAATTAGTAGAACACAAACATAGTTAAAAGGCATTTCAGTTCTATCCTTTGTGTTGGGATCAGTTTTCTCACCTGTTTCTGTGTCATACACATGTGCTGTCTTAGTTTAATTTTTAGTAAATGACTCTTCCTAACATTAAGGATTGGTTACACACATTACTTCTCTGATTGTTAATTCCATTTTATTGTCGTTATTAGCCTCTCAATATTTTTACAGTATGTAATTCCCCCCCCCCCTTTCTCATTAATTATTTACATTTTGGTACCCTGCTGAAAAAATCATTATTGCTTCTTTTACATGTAACATGAGTGGTACTTTATACCTCATAGTCTTAATGTCATGCTGCAGTCATCAATGTTAAAGTTTTTACTCTCTTTTTTATATATTGTTATCATGTATATTAAGGTTTTTACTCATTTGTTTTATATAAATATTTTTACTCTTCACAGGAATACATAATCTGTATATGGTTCACTCTTTACTGTTAATGTAGACTTTGTGTCACTTATGTAACTGAAGGAAAAGTTTTAAAATCTTCAAATGACTTGGGACATAGAACCCTATACTTAACTTTAACTGCAGTTGTATGTCATTTTTATTATTAATAATCTTGGCTTTTAATCTGTAGATATAACTTTTGTCCTTCTGCTCTATGTAGACATTAAGCTATTTATGCAACGACTGACTTCTTTTCTCACAATATGAGAATTATTATCTTAACTTTTATATATTACATATTAAAAAAAATAAAAGGTATTTCACAACTCCACTGTACAACGATTTTCTGTATTTGGAACAGTGTACATATTACTTTATCTATATTTATAGTTATGTAATTCTACTCTATGTAGACATTAGGCCGTTTGGACAGTGACTTAGTTATCTTCGTAACTTCACGGTACCATGTTTCTTTCAAGTTGAATTTGCATCCATATTGTTTTGTTTTGACACCACAGCCACCTAGTGGCAACCTGTAGCAACTGTGTTGTGCAATGTTTTCCTGTTCAGTCTCCTGTTTGCTTGGGCCAAGACCACATTTTATTCACTATGACGAACTACCCTATGATGAAAAACAAGACGTTTACGTGCGTTAGAAGGTTATGTCTCTATTTTTACATTTGACGTTAAGGTAATGTACATGTTTTGTTAACTGTTATTTTAATGTATACCACAATAAGAAACTTCCTGGCAGATTAAAATTGTGTGCCGGAACCGTGACTCGAACGTGGGACCTTTGCCTTTCGCTGGCAAGCGCACTACCAACTGTGCTATCCCGACACGACTCACGATGCCGCCCCACAACTTTACTTCCGCCAGTACCTCGCCTCCTACTTTCCAAACTTCACAGAAGCTCTCCTGCGAACCATGCAAGACTAGCACTCCTGGAAGAAAGGATATGGTGGAGACATGGCTTAGCCACAGCCTAAGGGATGTTTCCAGAATGAAACTTCCACTCTGCAGCTGAGTGTGCGCTGATATGAAACTTCCTGGCAGATTAAAATTGTGTGCCGGAACCGGGACTCGAACCTGGGACTTTTGCCTTTCGCGGGCAAAAGTTGTGGGGCGGCATCGTGAGTCGTGTCGGGATAGCACAGTCGGTAGTGCGCTTGCCCGCGAAAGGCAAAGGTCCCAGGTTCGAGTCCCGGTTTCGGCACACAATTTTAATCTGCCAGGAAGTTTCATATCAGCGCACACTCCGCTGCAGAGTGAAAGTTTCATTCTGTATACCACAATAACTTTGCAGTTTGTAGACATTGTATAACTTTTTGCAGTGATTGTACTGGACTTTCTGAAGATGGTGACCGAGCTCACCGAAATCGGTTAAGAGACAAAAATAACATTTTTAGCGATCTTGGCTGAATGAAGTGTTTTATAGAACACAAACAGTTTGCTTGTTTTCAATCCTAAATATGGAATTGTTCTACCAAGAAGTGACGGAAGAATCCATTTATAAAATTGATACTTGTTCCTAATACATATTTTAAGCTTTTAAATCTGCGCATTTTGGAAGAGTTATGGCTGTAGCCAGGAGGGGTTACTTCTTACTGTGGAGTGCCCGTAGACATTTTCCATTTGCTGTCCCATGAAACAGTGTTTGGCCTAAAACTCGGACTTGGTGCGTCAGTCGAGAGCAGGCGGCGGTACGTAAGAGTTCGGTGAGTGGCGCTGGAGGTCGGTGTTTGGCGCACATCCTGCCCAGAGCAGCCGGAAGCCTCGACTAGGGCCGTGAACTCTCGTTATCTTATCAGCGCAGTCGCTGCGTTGTAGGCACGTACTCGACTCTGAAATCAGCGCGTGCACCAACTCGCCGGGACCACACGGCTCTTTCAGGAAGACGCGGCGGCTCAAATCTGCATCAGGCTGCGGCCGCTCCGACATCTATACTCAATGGTGTGCTGTAGCGATGGCGGTTATTGCTGAAACAACCGGTTTTCGGTTATACCGGTTCTTTTCATCTCCAGTTTAACTTCACCGTTAAAATTGCTCAAGATAACCGGTTTTTTAAATAACCGGTTTTCGGTTTTTTTATTGCTATTATTTCCAGTAGAGTTCGAGCGAAAACATATTTTGCGGCCGAAAAAGAAACCGTAATCGAATGTTTGGTTCTTCTAGTTTCGGCCGAAACCGAAACTTACGAAAATTAGTTAAAATTTAGGTAAATTTACGTTATACGACAAATCACTAGTCTTTCCATATTTTGCAAGATCCCCTCCCAATACTACGCCTTCTTGAGTGTGTGTAATCCTAACCAGGAGGCCGTAGAACACGATATACGAATAATACAGATTTACTGGCCTCGTATTTCCATCCGGCAGTTGCGAATATTGAGCCAATCACTCCGTCAGTTGGACTTGTGAGCCAGCGCATACGAATATCTCGTTATATACACAAAATATACAGTTAGTAAATGAACTTCAGTCAGTGCTGCAGAAGTTTTTCTTCCGACTAACATTATGATTGTTGTCAGTGTAAATTTACGCAAATTAAACTAGGAAAGCTGTGTACCACATGATCAAAGAACGTTCAAATGGGTGTGAGTTCTTATGAGACCTAACTGCTTAGGTCATCGGTCCCTAGACTTAAAAAGTACTTAATCTAACTTTAACTTACGCTAAGGAAACATACACACCCATGACCGAGGCAGGAGGGAGGACTCGAACCTCCGACTGGACCAGCCACGCAGTTCGTAACATGGAGCCTCAGACAGCAAGGCTACCTCGCGAAGCACCACATGATCAATGTTACCTAAACCCATATTGGTTATTAAAGAAGCCCCTCGCTTTCAAGGAATCACATTAATAAAACTTGTTAGCAGAACAATATGATAATACATTAAAAGTTATTATTCCAAGCTTACATACTAGGTATATGAATCGAATTCACCTTCTCTTCGCAGGAACATTTTGGATGCTTTCTCCTTAAATGACACAGCATGTTTGTAGTACCTCCACCCGTTTTCAGCTTTTTAAAGCAAATGGAGCATTGTACCTCACTGCTACCGTACTTCGTAAAGTACTCCCACACTCGGGATGGTGCCATTTAAGACACAACCGATGTCTGGCGACGACAGCAAGGAACTGCCACAAGACCAGACGGAGGCAAGTCTTGTACACTGCCGTTGCACGCGCGTCGTCTAATAGGCCACGCCTCACGGCAACAAGTGCATCGATGTCTCAATAGCTGCACCAGTTCTTAAGTTCTTATGCCACGCGTTTGTTACGCGTTTCTGACTGCCGGGATTCTTCTTGAATTATCACTGATCGCTTTTCTTAGTTACTGCGATGACCTAATATTTCACAGCAGTGGAAATTTTAGGAATAGCCCTAAATATTATGGTCTACTAGTTTTAGTTTTTTTAAATTATTTACAAAAACACATTTTACCACTACTACAGCAAGTAGTCGTACCGGTTTTTTTACCCGGTTCTTGGCAATAACTAAAAAAACGGTTAAACCGACACCAAATAAATACCGAAAAAACCGGTTATTTAAAACTAAAATACCGGTATCGGTTTTAACCGGTCGGTTTTTCCCATCTCTAGTGTGCGGAGGAGGTCATTTTGTCTATATCACTTCCCCCCTGTTCTTGTTACACTCGTGAGGGTGGTTTAGTGTATCTCGAGCTAGGCCTTTGAAAGACGTCGCAGGACGTTCCATATATCCTAGCTCAAGGTACGAACCCTTCATTCCGAAAGCTACGTCTGATAAGCTACGTTTTGTGTCCCAACTTCGTATTTGTCAGGACAGACCATGTGGTTTGTGGTGCAGTGAAGTGCGCATGCGAGATACACAGCGACGCTCTGTGTGCAGGTGTGTACGACGTCTGGAGGCGACAGTAGTCTGAAATGCCCCATATTACATTACGATATATGTCGAGATAAGTTACCGACGTCTTGCGAAGACGTAGATCGGTACACACCACATCTCCGAATTTAATCTTAACGTTCCTTCTGTTTTTCTTTTCTCTTTTTCTTTTCTTTTCTTTTCTTTTCTTTTCTTTTCTTTTCTTTTCTTTTCTTTTCATTTTTCTTTCCTTTTTCTTCCCCCCCCCCCCCGCGTGATATGCGTAGCTGAAAGAAATATAATTCTTTGATTCTTCCGTAAACGTACAATATCGGATCTTCAAAGTTCATCGTTGTTCAGAAGGTCTTTTTAGCAGCGTCTGGCACTGAAGTTTGGACGACCATCTCAAAATAGTAGCCGGCCGCGGTGGCCGAGGGGACTGCGGCGCGCCAGTCACGGTCTGCACGGCCACTACGGTCGGGGGTTAGAATCCCCCCTCTGGCATGGATATTTGTGCCGTCTTTAGTGTTAGTTAGTTCATAAATAGTTTGTAAGTTTAGGGACTGAAGACCCCGTAGTTAAGTCCCATAAGCTATTTGAACATTTGAATTCAAAATACTAAATAAACCTGTTAATTTGCTCATATTTGGGATTCTTCTTTCAAATTAATATTAAACCAAGATCAATTTCATTTTAATAATTTGCTTTGACGACCGGTTTCGGCATGCTGAGGTACCATGTACTCGTACTAGGCTGGTATCTTACAGCATTTATGCCTTTACAGAAGTGCTCGACGTTATAGTTGTTGTCAGTGCTCTTCTGTAATGGCATAAATGCTCTAACATACCAAACCAGAAGATGGTTCCTCAACGTGCCGATACCAGTCGTCAAACAAATAGGTATAAGAAGTTTTGCGACCTTGGCATAATATTAATTTGAAAAAAAAAAAAAAAAAAAAAAAAAAAATGCTCTTCGCTGGCTCTCCTCTGTCATTCACAAGTGGTATGGTCGCTCTCTGATGAGCAATATTCTAGTATTGGTCGAGAAACTGTATTGTGTATTTCATTTGTTAATGGACTACACTTCCTGGGGAGTCTTCGAACGTACCTCAGATTTACATCTGCTTTATCCACGATTAAATTTAGGTCATCGTCCTTATCAAGTTGCACCGTATTCATATGCCTAGGTATGATATGAATGTGCAATGATCTACTAACGGGCCTTCCTATGTATACGCAGTACTTTCATTTGTTTATGTAGACTCAGTTGATACACCTTACTCCAAGCGTCGATCTTCTGTAGAACTTTCTGCACTTTACTGCAATTTTCCAGCGTTGTGACTTTTCTGTATCAGCCGCATCATCCGCGAAAACTATCATAGAACTTTAAATTTTTATATTCTAGGTCATTTTAGACCTATATACAAGATTTTCAATTTATCTAAAGGCATTAAATTATACAACGGATGAAAAAAATAAAAATAAAAGCTGTCCTTCTCGAAGCGGGACATTAGTTGATATACAACTGCACCCCACCCCTACGTCCTTGTGAGAGGTGTGAAGCATAGAAAACTAAATAGGAACCCCCATTTTATTAAAGATTTGGGTTCTCTGTATTTGTGAGTGACAAAATCGACAAAATTCAAAATGGGTAACAAATCATTGTAAAGTGGAGACAAGTTCACATCAAATCAGAGAAATAAAAGTAGACGTATGTGATACTTTGCATCCCCAATGTGACAAGGATGTGAAAAACTGAAAGAAATGTGAGTTCTGATCGCACTGCACTGCCTTTTAAAAATCAGTCGTGGTTCGCGACACAGCCACAGTGGCGCGTCGAGTAGTCTCGGTTTGGTGACGGAATACAATGTTGGGAATCATGTTGCCCATTAAAACTTATGAAACTGTTGTGTTTCCACTCTAAGCAAGTGGGGGTGGCCGAGTTAATTTAAAAAAAAATCACGTACTTTAATGAGCATTCCCCGTGACTTTAAGTCATTTGTAATATTTACACCTCGAAAAGAATCACTTCTTGTAATAAATGAAAAAACAGAACTGAAACATAAAAGTTTCCTCGAAATATTCAAAGCGGAACCAGGTTAATAACAACGCACCCAGTGGTAAAATTTTAACGCATGTTATACGAAAGAGCACCTTCTAAATTAATTTCGTATATCATTAGTAAGCAAACTGCTGGAGGCATGCAATAT
Organism: Locusta migratoria; assembly: GCA_026315105.1. NCBI lineage: Eukaryota > Metazoa > Arthropoda > Insecta > Orthoptera > Acrididae > Locusta > Locusta migratoria. The sequence goes on along the minus strand of CM048750.1, from coordinate 115,685,722 downwards.
CGTTGCCTATCATAATCAGAGACAAAATTTAATACACATTTAAACTGATTAATACATCGGTATGATTATAAACAAGTTATTGTAACCATAAAATATCGTTGACATACACCAGCAGATAACATCTACAGCAAATTCTTACAGTACATTATAACTGTACCATATGGGTGGCATGACAACGATCTTCTAGGGAAAACCACATTATAAGAAGTATGTAAAATCAAAATTTTATGTAAATACCGTATCCTGTGAGTTTTCTATTATATCACGAAATCTGTACTAATTAATAACCTGAAGACGGTTTCGTAGCCGAAATGGCCATCGTTAATAAATACAGAAATATTAAAGCAGCGATTCGGAATTAATACAAGTTATATTTACAGAGATTTGTTACTCATTTTGACTTTTGTCGATTACAGTGCTATCTACCAAAATAAAATACAAAAAACATAAAAAAAACCGGAAAAAGCAACCTATAAAGCATACCAACACAGAGTAAAGAGGTAACTTTCATAATTGATACATAAATATGTAAACAATTTACACATGTTGATGGGTGCGACCTCCCTTTCTGTGAAAGCGATCTTGGCAAAACAGTAAAAAAATGGTGATATATGAAAATTTGTGCCGGGCCAGGACTCGAACCCGAGTTTCTCGCTTTTCGGGAGCGGTCGCCTTAACCACTTTTTTTAATTTTTTTTTATTACTGATAATTTTTTATTCCAGCATCAATTGAGTGGAAAACAAACTTCTCTAAGTGTAGTTTCTTGTTTGGAATGAGAATAGAGATTGATAACTGATTCATGAAAATTGTAATGCAAGCACAGCGCCACTTCTCTTTGTGCATGCCATGTCGCTATGTGCTCCAATCTTCTTGATCCCTTGCTAAAGGTTGTAATGGCTTTATGTAATAGTGTAAATTATTAATAACTCCATAGTAATGTAAATTGCACAAATAACAGAACATAAGGGCCACCCTGGCGGTAGTGTCACCTCTTCATTGGTGAAATAAAAAACAAATAATGCAGTTTTTGTTCTATTGATTGGATAGGGACCACATTTGATGTAGGAATCATTCCATGATGAGTGTGTATGTTTGCCACACCACTAGGCTACCCGAACACGACTCCAGGACCATCCCAAACTTCCATATGTCACACTGACTGCACTTATGAGTCAAATACATTCATCCCTTAGCACTCGCAGCTCAATCTGTATTACCGCACCAGGGAGAATGAAAATAACAAGCCATTGACCTACGCTATTATCGTCAATGCCTCGCTTAGGGATCGGTTATATTACTGTATGGTGACGATTTACAGTGTTGATATATTTATCAATTTTTTTCGCAATAGCGAATTTCAATTTGCGTCATTGTATAAGGTATAGATGTCCTAATAAATGTGGACATATCAAAATTTTCATATGTCACCATTTGGTAGAACATCTATACCTTATAGAGTGACGCAAAGTGAAATTCGCTATTGCGAAAAAAAATATTGATAAATATATCAACACTGTAAATCGTCACCATACAGTAATCTAGTATAAAAGATTCGTTGCAAGTGAAATTAACTGATTGCTTTTGATACAACGAAAAAATATTGTGTATGTGTAGTTACTAGTAAAACGTATTGAACAGAGAGGAAATGTCAAAATATGTGTATGGAATGGCAATGAAGAAGCGTACTCCCTTTGCAACAATTACAACAATATTGCAATGAAAGAACGTTAAAAATAGACCGCCAGTCCTAATTCAACCTTCTCTCATTATTCTGAGACTCAATGCGCGGCACCGTAACTGATTATGATTTTGACGAACAATGTAAATCATCAAACAGAGGAACGACTTTTACATTGAGAATTTTTAATATGCAGTTGACAAATTTCGGGAGTGTTTTGTAGCTATCCTATCTGTGACAATGTGTTACCGCACTTAAATAAAGAAACATACATGGAATCAATCATTGGGCTGTCAAGAAGTGTAGCGAATAGTTTAATTATATCGTCAGTTATATTTTGCATCGGCAAATGGTAGCCAAAAATTACGTCAACTACTGTTTTTTTGGAAGCGTATCACAAGGTAACACATGAGTAATGAGGATGCCACAGTCCCATAGATCACAGAGAAATACTATTGAATTATTCGTAAATTTAATATTTGTAGTAAGTTTAACATACACTGTGATTATGAGTTTAATATAAAGGGTTGAAGTATAAATATCTAAAATATGTGTTACAAAGAGTGTGTCTTGTGCCAAATATCTCCGTTTATAGCCTCCTGTTTAATGAAGAGAAAACTAATAATGCTAGAATACTTCAGTTGCTGTTAAGTATTACGCTTTAAGATGAAAACGTATTGTCACACAAATACGACTCTGTAATTCCTGCTGTATGGGAACGTTATCGAGAGCTTTCTGTGTTTGTAGCAACGAGCGCAATAAATACCACTTCTACGCGACCAGTGTGTTTGTCCCTGCGGACACAGAACTACTGATTTGCCGAGCCAACAAACAGTGCGGTTAGTTCTGTCTGAATAAAATTTTCCTCTCAGCTCGTTGTGTCGTTTCAGAAGAGCTGTTTGGGAACCGAGTGCCAAACTAAACATTGCTAGACATTTGATAGTACGCAAATCTTGTGGAGATACTCTCAAATGTCTCTAACACTAGATGTTGAACATATTCTCTCACCAGCGCGAGGCGAAGTAGAATATCAGCTGACGGATCGTCATCGACAGTATTGTCCAGCTTCTTTGAAATGAGCAACAATGATGATTTCGCCCGAAATGCCAAGATATTGTACCTGGAATCAATCGTCAAAGAAATTTCAATGATGGAAGCGAGAACAGACAGTTCCAGGTTACCCACAAAAATTTTCCACCGATGCACTAGGACGTCTTTACATAGTCGATCCCATCCAAGATCTGTTTTTTATTTTCGTTTACTGTTAGTCCATTTTCGTGGCTCAACATCATTCCAACATCTAAGAACTGTTGTATATTGTGCGGCACATAGAGAGAATCCTGTCAACGACTGAGATTGCTAGAGAATGACACTCTTCGGTACCACACTCCATAAGATGCTGTAATTGCAACGAATACTGAACAAACACGAACATTATTTTCTATAATTTTGTCTACATGCTTCCCATCAAGTACATAGAACAAATATAAAAATCATATGGCCAATGTTATATTGCATCAGATGCGTCTTAGATCGTCGAATGCAGATTTACAAATAAAGAAATTCACGATGAAGCATCACTTTTAAGCAATCACATTTGCTTGATACTTACCAACAAAGTATAAATTCAATTAGGTATGATAACACCCAATTGCCTAATGCACGATGCATTTAATCAATAGTTGGTACGCCAAACCCAATGCGATTCTGAAGCATTGAGAGGAACTGTGTAAAGAAACGTTTCTCTTTTAAATCCGCAACCAACAATATGCTTGCGATACACTCATGAAAGTCATGAACGACGAAATTTTTTTCTATGATCCCGGCTGAACTGGAAAAACGTTTTGAATATCACTGATTGAGACAAGCGTGTTTTAACTCGCTGGAGGCGGCGGCAGACGTATCGGATGAGCCTGAATTCATCTCAGCTGGAACGCTCACTCCAGGCAGTCAGACGCACAATATCAACACAGTCTGACGTATAGGACACACACCCATCTAATTCTTCGACGTCCATTTGCTGCCGGAAATATGCGCAGAACGAACTTTTGTGACAGACATTTTTTATTGCTAGCATGTGAGGAATCGCGCTGCGAAACCCGAGTGCGCGAATTTAGATTCACCCTACAACAAGATATGCATTTCCCAAAACACCAAGATACATCACTATGAAACAGTTTTGAAGCCAGTAGTTCTGTATGCAGCTGAAAGCCGGCCGCGGTGGCCGAGTGGACTGCAGCGCGCCAGTTACGGTCTGCACGGCCACTACGGTCGGGGGTTCGAATCTCCCCCTCGGGCATGGATATTTGTGCCGTCCTTAGTTTTAGCTAGTTCATAAGTAGTTTGTAAATTAAGGGACTGATGACCCCGTAGTTACGTCCCATCAGCTATGCAAACATTTGAATATTTTGCAGCTGTAACCTTATCTTCAAATGCTTAAAAGGACTCTTCGAAGAACTGGAGAAAGAAGAGTGCATAATCATTAGAGGAATCCTAGGATCCAAGTACAAAAATGACATCCATCAAAAGAGATCCAACAAGGAAGTCACTGCAAAACAGGAAAAAAATATTACAGACACAATCCGTAAAAGACGGGCACGATTTTATGGTCATCTCAAACGAGTGGACGGAAATAGGTTAATCAAAAATATATTTCTCTTTTTTTTTATTAAAAACCTAGAACTACGATGCCATGGTTTAAAAACACTAAAGAAGACCTCCAGATTCTACATATTAAACCCGACGATGCCTTTGACAGATTACTTTTCCGAAAGAAGATAGTGTCAAATAGAATAACCGAGGCCAGCGTCCGAAAAGAAGACACGGTGTCCCTTCGACAGAAGAGCACAAGCAGGACCACTCACAACGAATGAGGGAAATCTGGGCCCAGAGAAAAGCCAGGCGCAGTGCTAAGTGCAGCGAGACTTAACGTGGTCCTAGTTGGCCCCAACGAATTATATATTGCGTACTAGATGTTCAAATGTTTGTAAAGTCTATGGGACTTAACTACGGGGTTATCAGTCCCTAAACTTACAAACTACTTACGAACTAACTAAGACTAAGGACGGCATAAATATCCATGCCCGAGGGGGGATTCGAACCCCCGACTGCAGTGGCAGTGCAGATCGTGACTGAAGCGCCTTGTCCCCTCGGCCACCGCGGCCGGCGTACTAGATGACTCGGTGAACTCCGTATCACTTACCTCTTAATATAAACCATATCAATTTAAATCATATGCATTTCAGACCCGGCTGCTTTATAAAGGCATCATCAGATAGGCTAAGTATCGGCTCGATAGTGGGCGCAAAGAGTGGACAAATCACGCACACATATCCAGGATAATGTTCATGTCACATTCGTGGAAGTAACGTTTGACAGTGACTTTGACAGTTCATATATGGATTCACGTCGTATAAAGCGAACTTTACTATTTCAAAGTATATTTCAGAACTCACCCAACACAGCAACCAAGTCATTATTTTACATGTTTTAAATCTAAATTTTCCTCGCAATTTTTCCATATTTTATCACCGTTTAAATCATCCCTGAACTTCCACTAATGTGACATGTGTGCGTGATTTGCCCACTCTTCCCGCCCTCTATCGACCCGATACTTAGACTATCTGATGATGCCTTTATATACTTCACTCAAACTTTCCTCTCGCTTCTTGAAGGTCGAACGTGCAAAATTTTATCGCGGTTCTCAACTTATGGTGTTGAGTACGTTTAGAAAGACATTGAAAAAAGACCTTAGAATTTTGCGACTTTCCTTTTTAACTGTCCTTTTTTACTGAAAGCTTTTCCAAGTCCATATGAAAAAAAAAAAAAAAAAAAAAAAAAAAACCTCTCTTCGTCGTGCGAATTCAATCAAAAACACACTGAAAAGCCCACTTTCAGTTTTTCTCAAATTTTCCTGTAGATTTTCCAAAAACTACTTCATACAAATGTTGACCTGTCAAGCCGTACTCAAGTAACGCTTTTACAACCATGTGGCAATTCATTTTTATTCATAGAAAAAAAAATCGCGTTCGGTTTTTCCTAAATTTTCCTACTTTTCGGGCGACGTACCCAAATTTGTATTTTGTGCGAACCTTCCTCTTACTTTCAACAGGAAATGTAAAAAATTTTATCGCAATTGGACTAACGGTTTTGATAGCTCACTGGAAAAAGCTGTTTCAGTTTTTTCGATTTTCCTCTTTTCCGGACAAATTTTCCATCTTTTATCACCGTTTAAACCTTCCCTGGACTTATACGAATATTTTAAGACTAAAATTAGCCAAATCGGTTCATCCGTTTTAGACTTTAAGACAGACAGCGAACAGCAATTCATTTATATATATATTGCGTATGGTATCTCACGGGGTCGCCTACTTTGTGCACGTGCTACTACCGTTACGTGTGTCTGTGCTTATCGCTCTGAATTTTGTCAGCTCAGTGTAGGATGAGCGTGATTTGGATCCTGTGACGTAATTAACACTTCCGCCTCGGAGATTGTCGCGGTTCAACTTGGCAACAGCGTGACGCTGCCTCTCGCTTATCTGTGCACTCATCAGGAAGACGACAAAGGAGTGACATTCCGTAAACACGTTAGGCGAGTCACAGCCTGGATAATTAAAGCGTGGCAGCCGCCCATTAGCCGAGTGTGCGCTCGCTTATTGCAGGTCTTCCTGGCTGCTGACAGGCGGCAGTCTAATTGAGACAAGCGTGTTCTAACGCGCAGGAGAGGCGGCGGCGGCGGCACACGTATCGGACGAGAGAACGGTAATCGGGCGTACGCTGCTGGCTTCTTTGGTAGCGGAACCGGGAAACGTGTTTGCTTCCTGGAGCGGTAATCGCCTTAGCGAAGGCAATATTTTTCACGCGTTACCCATACGCAGAACCAGTTCCTCCTTTATGACTTATTTATTTGGGCGGACTGAGGAACGCCCGGGAGGAGGAGCGTGTAATCTCGCAGCGGTCGCGTCTCTGCCGAAAGAACACACCGTGTTGCGTGACTTCTGAAATTTAGTGCAGTGTTAAGGAACGACGGCATTTATTACAGTTATCAGGCAGCTCTGCGTTGCTAATTGGGAGATTTTTTCCTGAGTGGTTAAATGATGTCATTCTTAAACACCGGAGTAAAAGGTAAAGCAGTCAACAATCCGAAGATTGGTTTGAACACCACAGTGCTTTACTAGGCATGGTCCTGTTTGGAGGTGGTGTGCCATTGCCTTCCTCCGACCATCGAACTGACTTACCGAGCCAGTTATAGGGGGGCCTACAGTTTAACGTGGGTTCCGAACCACGGTGCTACTCGGTATTTTTCACATGAGCAATACTGCCAAAGGTGAAAGAAGTGGAAAGTTACAGATAAAAATCCTAGAACGTGGCGGGGATCGAACCCGCGCCCTTTGGATTCGTAATTTAGCACTCTACTACTGTGCAACCGAGGCGCACAACACCTGTGTATAAGATTACCTGACATAGTCGGGTTTGGAGGCGATCTGATCGTTTTATAGTTTTCAAAATAAAAAGCCAAGCCGGCCGCGGTGGCCGAGGGGACTGAGGCGCTTCAGTCACGGTCTGCACGGCCACTACGGTCGGGGGTTCGAATCCCCCTCGGGCATGGATATTTGTGCCCTCCTTAGTTGTAGGTAGTTCATAAGTAGTTTGTAAGTTTAGGGACTGATGACCCCGTAGTTACGTCCCTTAAGCTTAACAAACATTTGATTTTAAAAAGCCAAGATCGCACATTAATAATTTATTAAATGACGACCGGTTTCGTTGCAATGTGTCACCAATCATCTGGTCTAGTATATGTTATAAGCTGGTCATCTTGTTAAAAAAAATTGGGTATAAAATAACAGGTGCAACATTGTACTTAGTCACTACATAAAATTACACAAGTTAAAAGCATGACAACTTACAAAATACTGTGTATAAAACGAAATATTGGAGGTGATACTAATTAGGGATGGGTCGAACCCCAATTTTGCCGAATCGAATCCGAATACCAAATCTTAAATAAAACATGTGCCGAATTCCGAACCCGAATCGAATCATCGAACCCAAATAATCTGTCAACTGAAGTACAAGTATTTAAAAAGAATTACTACTCTATCACAGCCAGTGATGTAGATAAAGCCTTCTGGGATGCTTCCCAAATGACAATATTACAGTAAAATTTGTTGTGTTCTTGTGGTCTTCAGTCCGGAGATTGGGTTGATGCAGCTCTCCACAATATCCTATCCTGAGCAAGCCTTTTCAACTCCACATGAGAACGGCAACCTACATCTGTCTGAATCTGCTTACTGTATCCATCTCTTGGTCTTCCTCTGCGGTTTTTACCCCACACACTTCCCTCCAACGCTATATTCACAAATAATTGATGTCTAAGAATGTGTCCTACTAATCGATCCCTTCTTTTAGTCAAGGTATGCCAGAAATTCCTTTTCCCCCCAATTCTGTGCAGTACATTAGCTACGCGATCCTTCCACCTAATCTTCATCATTCTTCTGTAGCACCACATTTCAAAAGCCTCTATCCTTTTCCTATCCGCACTGTTAATCGTCCATGTTTCATTCCCATACAAGGCAACACTCCACACAAATGCCTTCAGAAAGGACTTCCTTCGGTTTAAATCAATATTCGATGTTAACAAATGTTTTTTGTTCAAGAACGCTTTTCTACCCATTGTCATTCTGTATTTTATATCCTCTGTACTGCGACCATCACTTGTTATTTTACTGCCCAAGTAAGAAAACTCATCTACCTCCTTACCTAATCTAATTCCTTCAACATCAACTGAATTAATTTCATTTAGGTTTTTATTTTAAAACTTAAGGATTTTTAATACCCCACCCCCTCCGCTTAAAAGAAATTTGTAGGCTATGAAACATTTTTAGATATATGTTGTTTAGATGCTTTAAAAGATAGTAAACTTTCTTCACTCTATTACAAACTGTTTCATTTTGATAAAATAAAAAATAATGGCATTATGAAGTCCTAGAAAGGAAAGGATTACGTTTTTTTTTTCTTTTTTCAAAGGGGAAGAATCAAAAATAAAACCTGAAAAGATGAGTAAATATTTTGGAAGTTGGAAAAATAGATCCTTAAAAAGTAGGATGTGTCAAAATAATTTTATAGTGACATATCAGACATTCCATAAGTGACAGACAAGACATTCAGACACAGAGGAATTCGCGTTTATTCGATGTGTGTGTACTTGTTATTGCCTTGAAGACATTTCAGAACTGTGAAAAGTACTTAACGCGCAGATTACGCAAGGGTATTTTGTGGATTTATTTATTCTTTCAAAAATTTAAGATCACGTAACTTGTCTCCACAGAATTTATATTCGTAGAAGAATTAAAAATCGGTACTAGAAGTCAGTTGCCGTGCTTCATTTCTAACTATTTCCGTTCAGCATAAGAATAAATCAAATGTAAACATTAACGTGATACGTATATTCTCCCGCGTTCGCCGTTGTCTTTCGGGTTTGTTAGGCGGACGGAATTTAAATTTGGTAACTGCTAACACAGAAGATTACGTGGCGCAATGTTTACATTTGTATTATTCCTAATGGCGAAGAGAGTATTGAATTTACCAATCAGGATTCATAGGAACAATCCCTTGCCCCTAAGAGAAAAACACGTAAGTTGTAGCACGAAGGCAGTGCTTGTAGCGTCAGGCATATTGACGCAATACAGGCTTGCCAGTCGTCTTTACGTAGTAGATTTGAGATGAGACTTTGAATGTACGGCAAGCTAAATGCGGAAATGTAAAACAATTTTATTACACTTATAACACAAATTTTACAAAATGTTTATAATAGCATTTAGATACCGGTACGGTAATTCTGAATCACTATTACTTGATTCCTTTCGTAGTACAGAGCATCAGCCCTCTTACTATGTAGTGCATTCGATATCGAACATTTTTAAATGCCTGCTACGCAATCTAATTTGGAACCCACTTCCAGGTATCATCATTCCATTGGGGCATTTTCACGTTTTACACGACCCGTTGGTGTCGGTTGTCTGTCACCTTTAGAAAGGCAGTCGGTGTAAAGGTGTTTAAGCTTGACCTTAAACGATTTATTGAAACTGACGTCATCCCGCCTGGATGGCGCATAATTAGAACATTTTTTCCACTTAATAAGTAACTTTCTTCTTGAAATCCTAGTGCTTCATTACAGTTCACATACCCCAGCACTCTACAAAATTCGACGAAAATTCGTGAAATCAGAATGAGACAACTCATGGAAGAATCCTAAAGCCTTATCTATTGTTGGTATTTACGTACAGAAATTTATTTTTGTTGCTATTAATATTTCAAAGGCTACTACATTTTATATTTGCGCCTGCCAAGCAAGTCTGTGTGGCACTTCTTACATTAGAGGGGAAAAGTTACTTGTGGTGGCTCCTAGCGCCATTTTTCAGAACTTCGTTCGCTTTGTACTCGGTTAAACCACAGGCGGTTTTTGGACACAAAAAACCGGAAAAAATGTGCGGTTTAGATTCGGGTAAATACGCTAGATTGTTTTCACAATAGCCACGCAGCTGCGTAAATTTCGTAGTGGTTTCACATGAATAAATTCTAAGTGAGATAGTTTTGTTTCATGTCGGCACGTCTTAAAGCGGATTTATGGAAAATAAATAACGCAGACGAAAGCGCACTGTTATGTAGAGTTAAGGACAACATTCGTAACTGAAGGTTTTCAAATAACATTTTGGATTCGGGATCGGTAGTATTCGGCCATTATCCGTCGAACTTTGATTCCGAAGATTGCTAGATTGGGCCGAACCACTCGGACACAACCCTAATACTAATTAATAACCAGGTTAACAATATTCTCTAATTTCTGTATGACATAAAGAAAGTTCCGAAATTACCGTTATGAACCTCAAAGACATCTAGAGGGGAATGGGCACATATAGTAGTCAATATATATATATATATATATATATATATATATATATTTTGGGGCGGGGGGAGGGGCAAGATTAATGTAAAGATAACTAAGTTAAATTACCTGTCATGTTATGCCTGTGGAGAGTGATCTGAATTTTTATAAAAATACATCTTCTTGAGGTTACTGAGCCAAGATCGCCAATATCGTATTATTTATTTGTCTTTGCCGGTTTCGAAAAATGTTCAAATTTAGTAAAGCTTGACTTAACTGCGGGATCACCAGTTCCTAAATTTACAAACTACTTATGAACTACCTTTTACTAAAGACGACACAAACATCCATGGCCAGGGAGGGGGGGGGGGGATTCGAACCCCCGACGGAGCGGGGCCTCGCGCATCGCAGCATAGCGTCTCAATGCGCTCGGCCGCGGCGCCGGTTTCGATTATATATATCAACATCTTCAGAAGGTTGCATGGCTTTACAACATATTAAGAATGTCTCCAAAGTGAATATGTTGTAAAGCTATGCAACTTTCTGATATATATATATATATATATATATATATATATATATATATATATATATATATATCATGGGTTGCCCGGGTGTTTATTTATCCTACACTCCCGTAGTCCACATCCCCTTCCCCCCTCTGCATCCACCTCTTTCTCTCCCATCTCTCTGTTCGTTTCCACCTTTCCCTCTCTCGCCAAAGTTTCCTGCAAGATACCCCTCTGCCATGTACCATACAAACATTTGTGTACGCAGTGATGTTCCTCTTGGTTCAAAGGTCATGTGTGCAAAAATTCATAAAGATTGGATCAAAACTATGCATTTTGTATAATACCGTAAGTTAAGTACCCTCCACCATGCACCGAACGAAATTTTATACAGGTAGTAACATTACATTCCTCTTGTTTTTAAGGTAGAGTGTGCAAAATTTCATCAATATCGGAACAAAACTATAGATTCCTATGCAATAGAAACGATGATCACCTTGAAAAACGTACTTGTTGTTTTCAAATTTTCCTGTTTTATTTCTGAAAATAACGAAAAAGAAACTGTAGATTTCGTGAGTCTGTAGGAGAAGTATGGTCCGCCATGCACCTGTCACAAAATACTTTCTTAGCTGTCGTTTCTACCTATAAACTACATTCCTGCCATATTTCAGCTGCGTAGATGAAGTAGTTTTCGTGTTTCGTCAGTGAATGAGTTCCTTTCGCTTTTATATAGATAGAGATTAAGAAAACAGATTGCTTAATTTTGGATGCAAGAGAATTAAGAGAACTTGCAGACAAAAATAAATAGTAACATGCAAATTTGTAATGCTAACTTTATTTGATACAAGGTCATACCGGATGCGACAGTTTTACGGCATCTACAGTGTTGTGAGCGGTAGAATTCTTTTTGTTTTATCATTGTGTGTGTGTATGTGTGTGTGTGGGGGGGGGGGGGGAGGGTTGTTACAAAACGCTTCATAAACGTCCGAAATTAATGCAAACTTTGTTGCAGGCCCCTAACTACTCCCCTTTTCCAATAATTGACGCATAAATCTGGGTATTCTCACGCGGTGCCCTCTCATTATTTATGACGTCATATCTCCTGGCTCTTTCATTTTTGGGTCAGGAATCTTCGTGGGCGTCCGGTGAACAGTTCACCAAAGTTTCATTGCAATCGAACGGTTTATGAACACATAGAGGATATACAGATAAACTTTCATTTATATATAGACTGATCTGAGCAAAGGTTCGGCAAGTACATCCTTTTGAATATCCTTATTGTATTCGTCCCTCGATCTCCCTCTACGGTTTTTACCCCACACACTTTCTTCTAACGCTAAGCTGACGATTCCTTTTTGTCTCAGAATGTGGCCCACCAACCTATCCCTTCTCTTAGTCAGGATATGCCAGAAAATCCTTTTCTCCCCAATTATGTTGAGCACCTCCTCATTAGTTACGTGATCTACCCAACTAATTTTCATTATTCGTCTGTAGCATCACATTTCAAAAGCTTCATCCTTTTATAGTAGACACCCCATAATATTTTGTATTAGTTTTGCTGCTCATATTCAGAGGACAATTTGCACAGAAGGCAATGCAGGAAAGTAATACTGTTCATTCATTAATATAATTCAGATAACGTACTTATTTTTTCCTTTATTCATTGTTTCTGGTGCGGGCTCAAACCCATTACATACAGCAATGAGTACATAATGTTTCCATAAGGAACTCGTGTCCGAAAATGACATCCACAGACGCCAACTTTTTTTTCCCCTTGCCGCTTTGAAACATATGTCTTCTGCTGCATACTGCTTCCTTTCATTAATTTGGGAGGAGGTCGTATGAACCAGAATAAATAAACATGAATTATATAAAACATGGGTAATAAAATGAATACCTTAAGAGCTGTGAGCACTTGATCAATGCATTTTAGTCTATTTTTATTAGACATCTTGTTGTTACTTTGATGACAGGTTGTTATTACTTTGATCCCTAATAAAATCTTCCAAAACAAGGACAATAGGGAACTTGCAGTAGAAAAGAATGTTTCTAAAGTTACTGCATGACGTGACCGGATGTGTGTTCATTATATATTATGGACTTACTCCGTTGTCAAACTGTTCGAAATTTGCAACAAGAATTTCCGAACTTCGCGTGATGATAAAAAGTTCTTTCATACACAGCAAAAAGTGCAGGAAGTTGTTCTAACAAACAAATGGTAATCGGACAAACAAATACCTTATACACACGAGGTTCGAAAATTCCTGTTGCAACTTTCGAACAGTTTGACAATGGAGTAAGTCCATAATATATAACGAACACACATCTTGAAATGTCATGCAGTGGCGTTAGGAACAATCTCTTCTACTGCAAGTTCCTTGTTAGCCTTGTTCTGGAAGATCGTAGTAGGGATCAAAGTAACAACAAGCTGTCATTAAAGTAACAACAAGATGTCGATTAAAATTAGAGTAAAATGCATTGGTCAAGTGCTCAAAGCTCTTGAGGTATTCATTTTATAACCCATGTTTAATATATTTCATGTTTGTTTATTCTGGTCCATATCACCTCCTCCCAAATTAATGAAAGGTAACCGCATCATGTGGCCATACCAGTGGATATTTCCGGACACGAGTTCCTTATCAAAATATTTTGTACTCAGTGGGGTATATAATGAGGTAGACCGGGCGCCTGCCCCCTCCCCCCCCATCATCCAAAATAATGAATAAAAAGAAAAGAAAATAACTACGGTATCGGAATTATATTAATGACTGGACAGTATTACTTCTCTGTATTGGTGATGGGATTATGTGAAGTTCGTGCTAGTGTTTTTAAAAATAGCTATATTTTCATAGACATGGTGTTCGGAAAATCCCGTTGCAAACATGAAGCAGTTGGGCAATGGAGTAAGTCCATAATAAATAGATAACGAACACACATCCGGAAATATCATGCAGTAACGTTAGGAACAATCTCTCCTGTAGCAAGCTCCCGCTTTTCCTTATTTTGGAAGTTTGAAGTGTGAATCGAAGTAAGACTAGTACTCCTGGGAGAAAGGATATGGCGGAGAAATGGCTTAGCCACAGCCTAGGGGATGTTTTCAGATTAATACTTTCACTCTGCAGCGGTGTATCCGCTGATTTGAAACATTCGTGGCGAGCGCTTTCCCCGCGAAAGGCAGTTCCAGTTCCAGCACACATTTTTATGTATACTAGTATTGCCTGTGGTCGAAAATCTACCAATTGTGTTTACAATGGTCACTGGGGGTAAAACTTTATTTATCATGTCGGCGGCCTCACGTGATTATGTTGGCAGCATCAACAACCCGATAGAAAATCTTTTCCCATTTGTCTGAACCACATAGAATGACTCGATTAGTGTATCGTACAGACCACGAAGTAAACAAATAATGCTATTCCTGCTTTATGGTTGACAGGTTCTTGTATGTACCCTCGTCCGCTCAGTAAAAATAATTGCCCTCAAAAAGCGAAGATTCCATGAGAAAACATCAGCGTTGTCAAGCGATTGGCTAAAATGAAGACTCACAGGATTCTCACTATAACGCACCTGTTGCCAACATTATCGTAGAAGGCCGCTGGGATACTTCGTAAAATTTAACCGGCACTGGGAGGTATGAAACGGTATCTTTTACGTGTTAAGGAAAATTCCTGACACAATAACAAATAAAAACGAAAGTATATACTTCTCATGCCATTTTCGAATTATATAACTTTCATTAGCCTAATATTTGAAATAGAACTACAATTTCGGTGTTCGTATATTTATACAACGCCAAGAAATAATGTTATTTCGATACTTCGATATTCAGAATTCCAGAGCTGACAACATGTCGACTTTGTAGTTCCAACTGTGCACCGCTACATGCCTCTCCCGGCGCATCATCATTTATATCGGCATTCTCGACTTCGTAGTTCCACCCGAGCACCGCTAGATGCCTATCCCGGCGCATCATCCTTTATATCGGCATTCATATAAAAACAACCATTTCATATAACCACTCTTAATCACTGCGAAAATGAAGCATTTCAACGGCACAAGAAAGTGAGTTGGGAGCACTGCATGTTTCGATATTCACTTATTTTAATAAGTTATTTTAATACTGCAGATGCGCTGCATTACAGCATCTTTGTTCGAGGCGAATAGTCAATCAGTGAGCTGATTGTTGGAGAATGTAGAACTTTATCCAAGCTGTAGATAGGAATTTGTACTTCTTTTTACCACTTTTAATGGCTAAATGCACACTTAATATTTATATTCGTGAAATCTACGACAAACAATCTTTTGAATAATGTAACTTTCATTGACCTTCTTGTACGAATAAAGTAGTAATCTGTACCACAATTTCCGTGTCAGCGTATTTATATAATGATATATAATATGCCGGTGACGGGCAATGATCCTTTCATTAGTGAGGAGGGGTGGGCAAGTTTGTGGCCCTTACTGCTACGGGAATAAGTTTCATAACTACGAGTTTGAGTACTGTGGGCAGGGTGAAGCTGGGAATTTGTGTCTGGCGGGAGGAGTACTTAGGTAGTCCTTGCAGGTGCGGTGATCACTGTGTCCCAAGTGGTGTAGAGGTCAGCGCAACTGTCGAATCCCGGCTGAGTACACATGTTCAGCTTTGTCCATTCGCAGTTGAAGTGAAGTCATATATTCTGCGAATATGAAACAATAACAACTGCAGGATTAGAAGTGACGTCTGTTCTTTCGGAACAGATGCCACATATATATACACAGTTTTAATCCACCAGGAAAGTTGCAGTACAGAAGATATCCACTTCCACATCACCAATGATTCCTGACATCCGCTTAAGAGGTACGGAACCACTAGCGTACGCAACGCGGTGCATCTTTTGTCACGCACGCTGGTCCTATAATGATATCCACGAGGAAGAAACGTTCTACATGTGTCTTCTCGTGAGCGATCCTGTTCTGTCGCTAAGTTCCGTTCCTTATGTTATCATTTGCGTCGAAACTGCAATACCAGAGAACGGGTACCGTCCGCTGCCGGCTTATAGTATCAGACGCACAGACGGCGGAAGTTTGACGGATGGTAGCAGGAAACTGACAAATGAGATTCTGCAACCAGCTGGCAGCGTTCCGATTGGCTGGGGCTGCAGGAAACACAGGCGGCTTCCTGGAGATGAGCTCTAGAAGCTGAAACTGAAGCTGAAGCAGCCGCTCCACACACGCCAGATTCACTCTGACATGGCCAGGAGGATTAGCTAAAGAATCACAGAGGGGAAGTGCGTTATTAACAGGACCAGATTTTCTCGTATACACTTGACATTATCATGTTTCGAGAGGCGATCTATTGTATTACTAACTATACGCCCGTGTTTCGAAACGGAAATTAACAAGGGTTTTCGTATTCTGTCACTTTTTAGCGTTTAGCAACCTCAATAAGTATAAAAGATCGTCCAAAATCGTAATGAACGCATTCTCCGGAAATTATCTCGAGCAGTTAGCTCATGAACCCACTAGAATAGTGAATGGTTTTGAAAACATACGTGACCTCTAAGCATCAAATAATTCGGAGCTGCCGCGGTGGAGTAGCCGAGCGGTCTAAAGCGTCCGGCTGCGGAGCGCGCGGTTGCTCGCCATGGAGGTTCGAGTCCTCCCTGAGGCATGGGTGTGTGTGTTGTCCTTAGGTTAGTTTACCCAGGTTTAAGTAGTTTGTTAGCTACGGACTGATGACCACGCAGTTTGGTCCGATAGATTTACAAACATTTGAACATTTGAATTCGGAGCTAA
Source organism: Locusta migratoria (assembly GCA_026315105.1). NCBI lineage: Eukaryota > Metazoa > Arthropoda > Insecta > Orthoptera > Acrididae > Locusta > Locusta migratoria. The sequence goes on along the minus strand of CM048750.1, from coordinate 115,668,878 downwards.
TAAAGAGCATCAAAACAAACACTGGGATTAGTGAACACGCTTAAACAAAGTAGTAATTACGGACTAAAGACGACAGTGTATGGGCTTATAGTCGAAAACTGACAGATAGTTGAAGGGTGGCGACGTCAGCACGTACGAGTAAACAGTACCTACTGACAATGATTTACAGCTTCATTATGATGGCTTAGCGCCACGTCTTGTGGACACAAAAATGGTTAATACTTCAAACTGCGTATATTTGATACATAGATTCAAAAATACCAGAACAGCGTCAACAGGAAAGAAAGGAAGTTTAAAGTAGGCCAGTTATTGTTAGATTTAAATAAATAAATTTAAGACACCAGTCGAAAGAGAAACAAGATCGGTTTAGGCTACTGTTAGGAGGTTACGAATGAATAGTTCAGCTTTATTGGATCCATCGATTGGTACTAAATCTACATCTGCATAAATACAACTCAAAACAACATATGGTGTGTGGTGGACGGTATATTTTACCAGTACTATTCATTTCCTTTCAAGTTTCACTTTCAAGCAGTGCTACTGGAAAACGACTGTCTTTGCCTCCGTAACAGCCCTAATTTCTTTTATCTTTGTACTGACAGAAGTACCGAAATGCAGTCTACTTCAAACGCAGGCACTCTAAATTTCCACCAAATAGTTTCTCGAAACGAACGTTGCCTTCTCTTCAGAGATTCCTGTCTGAGTTCTCGAAGCAAATCCATAATACTCGCATGTTGATGAAGCCTATCAGTAATAAATCTAGTAGCCCGCCTCTAAATTGCTTCTGCATCTTCCTTTAAACCGACGTGGTGGGGATCCAGAACACTCCAGCAGTACTCAAGAATGGGATGCGATCTCCTTTACATATGAACCACATGTTCCCGAATTTCTCTCAATAAATGGAAGTAGACCACTCGCCTTTCCCACAACTGTCCTTACTTGCATATACTGTCTTTATTCCCCACTCTACTCGCAACACATTTTGCAGACTGTTTACTAACATTCCATTCTAGGTTCTTGAAAAATTATATTATTGTAGGACACAATGCTCAGGTGGTATGACTTCATAAGGACTGAACTGTATGAAAAAGAAAGTGAGATATAACTAACTTGCCTTCAGTCACTAAAATCGTAGTTTACTAATACTTGATGCATTTTAAGTCCTGAGGGCTCATCCTCAAATGCCTATTTAGAGATTTACATTCGTTTAAAGAAGTCTGGATTTATTCACGGTGGTGCAGCAGGAGGTATATGCATTGTCTGATTTGTAGTACAATTACAAACATTAAGACCGATACTTCTTGTTTTGTAGCAAATTGTAAAATTATAACGACTCAAAGTTATCGTTGACAGACAATGCATGTATTTCCTGCTGCACCAAACTTGTTTACACACGACTGTTAATAAGCCTAGAATTCTTTAAACAAATGTAAGCCGGCCGCGGTGGCCGAGGTGACTGAGGCGCTCCAGTCACGGTCAGCACGGCCACTACGGTCGGGGGTTCGAATCCCCCCTCGGGCATGAATATTTGTGCCGTCCTAGTTCGTAAGTAGTTCATAAGTAGTTTGTAAGTTTAGGGACTGATGACCCCGTAGTTAAGTCCCATAAGATTTACAAACATTTGAACAAACAAATGTAAATTAGTAAGGATACACCTGAAAATGAGCGCTCAAGGCTCTAAATGCATCAGGCATTAATAAATCACGATTTTAGTGACTGAACTAAAATTTGTTTTATTTTACTAAAGTGGAACAGTCACGGAATACACACTGCCAAAAACTGATAAATGAAAGTAAAGTGGATATTGTGTGTGGTAAAAGGCGATGGACATAGCGAGAAGTAGGACATGGACTTACGTAAGAATGGAGTAAATACATACACCCAGGCAAAGTCTGGAGCTGACGCTAGTATAAAGTATTATTATTTTAGACTATTCCCTATTAATATAGCGATTGAACTTCTCATGATTTCTTCCTCCTTTCTACATATGCTCGCTTTGTTCATTCTTGCGCTCTTCTGGCCATTTATCTCCTGTTATTTTTTGTGTGTGTTTGGTTTAAATGTATGTGTACTTATGATGTTTCTGAAACTGCTTTGAAGTGTTTATGTTGTCCTGTGTGATTCCCAGTTCTTTAATGTCTTCTTTATCCATCTTGTCTTGTTTTGTTTTTGCTATTTTTACTGTCTCAAAGATTTACTTTATAAGCCTCTTCTTGCCCGTCCTGCATAAAATTTCCTTTCTAAAGATATTAGTTATTGTGTCTGTGCGTTTGAAAATTGCTCTCGTCGGACTCTTTATCAAAATTACTTCACGTAAAACTGGTCCAAGTATTTTCCTCCGAATTTTCCTTTCCTGCTTTTCAATTTATCTTATTTTCGTATGACCATGAATCACTGTGGTTCCTGCGGCGTAGAGTGCTTCGGGTAGACCTACTGTTTTGTACTGTCTTAGTTTGACGTTGACAGAAATAGATTTTTTATTTTAGTGTTTCCAAATGAGAACATTTGCTTTTTGTAATTTTGAGATTCTTTCTTGATTGGCTGTTGTATTCGGCCCTGAGGATTGGATGATCTCTCCTAGATATTTGAAATGCGTAACGTGTGCCGCTTTGCAGTCCCGTGTTGCAATGGGTAGATTGTTTACTACCTTGCTTATAAAGTACTGAGATTTTGCATAGGAAATTTGTAGATCAGCTTCCTGTAATATTTCGTGAAGCTTCTCCAGTGCAAGTTAAGCTTTTCCTTTAGTGTTGGAAAGATGGTCTGTGAAAGCCAGACACTTCACATTGTTTCTCTTTTTTAATCCCGAGTTGAATTCCTTTCATTTCCTTTTCCTAAGCCTAGGTGAACACCGGTATGAATAAGAATTACTCCTGATTGAACTTGAAAAGTCCTTTTTATATATATCCCTTGCGATAATACTGATATTACTGCGAGCAAGTTTAAAAATGGACAGGGGCACTATAATCTAGTGTGCGATGAGTTAAGAATTTGGGTAGGACGAGAAACGTATCCGGATAGCCTACTGGAGGCGAGTGGCCTAAAGCAGGAAATCTGGGTTCGAGCCCCAGTGCGAAACAAATTTTCATCTTCACCACTAAATTTCATTTAGTGTTTTAAAACACCCAATACGAGTAGTTTGTAGTGTATGACCCCCCCCCCCCCCCTCCGCACCCATCCACCTCTCATATATAGGGTAGTCCATTGATAGTGAGCGGACCAAATATTTCACGAAATAAGAATCAAACGAAAAAACTACAAAGAACAAAACTTTTCTAGCGTGAAGGGGGAAAACAGATGGCGCTATGGTTGGCCCGCTAGATGGCGCTGCCATAGGTCAAACGGATATCAACTGCATTTTTAAAAATAGGTACTCCCATTTTTATTACATATTCGTCTAGTACGTAAATAAATATGAATGTTTTATTTGGAATACTTTTGTCGCTTTGTGATAGATGGCGCTATAATATTCACAAACATAGTGGTCACAATTTTAATCGAACAGTGGGTAACAGTTAGGTTTTTTAAATTAAAATACCGAACGTAGGTACGTTTGAACTTTATTTCGGTTGTTCCAATGTGATACATGTACTTCTGTGAAATTATCATACATTATGAGAACGCATGCTGTTACTGCGTGATCACCTGTAATTACCTCATGACTTCAATAAATGCTCAAAATGATGACCTTCAACTTCAATACATTTGGCAATACGCGAACAGCGAGTAGTTCGCCTTCAGTAATGTTCTCACATGCATTGACAATGCGCTGACGCATGTTTTCAAGCGTTGTCGGTGAATCACGATAACAAATATCCTTCAGTTTTCCCCACAGGAAGAAATCCGGGGTTGTAAGATCCGGTGAACGTGCGGGCCATGGTGTGGTGCTTCTACGGCCAATCCACCTGTCTTAATATTCCATTTAACACCGCTTCAACGCCGGCCGCGGTGGCCGAGGAGACTGAGGCGCTCCAGTCACGGTCTGCACGGCCACTACGGTCGGGGGTTCGAATCCCCCCTCGGGCATGGATATTTGTGCCGTCCTTAGTATAAGTAGTTTGTAAGTTTAGGGACTGATGACCCCGTAGTTAAGTCCCATAAGCTTAGCAAACCTTTGAACCTTTTGAACCGCTTCAACTGCACACGAGCCATGTGGCGGACATCCATCATGTTGAAAGTACATTGCAATTCTGTCATGCAGTGAAACATCTTGCAGTTAAATCGGTAGAACATTCTCGCTCAGTTTGTCTGCTACTGATGTGCGGATTAGCCGAAACTGCTGCTAAAACACTTACTTGGGCATCGCAATTTGTTGTAGGTCGTGGTTGATGTTTCACTTGTGGCTAAACACTTCCTGTCTCTCTAAATAACGTAAATATCCGACGAAATGTCCGGACACTTGGATGATGTCTTCCAGGATAACGATCAACATACATAGCACAGGCCCGTTGGGCATTTTGATCACAATATTCATACATAAATACCATATCGACCTTTTCTGCAACTGATAAATGGTCCATTTTAACACGAGTAATGTTTCACGAAGCAAATACCGTCCGCACTGGAGAAATGTTAAGCGATACCACGTACTTATACGTTCGTGACTATTACAGTACCATCTGTCACAAAGCGAAAATCGTGTTCCAAATAAAAACGTTCATATTTATTTACGTACTATACGAATATGTAATTAAAAGTCAGTTGATATCCGTTTGACCTATGGCAGCGCCATCTAGCGGGTCAACCATAGCGCCATCTGTTTTCCCCCTTCAAGCTAGAAAAGTTTTGTTCTTTGTAGTTTTTTCGTTTGATGCTTATTTAGTGAGATGTTTGGCTTGGTCACTATCAATGGACTACCCTGTATACGAAGATTGGAACTTAAGTAGTGGCAAGTATTTATTCACAACCGATAAAAAAGCGTTACATATTTGCACCTGTTACTGTCCTTCAAAGTAGTCATCAGCGCTGTTTATCGGTTGTGAGTACATAGTTGCCACTAAGTTAAAAAAAAAAAAAAAAAAAAAAAAAAAAAAAAAAAAAAAATGTTCAAATGGTTGTACATCTATCGGACTCAACTGCGTAGTTACTAGTCTGTAGCTTCCAAACTACGTAAACCAAGTTAAACTACCCTAAGGACAACACACACATCCATGCTCGAGGGAGGATTCGAACCCCCGACGTGGGAGGCGGCGCTACTTGCAACGTGGCGCACCAGGCCGCTAGGCCGGCTAGTCCCACGTGGCCACTAAGTTCCAACCTTCGTATTTGTATTTTGAATATTTTTATGATAAGTTTCACCCTGCTGGCTGTAAGGACGCTGATGAATGGACGGCCGTTAATTGGAATTAGGTAATAATGTACTTTGGAAATTGTTATTATTAATTTCTTATTTTTGTTGTTTTTGCACTGTGTATGGCAAATAAAACAGCTGTCAACAGATAATACACTTAACTAAATATTAAACACACTTCCCGATGCTCTACTTCGAAATAAGGTAAGAAAAGCTATTACAAATATGTGAATATTGTCTAATACATCGAAAAAAAAATCTAATAAAAATTGCCATGATTGAGGTTCGAACCTGGGTCCACGGTTTGATAGGCCAAGCCCCGGACCGCTCAGTCTACGACGGCGCTTTACGAATACCCAAGCTACAGCACAAAAACACAAAAACTTTAATTACTCGAACATCATTAATTTTTGATACCATACACATTAGTATAAAATTCTCATCTTCAGACGATCTTTCGAAGTATGGCACTGAAAAAGCGATTTTCTGTCATCAACTTTGACGTTGATTTTTTCAAAAACTGTTGAGTGTCTAGCAAAAAACCGAAACACGTGTCTCTTTATATTAAAACTAGCTTAATTCCTGCTGCTTCGCACGCGTAGATTGGATGGTCTGCATTGGTTGTTTCTACTTCAAAATATAAATTTTCATAAAAAATTATTTCCTAGTCAAGTATGTTGATCAGCTTGCACCATAGATGGCAGAATTCAAAACATCCCGAATCACTTTTTTTAAAATTCTAACCACGGTTCCAAATCCAAATTTTCGCATTTCTAGATTCAAAATAGTCTTAGTAGAACCCTTAATAGACTTTCCTCTATTTCACCCGCTCAATGGTTGAAGTTCGAAAAATTTCGAAACACGTGGGTTTTAAAATTCCAATCAAAAATCTAAATACGAAGTTTTGTATTTCTTGCTATAAAATTGCCTTAATAGTAACGTATTTTCAAAAAGCCGTTCATCCCCTACTTTACCCCCTTAGGGATGGGAATATCGAAATATCGCTGATGCCTACAGTTTAGGATAAACAGTGTATACAAATTTCAAGTTTCTATCGTCTGTAGAATCATTATTACGCGCCGTATTCTTTCTTTTAGAAATGGATCGAGAACTGGAATATTATTTTTTACGGTTTGGCATCTTTCTTGTTAGTTTTACTTTCAAACTGCAGTAAGCACTTATTTTCCTTTATTCGTACACTTGTTGCAGAAAAACAAATGAAGAATGTGCATCACGTTTTACTGTATATAACCTCTTTGCTGTTATAGTGTCAATCATTGCCGGTCTTCAGTCCAAATTTTATAAAAGCTGACCACTTTCAACCACTATATCTTCCATCCTGTTATAGCTATCGACACAGAACTGCTATGGTGTACAACGGGAGACTTTATACTACAACTTCATGGAGAGATCGTTCGTGTTCATTGTGTATTGATACCTACACGTAGTATTTTATGTAAGTCAGTAACTTTGAACTCCCATATTTTCCACCCCCTTATCGTTATCAACCCTCTACCACCCTAGTGCACAATAGGAGAGTGATGCCTACTACATGCAAACACTATTTATTTGCGATGTGTAGTTTTCACTGCAGAGTGAAATATAGGCACAAACAAAAAATGTTCAAATGTTTGTTAAGCTTAAGGGACTTAACTACAGGGTCATCAGTCCCTAAACTTACAAACTACTTATGAACTAGCCACAACTAAGGACGGCACAAATATCCATGCCCGAGGGGGGAATTCGAACCCCCGACCGTAGTGGCCGTGCAGACCGTGACTGAAGCGCCTCAGTCCCCTCGGCCACCGCGGCCGGCTAGGCACAAACACCTCAATTTTTATATACGTTAAGATAAGATTATCAAATACATCGAAAAAAGTCTAACAAAATATTGCCATGGTTGAGTTTCGAACCTGGGCCCACGGTCTGATTGGCCAAGCCTTGGACTGCTCGACTTGCGACGGCGCTTTACGGATACCCAAGCTACAGACACACCCAACACAAAAAACGTTCATTACTCGAACGTCATTAACGTTTGACCCAAAATACATTAGTAAGAAATTTTCATATTTAGACGATCTTTCGATGTATAGCATTGAAAAACAGATTTTCCATCATCAATTTTGACCTTGATTTTTCAGAAACCGTTGAGTGTTTAGCCAAAAGCCGAAACACGTATCTCTTTATATTCTACTAGCTGCTACCGGCGACTTTGTTCGCTTGACGAAATACAGTTCATTCCTTTATTCAACAATCAATTTGACATAATAAAAACAAACATTTTTTAACAGAGCATTTATTAAACTAAAAACAACCACCCTTCATTTTTGACATTTTTAACAATAAAATAATTGACATACTAAAAAAATCACATTTAATTTTAGATTTTTTACAATGAACTTACTGACGTTCTAAGAACATCTTTCATTTTGAAAATGTTTAATATCAATAAAATTATTGACATACTATGAAGTGATACTTTTCGTTTTGAAACGTTTTTCGCTAACTATAAAATTATTGATCTTCTAAAAGGAAACAGCTTTCATATTGAAAGAATTTTTTTCAATAAGTTATTGAGGTACTGAAAACACTTTATTCGTCTCTGAACTGTTCATGATTTCTTTGGTTAATAACGAAAGTGCCACTATGCACAATCGCATATTATTAACTACTATGAACCGAACAGAAATGTTGTAAATTGAGTTGATAGTAAAGACGTAGTAAATTATAACTTAATGCTTATTAGGGTGAATTTTCATGCATTTGATGGTCTTTGACGTCATAGCACCTTAACTATATGACGTAATACGATATTATTTCGAAGTTACATCCAGTGGTGTATAATTAAATGTCTGCAAAATACATCGCGAATAGAGTTAGTAGAAAAGACGTAATAAATCAAAACATCATGCTTGATAAACCGGTTGTTCATGAGCTTAATTGTTTGTAACTCCGTATGTCATGAACTATGTGTGGTACTATGATAAAATTTCGTACGTACGTTCAGAGATATCTGTGTATACTGTCTGTAACAATTCTCCGGCATGCAATTAATAGCGTACGAGTAATAAATTGTAACGTCATGCCAAATGCGTTCTCCATGAACGCCGAAAAAGAAGTAAGCGACAGACTTTTCTTCCTTTCGTCATTTTGCTGGGGTTGTCAGCGATAAAATTTTTCCTAATGGTTTGAAATTATGTTTAAAGTTTGTTACAAGTCGCAAAGTGTTCTCCTTCTCAAACAGTGGACTGATAATGTCACACTATCACTATCACTCACGAAGATGCTAAGCTAGTACTTTTTGCTGATGATACAAGTATAGCTATTACACCTGACAAACAGGAATTAACTGATGAAATTGTAAATGATATCTTTCAGAACGTTATTAAGTGCTTCTCTACAAATGGACTGTCATTAAACTTTGATAAAGCATAGTATACACAGTTTCATACAGTAAATGGCATGACACCACTAATAAATTTAGACTTTGAAATCTGTAGCTAAGGTAGAATATACAAAATTTTTTGGTGTTTGCATTGACGAGGGACTGAATATTGAAGATCTCCTGAAACGTTTGAGTTCAGCTACTTATGCTATCAGAGTCCTTGCAAAATTTGGTGATACACATCTCAGTAAATTAGCTTACTACGCCTATTTTCATTCATTGCTTTCATATGGGATCATATTCTGGGGCAATTCAACATTGAGTAAAAAAAAAAGTACTCATTGCACAAAAGTGTGTAATTAGAATAATTGCTGGAGCCCACCCAAGAGCATCCTGCAGACGTTTATTTAGAGATCTAGGGATCTTCACTGTAGCTTCACAATATATATACTCTCATGAAATTTGTTATTAACAATCCAACCAAATTCAAAAGTAATAGCAGTGTGCATAGCTACAACACTAGGAAAAAGGATGATATTCACTATTCAAGGTTAAATCTAACTTTGGCTCAGAATGGGGTGAATTATGCTGCCTCAAAAGTTTTTGGTCACTTAACAAGTAGCATCAAATGTCTGAAAGATAGCCAACTAGTATTTAAAAACAAATTAAAGGAATTTCTGAATGGCAAATCCTTCAACAATGTAGATGAAGGTTTAGATAAAACTTAAAAACTAAAAATGAAAAATAAAATAAGCAACAAAAAATTTAATAAAAAAATCCTTAAAATATTGATTGGCAAATGAAGACAACATTTACTAAACTGACACATTCAACATCATTACGAAATGTCGTATATATGATTTATGGAACAAGTATTAATCTAATCTAATCTAATCATGCCGCAAAGCGGGGAAGTTTTCATTGTTTATGACGTCATATCTCCTGAACTATCGCTCCTATTGCAAAATCGTTTTTAGGTTACGTCTTCTACCTATAAACTACATTCCAGCCGAACTTCAGGTTCATACGTGAAATAGTTTTCGAGGTTTCGTGTTTAGTCAGTGGGTGAGTGAATGTGTCCTTTCGCTTTTATATAGATAGAGATATAGAACATCCGTGCAAAATTTGATCGCAGTCGGTGGCCCGCGTGTCAGACCTCTCCTCGTGAGTGCGTCCTCCGTCCGAGTCGTGACGTTACGCGGACAGCGACAGCGCTGGAACAGGAGACGATAAAGGCGTTTGCGTGTGCGTTCGCGGCGGCCCCTTGTCCCAGTGACCCTGTTCAGGGAAGGCGGCAGCTGCGACTCGGCCGCCCATTGACGCCTCGTATCCGCCGGGAAGGCCCAAGTCCGCGTGCGACGCCTAGCCACGCGCGTCAAGGGACCGGCCTCCGTGAGCGGCAAACAGGACCGCGCTTCCGAGCCCCGGCCGCGTTGCACAAGCCAGACGCGATCGTCATTCCGCTTTCCCTTTCGTCAGCCGAACGACAAAACTAGCCGTCGCGTGTCGCGCGTTTTCTGGGAAGTACGCACTTCCGTTCTGCACTGCGGCCCGTCCGAAATGCAACGTCAGCGAGAAAGACGCGAGATATCGCCGATCAAATTTATTTTGGAGAGAACAAGTAGCGTATACATGATCGTCCATCTGAAGTTTTGGATGAGATTATCTCGAAACTATACATTGGGTAAAATTAGAGGGTAAGACAAGTTCAGAAGCTCAAAGGGGCTCACAAATGATACTACAGGTGACTCCCAGCTCCTTCCCCCTATGGAGAGCGTGAGGCAGGCTGGCCGCGGTGGCCGAGGTGACTGAGGCGCTCCAGTCAGGGTCTGCACGATCACTACGGTGGGGGATCGAATCCCCCTCGGGCATGGATATTTCAAATGTTCAAATGTTTGTACAACTTATGGGACGTAACCACCGGGCCATCACTCCCTAAGCTTACAAACTACTTATGAACTACTTACGAACTAGGACGGCACAAATATCCATGCCCGAGGGGGGATTCGAACCCCCGACCGTAGTGGCCGTGCAGACCGTGGAGCGCCTCAATCATCTCGGCCACCGCGGCCGGCCATGGATATATGTGCCGTCCTTAGTATTAGTTAGTTCATAACTAGTTTGTAAGTTTACGGACTGATGACCTGTAATTAAGTCCCATAAGCTATACAAACATTTGAAGCGGAAGGCAACTTTTAAATCTTAAATGGAAACCCCCATTTTTATTGCACATTCGGATTCTCCATAAAAAAGTAATAACTTTTTTCTGAAACATTTTTAAACCATTGACAAACGGCGATGAAGTCGAGAAATAAGTAAAATTGAGGAAGAATTGCGATTTATTTAGAATGATCCAAGAAGAACGCATCAAATAGATACAAAATGTGCACCAATTCTTTCATTAAGACGAATATATGTTACAAAAAAGTACTGCCAAACTTTCAGGAAACATCCCTCACACACAAAGAAAGAAAATATGTTATGTGGTCATGAGTCCAGAAACGCATAATTAACATGTTAGAGGTCAATTTATTACTTCTCTTCAAATGACATTAATCATGGAATGGAAACACACAGCAACAGAACGTACCAGCGTGACTTCAAACACTTTGTTACAGGAAATGTTCAAAATGTTCTCCGTTAGCGAGGATACACGCAACCACCCTCCGTCGCATGGAATCCCTGATTCGCTTATGCAGCCCTGGAGAATGGCGTATTGTATCATAGCCGTCCACAATACGAGCACGAAGAGTCTAAATGTTCAAATGTTTGTAATTCTATCGGACCAAACTGCATGGTAATCAGTCCGTATCTTACAAACTACTTAAACCTAGGTAAACTAACCTAAGGACAAACACACATACACCCATGCCCCAGGGAGGACTCGAACCTCCACGGCGAGCAACCGCACGCTCCGCAGCGAGACGCTTTAGACCGCTCGGCTACTCCACCGCGGCACGAAGAGTCTCTACATTTGGTACCGGGGTTGCGTAGGCAATAACTTTCAAATGCCCCCATAAATGAAAGTCGAGAGGGTTGAGGTCAGGAGAGCGTGGAGGCTATGGAATTGGTCCACCTCTAGCAATCCATCGGTCACCGAAGCTGTTGTTGAGAAGTGTGCGAACACGTCGACTGAAATGTGTGTCGTACTTGTAAAAGCACATGTTCTAGCAGCACAGGTAGAGTATCCCGTATGAAATCATGATAACGTGCTCCAGTGAGCGTAGGTGGAAGAACATGAGGCCCAATCACGACATCACCAACAATTCCTGCCCTAACGTTCACAGAAAATCTGTGTTGATGACGGCTCAGTATAAAGGTCGGTGCAATGTGATCAGACGTCACTTTCAGATTGTGAACCGTAAACATAAACTGACAGAAGTTATTCTTTACCGGAATATGACTCACTATCCGCCTACAGAGATTGTTGATATGATGTTAATTTTAGGCGAATGCCTTACAATTTCTCGACTTCACCGCCATCTGGTCTAAAAATGTTTCAGACAAAACGTTATAACTTTTTTAAACAGAATCGAAATCTGCAATAAAAAATTAAGGTTTCAATTTAAAAGTTGCCCCCCCCCCCCGCCCCACCCAACGGGGCGGATGCTGGGAGTCACGTGTAGTATCATTTGATGACCCACTTTTGAGCTTATGAACTAGTCTTTTAACATTTTTTCCCAAATGTATAGTTTCGAGACAATCTCATGCGGAACGTCAGATGGACCACCCTCTATATCAAATGTTCAAATTTTATAAATTTGTGGCAGTTCTTTGGTTATTAGTCCCTAGGCTATATACGACAGTTGGAAGAGGCAACACTGCTGTGGAGACACTATGCAATGTAATCTACTACTATCGTTGATAGCAAACGTGTTGTGGACACACCTACCTTACCTCCGAGAAAATGGACTCGCCCGTCCCACGTCACCGGCGTGCGCACTATCGAAAGAAACACAGTTATTTATGAGCGAGCGGTCTGAAATAACGCATTACGATCCTCCACGTCACCTGCGACAAGATTTGCGAAAGAAAAGGCCACTCTTTCTGCGCAACCCACCCAACATTTTGCACGACAATGCACGGGTGCATAGAGGGCACGCTGTGGCTGTTCTGTTAGATCGATGGGACTGGGAAGTACTGTACCATCCACCATAAGCTCCGGACTGAAGTCCTTGTGACTTTTATTTGATTCCAAAGATGAAGGAACCACTTCCTGGCATTTTCAAACTGTTTCAGATATTCGACATGGAGTAGACGGCCATCTACAGAACAGGCTCTGTTAACGGTATACCACGCCTTCCACATCGCTGGCAACAGGTAGTTCACAACGCTGGTGACTACTTTGAAGAACAATAACAGGTGCAAACATGTCACTATTTAAGTTCCAACCCTCGTATAGTAGATAACTTTAGAAGTTACATAAGGCTTTTTTCAGATGATGCTGTTGTATATTGACGAGTCACAACGCCGAAGAATTTTACCGATATGCAGGAGGATCTGAAGCGTATTGACACTTGGTGCTGGGATAGCAATTGAGCGTCAATATAAAAAAAAATGTAACGTACTGAGAAAATAGAAAGAAAGATTGTGTACTGTACAACTGAAAGCAGTTACTTCCATAAAATATCTGGGAGTAGGTCTGAAGTGGAACATATAATTAATCGTGGAGTATGACAGATGCCAGACAGATTCAGTGGAAGAATCCTCAAGGAGTGTAGTCCATCAACGAAGGAAGGATCTTAAAAAACACTGCTGCGGTCAACTGAATATTGCTCGGTGGCGTGTGATCTGTGCGAGATAGAACGGATACAGTAAACTGAGGAGATCCAAAGGAGAGCAGCTCGCTTTGCTACAGTTTCATTTAGTAAGCGCGGAAGCGTCACAAAAATGCTCGGCAAAATCCAGTGGCAGACGCTGCAAGAGAGACGTACTGCATCACACTATGGGTTCCTGTCAAAGTTTCGAGAACGTACACTTCTCGAAGAGTTAGTATATTCCTTCCTCCTACATATTCTTGGTGAAAAGACCAGGGGCCGGCCGCGGTGGCCGCTGGGACTGAGGCGCTCCAGTCACGGTCTGCACGGCCACTACGGTCGGGGGTTCGAATCCCCCCTCGGGCATGGATATTTGTGCCGTCCTTAGTATAAGGTAGTTCGTAAGTAGTTTGTAAGTTTAGGGACTGATGACCCCGTAGTTAAGTCCCATAAGCTTAACAAACATTTGAACATTTGAATTTGAAAAGACCATGGGATTAAAGAGATTAGAGTCTACCATGAGTTTTTAGGTGCAGTTTTTTTTCCTCCTGCGAACCATACACGACTGGAAGAGGAGGTGACAATGGTACTCAAGTGGTACGCAAAGCACCCTTCACCAAACACCGTGAGGTGGTTTGCGAGCCGGCCGTGGTGGCCGAGGGGACTGAGGCGCACCAGTCACGGTCTGCACGGCCACTACGGTCGGGGGTTCGAATCCCCCCCTCGGGCATGGATATTTGTGCCGTCCTTGGTCTTAGGTAGTTCATATGTAGTTTGTAAGCTTAGGGACTGATGACCCCGTAGTTAAGTCCCATAAGTTCTACAAACATTTGAAAATTTATTTGTGGTTTGCGGGGAACCATTTTGATGTAGATGGATGTAGATGTTTCTGACATGTTGAGACTGGTCCTTGTGCCTTATCTTCGAGGTCTAGCTGACGTTATCTCTTAACAAGTCAGGACGTTGTTCCTGCTGCCTTGACGTAATCAAACACAACACGAGTTCGCCTGTTGTTCTAGCTAAACCTTTTATCAGCCATTGTATACGTCTGGACATTGGTTCTCGAAAGTCACAAGGACTTAAGTCCGGGGAGTATGGTGAATGGTATAGCACTTCCCAGTCCCATCGACCGAACACAGCAGCCACAGCTTGCGTTATATGCGCCTGCGCATTGTCGTGCAAAATGATGGGTGAGTGCGCAGAAAGTGGTGCCGTTTCTTTCGCAAAGCTTAAGTCCTTATGACTTTGATTTGATTCCGAAGATGAAGGAACCACTTCGCGGCATTCGCTTCAGAAGTATTCCAGAGTTTCGACAGGCAGTAGACCGCTCCATTTGCACCACCAACACAGTAGGCTCTGCTAACAGTATACTACGCCTTCCACATCTCTTCCACAATGCTGGTGACTACCCTGAAGGACAGTAACAAGTGCAAACATGTAACTCTTTTGTATCCGTTGTGAATAAATACTTGCCACTATTTAAGTTCCAACCCTCGTATTTTGATTTATGTGTCGTGGGACGGGTGTTCGAAACTAATTTTGAAATTGTCGTCTGATTACAGAGGTTGTTGTCTTTCACATACTAACATTTAAACAGAGATGCCACTCGGTTACCAAGTGGAAATAATCTACAAGATTTTCCGGCATTTCCTTAATTTCCGAATTCTGAAGGGGAGAAAGGAAGCTGAGCTCTGGCATTTTATCATTCATAATGTAGCACAGTGGCTTGCGGAAAGAATAACAGGTTAAGAAGTGTGAAGTAAGTAAAGTGGCAATTTCGTGGTGCTGTAACAACAGATTATACCTAGGCTACTTCTATGTCACAATTGTGCACTGTGAGATTACCGCCTAATAGAAATACTGGTAATTAATAGCATTTGATAATTAAACAGTATGAAGTTCACTGCAAACATTTGTGCACTGTGAGATTACCGCCCAATAGAAATACTGGTAATTAATAGCATTTGATAATTACACAGTATGAAGTTCACTGCAAACATTGACCATGCCAATGCACTAAATGTTACACAATTTTAATCTTATTAATTATGGTAGCAATGTATGTACGCAGTTGGATGACAACATTTATAGTTAGGCCAAAGGTAGAAATTCTCCACGTTGAGATTTGCTGTGTGCTTATAGCTGATGGGAGGCCAGCGAGCAGGCCGACGTTGGTGGCTAGTTCCAGCTTAGGATTTTCCAGGTGAGGAGGGAGAGAGGGGAGAGAGGGACAATGGCGAGTGCCAGGTGCAGTGCAGTGCACAGCGTGAAATAAAATAT
Source organism: Locusta migratoria (assembly GCA_026315105.1). Taxonomy (NCBI): domain Eukaryota; kingdom Metazoa; phylum Arthropoda; class Insecta; order Orthoptera; family Acrididae; genus Locusta; species Locusta migratoria. The sequence continues at coordinate 115,653,166 of CM048750.1, read as the reverse complement.
TCTAATACTACTTGCATTTGAAGTAATACGATGCAGTTAGCCTGTTGATAAATAAACAATACATTAGCTGATATAGTCACATCTGGCGTAATATGTTTAATTGACAATGAAAAGTAATAAATTACCAATGAATACAAGACAGTTACACAACTAGCATGGCAATGTTTGTTTATAAAAGTAATATATTAACTATTTCTCATTTTATTTTCAATTAATCTTGTGTATTTTATCTTGAAATATTCAGTTAAATCACTTATCATTGATATAAGAAATCGCACGATTGTAATAAATAGTGCAAAGGATGTTTATACGAATATAAAAACATAATAAGAAATTTGTTTAATGTGTAGTGTAATTATTTAGATTTTAAGTAAAGTTTTAGAAATGTATTGGCTGAGCGCTGTACGTTGGAAGTCGGTTAGAACAGCTCACATGGGGAAGTTGATGACGTAGGGAAAAAACCCGACAGTTGCGCTTTTGGCGCGCGCGCGCGCGCAAGGGCAGGAAGTGACGAGTCGGGAGCGAGTGGTGTGGCTGGCCGGGCGGCGTCGCTCTGCACAGTCGGCATGTAGATCTCCAGGTGGAGGTTATAGATTTTTGTGTGGCAATTGCCAAGTGTGGTTGCTAGTCGTAGACTGCTCCAAGTTGTATCGAGTGCTACTGTGTGTTGTGAATATTTAGCCGGTGGAACAAGGTGTGCATCGCACTAAATTAAAGTGACTGTGTTTTGTTAATGTAACACGTGTCGTCGCATAGGCATGAACATAAACGGTGTTTGAGACAGGCACATGGTGTGAAAACAATTTGCGACAAATATTCATTTTGTCTGGGGGCTCACGAGCTATAATTCTTTTGATAAATGTGTCGACGTACAGACGTATCAGCCACAGGGTTCTAATATTGTGAAATAAACAACATAAAGTGAACTTTCCCGTGTTTTCAAAAATAGTAGTTAGTACACCCTTTTCTCTCATGAACTTGACTTTATTATGAATTTCTTTGTTAATCATATGTAGGGAAGGAAAGCTGTGAACGTGTGATGTCATCCCCTAGAAAACGAGTCAAACAGTGGCAATCACAGTTCCAGTGTTTTTGCATGTTTAGGAATTTGGTTCGCAGTTGGCGGTTGTGAGTTTTAAAAATTAAACTTTCCCTATTTTAAACTCTCATCCCGACCTTCACCCTCGCAGCACCCTATTTTCTTAGTTGTGACGTTGTAGACTTGTTCTAATGTTTGTAAAGCGAAGGGACCAAACCGCTGTCATCGTTCCCTAGCCTTACAAGCTACTTAAACTCATTTATGATGCGGTCTAAGGCACCATGTGATGGATTGTGCAGCTGCTCCCTACGAAGGTTGGAGTCCTGTCTCTGAATTGGAAGGAAGGAAGGAAGGAAGGAAGCTTGGAGTTTAACGTCCCGTCGATAGCTTGGTCATTGGATACGGAGCTTATGCTCGGTGTGTTTGGGTAAGGGAATCGGCCGTGCCCTTTCAAAGGAACCATCCCAGCATTTGCTTGGAGTGATTTAGGAAAATCACGGAAAACCTAAATCTGGATGGCTGGAGGTGGATTTAAACCACCATCCTTCCGAATGCGAGTCCATTGTGTTACCACTGCGCCACCTCGCTCGGTCGGAATTGGATGTGTAAGTTTTCCTTAGAATAAGTTAGCTTAAGTAATGTGTAACACGAGGAACCAATGACTAGGTATTTGATTTTTTTTTAAAATTTTTGCTGATAACTACAAACTCCCACTGCCTGAAAGAGTACAAGAATCTCTGACGGGGAATGACCACGCAATCCGTGGCAAGATGCCTTAGACCGCACGGCCATTCCTGCGCGGCTTGTAGACTTGGTTAGTAATTTAGATAAATGATATTGTCATACAATCAGGCTCCAACTGATTGCGCAGACTTCATTTCTTTCCTATCATCTTACGTTGAATATGGTGAGTATACGTTTGTAGCTTTTTCTATTCTGTACTTCTTTTTAACTGATGCCGTATCACCTTCTGTGTATGAAATAGACTTGCGCATAATAGTTCGTGATCGGGAGCACTCACTTTAGTTCGCGGCTCTGCCGCGAACTAGTTCGTTCTTTTAGTTCGTCCGCTCCCAGCGACGGCTGAGCGGCATGGTCTGCGCATGCAGGTGGAGGGAGAAGTTCATCCACCTAACTGCTCCATGCGTTTGCTACGTGAGCCGCTAACGATATCAGGCAGACCAAAAGAAACAGTTTGTGGATAATTTCTCGCGTTTATGTTTAGAGTTATCTCTATATCTTGGCATTATGGAATTCATAGGTCAGATATTGCAGAGTGCAGAATACTTCAAAACAGAAATTTTGTAGCACTGAACTATGTAATCTAGCAGGCAGACGCTCACCTTGAAATGGTTCTCATCAGCGGAAGGCAAACACCAGATTTTTAATTCTGCTGCGCGCCCTCTCGCTATTGCCCGTCGGTCTTCGGAAAAGAATCCAACGAACTAAGAAGCGAGATACGTTTGGCATAATAGTTCGCGACCGGTAACGCATGTTTTAGTTCGCGACCAATTGCACATATGTTAGTTCGCGACCGATCTCGCTTTTAGTTCGCGACCGATCGCGCATATTTTAGTTCGCGACGGGTAGCTCTCCTTTTAGTTCGCAGCTCGGCCGCGAAGTAGGTCGCTCTTTTTAGTTCGTCCGCTCATTTTGGCTTTTGCTACCGCTACTAAAAGAGCTCTTTCTTTTGTTATGACAGCTTTTCTATATAATGATCAGTGTTACCCGTATTTTTGGGCAATTAGACATCAAATACTTAAGCAAATAAACCAGTTATTTACACGAACGGGTGATACAATGGTATTCAACTACTTTGCATACAGAGTACTCATAGTATTTTATTTTAGAAATAGATTTCTTTATATATTTCATAGGTCATTGAAGGAACATTACCTACAAGATATGCTAAATGCGTCTATTTTCGTAAATAAAAGTACACTTCTATAAATGACTTTTTAATTTTTATAAAGTTTTGGAAGTGATCAACAAAAAATATTACTACTATGATACAGGTCAAGTATCGCTATTTCCCGTCAGTCTTTGCAAAAGGAACGGACGAACTAAGAGGCGAGGTATCTGCGAACTAGTTCGCCTGTGGGAGCGCTCTTTCGAACTAGTTCGTCCGCGAACTACACTAGACTAGTATGAAACCACCTAAGAAAAGCCCTTTTCGATGGTCACCATAGGCTTTATTTAACTTTGTTGTTTCAGAAATGAAAATGTCAGTCACGTTTGCAAAATGTTTCTACAATTTATTTGATAATAGAATGACCGGTTTCGATCTACTGTGAGACCATCATCAGACCGATTCGTCTCACCGTTGACACCAAGCCCGCCGAGTCGCCGCACGCTCATCGCCTGGCATCAACGCTGAGACGAATCGGTCTGATGATGGTCTCACAGTAGATCGAAACCGGTCACTGTTATTTTCATTTCTGAAACATATACCAGTTCGCTGACTTTCCAGTAGGAAACTATGTTTTCGTAACTCATTAACTTACTTGTTATGTTCAAATGTTTGTTAAGCTTAAGGGACTTAACTACGGGGTCATCAGTCCCTATTTATGAAATATCTTATACTAAAGACGACATAAACATCCATGCCCGAGGGGGGGGGGGGGGACTCGAACCTGACGGAAAATGCCTCGCACATCGGAGCATAGCGTCTCAATGCGGTTGGACACTCCGCCGCGGCAACATACTTGTTATTTAATACTAACATTCCATTACTTGGAGGCGAATCTTCACTTCGGTTTTCTATCTCTTCATCTAAACAGAACTGGTCTATCATGTCATTGTGCAATTAAAAAAAAAATAAAAAAAACTTTCCATTTTTAAAAATCGCCTTGGAAGTATTGTTTTCAGTTTTGTTCTATAATCTGGCACGCATGCACAGTTAACTTACTTTATTCTTTCTTGTCGTAATTCTCGCATTTCTACACTGAAGTTACCTCTTCGACTGATCTCCTTCACGGTCTGTTGATAAGGGGAACGAGGGTCTAAAACATCCGTAATACTACCCGTAGATTATTATTTTCCTGTTCGTTTCGGACTCTTTCCTTTTTTATCAAGTTTTAGCAATATTATTAAATTTTTCTTTGGCGAAAGTCCATTTTATGTAGGCAGTAAGGATTAGAGCGATGTTTTTCGACCTTTTTGAACTCGGGACCTCCTTTGCGAGTAAAAATCTGGCGATCCCCCAGACCCGTAATAGAGCTATGTCAGTGATTCCAAAGGCAAGGTATTTAATTTTCTTTCTTCCATATATCTAAGATCTGCGCAGCCATTCATGTCTGGTGAAAGTTGCAGTAGCGCAAACGAATCAGAAATGAAAAACAAAGGCTTAATGACCACAAGTATTTGATGAATGTTTTTTATATCACGAATAATAAATATCAATGTGTGATTTGTGGCGACTTGTTGACAATGCGAGTATGAAACTACCAAAGCTGATGCAACACTTCTTAATAGCTCAAGGATGCTCATAAACTTTGGATTTCTTCGAAAAGGTTCTGAAAATCCTTAACCAGCAGCAAACTACTATGATCCAATAATAAAATGGTATTATTAGCTGATTATAAATAATACTGCATTGAAAACTTGTTCGCAGCTGTAAGCTACTGTCTACATCCTCATACATACTCCGCAGTCCACCACAAGGTACACTGTACCACTGCTAGGCATTTCCTTTCCTATTCATCTATCAAATAGAACGAGGAAAAAAATTGTCTATATGCCTCCGTACGAGCCATTATTTCTCTTATCATTGTGATCATTACGCGAAATGTAAGTAGGCGTCAACAAGAACGTACTACACTGAGCTACAAATTTCAGCCCTCTAAATTTCCTCAAAAGAAATTCACGAAAAGAACGTTGTCTTTCCTCCAGCGATCCCCAATTGAGTTCCCGGAGCATTTCCGTGACACTCGCGCATTGGCCGAACCTACCAGTAACAAACCTAGCTACTCGCATCTGAACTGCTTCTATTTCTTCCTTTAAACTGATGTGTTGCGGGTCCCAAACACTTGAGAAATACTCAAGACGCGGTCGTGCAAGCGTTTTATCCGCGGTCTCCTTTACAGATGAAGAACCTTCCCAAAATTCTCCCAATAAACCAAAGCCGGCTGTCCGCCTTACTCACCACTGTCCTTACATGTTCGGTCCATTTCATATCCCTCTGCAATGTTACGCCTAGATATCTGAAAGACGCGACTGCATCAGGAAGCTCACTCCTAATGCTGTATTCGAACATTATGGGATTTTTTTCCCTACTCATGCGAATCACCTTACTTTTTTCTACATTGAGAGCTAGCTGCCATTCTTCGCACCAACTAGAAATTTTGTGTAAGTCATCCTGTATGCTATTACAGTCAATTACAAACGACACCCTCCCATACACCACAGCATCATCAGCAAACAGCCGCAAATTACAACTTACTCTGTCCATCAGACCATTTATATAGATAGAAAATAATAGCGGTCCTATCACACTGTGGCACGCCTGACGATACACTCGTCTCTGATGAACACTCGCCGTCGAGGAAACCGTACTGCATTCTATTACTTAAGAAGTCTTCCAGCCAGTCACAAATCTGTGAACCCATTACACATGCTCGTATCTTCGTTAGCAGTCTGCAGTGTGGCACCGCGTCGAATGCCTTTTTGAAATCGAGAGAAACACAATCCGCCTGTTGCCCTTCATCCATGGCTCGCAAGATGTCATATGAGAAAAGGGCAAGCTCAGTTTCATATGAACGAGTTTCCTAAATCAGTGCTGATTCGTAGAAAGAAGCTTTTCCACCTCAAAGACATTTACTATATTTGAATTTAGAATATGCTCCAAAATTCTACAGGAAACTGATGTCAACGATATTGACCTGTAATTATGTGGGTCAGTTCTCTTTCCTTTCTTATAAATGGGAGTCACTTGACTATGAAGAAGTAGTACAAAGATGTTATGTACTGATTACAAGTAATATTAAGTTAGTGTTCTTTATATTATTTTTAGCGTAACAGTAAACTGAACATGTGACAAAGTCAAACAAGATTATTGTGACCACGGTAAATAACTGTAGCACAAACGCTCTTAAGTCGTTTAATCAATAAGTTACTAAGAGGTGGAAAAATGGGTCCATTGTTTCATCAGAAATCAATCATTTTTGAAGCCTTATTAAGGCTCACCCGAAACGTGTCACAACGGAGCCAATTTTTCACCTACGGATGACTTCTAAATTAGGCGACTTTCAAAACCTTTCACTTTCGCGAGGCACTACTGCTAGAACAGCTAAACGTTACGAAACGTAGCTTTGCTGCCGAACATGTTGCTGCTGCATCGCGATCCCTCCTTCCTCCCCCCCCCCCCCCAGGGGGTCACAACACACAGGCTGAAAAACTCTGGATTAGAGTATTGAAATAAATAATGACGTGTAACTAGGACGAGGTTAAAGGACTGATAATAACAAGAACCGGAGGAGGGCATCCGAAGCCAACACAAGTAATATACCAAAGATATATCATAGAAGAGGATATTGTTCGAGACTAGTTTGTTTGTATGTTTTTTGGAATGTAATCAGTCCTAGAAATGAGACTAAAGACACGTTCTTTCGGTGGAATTTGCTTGTTTTAAACAGATAAAGGGATCGATTAACTCATCAACTGTTATCATCTTTCTTAGCCCCAAAGACACAACATTCATCTTTCCCGTGACGAGATACAAGGAAGGAATGAAGATTAGGGTTTAACATCCAGTCGACTGCGTGGCCATTAGAGAGAGCACAATTTCGGATTGTTTCCTTAAGGTGTCATCCTGACATTTCAATGGGGGAAGGGGGGGGGGGGTTAGAGCATTAATTGTAGCCATGAAGGTTACGTTTAGAAACCATCACTGTGTGAAACAACAAATAAACATTCGTATTTCTGTTACTAGTCAATTTGTTAGTGTTTAACGTAATATAGGATAACCCGTTTCGAGCATTTTTACTCGTCATCAGGGGCTTTTTTCAGATAGTGAAGTTTTTATGTTACTTATAATTTACACATTTAAAGTCTATTTGTTACTATTGGTGTTTGGGGATTTATAGAGTGGGGGGGGGGGGGAGGGTAGTGGATCGTCATAAACTAAGATGTAGTGCTGTCTTCTGTTGGTATTCCTGTAAGGTGCGATTTGTTTCACCACGATTTTCATGTTATAAGGTTTTGCATCTCTGGTGCACTGGTGAATCTGCTGCATATTGAATCATTTATACATTGCTTCTTGTACACTAACGCCCGGTTTCACGAAACGTCGTCTAAATATGTTAGACATACGTCAAATTCAACGCCTCGTTTATTTTTGACGTACCGTCAAAAGCTACAGGGTTTCATCATCGCCAAGCTCAATGAATTGACGAGGCGTTTATTTTAACTGACTTTCCAATCGAAACAGCGTCTAGTATCGTGTATCAAATCGATACTATCGAGTTTTATCGTTTGTTTTCATTGTGTTCTCTAGTTCTAGATTGAACAAATGTATATCGCTATGTAAATAGAGGATTTTTCAGTACAGTCAAAGTTGTTGTGATTCGTAAGTTTGGTGAAACCGGGCAATAATAACGCTAAGAAAATGGAACATGCCGATAAAATAAAGAAGAGAGATTCTAAATTTTCTGATCATGAGTATAGTTTGTTTGTTGAACTTATTTCGAAAATGTAATTCCTTGCGGGAATTTCACATATAGGGGTCTCAGCGATGGAATTGCTTCTGAAACCTTGTTGATATATCGGCAGATGGTTGATTCCGAACCCTATCTAAGTCTGCTGTTACCATTTGAAGAAATCCAGTAGCATAGAATCGCAGAGTTAAAAGCAGCTGTTGATTGGGGTTAATAGTCTGTTTCTGTTAGTTGGATACTCTAGTCTATTTTCAATTAGTTCCAGAAGTTTTAATGCTTCTTTCTTGGACAACCTGTATCTTGTAATGCAATTTATATCATTCATTGTGTAGAAATGATGAATGCACTCATAAATTACACATTCAGGCCCTAGATTTTCTAGCAAATCTATGTACAATACTTCCGCATCAAAATTATCTGCAATCTTCACAGCCATAAGACGTGAAAAACAATAAAGTTACCTTTACAAAAAGCCCTGAATATTCCAACTACAGTAAGCCTGTTTTATATAAACGACTCGTCAAATAGTATGACGACGCAAAATCGGCGCGTCAGTTTTGACGGCGAGTTTAACGATTGTTGCAGTTAAACAGACGTCGATGAAACGCAAAAATGAAACTTAAACGATTGTCAAAGATTAAAGGATCGTCAGAGTCATAAACAACGCTTGGTGAAATCTGGAATAATTGTTTTTACAACAGACTCGCACATATGAACTGTTCATAAGCATGTATACACAGTATTTACAAAACAAAATGGCGGATTTAGAGAAGATACGGAATCCCTAAATTCTGATGGCCGGATGCGGCTTTTAACCGCCGTCCTCCCGAATGATAATTCAGTGCGCCACCTCGCTCAGTGAGCCAGAATACATTCACCCTTAGCAGAAGAGTTTGACGCTGGTGAAAGCTGCGATGTATTGATCAGGAGAGGTGGCGGAGGAAAGTCAAACGACAGGAAAACCCAGTGGTAGAATTTTCCCTGTAGGTTCAGATAACGCACCCATCTGGGTTTTACCCATAACGTGGTCTGCGTTTGAAGTTTCTCCTTGGAGAGTCGAACGGGCAGACTGGCATTTTCCCCGACGCCTTTAAGCCACGGAAGTCTAGAAAGTTTGGTTTACGCGCTACAAGTAGAAAGCTGAAATGCGCTTGGGGATGTCACCCCTCACGACTGTGTTGTTAGATTATTCGAGTTAATTCTTCAAATCTCCAGCTCTGGAATCAAGCCTGCTTGATAGGGCACTGTTTTAAAACGAAAACGACGCGTGCGAAATTGCAGTTCTTCAGGGGCCAACATCTCGGCATCTGTTGATCAACTGTTTTGGATGGTCCTTGGCCTAGTTATCATTTGTGTACATATCAGTAGTATTGACATGCTGTAGGTAGCCTACAGTGCACATTTAAATAATTACACACTTCCTTCAGTCAGCGAAATTGAACAAATAGGACCGGCCGCGGTGGCCGAGGGGACGCTTTAGACCGCTCGGCTACTCCACCGCGGCAGACCCGGTGGTATTATATTATTAGATTATATAGAAGGTGAATCTGTGTTCTTCCAATACCTATAATAATAAATAAATAGTGAAGTATACTTCTGTACTCAGTTCTCTCGCTTGTAGAATTCTGTCTCTTCGTCAGAGATGGACAATACTTAAAAGAGAGTTTTAGCAGTGACTGAGACTTTCACTTGTAGTTCGTATGTGGGGAGAGATATCTATCTACATCTACATACATACTCCGCAATCCGCCGTAAGGACAATATTTGCCGGCCGCGGTGGCCGAGGGGACTGAGGCGCGTCAGTCACGGTCGGCACGGCCACTACGGTCGGGGGTTCGAATCCCCCCTCGGGCATGGATATTTGTGCCGTCCTTAGTAGTAGCTAGTTCATAGGTAGTTTGTAAGTTTAGGGACTGATGACCCCGTAGTTCCCATAAGGTCTACAAACATTTGAACATTTTGAACAAATAGGTTAGTTTTTGCACAGTACGTGTGACCTAGGGTGGTATTTATTCAGCATATACGAGGGGGGGAGAGGGGGAGTTGGAAAATACGTTTTCCCTGTCGACTGTGCGCAGAGTTATCTATGAAAGAAAAAAAAATAGAAGTAGACATTAAAGATAAGACATATCTTTCAAACGTTCAAATGTTTGTGAAGTCTATGGGACTTAACTACGGGGTTATTAGTTCCTAAACTTACAAACTACTTATGAACTAAGACTAAGGACGGCACAAATATCCATGCCCGTGGGGGGATTCGAACCCCCGACCGCAGCGGCCGTGCAGACCGTGACTGGAGCGACTCAGTCTCCTCGGCCACCGCGGCCGGCGACATATCTTTATATTTCTACATAATCTCCAAGTATATTTTGAAATTTGTCAAAGTGCTTTATAAGCTTCAAAAAGCCGTCTAGGAAAAATCGGGGCTTTGCATACGGAAGAAGCTTTGAACGGCTATGGGCGAAATACGAATGTTTGTTTGTATAGCTTATGGGACTTAGCTACGGGGTCATCAGTCCCTAAACTTATAAACTACTTATGAACTAGCTTATACTAAAGACGTCACAAATATCATTGCCCGAGGGGGGATTCGAACCCCCGACCGTAGTGGCCGTGCAGACCGTGACTGAAGCGCCTCGGCCCCCTCGGCCACCGCGGCCGGCGCGAAATACGACACAACAGGGCAAAGCGCACGTGTAATACACCGATACACCACTGGGTAGAGTTCGACCTGACTATGGCAATGACTTCCTGTTTCGGATTGTGACGCGGAATGAAAAGCCGCATCCAGGGAGTGGAAACATCCGCCATCATCAGCCCGTAAGACGTTCCTGCAGTTAAAGTGCTACTCGCCGTTTTCTGGGACGCCCAAGAGTTTTGTTGCTGGACTTTTTGAAGGATGCAACCGTCAATGCTGCGCGGTGCTGCGCCATTCTGTCGAAATTGAAATAGGTGATTCGGAAAAAGCTGTCTGGCCTTCTCAGATCTGGCGTCCTGCTGTTGGATGACAACGCGAGACCACACTCGGCGACGGCAACGTAAAACCATACTGCAACTCTTGGTTGGGAGCGCCTACACCATCCGCCATACAGTCCAGATCTCGCACCAAGTGATTTCCATCTGTTTCCAAATTTGAAGACGTCTCTCGGCAGAAGGCGCTTTGGAAGCAATGCTGACGTCAAACGAGCCGTTCAACGCTTATTCCGTATGCAACGGCCTGATTTTTTTCCTGGACGGCTTTTTGAAGCTTATAAAGCGGTTTCTCAAGTGTTTCAATGTACTTGGAAATTATGTGGAAAAATAAAGATATATCTTAAAGTCTCATTCTATTTTTTTCCTTTCATACACAACTCTGCCCACAGTCGACAGGGGAAACTTATTTCCAACGCCCCCTAGAACATATCTGAGTAAAATATTTGAACACCAAAGAACTAACATTTCTTTTCAACGCTAGTCAGTTGTTTCCTGATGATTGATAAATAAGCCGAAAACTAGTCAATAAAAATTATTGAAAGAAAAACATTTTATTTGTTTTGGTATGAAATATGGAATTGTTGTACAAAGAAGAGACGGAAGAATCCACACACAAAACCCTTCATTTGTTCAATGGTCGTTCCAATAAAAATGCGAGAAAGGATTCAAAAAACAAGAAATTTCTAATCCTTTTATTCATTGCGAATCGTGGAAATTTTTGTTACATATTAATAAGATTATGTTCTCAGATTGCTTTTTTATATATTTATCCGTTACCGAAATCCAGAAGTTCAAAATTAAGATACGAGCTTATTTTAAAAAAATCGGTTTTTAAAAACCGACCATAGAAAAAAACCGACACAAAATTAAACATAGAAAATGGTACACATTTTAACAATTCCTACGTAGACATTTGTGTAGAAACGACTTTTCCCATTTTTTGGAATTAATTATTCGTTATAAAGTGTCAGTCGAACTGAGAAAGGACCGCTGTGGAGTTGCCGAGCGTACTAAGACGCCTTGCTGTGGAGCGCGCGGTTGCTCGCCGTTGGACGTTCGAGACCTCCCTCGGTCATGGGAGTTTGTGTTGTCCTTAGCATAAATGACTTTAAGTTAGTTCAAGTACTTTGTAGGTCTAGTGACTGATGACCAACATAGGTAAGTACTTTAGATTTACAAACATTTGAACATTTTGTACTGAGAGAGGGGCGTTCGAGCAGCTATGAAATTACCACCCTATTTTAAAAAATCTACTCGGCGAAAAAAATTGATTTTTGCATATATGAAAATTTAATAACTTCCCCCGGTAAAGCGTTGATTTTATTTTCGTTATTTGTGTATGTATCGTGTAGCATCAAATTCCATACAGAATTCCAACATATTTTAGAGCATGCAAAGACTGAGTACAGAGGAGCGTATGAAATACAGAGGATATACTGAAATTTTATTGAAAATTGAGAAAACAGCAACATCTCATTGTTTTCTCGAGAAACTGATTTCAAATCCAAGGGGAGAAACTTTACAGTTAGCTCACTTTCGTCCAAGCGAACTTGGCTGCCAGTAGTAACTACTTATCATTCCATTTTAAGAAAACTGTTCCGTGATGAAATTGTAAGATGAACGACGTACAACTTTTTCTACTTGTCACACCCTGCACATAAATATGTCGAAGCATACAAGGAATCAATTGCTGACAGATCTACAATGGACTCGAATTCGGGAGGACGGCGGATGTATAGAATCTGTCTTTTACAAGCAGCATATTCAGCTGTAATAAGGAAACTGGTCAAAATGCTCTGCCGGAACACGAAAAAGGCCAATAAGTTGGTGTTTAAAAGACTCTAGTCGGAAAGTGGCTTTACGATTGAAATGTTCCAATGTTTGTGAATCTAAAGGAGTTAACTATGGCGGTCATCAGTCCCTAGGCGAACAAACTACTTAAACTATCTTAAAGTAATTTATGCTAAGGACAACACAAACACCTATGTCCGATGGAGGACACGCACCTCCAACGTCGAGCAATCGCGCGCTCCGCAGCAAGGTGCCTTAGAACGCTCGGGCCGCGGTGGAGTAGCCGAGCGGTCTAAGGCACCTCGCTGCGGAACGCGCGGTTGCTCGCCGTCGGAGGTTCGAGTCCTCCCTGGGGCATGGGTGTGTGTGTGTGTGTGTGTGTGTGTGTTGTCCTTAGGTTACTTAGTTTAAGTAGTGTGTAAGCTACGGACTGATGACCACGCAGTTTACTCCGATATATTTAAAAAAAAAAAAAAAAATTGACATTTGAATTAGAACGCTCGGCCGTGGCCTTTCCGATCATATTCGCGCTTTTGTACAACCTCTGACAATAAAGTTCGGTGAATAGTCCTTTAAAATTAACGTAGATGAACTTACTGCCTTTCGTCACCACCCATAACTATGCAATGCTGAGCTCTTTGGTACATGTCCCGGAATCTTTGCACGAAGTCTTTCTTTGGGATGGTGTTTAAATGTCTAGTCACATTTATTTGGATGTCATCAACATCGTCAAATCTCTCTCCATTCAAAACAAACATTTTCCTGCATGTTGAAGAACCAAGAAACTTTTCAGACTTTTCTAAGTGGAATACTACCAGGTACTTGGTAGAATAAAAACCTAATTGCCATTCCTTCGAACCAGTTGTTGATAGAAATATCTGGTCACCCTATCCTAGTCCCAACTAATTTTGCCTAGTCGGAAAGAAGTAAATAAGCAAATTTGATATAAAGTGATATCTATGGATGAATATACTGTAAGTTGATACAGATGTGAAATTACTGAGTCGTTAATAAATAACTTTTATAAATCACATTGACTATTCTATTTCTATTCCTTTATTCAGTTTACTTTGAAAAGCTTATAGAAGATAGAAAGTAGGGGAAATTAGTTCAAACTAGGACTTACCTGTTTGTCCTAAAGCATGTAAATTCTAACTAGGATAAACCGGTTCGACTAGGCTAAACTGATTTCTCCTATCGTTAACAGAATGAACTAGTTTGGCCTAGGCTAAACTGGTTTGTCCTGTCACATTTAGGGAGAACTGGTTTGGCCTAGGCGAAACTAGTTCATCCTAAAATCGGCTTTGGCCTGTAACATATTCGTGCATTTTTTTAATTGCTTATTTTTGTATGTACTGTTATTTGTTTGATATGTTTTTTATTTTATATTTATTTTATTTTATTGCACGTTTCTTACGTATATGTGTAAAGAGACTGAGCAAAGATGTTGTATATGTAAAAACAGTAGAATGACAGTAGCGCGCTCTACTGCGTAAGTGTATTGTTAACTGAGAGGCAGAGGGGGGTCTGCGAGTGGGTCTCGTCGTGTGCGGACGTCGTCCGTGGGTGTCTTACGGCGCGTACGGTACGTCGCGTGCAATCGCCGGTACGAGAAAACCGAGCGGAACGTTGATTAGTAAGTTGAACGAAGAAGTATTAACTGTGAACGTTTATATTGAAAGTGTGGGAGTGTCGTTTGTCGCAACAGTGTCTGCAAGTGTCAGACTCGGTTATCGCGTCGTACGTATGTGATAGCGTGCGCGTGTAATAAAGGAAAGGGATTCGTAACGTGTCTCAGTCGTGAGACAAAGTCGCATATCGCGGAATAGACCCACACGAATGGAATGGACACTTGATGAACATTTGTATAAATTCGTATTGCCTCGCAAGGAGAGCGTGTTCAGCAGAGTTTCTATATGTATGTCTTTGATTGTTGGTGAAATCATAATTGTACTGGAATATATCGTGGAGGATTCTCACCTAAAGATGAGTACTAAACTGTTTCTGTAATGTGAACTGATATAGCATTTGTGTTAAATAATAAGAGTTAAACAAGTGTTATAAACGTTTTTTTTTTTTTTCAAACGAAAATTCTTGATCAACCTAACTAACCTTTTGATAATAAATTGCAACAATAATTTAAAAGTGTACAGATAAGAAAATAACTTGAGAAGTGACCTTCAAGTGGCTAAAACAGTAGTCGTTCTATCGTTCAGTGCCGATTAAATGTGAACAGAGAGAACTTAAATCAATCTTTATTGCGTGCTACGGAAATTTCAATTAATAACAGTATAGTCATCCTCATATTAAGGTAGCTAATCAGAGACATGTGTACTGCAATTGCCATGGTATGACAAAACCCACAGCAAAGATCAAAAGTCAGTTACTTTCAGAACGATAATCAAAGGTGTACATTTTCAATCACGATAAAGCACACAGAATTTCTTGTGTTAACACAATTAAGCTGCTCCAATCATACAATGTAGGCTTTCGCGGCCGGCGTCAATTTCACTTATAATTACCGGGTCGAGGGATGAAACTCTCCCCTAACGTTTCGAAGGACCTTAAGAAGAATGGTTATTCCACCAGAGAAATAGACCGAGTTCTTCGCCCCACGACGAAAACTAAAAACAATAAGCAATCTCAACCATCCAAAGGGAAAGTGTTCCTTCCCTTTATTAATCATGTCACAGATCGGATTGGAAAAGTAATGAACAAACATGGGGTTGAAACTATTTTCAAACCTACCAGGAAAATAAAAGAACATTTAAGATCTGTGCCGGCCGCGGTGGCCGAGGGGACTGAGGCACTCCAGTCATGGTCTGCACGGCCACTACGGTCAGGGGTTCGAATCCCCCCTCGGGCATGGATATTTGTGCCGTCCTTATTATTAGTTAGTTCATAAGTAGTTTGTAAGTTTAGGGACTGATGACCCCGTAGTTAAGTCCCATTAGCTATACAAACATTTGAACATTTAAGATCTGTAAAAGATGCACGACACCATTTGGATACACCAGGTGAGTATAAAATTCATTGCAGCTGTGGCCAGGTGTATATTGGAACTACCAAAAGAAGTGTCAACACTCGTCTAAGTGAACACAAGAGAAACTGCAGCCTGGGACATACACAGAAATCGGCCGTAGCGGAGCATGTTTACCAAGAGGGCGACCATCAAATTAAATTTAACGTGACCAGTGTTTTATCAAAAACTTCGCACTATTATGCTCGTACATACAGAGAAGCCATTGAAATTTACGAAAATCGCAATAACTTCAATAGAAAGGAGGAAGGTGTTAAATTAGACAAGAATTCAACGTTCCACAAGCACGTTGACAGTCGATCTTCTTCTAGTAATAAGGTTGGCATTACAAGAGATAGTTGCTTAGCCGACGTCACGTGATATACTGTGGCACCCCCTACACTGCCTATATATGCGGTGCTCCCTCTAGGCCCCATCGCAGTTGCCACTTAGCCTACGAAGATGTCTTCCGCAGCTGAAGACGAAACGTTAGGGGAGAGTTTTATCTATCAACCACGGCCTACCAGCCCGGAAATTTTAAGTGAAAAAGCTAAATCCAGTTTGCATCACAATATATCCACTGGACATATTTATGACGTAGATTGGTAAGTAGAGTCTTCAGTGAATTAATCAGATGCACTACAAATCAAAGTTATTAATCAACTTGTACATGTTAATTGATGAACTAATTAAACTCTTCGAAAATAACAGGGCATATATTTAGAAGTGAACTGTATTTCGAACGTGCAGGATGGTCAGTTACCTTTATTTACAATCAAAAGCAATATTTAAACTCCTACCCCACCTCATAGTAGAAGAAAGATGAGAGGAAGGGAGAATTCATGCATGGTGGGAGAGAGTCAGTGGCCGTAAGTAAATAAACGATGGATATGTATGTTCAAATGTTTGTATAGCTTGTGGGACTTAACTACGGGGTCATCAGTCTCTAAACTTACAAACCACTTATGAACTAACTAATTCTAAGGACGGCACAAATATCCATGCCCGAGGGAGGATTCGAACCCCCGACCGTAGTGGCCGTACAGACCGTGACTGGATCGCCTCAGTCCCCTCGGCCACCGCGGCCGGCATGGATGGATATAGCAGCAAAACAGAGAGGAGGCAGTGGAATGGGAAAGAGGTGCGTGGAGAGCTTACATACGCAAATTATTGTTAAAGGAGGGGAAGGAAGAATGATTGACGGTGGCTGCATTAGGACATTGAAATTAAGTAATGTAGTCAAGTGAAAATGTGAGCCGGACCGGGAATCGAACCCGGGTCTGCCGCTTCGAGCCAGCGGTCGCCTTAACCACTTTTTTTCCTTCTTTTTTTTTTATTTGCTCTATTGTTTGTTCTGTTTCTTGTGGTCGCTGATCGTATTTGTTCGTTGTTGTTCGAGGTGTTCTTGTCTCAGCTTTTTTATTAGAGAAGGCGTTGAGTCCTCTGACCGTGCGCGCTGAGCCACGACGTCCGGCGCCACTGGGCTATCCGTGCTCGCTCCCCGTCCTTCTCAAACTTCGCAAGTCACACGCTACGATCGTAGCGCCGATATCGTCCATGTCCTATTACACTCACCATTGCTGATTCCCGTGCGAGGTCAAACGTATGATCACATCTGGGGTCAAGTAAGTGAAGCAAACGCCGCCATCGTCTGTAAAATAATGGTGTGATATCTGTTCTTTCGGACATGTCCGAAATGGCAGACACCACACGAATATAATAAACCTACATAAGCTTTGGAGGGAGAGGGAGTGATCTTGATCCTCCAAACAGGCTAACTTTAATAAGAAAAAAATGTAGTCCAATTTTCCCTATTCCCTTTACGCACGTGTTGATGTTTCTAGCTCTAGAATTTATAAACCCGACCAGTCAGTCCCCAAATATTAGTGCAGAGAGGAGAAAATGGAGACTGAATAGACAGACAGCATATGGTGAATGTGCAATGGCAATGGCAGAGGGCCGGCCGCGGTGGCCGAGGGGGCTGAGGAGCTCCAGTCACGGTCTTCACGGCCACTACGGTCGGGGGCTCGAATCCCCCCTCGGGCATGGATATTTGTGCCGTCCTTAGTATTAGCTAGTTCATAAGTAGTTTGTAAGTTTAGGGACTGATGACCCCGTAGTTAAGTCCCATAAGCTGTACAAACATTTGAACATTTTTGAATGGCAGAGGAGAAAAGGGAAGAGACGATGAAAGTGGCACAGACAGTTGTTAAGGGATCGAGAGAAAGGGATAAAGCGAGAGACATCGGTAGAGACAGTCAGGTGAAAGTGGGAGAATTAGCAGACACTTTGTAGACAGCGGCAGGGAAAGGGTATGCTACGCTTGTAAACTTCATTTAAGTGATTACAAGATTTAGCATGTTTTGTCCTGCGAGAGCGCAAATATGTTCGCACACCAAAATTTTTAGTGAGGAACTCAGAATGAAGACTGGTTCCCCAGTTTTTTTATCTTTTAAACACGGACATTTTTGTCTTTTTCTGCTTCGACAGGATATTATTTCAGCTGGTTTTAAAATATGTATCTTTATGCTAATTAATCCTAAGGTAGTCCGTACCCGAATATTTTTAACCTTTTCAAGTAGGTACCACCACAAAATCTGCATTGCTGCACTTTGCGTAAGAAAGAAGAACATGAGTGAAATTTTAGCAGTTACGAACGGTCGAACAGCTCGCGTCATCTTCTTCTAATATAGAAATAATTCTAGACCAGTTGTGATATTGATGAATTTTGACATTCTTTACCTTCGAAACAAGAGGAATATCACGTAGATATAGTATGTTGTAAGGATGAGGTTACCTTCCAACAACTTCGACAGCATTTGACCAATCACCATGAAAGTTGGCACACGTTTTTTTATGGATAAGTTTGTTTAGGCTTTAAATAATAGTAATAATATTAATTTCGTGTCGCTCAGTGTTCTAGTGCGAGTCTTTCAGTTGTACGTCACTTCGCCGACTTGCGTGCCCCTAGTCTATCCCAGTTATCCAACTGGGGAAAGGGGACCTACAGCTTAACGTGGAATCCTCACATCGTTGAGAGGAGAAGGCTGGGTTAAAACGCAGACTGAAAAAATCCGACGTCCGACTGGGATTGGAACCCATGCCCTTCCGGCTCCAGACGAGCGCTTTAACCCGAGACCACCGGACCCGACTAGATTTTAAAAATAACATAATCCATTTACACTTAATTAGTTTTATTGATCAATCCTCAGACACAATTGACGCCGGCCGCGGTGGCCGAGGGGACTGAGGCGCTCCAGTCACGGTCCGCACGGCTACTACGGTCGGGGGTTCGAATCCCCCCTCGGGCATGGATATTTGTGCTGTCCTTAGTATTAGTTAGTTCATAAGTAGTTTGTAAGTTTAGGGACTGATGACCCCGTTGTTAAGTCCCATAAGATATACAAGCATTTGAACATAATTGACATCTTTATGAGTCCTCTGGACTCTGGAAAACTAAGAACGAAGTGCTCGAATTTAAAATGATGTAAGGCAGGGATGCATTCTTGAATTTACGCATCGAAGTAGCTATGAAGGAAGTAAAATAAAGGTTCGAGAGAGGGATTAAATTGAGGGCGATAAGAGTCGCTAATGGTATTGCAATCCTGCGAAAGTGAAAACAATAACAGTGTCTGAAGAATGGAGTGAACAGTCCACTGGACTAAAGTAATGAAGAGTAGTAAGAATAAGATTTGAGATAAACTTAACATCAAAACTGGTAACCCCTTTGTTAATGAATTTAAGGAATCTGCCGGTTTGGAAGCCAAATAAGACATAACAGACAAGCTACGAGAATAAAATGTGTTCTTGAACAGGAAAAGAGTGGGTACTGGTCAAAACAAGTATACCAGTATCAACCTTGATATGGTGGAGAAATTTCTGAGAATGTATCTTCGGAGCACAGAATTTTGTTGAAGTGTATCTTGGATAGCAATAAAATCAGAGAAGTTGATAATCACGTCGTTTGAGTTTCGGTGCTATAGAAGGATGTTAAAAATGGACTGATAAGGACCGAAGAGGCTCTCTACAGGGCCAGCAACGGAGAGAACATATGGCAAACACATTGAGGGACAGTATGATAATGCATGTCTTATTTAAGGCGTCAGGAAATTGGTTTAGATGAAGTTATACATGGTAAATGCAGTAGATGGAGGGACTGGAATGCTTCCAGAAAAAAGAAAAAGAGACGTAACGTAAAATACAAATGGTGAGCTAGCATGAAGAGATAATATATCAAACGAGACTATTTCCGTTAATTATGGTCATAATTTTTATGTAATATTTCTGGTAATTTAGTAGTGACATAACAGAGAAATCTAGATCGATAAATCTCAGTCGCGTTAGATTCCAGATCTACTTGCACTTGAATAAGAACTTAAAAAAAGGAAAAAAGAAAAAGAAAAAGAAAACAGTTGTAGAACAAAGAGAAGTTGTTATCTAAAATCTTAAAATCTGCTGAACTTGTTTCAATTTCAGTCTCAGACCTAACCACGTTTTACCGCATATTTCTGATAAGATAGAATGCCGCTTGAGCTGTATATATTCAGGTTGTTTATCGGAATGTGTGTGACATATTCAGTCTAGTTTTCCTTAACTTGGTCACACACATTCGTAACTAGTTATACTTGTGCGTTTCGCAACAGAAGTTAAAGAAAGGCTTTTGCGATTCCGTATCGACGCATTTTAGGACTCAGAATGTTAATCAGTGAAAACGAACACCTGGTAGGGTCACTATGCCAATAAATTAGTTTTTCCTAGCCTAGCATTCAAAGATTATCGTATTAAAACACATGAAAGTTTAAAAAGTTACGATGCCCTTATTTCCGTGTTTTGCTGAAACAGAGCTTGTATCTTGCCCCAAGGTAGATTAAGTTATTTCTGAAAAATCCATGCAGCACATTCGTTGAGTGATGCTAGCGATTAACCTCTTCTAACAGACACGACATTATACAGTTCTGTTATACACTATTATACAGGTAGTTGATTAGATCTCATTCTTGAAATTTCAGATTTAAATTCTACAAATATATCTTTACCTTTTTTTTACTTTGGACTATTAAAGACTTACGTATCTTCCAAGTGCCTCGTTTAGGAACTTTGGAGAAGGATAGCGAATAAACAACTCTTTATCAGAACAAACACGAGCATTCGTTTCTATTTTCTCACTTTAGAAAATAAAAACTGTGACTAAATGAAACTCCGATGTTTCATTACATTAATTTTTTGGGAAGATTGCAATATATACTGCTAGTCATCCAAAATACAACACTAAAAAGGAACAGAGATTCCCAACCAGATTTATTTGTGGGGTAACACGTCGTTCAAACCTCAAATGATTGAAAATACAGCCTCACATTACGTAATAGTTAGCAAGTCATTATTTCTCACTTACTCTCCATTCAGTACATTCTTTACATTTTGAATGAATCTTAGATTGTTATGTGTTACACAATCACCAGTTGGTGTTATCAGTGCTCTGATGGCGATTATGAACGAATGTTAAACCATTTAACCTTCTATTAAGAAACAGAGGTAAATTATGGAAACATTTCATCGTTTATTTTCCAAACTTTTCTTTCAGCACTACATACTAAAAACTTAGGAGAGTTGAACTACTACGTCATTTTAGCATTTAATCACGTTGACATGGAATTGTGTATACCATGTCTGAATGCTATATGCACGCCAGGAAGTCCCATTCCAACATTTACCT
Organism: Locusta migratoria; assembly: GCA_026315105.1. Taxonomy (NCBI): domain Eukaryota; kingdom Metazoa; phylum Arthropoda; class Insecta; order Orthoptera; family Acrididae; genus Locusta; species Locusta migratoria. The sequence goes on along the minus strand of CM048750.1, from coordinate 115,631,978 downwards.
GCTTATAAGTCTAATCTTTTGCTTCAAATTGGATTACCGTTTTCACTGGGTCAGTGTTCTGTTATCTTACCATAATCATTGAAGCAACATGCAAAGAAGGTGAGGAGAGGGAAAAAGGTACAAGCAATCAGAGACTTCGTTCCAGACCAGTAGTAGTAACTTAAAAGTCAACTTTTGTTATGTTCAATAGGTTAGTATGCTTGTAGAGTTATTAAATATGAAATAGAGCGTATTATTTTTTAGTTTATTGCTATCATTAGTTTCCGATTTTCTTGGTTTATTTGAATACCAGAAAGAAAAATGCTCCTATCGCAGCACAATAAAATGCAGATAAGCCCTGGATATAGTCAGATATATAAAAGAGGAGTACTAGCTTCTAGAAACTTCTATCATTTTCAAAAATAAAATAAAAAGATCTGGACATATTCTCACTTTTTTACGAATGAATGCTATTTTCCCAGCACAGTCAGCTCTCGGAAGAGGGGAAGGGGTGATTTGGAGGAGGGGAGGTGCATCTTTAAGTAACTGAATGGGGATGCTTACATCACGTGCCACAAATGCCACTCCAGTATGATAATCATCGCCTATTAATTCATTAGCCGGAATGTGAACACTGCATTACATTATAATACATTATATTATTTATAATTGTGCACAAAATGTTGTCACTCGTCGCATCAAAACATGATGTCATATGTCACATCGCAATACAAAGCGTCATGGCATCATATGGTACATGTCACGGCATGTGTCATATGATAATAGATGTTGCAAAGCATATGATACTGCACGTGCGACAAAGGGACCTGATGTGCTAAGACGTTTCTACATACACTTGCCTTATTGCAATATGTAACAACCAACACTATGTATGTGACATGGGTAGAGAAGTTACAGTAATGGTGGGAGGGATTTTTTTTCTTTGTTGTATTTTAAAGCCACCGGATGGTGGCAGGCTGGAAGCAGCTTCAGTGCCGCTCTTCGGCCAATAGTTCAACAGAAATTCGACGTGATGAATTAAAAGATATACAAAAGGATAAAATAATGCAGATTTTAAAACATTTCAAGCAGATAAAATTGGAGAAATAACAATAACATAGCGAGCAGTAAAACACACAGTCTGAATTTTAAATGACCACAGTGGTTAAAAGATATATTTATGAGCGGCGTTAAAAACTCATGGAGATAAAAACACACTCACGGAAGAACATGCGACGAAAACGAGAGCACTCACTTCAAATCACATGGCAACTAGAATATTCAGCCTGTTCGGCGGTGAGGATAAAAGATGAATTGATGGGGGTAGTAGCAGTCGGACCAAAAAAAGCAACAGCGGAACAAGAAACATAGATGATTTATAAAATGCAACCTTAAACCATCAACAGTTTATTAATTCCTTAACCATTTCAGCCGATGTGGTTTCGTTGCGAAACCACCATAATGTTTCTACTCTCTGCCTACTGGAAACGTGGTTTCTTGTCGAATACACCTCGTTGTTAATCTGTGCAGCCATCTAGCGACAAAATGGTAACTACCCTCTCTATGTGGATGCAGCGCTACTTGAAACAAATGCTATTCCATAAATATCGCTTGGGTTCCATTGCTATCTTCTTTTTTTTTTCAATAATCATGGTGTACTCGTTCATGATGTAAGAGTTTTCGGATTTTATGGAATCAGCAATAATGCCAGTTTTCAAATATCGGATAATATTAAATATATACAGTTTTACTAAAGTATCCCTAATTCCATCGAAACCACTGTGGCGCAAAACAATTTCGACTGTTAGGTTATGTATCTAGTGAATCCTTGAAAACAGAACACATTACCGAATAAATTTATAAATCAGTCATCTTGTTTTGAAATTCAACTACGAAATTCTTCTAGTTTGGACTCTGATCGCTGCTGTATCTGTGGTTATTATGGATGACTTCACCGCTAACAAAATAGTTTCCGTCATCCCTGAACAAGATACCTTGTGCAAGAAAAGGAATCTTGTTGTTACTTTTGAACCATAACTCCTCCGTTGAATCTGTTTACAGGGATGGACTTGTTAGAAAATGCTGATGATTTTGATACATCACACGATAGCCAATTTCAAGCTGGCGCTAATCTTCATACATCTACACACGTTGGTCAGCCTGTCATCTACATACATAGTCTGCAATCCACCCAAAGGTGCAGGGCGAGGGTACCACTACTAGTTACTTGCTTTCCTGTTCTACTCCCATATAGAACGAGGGAAAAACGAATACTTGTATGCATCCGTACGAGCCCTAATGTCTCTCGTCTTATCCTTGTGGTCTTTACGCGAAATGTAGGTTGGCGGCAGTAGAATCGTTCTGCAAGTCGACTCAAATTCCGGCCCTCTAAATTTCTTCAACAGTGTTTCCCGAAAAGAACGTCGCCTCCCCTCCAACGATTTCTATTTGAATTCCCGAAGCATTTCGGTAATACTCGCGCATTGGTCGACTCTACCAGTTACAAACCTCGCTGTCCGCCTCTGAACTGCCTCTATGTCCTCGTTTAAACCGATCTGGTGAGGATCCCAAGCATTTTATCAATGCTCAAGTCGGTGTCATACAAGTGTTTTATATGTGCTCTCCTTTACAGACGAAGCACACCTTCCCAAAATTCTTCCAATAAAGCGAAGTCGACCATTTGCCTTCCCCACGACTGTCCTTATATGCTCGTTCCATTTCATATCGCTGTGCAGCGTTACGCCCAGGTATTTAACCCTTTAATGCATAATGTAGCTGATAAGCTAGATACCTAATATTTTCCACTATCTCTCAATCTGATCAACATTTTACCAGAAATTCATTTGTAGCTGCTTGTATACATTGTGTTACACATGTAAAAAGCACGTCCCAGAAATTGACTTCGGCAGTTAGTTGCATTGAGTTACTCGTAACATGTGCGTTTGTTTACTTTAGTATACCTCCTTTGCCATGTAAAAGTAGTCAATCACGTACTACCGTTGCATTAAGAGTTACTTTATGACTAGACTAGCTGAAAACCCGGCGTTGTCCGGGTATTTATTTATTTATTCGTGCCATTTTCAGGTATATATTCATTTGTATAAGGATCGTATGTCTGTAAAATCTCTTGGGAATACAATTAGCAGTAAAGAAGTAATAGATTAAAACTTGGTGCGTGATGGGGCGGTTTTCCATGAAAGTTACTGTTTATGTGCTCATATTTCATGAACTACGTGTGGGACTGTGATACAATTTAGAAGGTACATTCAACTATACGTGTCTATACTGACTGTAAAATTTCCTGCGTCTACAATTTGTAGTGTACAAATCATAAATTGTAATGTCATACCGAAAGCCGTAGTTTTAGACCATTAACAGTGGAACATTACTGTTTATGTGCTCATTTCTCATGAACTACGTATGGGACTATGATACAATTTAGAAAGTACATTCGACTATATATGTGTATACATTCTATAAAATTTCCTGCATCTCCAATTTGTAGTGCACAAATTATAAATTGTAACGTCATATCGAATGTCGTAGTTTTACTCCATAAACAGCGGAAAAGTAGTAAGCGAGAAACTGTTTTCCTTTCATCATTTTGCTATGGTTGTCAGTGAGAAAAAGTTTAATAAAGGTGTGAAATTATGTTTATAGTTTGTTGCAAGTCGCTAAGTACTCTCATACTCATACAGTGTATTTCGAAAGTCTCGCCGCGTTATATGGCATTTTTTGCGATTTCTATTGGTTATGACGTAATATCTTTTGAACAATGTGCCGTATGTGATTCTTAACCATGCAGCAATTGAAACTTCCTGGCAGATTAAAATTGTGTGCCGGAACCGGGACTCAAACCTGGGACCTTTGCCTTTCGCGGGCAAGCGCACTAGTAGTGCGCTTGCGCTTGCCCGCGAAAGGCAAAGGTCCCAGGTTCGAGTCCCGGTTCCGGCACACAATTTTAATCTGCCAGGAAGTTTCATATCAGCGCACACTCCGCTGCAGAGTGAAAGTTTCATCATGCAGCAATTGTTACCTCACGGTAAGGAATGTGTGTACCGAATTTGGTTGAAATCGGTCCAGTGATTAATGAGAAAATGAGCAGCGGTTATTCGCACATCTCATTGTTTATGACGTCATATCTCGTGAACTATATATCGTATGTGATTCTTACACTTACGGCGACCGCCCTCATGGATTGAAGCTTACGTGTACAAAATTTCATAAAGACAGGAACAAAACTGTTGATTTGTATGCAACACGTTCAACCATACGAGCACTCTGCTTTATATATTAGATCAGCAGTACAATAGTAACATTCACTGTATCGGGTACATCATGGAAGCACTATACAGCTAACCAGGTATGAGCGGTTGGTCGCTAGTAGTGCACAATAATTTTAAGGAATTAAAAAAAAAAAATACTTTCTCAGTATATTCTCTTTATATATTAAACGCGGTAGTGTTTATAGCCTCAAATAAAAGTCATGTATTAAAGGGTCAAGCAGCACACTATTAATGCTGTATTCGAACATTACGGGATTGTTTATCCTACTCATCTGCATCGCCTTACGTTTTTCTACATTCAGCGCTAGTTGCCATTCCTCACGCCACCTATAAATTTGGTCGAAGTCATCCTGCAGTCTACTACAGTCATTCAGTGACGACACCCTCTTGTACACCACAGCTTCATGAGCAAACAGCCGCAGATTGCAATTCACTCAGTTCGTCAGATGATTTATATAGATAGAAAATAATAGCGGTCCTATCACAGATACCTGGAGCACCCCTGACGATATCATAGTCTCTGGTGAACACTTGCCACCGAAGACAACGTACTGGGTACTTATGTAATGTTCGAGCCGCTCACATATTTGGGTAGCTATTAAAAAGCTCGTACCTTCGTTAGCATTCTACATCTCCATGTACATCTACATGGGACACTCTGCAAATCACATTTAAGTGCCTGGCATTGGGTTCATCGAATCACCTTTACACTATTCATCTTCCATTCCATTCTCGAATAGAGCGAGGGAAGAAATTACACCTGAATCTCTGATTTCTCGTGTTTTATTCTGATGATCATTTCTACCTATTTAAGTGGGAGTTAACAATAAATTTTCGCATACGGAGGAGAATGTTGGCGTTTGGAGTTTCGTAAGTAGCCCACGCGGCAGCGATAAGCGCCGTTGTTGTAATGATTCCCATCTCAGATCCTGTATCATTTCCGTAACGCTGTCTCCCCTGTATCGTGACTATACGAAACGGGCTGCTCTTCTTTGGACTCCTTCGATGATTTCCTTCAAACCCTGAAGCTGAAGGGAAAGCTGATAATTATCCCACATTGGGCAGCAATACTCCAAAAAGGACGGAAAAGATTCGTGTATGCAGCCTCTTTAGTAGTCCTGTTGCAGCTTTTAAGGTTTCTGCCAAAAAAAAAAAAAAAAAATAAATAAATAAATAAATAAATAAATAAAAAGGCCGTCTTTGGTTTGCCTTTCCCATGGCATTATCTACGTGTTCTTTCCAGTTTAAGTCTGTAGTGCGGTACGGTGTCAAACGCTTTTCGAAAATCAAATCAAATGTTTGTCAGGCTTATGGGATTTAACTGCGGGGTCATCAGTCCCTAAACTACTTATGAACTACCTTATACTAAAGACAGTACAGACGTCCATGCCCGAAGGGAGATTGGAACCCCCCGACGAGGAACGGCCTCGCGCATCGCAGCATAGCGCCTCAATGCGCTTTGCCGCTCCGCCGCGGCTTTTCGAAAATCAAGAAATATGCTCATGTTCGGTATATACCATAGAAGATAGCTCCTCGTCCATACCTTGATTTGATTTTGATTTTCTCAGGGAAACCAAAACAGTCTTGGTCCAACCCGCCACTGCCCGCACTGAAACTGTTTATTGTGCGGTATAGCTCCCTGTATATCTAGTAAAGCCAACCAATGCCCTTGAACAGTGCAAGGAGTCCCTTCACCGGTTCTTTATTAGACACAATTTCTTCGGGTCTGGTTGTCCCAAATGTTCTGTGCCTTTTACTCTCCAATGCAATGCATTCGAAGATCAGATGTGATGCAGTTTCATCACCGTCATCACAGATCCTACATTTAGGGTCCTCTTCTGTTATTCCCATTGTATGTAGGTGTTTTTTGAAATTCCCATGGCCTGCCAGCAATCCAACCAGGAGTCTAATCTGTCTCCTGTTCAGACCCAGGATTGCAGAGCTTCTTTTAAAACATGGCTTTGGCAGTCATTAACTTGCCATGTTTTTGTTGATAGACTTTGGTCCAATATTCTACGTGCTGTCTTCTGAGCCAGTTACGTAGCTCCAATTTGATTGTCAGGACAGGTTCCGGTCCAATAAATGGAGTCTCTGCCCCCATCCTGGCTAATCTATCGGCATGTTCGTTGCCACTGATCCCCGAGTGGCCAGGGACCCACAATAGGTTTACTCTATTGCTTTCCCCTAGCTCCACTAGAACCCTGTGACATTCTGCAACAATTTTAGACCTTGTTGCAGGAGCTGCCTGGCTGTCTGAATAGATATAGATGCTACGATCTTTGTAGCACCTACGCAAATTCTCCTCCACACACGCCCTGATGGCAGTGATTTCGGGCTGGAATAGTGAGGCCATTTTCCCTACCTTACTGGAATATTCGGGTTTCCCGGAGTTTTTGAAATAAAACGACGTCCCGCCACTTTTTCCTCATCGTGTTGTAAAGTGTTGCTGGTGACGTCTTTATCGGCTGACGTCCTCGCCGTGGACGCTACACGACCGCGGCGTGGAAGTTGCCGCTTTGGCGGAGAAGGCGGTGTTTCCGGGCCACGTACTGGCCAGGTGACGGCGCCGTGGGCCGCCGCACGTACGCAAGCCACTGGCCTCTGGCAGCGTCACCGTCTGCGGCACGTCGGAGGCTGGACGGAGCGGCGTGGCTGTAGGTGTCCGGATAACACGTGGACGAGAGGGGCGACACACAACGATCAACGTTGTTTCTGACGCCGTGTTGACTCCTCGAAACATTTTGTCCGTGTATCTTGGAAACTACAGCGTCTTTTACACCAGATTAGTAGTAAAACAAAATCAAATCTTCCGGGCCAGATTGTATACCAACTAGAGTATGCTGATGCAATAGCTCCGTACTTACCTATAATTTACAACCGATCACTCAGCGAAAGATCCGTACCCAAAGACTGGAAAGTTACTCCAATATTCAAGAAAGGCTACTGGGAATCATCTGATATTATTAACAACTAGCTGCTAGTTGCCGGGGTATATATGCCTTTTCTAGTCTTATATTAGAAACGAAAATAAAAACTCGAAAAAGAATTCATCTTCATGTATCCACGAAAACAGCTTAGAAATTATGAAACAGTAATGCAAAGAAATATGGATAAAGTACAATATTTTAAGTGTAGTATCTAAAGAAAGGAAAATAGTATAAAAATACAAATGATGTACGACATTAATTTAATTCAAAACTTGACTATAAACAATATTTATTGATACTTGTGATGGGAACGTTTTTGTGTCTTATGTGTCGTAGGTAGTTTTAAAGCAACAGAGATTGTTGTCTGATAGTAAGCAATATGTGTACCAACTTCAGTTGAAATCGGTCCATTATTTTAGGAGGAGATATGGAAAAATAGTGTATGATGTAGCAGTTATTTGGAAATTTCATTGTTTATGACGTCATATCTCCTAAAATATGTGTCGTACTCCGATGTAAATTCGAAGGCACATTCAGTGGTATATGTGACAGATGTCTGCAAAATATGCCGTGAATAGTGTTAGCAGTAAAGACGTAATAAATGGAAACATCATGCGTCATGATGCGGCTTTTCATGAAACAAATTGTTTAAGACTTAATATCTCATGAACTATATGTCTGTGATATAGTATCGAAGGAACATTCAGTGGTAAGTATGTGTACTGTTTGTGAATTGTCTCTCGCGAATACAATTTACAGTGTAGAAGTAATAGCTTGTGACGTCATGCCAAATGCCGTAGACATACATAATGATTATCGGAAAAGTAATAAGTGATAAACTTTTTTTCCTTTCATCTTTTTGTTAGGGGGGTCAGCGAGAAAAAGTTTCGTAAACATTTGAAACTATGTTGAAAGTTTATTAAAAGTCGATAAGTGTTTTCATTGTCAAATAGTTGACGAATAAAATCACGCTATCACACTCCGCAAGATGGGATTGTTTTCATTGTTTATAACGTGGTATCGTGTGACCTATGTATCGTAGGTGGTTTTTGAAACGATAGCAAATGATTCCTGATAAAGAATATTTGTACCAAATTTGGTTGAAATCGTTTCATTAATTTAGGAGCAGATGTAGAATATTATCTCATAATGGGGCCGTTTTTCTAGACTGTCATTTTTATGAGGTCATATCTCCTTACGTATGTATCGTAGGTGGTTCTTACCCCGACAGAGATTGTTGCCTGATAGTAAGAAACATGTTTACCGAGTTTGGCTGAAATCAGTCCAATATTTTAGGAGGAGATGTGGGACGTACATACACATATACAGCCAATTTTATTAGATAAACGACATTAATGAACATTATACGTACCATAGGGTGGTTAGTACAGTACATAAACAGACGCTCAGACGCCTTCCTGATATTTGGCAAAAGGTCGTAAATATCGGTAGCGATTGTATTGAAAATGTGTAGCTCTCCGTACTTCTGTCAATGAAGTTAGTTGTAAGGGTGTTTGTAAGCATAGGGACTAGAGGTCTGCAAATCGCCGTTTTCGCTCGCTCGTATTCGGACGAGTGCGCAACGCTCGGCGGAGGCGCGGCGAATGTGTACGCTCGGAGCGAGCGTGTTGACACTCGAGCGAGGCTGCATGGGGCGGGGCGCGTAGTGCTGCCGCTCTATTTCAAAAATGTTCAAATGTTTGTAGAGTCTATGGGGCTTAACTACGGCCGGCCGCGGTCGCCGAGGGGACTGAGGCGCTCCAGTCACGGTCAGCACGGCCACTACGGTCGGGGGTTCGAATCCCCCCTCGGGCATCGATGTTTGTGCCGTCCTAGTTCGTAAGTAGTTCATAAGTAGTTTGTAAGTTTAGGGACTGATGACCCCGTAGTTAAGTCCCATAAGCTTAACAAACATTTGAACATTTTGATTTGCTTAACTACGGGGTCAACAGTCCCTAAACTTACAAACTACTTATGAACTAGCTAATACTAAGGACGGCACAAATATCCATGCCCGAGGGGGGATTCGGACCCCCGACCGTAGTGGCCGTGCTGACCGTGACTGGAGCGCCTCAGTCCCCTCGGCCACCGCGGCCGGCGCCGCTGTACTCACAAGGAAACCTACCCAGGTGTCACTCTCCGATTTTTATGAAATTTGCATATTTTATAATGTATTAAAAACTGTGGGACACATAATGTTTTTAGTGGCGGAAAAATATATTTAAGGGGTGAAACTGTCCCTCCAAAATTGGGCTAAAATAGAAAAATGGCGATAACTTAGAGATTAGTGAAACGATTTTAACGATTTTTGGTATGAAATTATCTTTTGATAAAAGACAAATTTCATAGACTTAACTTCGATTAAATAAAAAAAAATTGAGCACAAAAATTGGTCACTTTAGGGGTAGTTGCCCCCCTAATTGTCACTTCCCCTGCGATGTACCTAGGTCGATCTCTTATCAAAAGATACTTTCATACCAAAGAATCATTAATCTCTAAGTTATCACGATTTTTTTTATTTTAGCCCCAATTTTGGAGGGTAAGTTTCACCCCTTAAATATGTTTTACCACCGCTTAAAATAAATAAATATATAAATAAAAATAAAAATACGGCTCCCACAGTTTTTCATGTATCATAACAAATCCAAAATTCATAAAAATCGGAGACTGAGACTTGGATAGGTTTCTTTGTCACTCGCTACGGCAGCGGCTCTGTGGCTCTGAGGTGTAGGCTGCTGTTGCGTCTGACGCACCCCCCCCCCCCCCCCGCTAACTAAAGGAACTAAAATCAGTTATGTTGTGGACGTGTATTTCTGCATAGTACCATGTAACCGCAATATCATTATACCGCAAACAAGACAAAAAGGTTGTTTTCACTAACTACAACATTTGAAAATAATGTAAAGGATCTAAAGAGAAACTACGGAACGAACAACGTTTTTATTGCAATGTAACATTATCCCCAAATTATTCGTTAGGGGCATTGTAATTACAATATTGTTAAAATATCATTGACCCGTTGTACATCGAGTTCTTTTATCAGAGAACAGGTTTCCTGCCGTACTGAAAGTGCGTTCACTAGGTGCATTTGAGGCGGGCACACAAAATACTGTTTGCCAATACAGCTAGCTTAAGGAAGAGAGTACTGTTGCGTTTCTTCCATTCAAGCAGATCCTCGTCATCACCATCAATTCGTGCTAAATAAAGGGCCACCTAATTGGTGGATCCAGCCATTCCGAAAACATGCACTTCATTCTTTTGGCTGGTGCAGCCGGGTGACATTCTTCAGACGGCCCTAAATAAATATAACGCAGATATCACTAAAACAGCAGGAGCACCATAAATTCTTACATCAGTGTAACGTAAACAGTTGGAATAAGAGGATTTAAAACAGGTACAGTATACATGAGCATTAGACCGCATATGACCCCGACGACGGAAGAAAGCGCGGATCCTATATATTGCACAAAAGCTTGCATGCGTTCTTTATTATGTAGTTAAGAAAGACGACAGTGGCAGTGGGGAATATATGAATGTTGCAATAGGAAACTTCCCGTTAAGGACTCACTCGGAAAAGGAAGAGGCGCAGCAACCACGCACAGTGCCAAAATGATACGGGAATATTTATTTACAATAGAGAGAGATGCACAAACCTAAACTAACGGGTGTACATCAATATCGGAGTATTTAATATCAATATAAAAGACGGAAAAACTATTCCAGTACTTGAGAGTGATAAGAGGAATGGTTATAAAATAGAATCTTTTCTCGTTTAGACGGCAAGTAACACCTACCACTAAACAGGAATTAACAGTCCAAAAAAATGGGAACAAGAAAGTAAGAAAGATCATGGAAAACTCATTTCGTAAATGATCTTAGCACAGAAACTTTATGTTAATCATAAAATGTATGGTAAAGTACAAAATGCGAAACTGAATAGCTAGTTTGATGCTCGCACTCTACAACGAAGTAATATGACATTCCATCATTTTCAGGGCGTACATCTATGATAATATTAGTTATTAGTGCCAATATTTTGCTTGACAAGATTTCAGCCATATTGAAGATGAGTTGTTTGCAAAATTTTTTAATCATTTTACGTTGCATTGTGGAGTACCCGCGCATATGTCAAAGATGACACTGTTAGAAAAAAAGAGCGTCACTCTTTGTCGTAACAAATCTTTACGCGTCTCAGAGTACAATAGAAAAAATGTAGTCAGTCCCAATACTAACATCATAATCTTCATTTCACATGTCTCTCTATTTTCATTCATGTGGTATTTATAGACCGTGATGTATACGAAATAAAAATTGGATGTGTTACTTCCGGTTCTTCTTGTTGCATGCGGTGTGGACAGCGGTGTACAATGCTCAGCCACTGCAGATTTATGCCAATCATAACGATCAGCCGGCCGCGGTGGCCGAGGGGACTGAGGCGCTCCAAATGTTCAAATGTTTGTACAGCTTATGGGACTTAACTACGGGGTCATCAGTCCCTAAACTTACAAACTACTTATGAACTAGCTAATACTAAGGACGGCACAAATATCCATGACCGAGGGGGGGATTCGAACCCCCGACCGTAGTGGGCGTGCAGATCGTGACTGAAGCGCCTCAGTCCCCTCGGCCATCGCGGCCGGCGAGGCGCTCCAGTCACGGTCTGCACGCCCACTACGGTCGGGGGTTCAAATCCCCCCTCGGGCATGGATATTTGTGCCGTCCTTAGGATTAGCTAGTTCGTAAGTAGTATGTAAGTTTAGGGACTGATAACCCTGTAGTTAAGTCCCATAAGCTATACAAACATTTGCACATAACGATCAGTCAAGTACTTCGTAAGCAATGTCGATTCGATAAATCTTCGCTTGCCTTGTCGTCTTGTCGTACTCTGAGACGCCTAATTTTTTTTAATCTAGGACTGTCCCTCTTCGTAGGAACAGTGTTATCTCTGACGCATGCGCGTTTACTGCACCGTATGAAAAAAGAAACAAAGATTAGGGTTTGACGTCACATCGACAACGTGGTCATTTGTGGTGTACCACAGGCTCGGATTGTTTTTGTCAAGGATGGGGAGGAAAATCGACCGTACTAGGAAACAAACGATCCCGGAATTTGCCTCTAACGATTTAAGGAAATAACTGAAAAGAGTAGATTTCCGGAGGTGGGTTTGAATCGCCGGCCTCACTAATGAGTTCAAATGGTCAAATGTTTGTAAAGCTTATGGGACTTAACTACGGGGTCATCAGTCCCTAAACTTACAAACTACTTATGAACTACTTACGAACTAGGACGGCACAAATATCCATGCCCGAGGGGGGATTCGAACCCCCGACCTTAGTGGCCGTGCTGACCGTGACTGGAGCGCCTCAGTCACCTCGGCCACCGCGGCCGGCCACCAATGAGTGTCTAGTGCACCAAACAGTTTCATCTCCCTCGGGTCAAATATAATGTAAACTGTAAGGTGTTTTAAATTCTTGTAAGCGTCTCATATTGATAACTAGCTGAATTATTTATTCGAGCCTTGAGTTAGTACTTTTCCTATCCACTCTCTGTCTGTTCATCTTCTTTTTTCTAAAAACGTCACATTTATCAGAGAATATATACATAAAAAAAGAAATCACACGTACAAATGCAACAATAATGATTGTAATAATATGACAAATCAGTCACTTGAGATAATGCGCGAAACATAAAAAAGATTTTTTTAAGAGATATATTAAAAGAAAAATCTTTTTTTACTGTTTTATTTATTTATTCTTATATTCGTATGCTTATCCTTACAGAGAAAGAGCTGAAGACATTGTAGCACGCATAGACCAAAGATATGGTCTGTGGCATCACGTTTCGCTGTATTTAACCTCCTTGCTATAGAGTCGCAGCCGCGGACTGGAATAAGAAATGAACAACGTCCTGACTGCACCCCCGAAAACTGACAAAAATTATTTGAGCATCCATTACGAGTGCTAATTCGTTTACTGAGAAGTCTACCGCTTTGAAATCAGTGCGCAGCAGCGCAACTTCAGTGTCGTTACACCTGTCGGTGATTCCATAATTGATCTACGTCAATACTTTGAAAAACCTGTAATTAACAAGCATGCCTGTGTTTTAGAATGTGGGGCAAAATCTGATAGCTTGTTGTGCGCCGGCCGCGGTGGCCGAGAGTTCTGCGGCGCGCCCGTCACGGTCTGCACGGCCACTACGGTCGGGGCTTCGAATACCCCCTCGGGCATGGATATTTGTGCCGTTCTTAGTATTAGGTAGTTCATAAGTAGTTTGTAAGTTTAGGGACTGATTACTCCGTAGTTAAGTCTCATAAGCTCTACAAACATTTGAACATTTGAGCTTGTTGTGCGTAATGGCCAACAAATATTTGTGCCTAGACTTCAGTTTCTGCAGAAAGAGTTTTCTGGAAGGCAGGAGAAGCAATGAATAAAAAACGCAACGCCGCGGTGGAGTAGCCGAACGGTCTAAAGCGTCTCGCTGCGGAGCGCGCGGTTGCTCGCCGTGGAGGTTCGAGTTCTCCCTAGGGCAAGGGTGTGTGTGTTTGTCCTTAGGTTAGTTTACCTAGGTTTAAGTAGTTTGTAAGCTGCGGACTGATGACCACGCAGTTTGGTCCGAAAGAATTACAAACATTTGAACATTTTCGAAAAAACGCAACGGACTAAAGGAGAAGCATTTAAATACCAAAATTTTGAACATAGCTTCCATTGTATGCGACCGTTACAACGTCAAAGGATAAAAATGCAGCCCTCGGTCGCAAATTAAAAATTATTTTACCAGGTTTCGGCACTGACTATGATTGCCTTCATCAGAAATTATGAAATAAAACAAGTCACATAATAAAATATAAAACTCAGTGTAAAGCTTACGTCACAAAATTTAAAAAGAAATTTTTAGAAAAAGCTAGCTACTATAGGCTGCACGCCTGCACGGAGGCATCAGACTGGCTTGTGCTAACAAGGGAACTCCACGAACCCGAGGTGGCAAAACGTTTTGAAAAGTTGGGTTTAGGAAGTCCTTACCATGATAAAATTTATGGCGCATTGAAAATGTGCGGAATTTTATTTTAACCCTGCGGAATTATGCGTTAAAAATTGAACAAAATCGGACTATCTCAAAAACTATCAAAGATACAAATTTTGAACCACTTTTTTTCCTATGAAACCGGTAAAAGTAGAGCCTTCGGCGAACTTTTCGAGCATTTTGCGATATCTCCAGTCGTTTGTGAAAAAAATCGAAATTTGTACATTTTTGAACCTCTTTTTGCTTGTATAAATTATAATTAAGCAGTAATAAGCAGTGAAACGCATAACGAAGTCTGACCCCCTGAGTAGGCAAAAGGCGATGCACGTCCGCGGTCATAATCTATCTGGACCGTGAGAGACGCGGAGCCCAGTGGTCCGCTGTGGCCGACGGTTCATCACTCCGCCTTTGGGATCAGCGTGTCGAGTTGATGCGTGGCTCGAACCCGCCCCGCTCTACATCCCCCCCCCCCTCCCAACTGATACATTTGCTCTTGGTTTCCTGACATCGGAAAATGGCAAAACTGGAATCGGCTCTTTCTACATTCGAACCCGTCAGGCAGAAGTGTATAAATATAGTTGTGTTGCGATTGTTCGAGTGAGTATCAACCATTTCTTTAAACTACCGTGCCCCCTCCCTTTTTTAAAGCTCCACGCATCTGCTGATATTTTGTTTTCCTTTACTAGTTTCTTTGGGGATAATTTCCAAATACATAGGCGGTGAACAATAGACTATACGAATGACGTTTTTCAAGGTAGTATCACAAACTATTTTCGTGTTTACAAAACTACGTCAACTGTTCACAATGACCAAATTTACCGGTGTTTGCGTATTCGCGTTTCAAACACACAAAATACCGTTATGTTTAAGAAAATACGTTATGATAGGACCCCGCAAAAAACTCCAATAAATTGGCTTATTGTCGTTTATTTTTCATCTTTTCTTTGGACAACTTTGCTAGTCCCTTTACTATGGTGACCACACTTCCAAAAGTAGCGATAAAATTGTCGCTCCAAATGAGCTATAAGAATTGCATATTAGAGGGGTCCGGGAAACGCGGACCAGTGCACGTGTGCTCAAGCTGGCTCACAGAGTAGTGTACGACTACGAGCGAGGGTCGACTCCATTCCCCTCCCCTCCCCTTCCCTAACTGTTCCATTCGTCGCCCGGCGAACGTGCATCGCCTTCTGCCTACTCCGGGGGGCCAAGAGCAATTTGTTTCAAAGCGTAAATTCTTGTTTCAATCGGTGCAGTTACCATACCAACCGGAAGGGTATATATTTAAAATGATCACTTCAGACGTCGTTATGCGTTTCACTGCTTATTACTGCCTAATTATAATTTATACAAGCAAAAAGAGGTTCAAAAAAGCACAAATTTCGAGTTTTTTCACAAACGGCTGGAGATATCGCAAAATACTCGAAAATTTCGCCAAAGGTTTTATAGGAAAAAAAGTGGTTCAAAATTTTTATCTTTGATAGTTTTTGAGATAGTCCGATTTTGTTCAATTTTTAACGCATAATTCCACAAAAGGCTTTGTTGAACATGAGAGATGGCTGAGGCGTCATTTTAGCAATACAATATTACTAGACAGAATAAAAAGCTGTAATAAGTAAAATTGTTAAAATTTGGCTTTTGGAACACAAATGCTTTGGATCAAGTCGGAAGAAATGTTTCGGACACTGCACGAAGTACCACATCGAGTGGCTTAATACCGTTAAAAAAGCTGCTATTACGAAGATGTAACTTTTCATTTAGAATAAGCCCGTCATTACGAGAAAAATGTTTAAATATTTGCAATTCCTCGAGCACGTCTAATCTGTGGTCTTTCTTTACGGTATGTAAAATGTTCGTCATGAATGGATTTAGGTGCGTGACCTGTAATGAGAAGATGGTCTGCAAAAGACGAATTCTGGGGGCTAGTGCCAATCTTTCTCAAAAAATTTAAAATATCAGCCTTAAACAAACGATAGCCAATCGATATATCGATAGTTTTTAAAGATACTATCGATAAATTAGAAAGTCAACAATCGATGTTTAAGTAACACTGAAATTCAGGTTCCAATTATTGTGATCTAGTACACATTTTCAACTTTGCCGTTGAATTTATTTCAGAGCCTTGAGTAGTCTAATTATTGAAATATTTTGACTTTGTAGTATTCGATCAGTCGGGAGGAGTCTTGAAGAATCATTATATAAATACGCTAACACGAAAATTGTAGTACAGATTACTAATTTATTCGTACAAGAAGGCCAATGAAAGTTACATAATTCGAAAGATTGTTTGTCGTAGATTTCACGAATATAAATATTATGTGTGCATTTAGCCATCAAAAGTGGTAAAAGGAAGTAGAAATTTTCCTATCTACAGCTTGGATCAAGTTCTACATTCTCCAACAATCAGCTCGCTGATTGGCTATTCACCTCGACCAAAGGCGCTGTAATGCAGCGCATCAGCAGTATTAAAAGAACGTATTAAAATAAGTGAATATCGAAACATGGAGTGCTCTCAACTCACTTTCTTGTGCCGTTCAAATGCGTCATTTTTGCAGTGATTAAGAGTGGTTAAAGGAAATGTATGTTTTCATATTAATGCCGATATAAAAGCTGATGCGCCAGGAGAGGCATCTAGCGGTGCTCGGGTGGAACTACGAAGTCGAGATACCGATATAAATGATGATGCGCCGGAAGAGGCACGTAGCGGTGCACGGGTGGAACTACGAAGTCGACATATTGTCAGCTCTGGAATTCTGAATATCACAGTATCGAAATGACATTATTTCTTGGCGTCGTATAAATATACGAACATCGAATTGTAGTTCATTTCAAATATTAGGCTAATGAAAGTTATATAATTCGAAAATGGCATGAGAAGTATATACTTTGCCGGCCGCGGTGGCCGACAGGACTGAGGCGCTTCAGCACGGTCTGCACGGCCACTACAGTCGGGGGTTCGAATCCCCCCCCTCGGGCATAGATATTTGTGTCGTCTTTAGTATTAGCTAGTTCATAAGTAGTTTGTAAGCTTAGGGACTGATGACCCCGTAATTAAGTCCCATACGTTCTACAAACATTTTGTCTGATGACCCCGTAGTTAAGTCCCATAAGCTATACAAACATTTGATACATATAGTAACTATATACTTCCGTTTTTATTTGTTGTTATTGTGTCAGTCATTTTCCTTAACATGTAAAAGATACCGTTTCATATCTCCCAGTGACGGTTAAATTTTACCAAATATCCCAGCGGCCTCCTACGATAATGTTGGCAACAGATGTTGAATAGTGAGAATCCTGTGAGTCTTCATTTTAGCCATTCGCTTGACATGTTTTCTCATGGAATCTTCGCTTTACGAGGGCAATTATTGGCCCACTTTAGGTTACGGTAGTAACACTAAAAGTGGGCCTTTGCGATCGTCTTTTGACAGCTCGAAATTTAAATGAAAATAACGGCTTAACTATTCATCTGACACGAAAATTGAATACCCTAATTTGTAGAAGAGAAAATTCTCTACAACTTTGCTCTGTTATGTTTTTTCATATATCGTAGCGTTTCAAAGATATTTGCAAAAATAACGGCGATTTTGGGATGTCTGTCAGTCTGTGTCTGTCCGTCCGTCTGTCTGTCTGTCCGTAACGTGTTCCCTGTTTTTAAGACGAACCGTTCAACCGATCTGCACCAAATTTCACAGACATGATTGTAGGTCGTCAGAGATCAGAATCTCCCTTTTTCAAATTTTTCAGACAAAAAAATGGTAGTAATATCTAAAAAAAGCCGTTTGTAATATAATTGTAATTGCAAACTAACCGTTCATCTGATACGAAAATTGAATAACCTAATTGGTAGAGGAGAAAATTCTCTACATTTTAGCTCCCTTATGTTTTTTCATATCTCGTATCTTTTGAGACATATTTGCAAAAATAACTGAGATTTAACACCCTCCATTGAATTAACGAAAATGTCACGTGACATTCCTCTCGCAGAACTCTCTGTGGCATACACCATCTTGCGCGTATTTGATGATTTTGTTATTGTAACTTACACGTTGTCATTTCAAAGCAATGGCGCACTGAAGAATTAACAAAAACACGTCGTTCTTCGTACGATAAATCATAATCTAATGTCTACAAATGTCATATTAGCATCAGTTAACAACGGCCATCAATAGTATGAGATTATAGGACTCATCTTCTGATTGATAGCCATGGCGTAGTGGGCAAGGCGTTAGACTTTGATTTGATCCAAAATGTTTGCAAAAACTTATAAAACTACAAATCTAAAGTGGACCGTAAAACACGTCAGTGCGATTTTTTTTTTTTTTTTTTTTTTTTTTTTTTTTTAATACTGAGGGTACATACAAGAACCTGTCAACCATAAAGCAGGAACAGCATTATTTGTTTACTTCATGGTCTGTATGATACACTAATCGAGTCATCCTATGTGGTCCGAACGAATGGGCAAAGATTTTTCTATCGTGTTGTTGATGTTGCCAACAGAATCACGCGAGGCTGTCGACATGATACGTAAAATTTTACCCCCAGTGACCATTGTAAACACAATTGGTCGATTTTCGACCGTAGGCAATACTAGTTATTCCTAAAACTTCGTTTTCTGATGAGCACCAAGTCTCCGGAGGAACTGTAGCGGGGAGTTTCACTTTTGACGCTGCTTAAACTGTCCTTCGGAGGTCCATGCACGCAGCGAAGGTCCTAGCTGTCAGCCGGCAGACGTCACAGTGATTGAGTATGCTAACAACCGGCCGTAAACAGACGCTTAGGGAAAACGAGAACAAAACGCAGTCGGCGAGGTCGTCTGAGACATAACATTACGCTTGTATTTGGGAGCGCTCGCCGAGGAACTCTGTTTACAGGTGGCCGCTGTTAGCGTAGCGTCGGCGACAGGTCAACACGACACACGCGTCTGCCGAGGACCACGCTGCACTCGTTAAACGGCTGTTTTGGACCCATGCATACTCGTTCGTGTACTTACTAACTAGCAAACGCTGCAGTGCTTCGAAAATGCCACAAATCCAAATGGGTGCTTTTGCAGCAATCAGTCGTTATTTGTAAGAAACTTCTTTATTTTTGCAGATCTAGATTGCAGCAAGTGACTTGCCGTTATCAATGCTTCAATCAGCAAAATGGAAAAACAGGGAAATCGTGGATAAAGGCTAGTCTACACGACGACACTAAAAATGTTCAAATGTTTGTAGAGTCTATGGGACTTAACTACGGGGTCATCTGTCCCTAAACTTACAAACTACTTATAAAATACTTACAACTAAGGACGGCACAAATATCCATGCCCGAGAGGGGATTCGAACCCCCGACCGTAGTGGCCGTGCAGACCGTGACTGGAGCGCCTCAGTGCCCTCAGCCACCGCGGCCGGCTCAACATTTTCACCCCAGATATCTCTGAAACTGCAATAGACACTGGAAAGCGACTTTCACGGTCGTGTACGTACGTTAGGATCTTGTGAAAGTAGGTACTATGAGACAGTCTAAAACGTAAAGAAATATTATTTTCAACACAGCCGCGGTGGAGTAGCCGAGCCTATCTACCGCTACCCTGATGGCGTCTATTTTCTACCAGCGAAGACGAATGCAATCCACTGAATTAAAGGCATGGCGCTACATTATCTTTACCGAGATAGCAACAAAAATTTCCTCGATTTCTGGCACTACTTGCTTGAAACACGCACGAGTGTACAACGTGGAGCATCCTACCGAATCACTTTTGCGAACTATTTAGGGTCACTGTTCACGAACCCTCCACCAAGCTGGGGTGTCCCAGGTGTGAGAAGAGAATAATGATGCAGCCCATAGAACCTGATCAATTCCAACGGTACAGAGGCTACCGGCCTTGAATGCGAGAAGACGACTGGGATACTCATGTGCAGCATTGTCGACGGGTTACGTTCTTCGAACAGTTGGCCCCCTATAATAATAATAAAATGAAATAAAGCAATATATTACAACTGACAAAAGAGGCATTTTTTCATAAATTTACCATGTAGAAGCGTTTTCGATGCAGTGTTGCTCATTATAACATAGTTGTTTAGTTTGTTTTCTCAGTTGCGTTTTCATTACAAAGTAAAAAAATAATAAGAAAAAGATCTCATTGGAGTAAAATGATTTAAGCTGTTTTCGTAAAAAAAAAAAAAAAAAAAAAAAAAAAAAAAAAAAAAAAAAAAAAAAAAAAAAAGTTTGGTCCCATACATTTACAAACATTTGAACATTTTCTTCAACACAAACACGTTTTTTAAATGGATACTTCATATTATTTCTTAAGCAATCAATAGCATAAAAAATCACAAAAAGAATGGCTTTGGTTGCATCGCGATGCGTCAATTACATCCGGAGAAACTGCGAAGCGAAGTTGACGTTTGAAACACATAAAGCGCACAGCTAACGCGTCCCGAAACTCAAGCAAAACTCACGGTTGAGTCTCGGACAAGTGGTAGCAGCGCGTCTTATGTGTTTCAAACGTCAACTTAGCTTCGCAGTTTCTCTGGATGTAATAACTGACGCATCGCGATGCAACCAACGCCCTTTTTTTATGCTATTGATTGCTTAAGAAATAATATCGGGTATCCATTTAAAAACATGTACTGAAAATAATACTTCTTTACGTTTTAGACTGTCTCATAATACTTACTTTCATAAGCCCCTACCGTATGTTCATGACCGTGAAAGTCGTTTTTCAGTATCTATTGTAGTTTCAGAGATATCTGGGGTGAAAAAGTTGAGTGGGGACCCTGTATAAATTAGTGTGGCAGTATGTCTGACTGTTTGTGTGTACGTATTGTATACAATTCTGCAGTTTTCGTCCATGTTTATGAAATTTTGCACACGTAAGCTTCAATCCATGAAGACGGTCGCCGTAAGTTTAAGGATCACGTACAACACATCGTTCACGAGTTATGACGTCATAAACAATGAGATGCGCGAAAAACTGCTGAATCAAACGGCAGTGTTGCACATTTCCTCCTAAACCACTGCATCGATTTCAACCAAATTTGGTACACACATTCTTCATCGTGAGGTAACAATGCTGCCGGGGTAACAACAACATACGACACATGGTTCAGGAGATACAACGTGAAACAGAAAGAGAGATGAATGTAGACTATACATAAGCTTTGGTGCGGGAGGAGGGGTGTCTGGATTCGCCAAACTGGCGAAACTGCAACAACAGAAATATTATCCGCTTTGCTCCATCTCCGTTACCTATGTATTAGTTTCTCGGTCCAGGTGTTAGTAGCCCGAGCAAACCATCCCTAAGGATATATGTAAAGAGGACATAATCGTGTTCAAGGAAACAGGCAGGCATTAGCAATGAAACAGAAAAAGAATGGGGCATAGATACTGACAGAAGAAGGCAGCCAAAATGAAGAGAAACGGATGAAGGCAGTTACAGGGACAGAAGAAAGTGACAATGGGACAAAAACGGAAGAGACTTACTAGACAAGATAGTGTCAGTGAAATGGAAATGTTGTATAGGTGACCACCTTTAGTACCTTGTTATTGTTTTGCCAAGAACGCTTTTTTTTATCTAATACATTAACCGGCTTCGACTGAGCTTGCAGTAATCATCAGATCTGTGCAATTGTGGTGAACCTAGTCATACCAGTAACTATGTAGCTCATGTAGACGGCGTTTTGTAGGGATTCCAAATACATAAAATTGCATGGTCATATGATTAAAATCCATTCATGAGCCCCAAAACATACACGTCTGTCAACATACATCACGCACCACATTAAACCCCACTGTCATGTAGTGTGAGGCTAGTCGATGGCCGTGTGTGTTGTGAGGCCCGTGAAAGGTTGTTATTATATGACTATGCAATTTTATGTATTTGGATTCCTTACAAAATGCCGTGTACACAGAGCTACATAGTTACTGGTAGACTAGAATCACGCGCGTGGTTGCTCGCCGTGGAGGTTCGAGTCCTCCCTGGGGCATGGGTGTGTGTGTTTGTCCGTAGGTTAGTTTACCTAGGTTTAAGTAGTTTGTAAGCTACGGACTGATGACCACGCAGTTTGATCCGATAGATTTACAGACATTTGATTTGACTAGAGCTCAGTCGAAACCGGTTAAAGTGGCAGATAAAAAAAAGCGATCTTAGCAAAACAATAATAAGGTTCCACAGAAAAAGAGATCGCTCCCGGCAACATGTATAAATTGTTTAACATCTTTGCGACGAGAGACTGGGTAAAAAGATTTAAACGATTTAGAATATTCTGCGTCAAAAGAGTTGCAAATATGTTCGCATGCCAAAATTTTTGGCGAGGAAGAAGGAATGAGGACTGAGTCACTTCGTTTTCCACTTTTTTGTCAGTGTTGTTTAACCCTTTCAATCCCACATTATGAATTCATCTTTGGAAAAATTAAAATTCAGTGTTTTCTGTATTAATATAGTGCACTAAACATCAAAATTTTAATTCAATGCTTCAGATTTATCTCTAATCTCTTTGACATATTCGAGACGAAAATCCGTCTCAGGGCTTATATATTTCTATTTAAATGTGTTTTAAAATTTTTTATCGATCTATTGTTTTTTTATGTCACGTATTTCATGCACAACATTTCTATCGAGGTATTTTATTACTTTGGCGTTATTTTGTTGATAGTTTACACTGTCTGTTCAATAATGCTAGCATAATGTTCGCCACAGTAACAAAGACAATTCTCTGCTGAAATAAAACAACATGAACCACACTCACGCTCACACTCTCAGCCACGTACAGACGGCAACGCAACGCAATCTCCAAGATGGACAGCTTAATGGCTCAGAAGTGGTTACTCGCCGTACCAAGCGGCAAAATGTTGTGTATTTAGAAGCATGTTGTTCATAAAAAACAGTGCGACTTTAAGGATTGATACACAAAATATAAATCAGCTTTTAATACCATGTTGTTCAGGAACAACATTGGGAATGAAAGGGTTAAACAGGAACATATTTGCCTCTTTTTGTGCTCTAACCGTAGCATATTTCAGCTGGTCGATATATGCTTCAAATCTCTTCGTTATATATATTTACAACGATGGGCTGCATTTTCCGTAACTGTGGGATGAAAGCGATAACGGTCTTAGCATCTATTCAAACATGAACTGAAATTTATAGGGATCCCACAAAAACCCTGTGGTTCCATTAGCTTGAAGTACGTGTTCTAGATAATAATCAATTATGAACTGCTATCTGATAATTTTCTCTTCCTTGTACCAAAGATCATACTTTCCCAGATTCTCGCCGATAGATGTCACTATCACAAAATCAAGGGAAAAGAAGAGGTGATACAGGATCGCGTACTTCATAAATTGGAAGAGAAATTCTCTTCAAGACGCTGCACGTGTCTTGTGATCTATTTCCGCTAGGACAATGAACCCGGTCGTGTGGGTGAAGTGACTACGTGATTTCCCTTACAGCCTTACAGCCACCAATAAGCAAAAACTGTGGAACGTTTGTCCATAAACGAGGTGATTAGTGCTATGAGTCAAAGTACGTCATTCTCACGTGTTTACTGCCCCTACGTGTAACCGCAGGTATGCGGTAAGTGGAATGTCTTCATCACCATCCCACACTCCATTGTTAGATGTTAACGATTTCAGTTTCTGGGAAACTGACCAACTCATAGAGTAGGACGTTTCTTAGCTTTTGATTTCACGAACTGTTCGTTGGAGCGACATCATTAGCGAGATATGTGGAATAGGAAGTGTGCTTACAAATACGTCAGAGAAGAGTTGTAGTTGGAGTAAGAGTAAATGCTCTTCAGTTGAACGGGTAGACAACGTAGCTGTGAAATCTACTATGTCTGAACCTTTCAATAGTAAAGACTGTGTGTAGACCATTGTGAAGTCACACAGCTTTCGTTCGGTACTTTCTGCAGTTTATGAATATTCTTCATGACTGGGTACTTATGTCAGTAGAAAGTTGACAAAGATTTCATAAATCATCACACTTAAAAACAAGAATATTGCTGCCAGATGCAACTTCTGACAAAATGGCGGTGACAACTAAGGTGCTAGCTGCTGTACTTTGTCCAAATGTTTGTATAATCTATGGGACTTAACTACGGGGTCATCAGTCCCTAAACTTACAAACTACTTATGAACTAACTAAGACTAAGGACGGCACAAATATCCATGCCCGAGGGGGGATTCGAACCCCCGACCGTAGTGGCCGTGCAGACCGTGACTGAAGCGCCTCAGTCCCCGCGGCCACCGCGGCCGGCTGTACTTTGTCATGAGCATCTTATTTGTAATACATCTGATGCATCTTACGGTATTTGACCATCATCTTACGAATTCAGAAGCATTAAATATCAAGTGGCGGCTCGAACAAAATTTGACCAGTGTGCTACAATATTACAAAAATAAACAGGAAACAAAATATACAAAAATAAAAAAAAAGTCAACCTTTGTATGATTGCCTTTGATTAAATATCAATTAATATTGTATTGACAGTAAGACCTTCAGGGGAATCTATAACAGCGCTGCCAACTGCATGTATTCAATGCAGGTAGTAAATGTAATGTTTAATTTTATTTACGGAAATTAAAAATTTAGACTCAGAGGTATTTGAATACGAGCCTCACACAGGTAGGTTTGAGAGACAACGCGCAAGACGCCTGAGACAGCGCGCTATTCGACTCTGTATGCCGCAATATTCGTCATATACTATTCTTCCGCAACCGTTACACGCAGCGCGAAGAGAAATATTTATCTGGTGCTGCAGTCGGTCTCAGCACACGTGAGTCGCCAGGCTTGACGTCATATGTTCATATGTTTGTAGAGTTTATGGGACTTAACTACGGGGTCATCAGTCCCTAAACTTACAAACTACTTACGAACTAGTTAACACTAAGGACGGCACAAATATCCATGCCCGAGGGGGGATTCGAACCCCGACCGTAGTGGCCGTGCAGACCGTGACTGGAGCGCCTCAGTCTCCTCGGCCACCGCGGCCGGCCCTGACGTCACGTCTGCGCTTGCGCACTAGCGAACAGACGACTGCGCCGCCTCTCTGCGCACAAACCAGCGCGGCTGAATTCCACTTCAGCACGGAGCTGGTTTCCAGCTACCGCGGCGAGGGCGCTCCAGAATGCGTTTTCATCCTTATTACTAGCATTCTAATACGCATTGGAAGGGAACTGGAATAATTTTATTGTGATATCTGGATCGTATTCCAAGAGAAAGGATGTAATTTTATAGCGATTTCTTGCTTGAATTCGAAGAGAAATGGCATAATTTTAGTAATATACTAGCTTATATGCCCGTGCTACGCAACGGTTGTTAAAAAATGTCTTGTGTATATCATGGTTTTTTGGGTTCCGGACGTAGGTCAGCAAAAACACAATCCTTGTTGGATCTCTCTGTCAATAAACTCAGTTCTCTTTCTGAAAACGATATTGGATAAGTGCGAATATTGATTTGTAGCAGTTTTCACAAATATCTTCTTGAATAGGAATTTGGAATGAATTGTAAGACTGTGTGAATCATGAGACTCTATACGAAAGAGTTTCGCGTGAAAGTGCTGGTCATAATGAGATGTGACAACAACGGATGTATCTGATTCGGTCAAATTTTACTTTCTATCCTGGCGGCCTCGTGTTTTTATGTTGGCAACATCAATAACACGATATAAAATTGTTGCAAAGATGACCGAACCACATAGAGTGTAGATAAATACTGCTGTTCCTGCTGTATGCTTGATTTCACGACAAAATATTTGCGTGTCACGCGGTTGGCTTATGACGATGTCACATGATTCTCGTTATTCAACATCTGTTGCCAACATTATCACAGGAGGCCGCCGGGATATGAGTAGGACTACGTCGCATAGTTTTTCTTGACGCAGCTATCAAACGATAACACCTTTCACAGCAGAGAGTTTCGCGCATGGAGGTAAAAATTCTAACCTCCTTGGTGTCGCGGCTATATGTATCAGAGAGCACTGATTAGCACAGACCAGTGATCTCAATCAATGGCACCAGTGATCTCTATACAAACTGGATGTATAACTCTGGTGTCTGAGCATTGAATTGCAGCGTGCCTGCACATTCATATGTTTTGCACACGATTTCGCATTGTCCGCCATGTTTAAATTTGGCAAACGAGTTTCCATCAGTTATTACGTGACAAAGAATTCCTTGCTTACCTCTTGACTTGGAATTTAATTCAATATTCGATGTTGTAGACTGATACGGGAACGGAATCGAAACATATTTTCTTCTCTTTTTCTTTAAATGCTTCTTAGCAGCCATGTTTGAATTTGGCAAGAAACTAAATATGAATATCTATGGCTGGCGCGCTAAGAAAACTGAAGTTCAACATCCAGAGAGTATAGAGATCAATCAGTGGCACAGACCAGTGAGCTTACTGGCACAGGCATATCAGTATCTATGGCCTAAGAGACTTTCATTAATGTATGGCTGTGTTTCCACCACAGACATTCATTAATGTATGTCTGTGTTCCCACCACGCTTCCACGACAGTGATCAATGTTCCACGAGTATTTTTATCTTTGAGTCTATCTGGATTTTTATCTTTGTTTTGTGTCTCTGTTCATAGTCGGTATTGTGTGGTTGACGGAAACATGTGATCTATTTAAAAAAATTGCGTATTTGATATTCCTCGTCGTTATTAAAGTCTGAAAGGACCGCATTGTCTGACGATTGGAAGAATAAACAGATTTTGACTCGTACCGAAAAGTTCGTAAGTCACAGAGTATATAGCTTTTCCTAAGAGTATTTATTGCATATTTTGCGAATTTTTGCTCGTCACACTCACCCACTGCCACGCACCGCGACCAAATTCCCTTACTAACATCATTAGACCACGGGCTATCTACCACCACAACGACGAGTGGGTGGCAGTATGTGGTCATGGAGAAAAGTCTGTCAGCACGTACACACACAAGCCTTTTTATATAGATATAGATAGATGTAGATTTACAGTTTGCTGAAGCACATTAGCACATTATCACCAGCCGCCACTGTCTACATAGTAGTGAAGCTCTTAGATTTTATCGGTTCATCACTTCAGTGCGCCTTGAATACTGAAAGCCACATGACGCGTCAACTAGGGATGGCGGTAGTCGCTGACACAACCGATTTTCCGTTATATCAAACAATAAGTTAAAGTAGGGAAGTGAAACAACTTAGTTCGTCCACCGTTCATTACTTTTAGCGAAAAGTAATGCGGGATTGAATACTACAAAAAATCACCAGAATTGTCCTATTGAAGATTTCTTTACATTACACACTGCGCACTGTCACTGTTTTCAGATATTTACGTTTGAAACATGTGGTTAAGGTCTAATATATATTTTATATGATAACCACCAAGCGGACACACGCTCATTATCGAATGAAGATGGAGTAGATGAGCTCGATGGAAATGGCGGTGAGGCTGTAGTGGAGATCGGTGTCGTAGTTTCCAGGAACGATGGCGAAGGTAAAGGGTTCGAGCGGGGTGGTGGCAAGAAGGTTCTACATCGTCACTTTCAGTTTTTATCAATTTCTCTCCCTGAAGCAACCACAAAATTACTGGTTTGGTTATTATTCCAACTTTATGGTACATCAATAACAGCATAGGAATATTAATCAAATTTACCCTCTCTTCCAATAAATGTTGTGGATGCTTTCCCCGTAAATGACACACGTTTGTTGTACCTCTACTGTTTTCAGCCTTTTAAGACAAATGCAGCATTATTGCTATCGCACTCTGTAAAGTGCTTCCAGACTCGGGATGGTGCCATTTAAAACACAACCGTTGTCCGGCGACGACAGCGAGAACTTGACGTACGACTAGAGTTGGCGCCGGCCGCGGTGGCCGAGGGGACTGAGGCGCTTCAGTCATGGTCTGCACGGCCACTACGGTCGGGGGTTCGAATCCCCCCTCGGGCATGGATATTTGTGCCGTCCTTAGTTGTAAGGTAGTTCATAAGTAGTTTGTAAGTTTAGGGACTGATGACCCCGTAGTTAAGTCCCTTAAGCTTAACAAACATGTGAATGTGTGAACTAGAGTTGGCCACCGTTTCATGGTTTCGAAACTGAAACAGTTTCGTTCTGTTGGTTTCAAAGCAGCGGTGTTTCAGACCAGTAATGCAGGAAGGCGGAACCGACGAATTATATCGAAACCGTGGTGTTTCATTTTGCTGAAGCTCTGCACAGATACACATTTAACTTACTAGTACGTATATGAACAGTTTAAAGAATGTGTGTTGCTTAAGATTACTGAATTAAGATTTGTTTCTAAAGTGACTGCAGTATTTCGAAATGACATAATAGGTTCGTTTAAGCAGTTGCCAGCGAGGTACTCGCGCATGCGCAGAGTTGAAATTAAGTTCAAGCAGCGCCTTCGCCCGCTTCTGGCTACTTGCCGAGTGGCTGTTTGCTGTTTAAGCAGTAACTGCAAGCTACCAGATTCTACCCGGAAAAATCCTTCTGGTGCGCTCAAGCTGCCAGGATTCGCGCATGCGCAGAACTGTCTGAGATGTAGTGGGATGGTGCCCCACATGATCCGTGTTTTCGTTTCGTGATTGTTTCATTT
This sequence comes from Locusta migratoria, assembly GCA_026315105.1. Lineage (NCBI taxonomy): Eukaryota > Metazoa > Arthropoda > Insecta > Orthoptera > Acrididae > Locusta > Locusta migratoria. Next base: position 115,603,206 of record CM048750.1, on the reverse strand, counting down.
GTTTGTCTTCGTCTATAAGTGTCTTGTCGTATGAAAGCAAAACGGATTTCTGTGACTGGCAACTGTTAGGTGAATTTATTCAGAAAATCGCTGAAGGATAATAAAATAATATGATAATATTTCAGTTTTCTGATTTTATTTCCACGTTATTAGCAGAGATCAAGCATTGAGTTGAACATGTAATTCACAACTGGCAGGTAATTTTATATATTTTAGCAGTTAAAAAAATTGTGCGGTGTACATGAGTGCCCTGGATTTATTCTGTACTAAAGATTTCATCCAGTAAACGAAATTGACACGCTATATTAAAAATATATATTTTATATTATAACCACCAAGCGGAAATGTCTATTATTGTTGTAATGTTGTTGTTATTTGGACCCACGACTCATTATCGAGTGATCAAGAAATATTCTATTTGAAGAACATTAAAGTTATTTTTGTCGGTTTGCTAAAAAAATTGGCTTTTTTCAGTCAAATACAATAAACTGTTCTTTGCCACAGAGGCGTCAATTTATTTGAAAGAAACAATATTCCAGACTGTTGCTTTGTTTAAAATGTTCGCTTATCTTATAATGCATATAGTGTTAACAGATTTCATATTCTGCTGTAATAAAGAACTAAACATGACGGTATACTTAAAGGAAATTGGTATTCTGAAAACCACAAAGAAAACCTTAATATCAGATACCCCTACGTTAATCTGGACATGTTGATGTACTATTAAAGGCGAATAGTGGTTTGAATAAGATTACGAAATTGATACTCTTGGTTTATCCTCGGATGTGGTGTTTTATGAAACATTATTGTTGCATGTACGAATATTAGTAAATGTTTACTTGAAGGTTAATACGCAGTTGATGTAATCAGTAATTGAGAATAAAATAAATACCTATATCGACAGCTTAATAAGAAAAAATTTTTTCTTTTAGGCACCAACCCCCACGAAACAATGATTCATATATCTGTGGTACATTCTCTAGGCTTCAGTTTATGTTTTAATTCGTGTTTTTCACGGTTTCAATTTATAAATTAAGTCAGTCTGTATTAATTTATAGACTGATGTATTATGTGAAAAGTTTTAATGCACTTATCATGGTTTCATTAAGTCACAGCAATAAAACCGAGCCGGCCGCAGTGGCCGAACGGTCTGCGACGTGACAGTCTCGATCTGCACGGCCGCTGCGGTCGGGGGTTCGAATCCCCCCTCGGGCATGGATGTTTGTGCCGTCCTTAATGTTAGCTAGTTCATAAGTAATTTGTAAGCTTAGGGACTCATGACCCCGTAGTTAAGTCCCGTAAGCTCTACAAACATTTGAACACTTTTTTGAATAAAACCGAAAAATAAACCATTGTTGTGCTGCATTGCTCGGCATCACATAGGAATGCAGTTCAGCTGTTCCACCGCTACGCACGAGAATACTATCAGAATTGGGACGAAACGCGTTCAAGCAGTGCAAGCTCCAAATACGTCATCGTAGCTGCGCATGTGCAGTAACGCCTACTTGGTCGTGCTTGGAAGTAGCTTTCTGGCAGCTGCTAAAACGAACCTAATATCTGCTTTAGAAACGCAAATGAAAAATAAAACATTGCTCACTATTTGCTTTGAAATGTCCAGCAAAATCCTAGGTTTCTCTATCCATGTAGGGTAATAATATTAAAAACACATGACTAAACCTTAAATTTCCTTAAACAAAAGAAACAACAATCAATATAAAGTCTAAAATGACAGACTTTATTTTTAAAAGATATACAGGATGTTTCACTGTGTTTGCCTCTGTAACGTATAAAATAATAGATGACAGGAAATTTTAATGCGGTAGGTCAACACAAGAAATGTTACACTTTCTGCGGAGCTATGAACATAGTTTATTGTATCATTTTCCAAAGAGTTACACCACAAAGACATAATTTTTTAAATGGAACAATAGTTTTTTTTTATCGTGGATTGGATTCGTTGAAACCAGCTGCGTCCATATCAGTTTAAACTACATTCCTAATACTGTTAGTTTGGGAGCTACAACCTTTCAAAGTTTAGGGGGCGGTGGCTACGACAGCGTAGCTGACTGGCTGGTGGTCATGAGACAGTGGGCCGTGCCCCAGGGGATAGCTACTCGGCCAGTCATCTACGCTATCGGAACTGTGAAGGGTTGTAGCTCCCAAACTAACAGTGATACGAATGTAGTTTAAATTGATTTGGACGCAACTGGTTTAAACGAATTCAATACACGATAGAAAAAAAAACTATTTAAATTTTATATCTTTGTAGTGTAACTCTTTGGAAAATGATACAATAAACTATGTTCATAGCTCCGCAGAAAGTGTAACATTTCTTGTGTTGACCTACCGCATTAAAATTTCCCGTCACTTATTATTTTATACGTTACAGAGGCAAACACACTTAGTGAAACACCCTCTATAAGTACATAAAAAGTAACTATATGCCGTATTTGACGAATTTCGTATTTATACTGCCTTATTACGAAAGTTTGAACGGTAAATAAACCACGCATTAAAGATATCTTCAAAACTCCAGTTTTAAGATAAGGTTTATTTGACTTAAGTACATAGCAGTGCGATAACGATGTATAAAAACGCTTCCCAAAATGTTAGCCTAATAAATGTTAGCGGTATGTGATAATTTGCCCCTTCAATGTCACATGTAGGTTAGCACTCACAACACCTATCAATATTAGGCACTAGACTAGAGCAAAGCAAAATCTATTTAATTATATCTTCTTTGATAAAAACCAATATATTAGGAATAAAATTATAGTCAGTTCTCAGCTAATGGGATAGCAGGAACGGCACTTATTCCGAGATCAGTGCATTTAGTAGTGTTTAAATTTTACTTATCGTTCTAGCGACCTCCCGTGATAATGTTGGCAATCATGTGATATTGGTATTAGCGAATAGCGTTACAATGCAAATGTTTTCTCATGAAATCTTCGTTTTACGAGGACAATTACTGCAACGAGCGGACAAGGGTACATACAAGAACCTGTCAATCGCAGAGCAGAAAAAATATAAACATCTTGGCAAAGATTTTCTACCGTTTTCTTGATGTTGCCAACATAACCACGTGAGGCCGCCGGGGTGGTAGGTAAAATTTAGCCGGTGTAGGAAATATATAACTGCCAAGTCATCTGAATAAAAGATTTTTTTCCTCCTACAGTTGCTGGCCTCGAAATGTGTGGTTCTATAGCAATACTTATACACTGCAGATTGACGATGTTACAATAAACAGGCCCATACTATTACAAAATACACACGGTCTCATGGTTTCGAAACAGTGTTTCGAAACCTCACACTGCACGGTTTCATTTGTTCTGAAACCGTCAGTGTTTCATTTTTCCCATCGCTACGTACGGCCAGAGGCGAGTCTAGTACACTACACGTGTATACGCGTCGTCTAATAGACCACGCCACATGCAACAGGTGCACTGGTGCCTCAAAAACTTTACCGTTGGTACGCCATGCGTTTGTTGCTCGTTTCCGACTCGGGATTGTTTTAAAATTGTCTCTGATCGTATTTCCTAGTTTCTGCGACAACCTAATATTTAAGAGCAGAGGAAATATTATTAAAAAAATTGAACCACTACTAAAAGTGTTCTTACCCGGTTATTCGCAATAAGTAATAAATAAATAAATAAAAAATTGCACGGATAATTTAAATCAAGCTGTCCCGAGGACGTTTTGAACTGCTATCCTCACAAATTTGATTCCAGTGTGCCAACTATGCGCGAACTCTCACTCGGTCGTACCTGATAATGATCCCACATCCCGTAACAGTACATCAAAAGGGGACAGACAGGCGTAGTGTTTGCAGTAGTTCTGTCACCTATTCTGTTCTTTCAATAAAACGCAGTCTGTGTTTCACCTGTCTCACAATACATTTTACCTGCTCCTTCCAATTTAACCTTCTTATTGTGTATTAAATACAAACCGCACATATTGTGAAAGTGCCAGTTAGACCCACTATTAAAAAATTGATTTATTCTTGAGTAGTACTTCAAATTATGTTTTGTATATGGCTTTTTACGTAGACGAACGTGCACTGGACTTTATCGACATTTGTTGGACATAATTGTTACAAAATAAAAAATTATTCACCCAACTCCATACTATCAACTCCTCTTCACTTCAAAACAGTATTTGTATTTTTTTTACACGGAAAAACACATGGTTTATGTTCTTCTGGTTTATTTTGTTTATAAAATATTATTTATGAGCGTTAAGGTAGACGAAGATTATAAATTAATAAGGGTATAATTAATTTAATATCTAGAATGTCTCCCATTTCTTAGTCGTCTGTACTCCATTTTGCCTGCTTCATTTACTGCATTTTTATATTTTTCATCTTTCATCAATTATATTTCGTATTTTCTGTGATATCCAATACATTTTTTGGTCTTTTTCCGCTGCTGCCTCCACTATTTCATTTCTCCATACTACCAATTCCTCTTCTACTCTTTTATTTCTCCCAGTTTCTGTCAATTGTTGCCCTAAGTTCCCTATGAAATTGTCAAGAACTTCAGATTCCTTCAATTTATGCAAGACCCATCTCATTTTCCTATCTTCCTGCAGTTTTTTTTTTTTTTCAAATTCAGCCTACAGTTCATGGCCAATAAGATATGGTCAGAGTCCATATCTGCCCTTGGATATGTCTTACAGTTTAAAATCTGGTTCCGAAATCTATGTCTTACCATTATAAAATCTATCTTGTACCTTCCGATGTCTCCTGATCTCTTTCACGTATACAACTTTCTTTCGTGATTCTTAAAGCAGGTGTTTTTTATTATTAAATAATGTTCCGTGCAAAATTCCTCTTTCATTCCTTTTTCCCAGTCCATATTCACCTACTTCCTTCCCTTCCTTTCCTACTGAGGCGCCTCAGTCACGGTCTGCACGGCTGCAGCGGTCGGGGGTGCGAATCCCCCCTCGGGCATAGATATTTGTGTCGTCCTTAGTATAAGCTAGTTCATAATTAGTTTGTCAGTTCAGGAACATTTTTTGAACTTCTTTGACCGTTAATTTTACCTCTGAGGCTGGTTAGAGAAACCGGATTCATTTGAATGGAATGACCTATTGCTGACAATACGGAAAGTGTCACGAAAATCGGAGAAAATGCCCCTAAACATTAGAAACATCATTATTCATTACATTACCGGCATAACTTCATCAGCTCGAGAACACACAGAAAAATTAACACGTAAAATACAAGCACTAACAAATAAATTTCTTATATTACCTTTTAGTTTAATTCACTCTTCACGTTTATTTATACTTGATTTTTAAGAATAAACTTACTACTTGCTCAGTGTTAATGTATTACGCATGAAATATCTTTGGTGTTATTTGAGAGAAAGTTAAAATGTTTGTGAAGCTTAAGGGACTTAACTGCGGGATCATCAGTCCATAAACTTACAAACTACTTATGAACTAGCTAATACTAAGGACGACACAATTACCCATGCCCGAGGGGGGATTCGAACCCCCGACTGTAGTGGTCGTGCAGACCGTGACTGGCGCGTCGCAGAGCACTCGGCCCCCGCGGCCGGCATGAACTACCTTATACTAAAGACATCCATGTCCTAGGGGGGATTCGAACTCCCGACGAGGATCGGTTTTGCGAATCGGAGCAAAGCGCCTCAATGCACTTGGCCACTCCGCCGCGGCTTGAAAGTAAGTGGAACAGGATAGTTATGTTATTGCGTGCAACGCCTCTGATTAAAGGAGGAAAAAGAACAATAAGGAGTGTAGCATGGGGGTTCAGATAAAGGAATTTGTTCTCTGATAAGGTACGGAGAAATTAGATGTTTTCGATAGTTGTGACGTCTGCTGCTTCTTAAGCTTTTCATAGTGGACTGTCTGTATAAAAGACTTTGTAATCTGACAACTTCCATTCAGCGCTTTCTGAAGTTCAGAATGTCTTTTGACTAAATTAAACACCAAGTCCATAAATCTCATTTTCCACCTAATTAATTCTGTCACCACACATTGTTATTGACCTATAACTTCGGATGTTAAGGCGTTACTATTTTTACATTGACTGCAAACAATTCCATTAATTATTTGTGGCTAATGCTGTTACTGTTCTCAACCGATCATAGAGTTTTCGAATACGTAAAGCCGCAGTGAAATGACCGAGCGCTCTAAGGCGTCTTGTTGAGGAGAGCGTGGTTGCTCCCCGTTGGAGGTTCGAGTCCTCTCTCGGGCATGGGTGTATATATTATCTTTAGGGTCGTTTGAGTTAAAGTAGTTTTTTAGTCTACGGACTGATAACTCACTAATTAAGTTCTATAGCTGTACAAACATTTGTACATTTTGAACGAATTGCTGACTGAGAGAAATATGGTGCATCTACAGCAACACGGAAACGATTAGTGAAAGCTTACCATATTCTGAGAACAACACATCGACTAGTGAAGATGTAACATCACAGGTCCCGGTGTATGTGTACAGCAGCAGTTTATTAACGGTACTAATTTAATTCTAATGTTCAAATGTTTGTGAATCAATAGGACTTAACTGCTTTGAGGATTTCAAACTACCTAAACTAAATTAAATTAATCTAAGGACAACACACACACACACACACACACACACACACACACACACACACACACACACACACACACATCTATGCTCCAGGGAGGACTTGAGCCTCCGACGGCGAGCAACCGCGTGCTGCGCAGTGAGGCGCCTTAGACCGCTCGGCTACTTCACCGCGCCCGAGTAATTTATTTGCATCGATCACTGGAACCAGGCATCGACCTGATTGTACGAATAACTGTCGTTATTTGTTTTTTTTTTTTTTTTTTTTTTTTTTTTGTGTGTTAAACAGTAGTGCAGTTATTGTGGGGTGACGGGGAGGAATATTGTACGTTCTCGATGAGTATCTATTCATTAAAATAATTTCAATTGTTCGTTGCCTTTGTAGAGCCTGATAATTATTGTTGTGAGCAAACAACCAGAAAGCCATGGAAATGTGCTGTTCATCATCTTCAGCACACTAGTCCACATCTCTGCCGAAAGAAAATGTTGCTACTCTCTATTTAGTCCAGAGGGACGGGGAACTCGGCGATAAATAAAATCTACATTTGTAATCAAGCTGTATACTGTTACAAAATAGACGCACATTTTTTGACATTAACATGAAGTTGGTCCTAAACAGTTCAGAAAAACTAACCACTCTGAGTTCCAAGTAACCGATCCTAACAATTGTTCTCTTATCAAACGACCATGATCGACTTGAAAACAAGTGAAAATTACTCTTAACTTGCTTCGCATCTTTATACAAAAAATGCTGTTCGTAGCGCGTGACGGAATAACGAATCGGACAGGTGAGAAACCCAGTGAAGTTACAAGTTCACAAATGATCACTTTTCCACATTATCCCAAAGTCTTCATCATAATTAGTGAAATTATCTTCCTGTACCGAAAATGTAAGTAGAACATAAGCTACAATACTTTCCTTTTCCATCCAAAATCATCTTTTCGACAGTAACTTTTAGAATAAACCAAATTTTTCTCTTTCAATAATTTTACAATGGGTACAAATGCTGATAATTTTAAGTCCAAACATCCAGGTTGGGACGGGGTGATCTGTAGTCATTTACTGGTCTTTCATGTTTTAATTCTGTATGATCTCTTTACTATGTTGGGAAGAGCATTACATAATAAGTAGTGTCAGTAAAACAGAGCATATGGTCCAGGGAACAAGTATCCCGTGGGAAAACTCCGCCCATATTTTCATCTAAATTCTGTTTGACTCTTACAAGTAGTCTCAGTCCGTCAAAACCCTCCAGCACTTTTATTAATATTTAATATACCGCAATTAATTTACAATGTATTTTGTGTTGACCTATGTTTCTGTTATTTAAAACATTTAAATATTAGTTTAATAGAAAGATGACAGGCGTAACACTCTTAGAATATTCCGTTAGCGCCCAAATGTAGCCAGCTGCGCGGAATGTTACTCCTACCGCAGGTAGTCGAGCCAGGGATCTCAGACGCAATACACGAATGTCAGTTGCGTGCGGGTATCGCGTATAATGTAAGATTGTTAAACAATTCAAATGATTGTAAATCTATGGGACTTAACTACGCTGATTATCAGTCCATAGACTTACAAACTACTTAAACTAACGTATGCTAAGGACAACAAATACACCGATGCCCAAAGGAGGACTCGAACCTCCGACGGCGAACAGCGGCGAGCAGTGGCGCATTCCTCAGCTAGGCGCCTTGAAACGCTCTGCCACTCCAACGCGGCGATTGTTAAACCTTAGTGAATTTCTATTGAACAATTGTGGCTTTCTGCATAGGAAACGTACATCTATATCCATAAACGTGAATGTCTGTTCGGTGTACGTTTATCACGTCTGAACCACAAGACATAGAGCTAAAAAATTTTTACAGTTACTAATGTCTACCCGGGGAAGACTTTAGGCACGGTTTTATGGCGATCGGATAGTTATTTATCAATATATATTAATGTGAATGTCTGTTCGGTGTACGCTTATCACGTCCGAACGACAAGACGCAGAGACTTAAATATTTGTACAGTTACTGATTTATACCTGAGGAAGGTTTCAGCCACGGTTTTATAGCGATCTGATAGATATTTAGTAATTTGAAGAATATAATGCGAAATGCGGAACAATAATTACTCTTTGAACATTATATTTACTCTTTGAAAATGGTTTTATTAGTTGCATTGTTGCTTGAGGGTTGATTCTGATAAAAGGGTTGGTTATATTGGGATGGAAAGTTATAGGTATATATAAAATTCTTCGTGTGTGTGTATTAATATTTTGCTCTGCAGCAAAACTACAGAACGCAAACGAATGGTCTGTGTGTAATTGTTGTCCGAAGTCTCCCGTTGTACACCATAGCAGTTCCATGCAGATAGCTATAAAATAGTGGAAGATATGGTGGTTAAAAGACTTCAAATTATAGCAAATTCGGTCTGAAGGCCAGCGATGAAATTTTCGACTCTATACAGCGAAACGTGATGCCACAGACACTATCTTTGGTCTATGCGTGCTACTATGTCTTCAGCTCTTTCTCTGTAAGGATAAGCATACGAATAAGGAAATATAAGAATGAATAAATAAAGCAGTAAAAAAGAATTTTTTTAATACATCTCTTTAAAAAAATCGATTTGACGATTCGCGCATTACATCAAGAACAATACCGGTACTACAAATAACATACTTTACCAGAATGCCCTAAAATGAAATTAAAATGAATTTGGACATTACTCTCACCATACGTGTTGAGATATTGCAACACAGGCTATATGGAATAATGTATGTGTTATTTATTGTAAATTATTAAGCACTTCACATAATTTTATTTTTTTATTTGAATATTGATTAAAAATGTTTCTAAAGAAGGTATTGTATTTCATTTCATCCTTCAAAACCAGTTTCATAGCACACTACTGAAAGATAGCCTATCATAATCAACCAACACGCGAGCGGAGCCGCAGGTTTAAGCTAGTCATAAATGAAATAAGAAAAGTCATTGGCATCCCGAAATTTCGTGAGATATTCGTTATTGTTAAAACCAAGCTACATTACCGTACTTACATCTAGAAACAACGGATCCACGACCGGGGTGCTGCTTCTGTGTGGGGGACAACAGCAGCGAAAGAAGATACCAGGTTATTATCCCGCCGTAAGGTCTGTAAATCTAATATTTCAAGGGCAGGATTGTCAGAAGAAATCATTTTTACGTAAACTAAAAATCATATCGATAAGCGATTTTATATGTGCAATCAAGTTACAGTTCAAAATTTTGCATGGATTACTGCGCACAATAGGCACGAAGGTATGGGAAAGTACCAAGTTGGCTCACGCCCTGCTGCATGGATCACATTCCTTACTCTTAGAGGTGAAGGAATACCTTCACTGGCGATGGTCACTATCATTAGGGAATGTGTACTGTTTGGTCGAATTGGAATCCATAATCCATTTTCACTAAATGAATCAGTTAAGGTATTCCATCATCAGTAATGGCGCCGAGCTGCAGATAAGCACGTAAAAAAAAGGACATTCAACATCTTTTCGGCAGCAGCCTTCATCAGAAAAAAGAGAGCCAACACATATCACACAGTCACTCAGGAACAACACATGAACACATCAGGCGCAGCTGCCGGCGACAGCGATCAAGTATGCTTACGTTGTGGGTGAGTGGGTGACTGTGTGAATGTGTGTGGGCCCTCTTTTTCTGATGTAGGCTGTGCGGCCGAAAATTTATATAGTGTGTGACTTTTCTTTTTATATGCTTATCTACAGTTCGTCGATAGTCTTGACGGCGAGTTGCAACCTATCCTCATTATATCGCTATTCCTTACCTGGACTGATGTCAAGCCATCCATATGAGCTGTAAAAGAAATGCTTTAAACTTAATCTATATCTATAAATGTGACTGTCTGTTCGGTGTACGTTTATGACGTCTGAACCACAAGACATAAAAAGCTAAAAATTTGTACAGTTACTAATGTCTACCCAGGAAAGGCTTTAGGCACGGTTTTATTGCGATCGGATAGCTATTTGTCTATATATATATATATATATATATATATATATATATATATATATATATATATATAAGCGTACACCGAACAGTCATTCACATTAATATCATTAATATATATATATATATATATAGGCACGGTTTTACAGTGATCTGATAGATATTTAGTAATTTGAATAATATAACGCGAAATGTGGAACAAGATGGTTTTATTGGTGGCATTGTTGCTCGAGGGTTGACAATGATAAAAAGGTAGCGTATATTGTACACCATAGCAGTTCCATGCCGATAGCTATAAAGGGGTGGAAGATATGGTTGTTGAAAGTCGTCAAATTATAAAAAAAATTCCGACTGTAACCCAGCGATGACGTTTGCGACTCTATAGCAAGGAGGTTACATACAGCGAAACGTGATGCCACAGACCATATCTTTGGTCTATGCGTGCTACAATGTCTTCAGCTCTTTCTCTGTAAGGAAATATAAGAATAAATGAAAAAGCAGTAAAAAAGAAATTGCTTTTAATACATCTCTTTAAAACAAGTCGATTTGACGTTTCGCGCATTACATCAAGTGATCGATCTGTGATATTATTACAATCATTACTGTTGAATTTCGTGATTGGATTCTTCGAAACGAATGCATTTTTACGTGTGATTTGATCTACACTACTTACTTTCCTGATAATGTTGATTAAAAAAGTTTGTTTCCAAAGAAGGTAGTGTATTTCATTTCATCCTTCACAACCAGTCTCATAGCACACTACTGAAAGTTAGCTTATCTATCATAATCAACCAACACGCGAGAGGAGCCGCGGGTTTAAGCTAGTTTACACTATAAAATCAGTCAAATCTACAGGCCGTAAATTCTACTAAATACGTAAGGAATAACAAAAAATAAATGTTTGTATAGCTTATGGGATGTAACTGCGGGGTCATCAGTCCCTAAACTTACGAACTACTTATGAGCTAACTAACACTAAGGAAGGGGGGGGGGATTTGAACCCCCGACCGTAGTGGCCGTGCAGACCGTGACTAGCGCGCCGCAGTCCCCTCGGCTACCGCGGCTAGATCTGGATAGAAGACAAAGAATATATTGTAGGGAAGGCGAACCAAAGGATACGTTTCATTGGCAGAACTCTTAGAAGATGCAACAGTTGTATTAAAGAAACTGCTTACACTACACTTTTGCGTCCTTTTTGGAGTATTGCTGTGCATTAAGCGTTCCACATCATGTATGGAGAAAGTTCAGAGAATGGCACCTCGTTTTGTATTATCGCAATATAATTTGGAGTGGGCCACGGAAATGACGCATGAGTTGTTGGGGTGTAAATCATTAAAAGATAGATGTTATTCGTTGCGGCGAGATTTATTTGCGCAAATTCTTTCATCTTCTTTCTCTTCCGGATTCGAACGTATTTTGTTAGCACCCACATACACAGGGAGACATTAACATCATAGTAAAATAAGAGAAATCAGATCGAAAACTGAAAGACGTAAGTGTTCCTTTTTCCCCGCGATCTGTTAGAGAATGGAACTGTAGAGACGTATCACAGAAGCGGTTCGATGAACCCTCTGCTATGCACTTCAATGTGATTTTCAGATTATCTATTCGATGTAGACTTTCCTGTTTAATTGTTTTGTATGTATGTCTGACTAAAACTGAAAACATTCTTTGCAACTAACACGGGAACGCTAACGTCAAAAGGAGTTGCTTACTCTTCGAGAAGGTATTTCCCCAGGAGAAAGTAAGACGTGTTTTGGTTTTCGCGTCTTTTCCTCGTGGAGATAACGTGTGACTTCTTGGCTTCAAGTTCCTGCAGATGTACGTGACGTTATCAGTGGCGCTGAAAAACGCGTTTGTTAGAGTGTGTGATAAAGTAGATGTGTCATTCCTCACACGGCCTGCTGGTGCCGACAACGAAGGGCACATCGGATTGGCGGCTGTACTGATGAAGAAAATATTTCACGCAAAAAGCAGTGATACAATTCTAATTTTTAAAATATTGGGAACATAGCCATGTGATCTCAAAATTATTTTACACCGGCATTATTATATGAAACAATGACATCGCAAGTCTTTTGAAAATGGATGACGAATGGATACCAGTCCCACGTCATTAGAGCGGCGTGCGCACAATCGACGAGAAAACAGTCACTTGTGATCGAGCGCTCTAGCGTAATGGTGTCACTACGTTTTCGAAACAGAAACAACGGAGTTGGATCAAGACTGAATATGGCAGAGGATCGTACAGAATGAAAGTGTCATCAAGGTCCTCAAGAGGCTTGCGGGGAATCGGCAGTGGCACGTTGGGTAAAAGCCTTGAACGATGGTCGGCAAACTGTGGCAGACATGTATCGGGCTGGTCGTCCTGGCGTCTCTGAAGAAGAACATACCATTATCGCGTTAGTGGACAGTGATCGATTTGGAAGCTCGCCCACGAAACCGGATTAGCGCTTTCTGAAGGAATGCCTGGGCATGCGAAAAATTGTATCATGAAGAGTTCCGCATGAAATGAGTGAAATGCAGAACTGGATGCGTTACGACGCTGCTCCGACGCACTTGGAGCGCAATGAGCGCGAAGGAAAGGCTTTCTTAAGCCGTAACGTAACACTGAATGAGACATGAGTCTCATCTTACGAGCCGAAACTGAAGCGACAATCCAACGAATGACGTCATTATAGGTCGCAGCGAAAACTCGAAAGTGCGCCAGAGACCCAGTATGGTGAACTTTAAGGTGATTCTCGCGTACGTGATGGTGTTATCCTAACGCATTAGGTTCCTACGTCTACATAGATACTCTGCATATCACATTTAAATGCTTGGCAGAAGGTTCATTAACCACTTTCATAACCTATTTCTACCGTTCCATTCTCTAAGAGCGCGCGTGAAGAAATAACACCTAAATCGTTCCGTTTTCGATCTGATTTCTCTTATCTTATTGGGATGGTCACCCACTCTTCTCGACACGTTCTCGTTCCTCACTTGTCTACCCACTTTATCTCTTCCATCATCCTTGACTCCACATCTTGAATGCTTCTAATCTTGTTTCGCCCTCTTTTCTCAATGTCCATGTCTCAGAGCCATATAGTGCCACACTCCATATAAAACATTTTGTCAGTCTCTTCCTCAGATTCCTGTCCATACGGCCGCATAGAAGCCTCCTCTTCTTATTAAATGCCTCCTTGGCAATTGCTATGCGGATTTTTACTTCCTTGTGGCATCTCATTTCTTTTGTAATTACGCTTCCCAGGTATTTGAAGCACTAACTTGCTCTATTATTTCCTGACCTAGCCCTATTGTTGTTCCTACTTTTCTTGCGTTTATACCCATACGTTTTGTCTTTTTCTTATTAATTTCATTCCAAATTCCTCACAGGTCTTAATGAAATCATTTAACATTTCAATCATCTACATCTACACAGATATTCTGCAAATCACATTTAAGTGCATGGCAGAGGGTTCATTAACCACTTTCATAACGTTTCTCTACCATTCCATTCTCTAATAGCTCGCGGGACGAAATAAAACCTAAATGGTTCCGTCTTCGATCTGATTTCTCTTATCTTATTGGGATGGTCATGTCTCCATATGTATTTCCACATTCAGAAGTAAAAGTCGCTGACTGAAATTTCGCAAATAGATCTCGCCGCAACGAATAACGTCATTCTTTTAATGATTTCCACCTCAAATTGTGCAACATTTCTATGACGCTTTCACCCCCTAACGTGATAAAACAAAGCGAGCTGCCCTTCTCTGAAATTCCTCAATGTCTTCCGTCAGCCCCTACTGTTGAGGGTCCCAAACTGGGCAACAGTACTCCAGGAGAGGACGCACAAGTGTGATGTAGGCAGTCTCTTTGGTGGAGCTGTTGCAACTTCGAAGCGTTCTGCCAATGAAACGTAGCCTTTGTTTCGCCTTCCCCACAATATTTTCTATGTGTTCTTTCCAGTCTAAATTCCTCCACGGCAGACCGTCAATGTACAGTATCACTGTTAGTTTTTGGAGCATCACCTGCGACCAGCTTCGCGAAAGAAGCGGCAACACCTTCTAAACAACCCACCCAGCATTTTGCGCCACAATGCGCGGGCTCATACAGCGCAAGCTGTGGCTGCTCTGTTCGTTCGATGGGACTTCACGGACTTAAGTCCTTGTGACTTTCATTTGATTTCGAAGATGAAGGAACCACTTCGTGGCATTCGCTTCAGAACTGCTTCAGAGGTTCGACAGGCAGTACACCGCTTCATTCGCACCACCAACAGAACAGATATTCTACGCGTTTCACATCGGTGGAAATGGATTCTATACAACGCTGGTGACTACTTTGATGGACGTAACATGTGCAAACAGGTAACGCTTTCCTGTCGGTTGTGAATAAATAGTTGCCACTATTTAAATTCCGACCCCCGTATATATTCCCTGACAGAAATAAAAAGGGTGCGCCCGAAAGAAGTGGACGAAAATAATGAAAGTACTTGTACATTCGATGAAAAACCATGCAAGTGTATTGAACTGATTACAGAATAAGACAAGGTCAACGGCAGTTGCAAGTGGAAGATCGGAGCCAGGATAGTACGGTGTGGCACCCCGTAAGACCGCAATGCATACCCCTATGCGGTTGGGAATGGCTTCAAAGACTTTTTATCCAACCCTGAGGCACGTTTGTCCACAGTTGATGCATATTTTCTTCCAGGAGTCGCGTGTAGGTACTGGGTCGGGAATCCCTTCCAGAGTCAACCCCAACCAGTCGTTGTAGAGGTCCAGGGTCATGGAAGCCTTGAGAGGACCTCAACAAATTGCAGGCAGTCTACAAACGTGCTGTGTGCTGGCATATATGCCAAGGTGCTGTGCAACCAGAGGTAGGAGTGTCGCTCTGCCATCAATGCCTGCCGAAGATCGACTGAAGGTAACGTGCACGCTCCTGACACCGCCAGACCTGTATTTGATGATAATTTGAGGTTATGGATGATGTATCGGCATTTATTGTTGTCACTATCTTCGCACGATCGTGGCAGCCACCGTGGGATCTATCGACATTCATGGTTTACTGCCAGCATATACAGCGCGCACTGCACAGGCAGTTCAGTGTGTGTGTGTGTTACCGAGAGACTGTGGAACTGCGCCTGTTAGTTGCACAGGGAAAAAGTTGCAGTTGAACGCGTTTCACATTGGGACAGAAGTATTGTGGACAGAATGTTGGGACGGAGAGCAATCTTCGACAAGACTTACTTTTTCAGCTGGCAGACCATTCTTCATGCATTAAGGAAGAATTGTTATTTTTTGGTTGTGTGATATAGTTAGCCTAAGCTGTAATCTAATTTTGAGGAAAATATAGGACAAGTTAGATGAAAATCAGTTTTTGTTTAGGCCTCTTAGAGGCTGTCAGCACCAGATCTTTAGCTTACGGCAGGTAATGGAAAAGTGCTATGTGTGGAACAGGGAATTGTATCTATGTTTCATAGATCTAGAAAAGGCTTATGACCGTGTTCCTCGGAGGAAGCTACTGTTAGTTCTACAAGATTATGGTATAGGAGGCAAACTTCTGCAGGCAATTAAAGGGCTTTACGTAGACTGGCAGGCAGCAGTTAGAGTAGATGGCAAATTAAGCTCATGGTTCAGGGTAGTTTCAGGGGTAAGACAAGGCTGTAACCTGTCACCACTGTTGTTCATACTATTCATGGATCATATGTTGAATAGTAGACTGACAGGGCGGGATTAAAATAGGTGAAAACAAAATAAGCATTTTCGCATATGCGGATGACTTAGTTGTAATGGCCGATTCGATTGAAAGGTTGCAAACTAATATTTCAGAGCTCGATCAGAGGTGTAATTGTTATGACATGAAGATCAGCATCTCCAAAACAAAAGTAATGTCTGTGGGAAAGAGATTTAAACAGATTGAGTGCCAAATAGGAGGGAAAAACGTTAGAACCGGTAGACAGTTTCAAGTACGTGGGATGTTTTTTCTCACAGGATGGCAACATAGTGAAAGAACTGGAATCGAGGTATAGGAAAGCTAATGCAGTGAGTGCTGAGCTAAGATCTACTCTCTTCTGCAAGAAGGAAGTAAGTACGAAGACTAAGCTAGCAGTGCAGCGCTCCATCTTTGTTGTATGGTAGTGAAAGTTGGGTGGATACAGGTTACCTTATTCACAAGGTAGAGCTTACAGACATGAACGTAGCAAGAATGAATGTAGGTACTAATAGATGGGAACAATGGCAGGAGGGTGTCCATAATGAGGAAATCAAAGAAAAACTGGGAATAAACACCATAGATGAAGCAGTTAGAGCGAACAGACTGAGATGGTGGGGTCATGTTACACGCATGGGAGAAGCAACGTTACCTAAGAGACTCATGAGCTCGGCAGTGGAGCGTAAGAGGAGTCGAGGTAGACCAAGAAGAACGTTTTTGAAGTAAAAGGCATAACATCAGACGAGGCATCAATGTTAGCATTGAATAGAGGATCATGGAAGAATCCGTGCAAGCTATATTTTCTGTGTCTGAACGCCCGCTCCGAGACATTCGTTGCAACCCTTGAGCCTAGCTGCACAGGTGCACGAACTGGTCTACTGGTGTACGAGATAAATGCGAGGTCTTTACTTGACAAGCTCCACCGGGACTTGTCGCTCTGTTTAACCACAGTAAAGCAGCATCCCTTCTGGATCTGCACCAGCTATTGTTTCTCCTTCGAGACGGGGTTTTCAGTCTTCGGCGCAACCGTCTTCCTCGTCTTCACCAATCACACGACGCAGCTTCTTATCTGCCGACCACGAACTGGTAATGTAACTGCAGCAATTCAGCTATAAAATCATTGTATGTCGTTCACAGAGCCTACGACACCAGAAACTTGTAGTGGTAGTAATTATCACAGGTTTGCTGATCTTGCTAAATCGCTATCATGTTTCTTTTGTGTTGGCATTGGACGAAATAGAATCATTCGGTGTTTCTCCTATCTCCAGCTTAGTCTTTCGCTGCCGCGGCGGATTAGCCGCACTAATAATCCAACAACTGAGTCTGATAGATTTACAGACATTTGAACATTTATCTTTCACTGAACTTCAAACATCCTCCATTTTTAAGCATATATCTAATCCTTGTTCAGCATCTTATGATAACAAATATTTAGATTGTATGAACTATTTTATTTGTGCCACACTTTCATCATTCTCTTTTAATGCAATTGTATTATTTGTCATTTTGGATGGGCTCATTTACGAGATAAGCAGGTAGCTAATTAATTTTCAGTAAACGCCATATTCAGTGCTTAATAAAATGTACTATTCCAAATGCGGTCAGATAGTAGATAAGCGCTCGTCGCGTCAGACGATAAGCTGCCCAATTTCCAATTAATGCAATATCAAAAGAGATAATCGTTCATTTATCGACCTCAGTAACAGTAACTTTCCCATTCATTCACTAAATCGTTAAGTATTGCCTTCTAATGTGAAAAACTTTTTATCACATAGTGAACACTTCAGTGCACATGCACACCATACTCCATACTCTAACCCTTATGGAAAGGCGAGCATTAGGGGGTAAATGGAAAAGGGTACAACATCAGTAGGGTGTTGGTAATTTCGATTATGACTAGAGGCTTTGCGGTGCAGCTATGGTGTCCACTGTTTTCTACATCTACATCTAAATACATACTCTGCAATCCATCGTAAGGTGCGTGGCGGAGGGTACACTGTACCACTACTAGGCATTTCCTTTCCTATTCCACTCCCAAATAGAACGAGGGAAAAAAATGCCTATATGCCTCCGTGCGAGCCTTAATTTCTCTTATGATAACTATGCGAAATGTAAGTAGGTGGCAACAAAATCGTACTACACTCAAATTCCGGCCCTCTAAATTTCCTCAACAGAATTTCACGAAAACGTCGTCTTTCCTCCAACGATCCCCAATTGAGTTGCCGGAGCATTTCCGTGCCACTCGCGCATTGGTCGAACCTACCAGTAACAAACCTAGCGGCTCGCCTCTGAACTGCTTCTATGCCTTTCTTTAAACTGATCTGCTGCAGGTCCCAAACACTTGAGCAATACCCAAGACGTGGTCGTACAAGAGTTTTATACGCGGTCTCCTTTACAGATGAAGTACATCTTCCCAAAAATTCTCCCAATAAACCGAAGTCGGCTGTCCGCCTTACTCACCACTGTCCTTACATGTTCGGTCCATTTCATATCGCTCTGCAATGTTACGCCTAGATATTTGAACGACGCGACTGCATCAAGAAGCTCATTACTAATGCTGTATTGGAATATTATGGGATTGTTTTTCCTACTCATGCGCATCACCTTACATTTTTCTACATTGAGGGCTAGCTGCCATTCTTCGCACCAACTAGAAATTTTGTCTAAGTCATCATGTACGCTGTTACAGTCAGTTAAAGACGACACCCTCCGATACACCACAGCATCATCAGCAAACAGCCGCAAATTACAAGTTACTCTGTCCATCAGATCATTTATATAGACGGAAAATAATAGCGGTCCTATCACACTCCCCTGGGGCACGCCTGACGATACAATCGTCTCTGATGAACACTCGCCGACGAGAACAACATACTGCGTTCTATTACTTAGGAAGGCTTCCAGCCAGTCGCAAATCCGTGAACCTATTCCATAAGGTCGTATCTTCCTTAGCAATCTGCAATGTAGCACCGCGTGAAACGCCTTTTTGAAGTCGAGAAAAACACAATTCGCTTGTTGCCCTTCATCCATGGCTCGCAAGATGTCATGTGAGAAAAGGGCAAGCTGAGTTTCACAAGAACGATGTTTCCTGAATCCTTGCTGGTTCGTAGAAAGAAGCTTTTCCGTCTCAAGGAAATTTACTATATTTGAACTGAGAATATGCTCCAAAATTCTACATGAAACTGATGTCAAAGATATTGGCCTTTAATTATGTGGGTCAGTTCTCTTTTCTTTCTTATAAAACTGGAGTCACCTGCGCTTTTTTCCAATCACTACGAACTTTGCGCTGAATTAAAGATTCGCGATAAATGCAAGCCAAATGAGGGGCCAATGCCGCAGAATACACTTTGTAAAATCGAACTGGTATTCCATACGAACCAGCAGACTTTTTCATATTTAGCTCTCTCCACTATATTTAGCTCACTACACCAGAAATACGTATTACTGTGTCCTCCATTTCGGAATTAGTACGTTTATCAAATGATGGTACATTTGTGCGGTCCTCCTGCGTGAAAGAGTTCTTAAACGTTAAATTTAGAACTTCAGCTTTCCGTTAGCTTTCTTCTATTACTGCCCCGGAATGATCAACTAGTGACTGCATAGTGGGCTTTGACCCGCTTATCGATTTTACAAAGGACCAGAATTTTTTTTTTGGTTCTCGGAAAGATCTTTTGGTAAAGTATGGCTGTGGTAATTATTGTATGCTTCGCGCATCGATCGTTTTATTAGACGCACGAATCTCTACTAACTTTTGCCTGTCATCATTTGCGTGGTCTTTTTTGAACCTAGAGTGCAACAGACTTTGCTTTCTCTGTACCTTTCTAACACTACCATTACACCACGGTGGATCTTTTCCATCCTTAATCGACTTTACAGGCACATATTTCCCCAACCCTTTATGTACAATGCACATAAATTTAGACCAAAATTCCTCTGCCGGCCGCGGTGACCGAGGGGGACTAAGGCGCTCTATTCACGGTCTGCACGGCCACTACGGTCGGGTGTTCGAATCCCCCCTCGGGCATGGGTATTTGTGCCGTCTTTAGTATTAGCTAGTTCAGAAGTAGTTTGTAAGTTTAGGGACTGATGACCCCGTCCCATAAGCTATACAAACATTTGAAACATTTTTTGAAAATTCCTCTACATCCATAGTACTGGAACTAAACGATGTCCCTTCGTTTTCTAAGTGCGATCCTAACAATTATCAGCTATTCCCAAAAAAAAAAAAAAAAAAAAAAAAAAAAAAAACACGCTCCTAGACTTCTTGATTGGCTTCTTGATTGGTCGCCATCGACGCTATGACGATATCATGGTCACTAATTTCTGCCTCTACAGAGACATTGTTAATAAGGTCAGGCGTGTTCGTAGCTATAAGGTATAAAATATTTCCATTGCGCATAGTGGTTAGTCAACTGTCTTGGAAGGGGGCGACTCGATCAACTGATGAAATTCAGTGGCCACAGGTATATAATGTCTTGAATTTGTTTGTGTTTCCGTATATCACTTACATGACTCAATAATATTCGCAGTGTTTGAAACATACGTATTTGGTGCAGAGTGGAAACACGTGGGGTCGGATAGCTGAGCTACGACGTGGCAGGAGGACGGGGGAACTGGCGACTGCGCCAGTACTCGTTATGACTCGCTCCGAGCGACTTGGCTGGCGTCGAGTAGCTTGGCCGCGCATTCGCCGCTCGGCTTCTCACGGTAATTCCAGTCTGCCAGCATGGCGGTTCCTGCGCTCCTGGACACGCTTTTGTCACGGTTTGTTTGTCGAAGACATCGCCACTTGTTGCCACACGCTACCAACATGGAGGCACTCTAAAAGTAGCGGAAGCAGAAAAAGAGGACTTCAAGAAACAGGTATTAAAAGTGACACATAGTGTGCCACGTGTCAGGGTCAACCGGAAATAGTAGCTCAAAGTACACGGCTGCTCTATTCATAACACTTATTAATAAAAAAAACTGCTTTTCTTTATCGTAATATAGAAATCCAAGTTTGCTGCTAACAATATTTATTAAGCTTGTCCAAATTTACTCCACTACAAGCTTGTTTCGGCGTATGCCATTTTCAAGTGGACCTGGTGATGTATAATAAAATAATTACCTACGTTTAGAATATACAATTTTGTATAAAAAGGGTGTTTCACTGTGTTTGCCTCTGTAACTTATAAAATAATAGGCGACGGAAAATTTTAATGCGATAGGTCAATACAAGAAATGTTACACTTTCTGCAGAGCTATGAACATAGTTTATTGTATCATTTTCCAAGGAGTTACACCACAAAGATATAATTTTTAAATGGAACAATAGTTTTTTCTATCGTGCATTGGAATCGTTGAAACCAGCTGCGTCCAAATCAATTTAAACAACATTTCTATCACTGTTAGTTTGGGAGCAACAACCCTTCAAAGTTCCGCTGGCGGAGGCTACGACAGCGTAGCTGACTGGCCGGTGGTCATGAGACAGTGGGCCGTGCCCCAGGGGATAGCCACTCGGCCAGTCAACTACGCTATCGCAGCCTCCGCCCCCGGAACTTTGAAGGGTTGTAGCTCCCAAACTAACAGTGATAGGAATGTAGTTTAAATTGATTTGGACGCAGCTGGTTTAAACGAATCCAATACACGATAGAAAAAACTATTGTTCCATTTAAAAAATTATATCTTTGTGGTGTAACTCTTTGGAAAATGATACAATAAACTATGTTCATAGCTCCGCAGAAAGTGTAACATTTCTTGTGTTGACCTAGCGCATTAAAATTTCCCACCTATCATTTTATAAGTTACAGAGACTTAGTGAAACACCCTGTCTATATATATTGCTTTTCTTCTTTTTTTATTTTTTATTTATTTTTTATTTATTTATTTATTTTTTTTATATAGATACACTTACGTGTGAGTTGGATTGACGTCCATAAAGCATATTAGAGTTAGTGTCTTTTTGTGACAAGATGGTATAGTCACGTTTTAACTCGTTAATTTTTTTTAATTTGATAGATATAGACACCGTTTACTCTGTTGGTGCTTTATGTTTACAGTAAAATATATCTGTGCTAGTCAGAGGGTGTACTCGTCTGTCATGGATAATATATTAGCAGAGAAAAAAATACATCGTTTCTTTTTCTTGTGTGAATTTTTATCCGTTTTCCTTTTCCAAAATTTCAATAAAGTTCACTAAATAATGTTTATCTTTTAAATCTGTTTGTACGTTGAGAATATCAAGTGGGTATTTTGTCGTGTGTGTGTGTGAAAATTTCTAGTTGTTCCAGAATATTTAGAATATGGCCTTTAGGAACTGTGTGTAGAATTTTAAAAACAGTTTCAGTGTTTTCAGCTGTGTGATTTTGGTTTTTTAGGTGTAAGTAAAAGTTCGACTGGTTGCTTTCACAGTCTCTTGTGTGTTCTTTAAATAGAATTTTAAAGTTTCTTCCTGTTTGTCCAATATAAAACTTACTGCAATCATTACACGAAATTTTGTAAACGCCAGGGTAGGAATAAATATCGGTTTTCGTCTTTCCTGATCTTAATTTTGACCTTAGAGTATTATTTGAGAGAAATGCTAGTTTTTATGTTCGTTTTCTTAAACGTTTCGTTAATTTTGTTCGATATGTTGCCTAGATACGTTGTTGGTACATATGTTGGTCTCCTTGTAACTTGTATATGTTGTATATTCTTATATATGCTAGGGGCCCAGTAGAAAAGAAACTACTTTTCTTGTTAGTGCAATGGACGATATTTTGTTCATTTATGGAATACTAGCAAAAAATCCGACGATGCACATTGTTTACTTGTTTCCAACTTTCTCCTTCCTCTCTGTGTTCATATCTAGGGGGATCAGATGTCCTCTGTTTTAGCTCTTTGTCCGAGGTCCAGGAGGATTATTACATTTTAACAAACTTGAGGCTAATAAAATTATATTCATAATTAGTCCCGTTCTATTGCTCTTTTGTTACATCTACATTTACATGGGATACTCTGCAAATTACATTTAAGTTTTGGCAGAGGATTCATTGAACCAATTTGATACTATTTATCTCCCATTGCATTCTCGAATAGCGCGCGGGAACGCCTGAATCTCTCCGTTCGAGCTCTGATTTCTCGTATTTTATTCTGATAATCATTTATACCCATGTAAGCGGGAGTCAACAATTTATTTTCGCATTCGGAGGAGAATGTTGGCGATTGTAGTTTCGTAAGTAGCCCACGCCGCAGTGATAAGCGCCGTTGTTGTAATGATTTCCATCCCAGATCCTGAATCATTTCCGTGACGCTGTCTCCCCTGTATCGTGACAATACAAAACACGCTGCCCTTCTTTGGCCTCTTTCTACGTCTTCCGTCAAACCCACCTGATAAGGATCCCACATTCGGCAGCAATACACCAAAAATGGACGGACAAGTGTGGTGTATGCAGTTTCTTTAGTACTTATGTTGCATCTTTTAAGAGTTCTGCCAATAAAACGCAGTATCTGGTTCACCTTTCCCACGACATTACCTACGTGTTATTTCCAGTTTAAGTCTGATGTAATAGTAATTCCTAGGTATTTAGTGAAGTTTACGGCCTTCACTTTTAATTGATATATCTTGTAAGCAAGGTTTAACCGATTTCTTTTCGTACTCATGTGGCCGACATCACACTTTTCATTATTAAATACCGGTACTTTATCTCTAGGCACTGCCTACGTGATATACAAACACGTGGTACAGATGACAGAAGGGTCGTCAATTATTTCATGGATCGATCCATAAGGGAGTAAAAATACCAAATACTTAAAATTTCCGTTTAATATTTCAGTTCCGGATTTAAGTTATAGTGGTTTTGAAGTTGGCGTTATAGGTTCCCCGTCACGCACGTGTGACTTGTGAGTGTAAATTGCTGTTCATTGTAACCGAATGAGTTTCATAAGAAACTGTACATTCTCAGATGTCGTTTCCTGCAAATGTCGTGCCTTCACAAAAAGGAGAAATGAATTTGTAGCAGAATATTAAATAAGTGGAGTTGGAACTTGGGTTTCAGTGCCCAATGAAGGTAAGAAATAGCTCGACAGATGGTTTTACTGTAACAGTTTGTTCGATATACAAATGCATCTTTAAGAACCCATGTCTTCGTTGCCAACATTACAACAGGAAGCCGCCGCCATAAGTGGAATTTAACCCCGAAACGTAAGGTCGCATTCATATTGCCTGTCTGAACGGGCGGCTACTTATGTTTTGTGTATTAATAATAAACTATTAAATTTGATCTTGTGTTTTGTGTGTCCTCTTTTTTATTATTTTGTCCTCTTTTTTGAAGCTGTTTGTCCTCTTTTTTTTTACACGATTACTTCTTGTCACCCTATTCATTTTCATTTTACCTTCTCTTTCTGTCCCTTTCCTCCTCCCCCTTCTCCGCCATCTATCCACCCTGCCTCTGCACATCCGTTAGTCCTCGTATAATGGTATGTGTAATCCACAGTAATTTGTCCTGCATCATCTATTTATTCCAGTCTTCCATCGCCCCAGTTACTCTTCACCTACTCCTACCCTCTCTCTTACTTCTGACTCGCTCTCTGTCCATCTCGGACTGTCCCTCTATTACCTTAGCGATCCTCTTTCAATCTCCTCCTCTCTTCTTCACCTTCTCTTTTTGCTTATCTCCTGCCTCCCCCCCTCCATGTTACCATCTCCTCCTCCTTTCTGTCCATCTCCACCTGTTTCAGTCCTCCTCTTCATTCCTCCCTCCTCCGTAATGAAAAAATTACAAATATCATGTTGATCAAACGTAGTCGCAGTGTACTGCAACGTACACTCCACTTTACTCTGTACATTCCCTTGTTGAGTATCAAAAACCTTCTCATGATAACATAGGTACATTTTCGAAAGCACTGTTGGAGTGTTAACAGTGACATTTTTGTAACATTGAAATTGAAATCGCAGTTGTAAAAATTGTTTTTAAAATTAAAATCAAATCTCAGATTTTAAATTAAATTTTATAACAGGTTTCGGTCACTGCTGACCACCTTCAGACAAAGATCACAACGATGGCAGGTGGTAGCGGAGGATGAACCAGCGTTTGCGCAACCGACTTCATTTGAAGACGGTCAGCATTGACCTATACTAGATACAAAATAAAGTTAGAAATCTGCGTTTTAGTACATACATTTGCCAACTTTGGTTCACCGATGGTCTACCGATGTCGAAATACTGAAGATACCCCGCACCATACACCGTTAATGCGGATTACGAGAGGAGGCCCGTTCTTAATGATGGGAATAAGCAATCTCCATTCAAAATTTTTGTCCATTTCTGTCCATCCGTTTAATCGTGAAGAAGTAACAAACATACATACAAAACTTCGCTTTTGTATTAGAAGTATATAAGGATGTGGTTCGTACTTCCTTGAGAACAGACATTTTAAATCTGAAAGACACAGTATTAGTTTTCCACTACAATACCCACCCGAAGGTGATCTAGGATAATCAGATACTGCCCTGCTTAACCTATGTTGGACCAAGCTGGAACGTTTCATATCGTCTTAAATCAACAACAAAATGTCCTCCTTCCCTCAATCATGAACCATTAGTAACGGGCCGAATTAGATGAGGGCCTAAAAGCGTTCATCTCATTCATTTGGACAATAACTCTTACTGTAGTCACTAGCAGCGCATAGCCACATATTCGCAATTATCTCACGAAAGGCTGGTTTGCGAGGTCCACTAGATTACCTTCGCCTTTAGAATCGAATATTTCCGCCCGTATCAGTTTCAGGTATTACTTATTATGCACAGAAGAAAACACAGATGGGAACTATCTAGTTTCTCCTTAGCTGCTGCCACGTACCATACGACATATAGCACTACCTTTTAAGTCTGAAATATCATCGCGACCTTGAATAGGATGGTATCCACTACGCAAGGAAACATGTATTTCACTGGCATTCAAATTTCCAACATGGAAATTATCAGACTGCAGCTGAAGCATATAACGAGAATACAATTAGAGATATCCACCATCCGGCAATGATCATGGGAGACTTTAAATGTCATAGCACACTTTGGTGAAACAAATGGGCGTAGCCTTTGTCCCTTTGTCCGCACTCTCAGACCCCACCTAAGGAAGACAACCTGCTTAAAAAAAAAAAAGTTCAAATGTCTGTTAAGCTTAAGGGACTTAACTGCGGGGTCATGAATCCCTAAACTTACAAACTTACTTATGAACTACCTTACACTACATACGACACAAACATCCATGCCCGAGGGGGGATTCAAACCCCCGACTGTAGCGGTCGTGTAGACTGTGACCGGCGCGCCGCAGACCGCTCGGCCACTGCCGTCGGCGAAGACAGTCTGCACAATAAAAACAAGAATCAACATAACTCAAAACTGACAGGAAATGCGCTAACTCTTACGAATCTGGCTTGTTATTTTCTATTTAGCCACAGAAAGCTGCAAGGACTGATGGCCCTGCAGTTAAGTACCTTAAGCTTAACAAACAACAAAGCTGCAGCTTCCATACAATAGTAGCAGTAGATACTCAACCAACGATCTTGACATCAGGGACCACTACCCACCCAGTGGCTTCCTATGCTGTCCAACATTTCTCCTCCGCACTTGCGAAGACAGCTAGTACTGGAAAAACAGTAGCAAAAATGGTTAGATAAGTATCAACCGCTTATCCACCCAAGACCTCCCCTTCCAATCTCGACTATGCCAACATAGGAGAGGGACACTTGGCCTTGCTCCATCCCAGACACAAACAACGTAATGCAGGAACTGAGTCAATGGTCTGTCGGATTCAAGCTTACAAGGAGGGCCTGAACATCACTCAACCGATTCCTAACAGGGCATGGAAACTTGGGGTATAAACAATATTTGGTAGCGTTTAATACGACTGTAGACACAGTAAACAGACACTTCAGCACATTGTCGCAGAATGCGCTCTAAAAAAGTCCAAGTCACCTTCTAGGACCTTCACATGCTTCACGGAGAAGCTGTCGTCTGAGCAGTACACAGACGCCAGTTATCGTTACTTCCAAGTTATTTTCTGTGACTTATTCATAGATATACATATTTTTTTGCCATTAACTGTATTGTAATCAATATATACCAGCTGAAACTGCAATGACCTTTTAACGAGCTTCACACACACACACACACCCATATATAATGAGGATTTGAGGATTCGAACTTAAATAGTGGCAATTATTCACAACGGATACAAAAGCGTTACATGTTTGCACCTGTTACTGTCCTTGAAAATATTCACCACGTTGTGTAGAACCCGTTGCTGGCGATGTGGAAGGCGCAGTACACCGTTAGTAGAGCCTGTGCTGTTGATGGTGCGAATGGAGCGGTCTACTGCCTGTCGAATCTCTGGACCAGTTCTGAAACGAATGCCACGAAGTGGTTCCTTCATCTTCGGAATCAAACCAAAGTCATAAGGACTTAAGTCGGGGGAGTTTGGTGGATGCTACAGTACTTCCCAGTCCCATCGAACGAACAGAGCAGCCACAACTTGCGCTGTATGCTTGTTGTTGTTGTTGTTGGTTTTAAGGGGACTATACAGCTAGGTCATGTCCCGATCTGTGTGCGCCCGCGCATTGTCATGCAAAATAATGGGTGGGTGCGCAGAAAGTGTCGCCGCTTCTTTCACAAAGCTGGTCGCAGGTGATACTGCAGAAACCAAAAGTTATAACTGTGCACTGATGGTCTCTCTTGGGGAAATATAATGCGTTTGGATAACACCATCACAGTTACGTTACGTTATGTAAGACCGTTCGCTCACAAGTGACTGTGTTTCCCTAGATTGAGCGCACGACGGTGACATCGGACGGGAGATTCCATTTGCTCGGAGGTGCTATCGGTAACAATAGTAGATTCACTTGCATATTGTCTACACAGTAGTGTTGCCACCATTTAAGTTCCAACCCACATACATATTTTTTGCCATTACCTACATTGTAATCAATATATATCTTACACTCCCAGCCATTAAAATTGCTACACCATTACGATGACGTGCTACAGACGCATAATTTAACCGGCAGGAAGAATATTCTGTGATATGCAAATGATAATCTTTTCAGAGCATTCACACAAGGTTGGCGCCAGTGGCGACACCTACAACGTGCTGACATGAGGAAAGTTACCAACCGATTTCTCATACACAAACAGCAGTTGACCGGCGTTGCCTGGTGAAACGTTGTTGTCATGCCTCGTGTAAGGAGGAGAAATGGGTATCATCACAATCACGTTTCCGAATTTGATAAAGGTCGGATTGTAGCCTATCGCGATTGCGGTTTATCGTATCGCGACATTGCTGCTCGCATTGGTCGCGATCCAATGACTGTTAGCACAATATGGAATTGGCGTATTCAGGTGGGCAATAGGGAACGCCGTGCTGGATCCCAACGGCCTCGTATCACTAGCAGTCGAGATGAGAGGCATGGGAGTAACGGATCGCGCAGCCACGTCTCGATCCCTGAGTCGACAGATGAGGACGTTTGCAAGACAACAACCATCTGTCCGAATTGTTCGACATTTGCAGCAGCATGGACTATCAACTCGGAAACAGTGGCTGCGGGTAACCCTTGACGCTGCATCACAGACAGGAGCGCCTGCGATGGTGTACGCAACGACGAAACTGGGTGCAAGAATGGCAAAACGTCACTTTTCGGATGAATCCAGGTACTGTTTACAGCATCATGATGGTCGCATCCGTGTTTGACGACATCGCGGTGAACGCACATTGGAAGCGCGTATTCGTCATCGCCATTCTGGCGTATCACCCTACATGATGTTATGGGGTGCCACTGGTTACACGTCTCGGTCACCTCTTGTTCGCATCGACGGCACTTTGAAGAGTGGCCGTTACATTTCAGATATGTTACGACCCGTGGCTTCACCCTTCATTCGATCCCTGCGAAACTCTACATTTCAGCAGGATAATGCACGACCGCATGTTGCAGGTCCTGTACGGGCCTTTCTGGATACGGAAAATGTTCTACTGCTGCCCTGGCCACCACATTCTCCAAATATCTCACCAATTGAAAACGTCTGGTCAATGGTGGCTGAGCAACTGTCTCGTCAAAATACGGCAGTAACTACTCTTGATGAACTCTGATATCGTGTTCAAGCTGCATGGGCATCTGTACCTGTACACGCAATCCAAGCTCTGGTTGACTCAATGCCCTGGCGTATCAAGGCCGTTATTACCGTCATAGGTGGTTCTTCTGGGTACTGATTTCTCTGGATCTATGCACCCAAATCGCGTGAAAATGAAATCACAAGTCAGTTCTAGTATAATATATTTGCCCACCGAGCGGGGTGGCGCAGTGGTAACGCACTGGACTCGCATTCGGGAGGATGGTGGTTCAAATCCACCTCCGGCCATCCAGATTTAGGTTTTCCGTGATTTCCCTAAATCACTCCAGGCATATGCCGGGATGGTTCCTTTCAAAGGGCACGGCCGATTTCCTTCCTCATCCTAACCCAAAAACTCCGAGCGTTAGCTCCGTCTCTAATGGCCAAGCTGTCGACGGGACGTAAAACCCTAAGCATCCATCCATCCATATTTGCCCAATGAATACCCATTCATCATTTGCATTTCTTCTTGGTGTAGCAATTTTAGTGGCCAGTAGTGTATGTAAGCTCATTCGAAAACCATAATTAAAAAAGAAAAAAAAAAAAAGATACACTCTGTGAATTTAGCCTGTAATTTCGCGAACCATACCAAATTCAATCTGCTGTGACCTTTTAACGAGCGTCACAAACACTCACACACACAGGCCTATCACAGTCTCAAAGGTTAAAGTCCGTACTAGAGTAGTTGGACCTGATGCTCATCCTTGTGCTGCCCAACACTGTAATTCGCGAGCGGAAATGTCTGTCACTGCTATCAGTGGAGAGCAGTGTCGTCGTTCGCGAAGTGTGACCTTGTGCAAGGACAGTCGCAGCTGTCTTACGTAATGCTGAGGCAGCCATCTGACACGACGTCCTCGACTTCCAGCGTGCTCGCTTCAGCCCCAGCTGCCCACGCTCTCGCTCCAGGCCAATTTACGATGCAGCCGCTCCAAAACAGTTGTGAAGCGTATGCCGACTACTCACTGTAGTATGGGATGCAGCTGATTGTAATTTGGACGGAAGAAATGATTACTTTCTGCACTATTTACACGTTTTTGCTGCACTATTAATTTATTCGTTTCGGCGTTTATGCAATTATAAAGCATGCCTGTACAGTAATTTCGTGTGGCTCATTGTCCTGGTACAAGTCTTCGCCGACTTGCATGTCCTTAACCTACCCCATCAATCCAACCAGAGGAAGGGGACATATAGTTGTTGAATCCCAACCTCGTGTCTTTTGTGGGACTTCTCAGATCATTGAGAAGTGAAGGTTGGATTAAACCGTGATGTGAGCGGGTTCCGAACCCGTGACACTTTGCTTTCCATGGGAGTGCTTTACCCCGAGACGCTTAGCACAATTCAGCTGGAATTAATTTCGTTGGCTTATTTTGAGAGCAGAGGTTATAATTCACTGACAGCCAGTAATTACGTTAAAAAAGAAGTTCACAAAATGGCCAACAGATGGCACTGGACAGCAAAATGTCAGTGACTGCACATAAAAATCGTGTATAAAAGGAGCTGTAATGAGAGAGAGAATCAGATGCACCAGCAGTCGCAGCATGTTAGCGTTACCTGAAAAGGCGCTTTTAGTGAAGCTGTATTATCAGAGTGGGGAATGTGCTAGTTCAGCATTGCGATCCTATCGACATAGGATTGGGATTCGAGTATATAAAAGTCCGTAGACAAATGCAGATGTGGCGAGAATGATTTCGAAGTTCGAAGCCACGGGTTGTTTGGTCGATAGACCCCGTAGTGGTCGACCGAGCACAAGGTGCTGCTGAGACCACGAAGAAATAGAGGTTGTAGCGGGTTCTTCTGTGCACGGGGAAGTCAGCGTTCGTGCAGTCGCACGTCGCACCGGCGTTCTATACACCACTAATGTTTGGTTGGATCTTAGGCGTGCCCTCCGATGCTATCCTTACAAAATCCATCAGCATCATGAACTGTTACCTGGCGATTTAGTTAAGCGGAGGGCATTTGCGGTGTGGGCGTTTCAAAAGATGGCGGAAGATGACAATTGGTTGAGTAACGTGTTGTAGACCGACGAAGCTCATTTCACGCTCCGAGGGTCTGACAACGCCCACGACTGCAGAATTTGGGCCACCGAAAATCCTAGAACTGTGGTGGAAACTCCATTGCACGACGAGAAAGTCACGGTATGGGTTGGATTTACATCTACTGTTATCAGGCATTTTTTCTTCGAGGACCTGCGTGATTCTGGTTTTGTAACTGCTACCTCATACCCAGCCTGGCTGTAAACACCTGCTGGAACGTACGATTTTTATGCAGGATGGCGCTCCACCCCATATTGCTAGACGCGTGAAAGCTCTCTTGCGCGCGTCGTTTGGTGATGATCGTGTGCTCAGCCGCCACTTTCGTCATGCTTGGCCTCCCAGGTCCCCAGACCTCAGTCCGTGCGATTATTGGCTTTGGGGTTACCTGAAGTCGCAAGTGCATCGTGATTGACCAACAACTTTAGGGATACTGAAAGACAACATCCGACGCCAATGCCTCACCAAACTCCGAATATGCTTTACAGTGCTGTTCACAATATTATTCCTTGACTACAGCTATTGTTGAGGAATGATGGTGAACATATTGAGCATTTCCTGTAAAGAACATCGTCTTTGCTTTGTCTTAATTTGTTATGCTAATTATTGCTTTTCTGATCAGATGAAGCGCCACCTGTCTGACATTTTTTGACCCCTTTTTTATTTTATTTATTTATTTATTTATTTTTTATTTATTATTATTATTATTATTATTATTATTATTATTATTATTGTTCTAGTGAAACTCCATGTCATTCCAAGCATGTGTGTCAATTTTTACCTCTCTATACCCGGGCCAATGAAACTTTGCACTTGACGTTTACAAATAACAAGTGAAGAGCAAGAAGAGCGGGGCGCTAGTCGCTAGGAACGATCCAATCACAGCGCGATAAACACTTCCAGTGATCACGTGCCGTGACGCCAACGTTCCCGCGTTGCCGGCTTTGTTCAGTTCTAACGCAAACAAAGTTGTGTATCGTGTTTATCGCGTGTTTATGTTGTTTGCTTTTTTCGCTGTGATTTGTTTTACTGTGAGTGGTTTAACTTGACTTCCCGAGTTCAAGTAATTGGGTAATGTCACCGAAAAGACGTTTTTCTAGAGACGTTTTCTTCGTATGAATAAAAACTTCGAAGCTTATGCTCTGAACAGGAAGTTCATTCTCGCTTCAAACGATCTGAAAGAAGTTATGGTGCAGTTGTTACAAGAAATAAATATTGCTGCAGATATGTTAATGTCAAAACTTCGTTTATAATCGCTCGTGAAACAAAATAAGCCTATTACACCAACATAGGCAGTAGACGAAATCGCAAAGGAGCAGCGTCACAATGTAATAAATCTGGCCCCATTTCACTGCCGTTTTAATCCTATAAAATTGGTATGGAGTGACGTGAAGAATTACTTAATGAACAATAAGTCTTTCACATTAACAGAGGTGGAAAAGCTGTTGCATGAAGCTTTTGCCAATGTGGATGCTGCATCTTGGAAGAAAAAGGTTCGAACACGTTGAAAACTGATTCGGGCAGCGCAAAACAATGGAAGGGATTATCAGTAATCATGAACGGTTAATGATTTGTCTTGGTGATGACTACGATTTTGGCAGTGACGACAACAGTGAAGATGGGGAGCTGGATTTAATTGTACCATTGTTGTCGTAAATTGGTGAGTGAAAAGCATTCTAATTAAAAGAGAAAAGTTACTTTCTTGATTATTGTTTATTTCGTATCTGTCGTGATTCAATGCTTATTTTCTATATTGCTTTGCTCCGTTATTGAAAGCGTGCGCATTGTTGTGCTCTGGTCTTCGTTAATATGCCGTTAATTAATTGCTGCTCAAGAACGAATTATTATATGCACTTTTATTGCTCAATAGCTTACATTTACGAGATACAACTAAAAACTGTTTCGTCTACTGTGCGTATAGAGGCTAGTGTTGCAACGTCGCTAAAGCAGTGTAGCAACTTAACTCGCCATAACGCGAAACGTCAAGTGCAATGTTTCAGCGGCCCGGGTATAGCTACATTATCAGTGATTTATTAAGTTTTCAAATTTATACTGACTTTTTGATCATCCAATATATTGTGGTAGTTTCGTAAATGTTTTATTATTACGTATTTGGCGCGAATTTCTCAAGAAATGTTAAAATGTTGCTAAATGTGTGGGACTTAACCACTCTGATCATCAATCCCCTAGGCTTACAAACAGCTTAAATGTACTTTAATATTTGTGGCTTACAGCCATCATATTAAGATTTGAGAATTGCTTCGGTACAGCAGTTTACAACCAGTAGGCGACAGATGGTAAAAGCTGGTGACAACCACGACAGGTGCTACCAGTAGGTCGGGCTCCCATGAGAAAGAGTACTGGCGAGTTTCCCCGAATTCTAGGGAAGTCCCCGAGCGGCAGGCACTGAACGCCGATTGGCTGTAGTACTGGCGGTCACGCGCCAAACGCGAACGTATTTTTCTTAATACTTAATAAACTAATTATTTATTCCGTGTCAAACTCAAGATAGGAAACCTCTCAGAGCCAAGTTATGCTCTGACTACATAACATATATTAACTATTGCAAAATTAATAAACAAAACAATTAATTTATGACGGACGATGCAGGGCGGCCATGTTTGCGCGCCAAATTGCGGAGCAAAGGCAGCCTTGCATCGAGGCGCCACAGTTCAGAACGCGCCCTTGTAGGAGCAATATGTCGCTCTCGCATGAGATATAGATTAATCATTCTGGAACAATGCGAAATGATTTTATATTGAAGTATCAGTTAAGACAGTGTGTGTCAAGTGTATATTATGATGCGGTATGCTAGTTTTCTGCATCCTTTAAATAAATTAGCTTGCATCCCAAGAACTTCAGTATTATTACGTAATTAGGTGAGTTCCTGCTAATAATAATTATAGCTTCAATTCAAGAACTCCGACCTCTGTGCTACCATCTCCGTGACGACAACTTTAGAAGACGTCAGGTTGGTGCACTTTAGAATTTCTACTCTTCAAACAGTGTAGTGGGGAGTCACTACAACCCTCGCGTACACTGTTATTACGGTAGAAACGCCAACAGTTGTGCGTCAAGCAGCGCATACATCAAACCACCATTATACTATTTATAAAAAATATTTGTATAGCTTATGGGACTTAACTACGGGGTCATAAGTCCTTAAACTTACAAACTCCTTATCAACTAAGTAATACTAAGGACGGCACAAATATCCATGCCCGAAGGGGATTCGAGCCCCCGACCGTAGTGGCCGCGCAGACCGTGACTGGAGCGCCTCAGTCCCCTCGGCCACCGTGGCCGGCTACTATATATCTTCAATTCCATTCTCGAATAGCGCGCGGGAAGAAAGAAGACCCGAATCTCTCAGTTCGAGCTCTGATTTTTCGTATTTTATTCTGATGATCATTTCTACCTATATATACAATATACCTAGATGTACAATATACCTATATACAATACATATATTTATATATACAATATACCTATATATACAATATATTTTCGCATTCGGAGGAGAATGTTGATTGGAATTTCGTAAGTAGCGCACGCCGGAGCAATAAGTGCCGTTGTCGTAATGATTTCAATCCCAGATCCTGTATCATTTCCGTAACGCTGTCTCCCCTGTATCGTGACAAAACGAAACGAGCTGCCCTTCTTTGGACTCTTTCGATGTCCTGCGTCAAACCCACCTGATAAGGATCCAACATGGGCAGCAGTACTCCAAAAAAGGACGGACAAGCGTAGTGTATCCACCGTCTTTAGTAGTTCTGATTGCATTTTTTAAGGGTTCTGCCAATAACACGCAGTCTCTGGTTCGCCTTTCCCACGACATTACAGCAGCGATTTGGAATGAATACTAGTTATATCATGTTGTTAAGTGACATATTTAACGCTGCAGGATCCAAATATTCAAACTTTATTTATTTACTTTTTTTTCGACGACGAGCTTTTTTCCGGGGGTTCACTGTACGACGCGCCGCCGCTGCAGTTACCCTGTTAATGTTTCCCTGTGTTCCCGTAGCGCGCTGCGGCAGGAAGCCAGTCCTCGCGGCGGCTGCATCTGCGCCGCGCCTCGTCCACCTCGTCCTTGGCGCTGCCTTCGCGCGCTGCCCCCGGGGTCGCACGTGCCGCAGCCCAGCGGCTCGGCCCAATTGGCGTCGGGTTTCCTGCCGCCAGCGGCGCCGCGCCCCGCCCCTCCGCGCGCGGCCACGCCCCTCCGTGACGTCACGGCCGCAGGCACGTGCGCGACCTGCCCCAAACCCGGGCGGGCCACGTCCCCTTAAAGGCGAGCGCGCGACCCGACCCGCTGCGTGCTCTGCCCAGCGTAAAGCCCTTTCTATACGAGACGTGCAACACGCACAAGGAAGTCGTTGTCAGCTGCAGCGCCCCTTGCGATAGACCGCCGAACTACAAAGAAGCGTTCAGACGGTACTCATTTGCTGAGTCGTCTACTTCGTTTGTTGTCAAGTTACAGCAAATGATTCGCCGCGTTAACATCACTTTTCGAAACTGTAAGATACGAGGGTAAGTCAATTATTATCCGCAATTTAGTTGTTGTTGTTGTTGTTGTTGTGGTGGTCTTCAGTCC
The DNA here is from genome assembly GCA_026315105.1 of Locusta migratoria. Classification (NCBI taxonomy): domain Eukaryota; kingdom Metazoa; phylum Arthropoda; class Insecta; order Orthoptera; family Acrididae; genus Locusta; species Locusta migratoria. The sequence continues at coordinate 115,567,230 of CM048750.1, read as the reverse complement.
GGAGACTGGTTTGATGCAGCACTCCACAATACCCTATCCTGAGCAAGCCTCTTCGTCTCCACATAAGAACGGCAACCTACATCTGTCTGAATCTGCTTACTGTATCCATCTCTTGGTCTTCCTCTGCGATTTTTACCCCACACACTTCCCTCCAACACTAAATTCACAATCCTTTGATGTCTAAGAATGTGCCCTACCAATCTATTCCTTCTTTTAGTCAAGGTATGCCAGAAATTTCTTTTCTCCCCAATTCTGTTCAGTACCTCCTCATTAGTTACGCGATCCACCCACCTAATTTTCAGCATTCTTCTGTAGCACCATATTACAAAAGCCTCAATCCTCTTCCTGTCCGCACTGTTTATCGTCCATGTCTCACTCCCATACAAGGCAACAATCCATACAAATGCCTTCAGAAAGGACTTCCTTAGGCTTAAATCAATATGCGATGTTAACAAATTTCTCTTTTTCAAGAACGCTTTTCTACCCATTGCCATTCTGCATTTTATATCCTCTGTACTGCGACCATCATTTGTTATTTTACTGCCCAAGTAACAGAACTCATCTACCTCCTTTATTTAGTTATATTTTTTATGTTTGTAGTACTGTCGTTTTACGTTGGTGACGCATGCTTTGTTGTTATATCTTTGCAATTTTCAAGCTGCTACGTTAGTTTCGTTGTCGCTCCCGTGCTGTTAATCGTGCCTGCTCCATTGTCTATTTGCACCAAAGAAGAGCAACGTTCAGTGATACGTTTTTTTGTGGGCGGAAGGTGTATCAGGGGCCGAAATTCATAAATTCATAGAAGACTTTCAGTACAGTACGAGAGCAATGTTTTGCCACAACCAAGTGTGTACGAGTGGATTGAAAAACTCCGAAATGGTCGCACGAGTGTTAAGCACTATGAAGGAACCGGACGACCCTTTACCGCCACAAATGAAGAAACCATTGAGCGATCACGTGAAATGATTCTCTTAGACAGACGATTAACTATTGATGAAGTGGCTCATCGTCTTCAAATTAGTCATGGTTCTGCCTACGAAATTATTCACAACATTCTTGGGTATCGTAAAGTTTGTGCAAGATGGCCCCCAAAACAACTCACACAGTTTCATAAGTAAACGCGCCTCGACAACTTCTTAGACAGAATCATTACTGGTGACGACAAAGGGATCCATCATTACGATCCGGAGAGTAAACGGCAGAGTATGGAATGGAAACATCCAAATTCGCCGTGCAAGAAAAAGTTCAAGACCCAACCGTCCATAGGAAAACTGATACTTACGGTTTTTTGGGATGCACGAGGTCAAGTAATGGAACATTATGGTGAAAGGGGCACAACAATAAACAGTGTACGTTACAATGAGATTATTACTGACAGGCTAAAGCCTGCAATTCGAAGCAAACGCCGAGGATTGCGGTCATAAGTTGTATTGTTGCACGACAATGCCCGTCCGCATACTGCCCCGTCCGCATACTGCTGTCCACACTGCTGAAACGCTCCAGAAACTCAAATTGGAAATACTGGATCATCCTCCATATAGTCCCATCTTACCCTTCTATCACTTGTTTGGTGCACACAAACAGGCATTAAAGGGCCGTCGATTTGACTCGGACGAAGCAGTGAAGGAAGCGGTGTATTCCTGGCTCGCAGCTCACCCGAAAACCTTCTTTTATCAGGGCATAAGGAAGCTTGTAGAGCGATGGTCGAAGTGCATTGAAAAGCAAGGAGACTATATCGAAAAATTATGTTCTTGTAAGTTTCGTATTTTATTACATTAAAATTTTATAACTACTTTGCGGTTAATAATTGACTTACTCTCGTATATTGTGATGATTAAAACAATTATTTGTGTTTTACACTGCCAATGGGAAACTGTATTTGTTTTCGTGCAGTTCATATGTAACTACGTCGCTCACATGTGTTTAAGTCCTCATAATAAAATGCGATTACATACTTCCAGCCCCTGCGGTTTGAGGCGCCTATATGTACATGAACAAGCTCAGGTTTCTATACATAGAACTTTCACTTTGATTAAGCTTCAAATAATGCTCACTAAAAACAAATATTTCATCTGTTAACTACAGCATGTTTCAGAAAAAATAACAAATATTTTAGAAGGTGGTAATAAAGACGATTTGTAGTTAAAATTTCATATAACGTGTGCCCAATTTTTATTGGGTACAGAGATACAGCTCTTGCTATACAACAAACTGATTTCGATTTTTTGACTGATTCTTTCGTCGGCTCTTGGTAGATCACCATATTTACTTTCATTTAAATAACCAGTTTTCGACCTTGTTTAAAGTCTGAATATGTCCTAGTAATCTGAAAACCGGGTAACTAAGTCGAAATGAACGTGTAGAACATACACAAAATTATACTTGTAAGTAAGTGTGATGCAATACTACGAAGAACCGACGGATAAATCAATGAAAATTTCTTGATTTACATTTGCTCTAAGTTTGTTTGGATTTCATATTAACAGCTATATCTCTCTATTCAATAAAAATTGTACACAGGTTATATTAAATTTTTAATGCAATTCCTCTATAGTATCACATTCTAAAAAACTTACGACAGAGTCGAAAACCTACGTTCCTCTGAGCTGGAGAGAAGTACACATTCTCAAACAAATTCCCGACTTGGCTTCGTTTGTCAGCAGGGTTCCCCATTCGGTCGTCTGCGCATGCACGAAACACTTCGATACGCGTGAGAATAGGATCCATCCTATTCAGTCTACTAGCGAGCGTATTCGTGTTTATTGTGCAAGTGGACGCGTCTATACTGTACTACGCCGACGGCGTGACCGGTGCATCATGGGTAATCTCTTAAGCTCTCACTTCCTGTGTAGAAAGGGCTTTACAAACGGTGGCGCAGAAGTCACTCTGTATGAGAAAGATTTGTTATTTACAAGGTGTGTTCAAACGAAAAGATACGATACCTTTCTACCCTTTACCGGAATCGTGGGTCAATTTGGACCCGTCGACAACAAAAAAACCGTCTAACAATCGAATCGCACGGAGTTTCAGTTTCGTGTACCAGTCTAATTTCAGTACATTGTGATGTGCACCAGGAATCGGAAGTCCGTCGTTTGAAATCTATTGGAAAGTTGACGTAAGTGCCATCGCTGGGTCCAATCTGACCCGCGATTCCAGATCGGGAGTTTTTTAGTCATTGAATACATACTTATTTTGTGATGTTTCAGGCACTTTATTGTCACAATGCAGCGTGGTCTAACTGAAAAAGAAATCTTTAAGCTATTATTAGAGGAAAATCTCTCAGACAGAATCGTTGAGCGATTTTCAACCCACGATAAGAAAATTCGCATGCTAATCAAAGTGGCTCACGGAAAAGAGGAAAATGTTATTTATGTGGTCCTCAAACTGACAACAAACAATCACAAAAATACGACAGATGCTTTAAATTCATCTGTAAAAGACATGCAGGAAAAAATAGTTGTGTAACAAGTGCCATTCTTAGTTCAGGTGCTGATATACAGATAACATTTGGACACTTTCATGTTTCGTTTTCATTATTTTTGTTTGTGATTGGTCACCAGAGTCCGTGTTTATGTCAAGGGGAAGTTATGACAAATCCTAAAGTGTATGTAGGTTTCTTAATCCAAGCTATTTTTTAATCATGCAACATTTCAGAGTAAGGCATTACAAATTTCCCTTGAATGTGAGATCTACGACTTGCACAATGTAAAATTTTTGCTCAATACAAGTTGATTTGTATTTCAAATAAAACTTATTTTAATACATTCATTGCGCATTTACATCTTAATTATACATTTTATAGGAATTATGCGGATTTTTTATTCAAGGTTCCATATGGGCCCACGATTCCAGTTATTTTCGTCAAAATAACGATTCCTGTTAAGGGTTAATAACCAAACTAGTTGAAACGTGCGATGTCTAGAGACGCGTAGCATACGTCTCACCTCTCCTTACAGCTACACGAGTTCTCCGCTGCCGGCCGCGGTGGCCGAGGGGACTGAGGCGCTCCAGTCACGGTCTGCACAGCCACTACGGTCGGGGGTTCGAATCCCCCCTCGGGCATGGATATTTGTTCCGTCCTAGTTCGTAAGTAGTTCATGAGTAGTTTGTAAGTTTAGGGACTGATGACCCCGTAGTTAGGTCCCATAAACTATACAAACTTTTGAACATTTGAGTACTCCGCTAATCACATTTAAGTGCATAGCGGAAGGTTCATTGAACTGTTCCAGTGTCTAATAGCGCGCGGAAATAAGGAACAACCGAATATTTCCGTTTTCGATCTCGTTTATTTTATTAAGATGGTCATGTTTACCTACTTAAAAGCAAATTCAAGGCTGTGCCCTCAGCATGCAAGGTGATGTTCACCATCTCTTTCGAGCCCGATACTCATCGGGCGAATATGATTAAGCATCGTCTTATGTGTTGGTGACATGAAAATTTGTGCCTGTCCGGAACTATGAGGAGTGTTTAAATGGAAAGGTACGAAAGAACCCAACAACCAAACAAGTTGAAATTTGAATATTCCGATTTTGGGATGACGTAATGCGACATCTACTGACGAGAAGCCTGCGGCGACACCTCTAACACAAAATAAATCAACCCTGCCCTCAGCAGGCAGGTCTTTTTTCGACGTTCGACGTCCAATACTCTTCGAATTCCTCGAGCTCGAAAAAACCATTAACACTGACATGCACTGAGAAACACTCCGTAGTCCACGCAAGTCCATTAAGAGCAAACGGACTGAACTGCTCATGGAGGGAGTGATTTCACTCCATAATAAAGCGCGTCCACAGTCTTCAGAGTCACGCAAAGAGTACTGGCCAGGTTGAAGTTAGGGTTGCCAGATCTCCGGGCGCCGCCCGGAGTGCCCGGGTTTGGAATGAATTCTCCGGGTCTACGGGCCAATGACTCTCATCTCCGGGCTTGAATGTAACCTTCATCTTAACATTTTTTTAACGACGCTTTTTAAGTACCATGCTCATGTAGCGACGATCTACATCGAACTTAACGTAACTTAAACTAAGGACGAACATAACATCCATGCCCTAGGGGGGGGGGGGTGAATTCGAACCTCTGGCGGGAGCAGCCTCGCGCACCGTGGCAAGACGCCTCAGTGCAGAATATGCAATATCTTATTATCTTATTTACTGTTAGGTACGACGGAGTGAAAGCTGTGAATAAACATTTGCAATCAGAAAGACACAAAGCGAATATTACCACACAAAAGAAGAACCAATCGCTTCTTAAATTCTTGCTGAAACAATTTTCTGCAGAAGACGACAAAAACACTGCAACGGAATTACTTTGACTTATCATGGTGTGAAACAGCACCATTCTTACAATTCTCAATATTGTGGTAATAAGCTATATCCTTATGTTTTTAGAGATTCCTCAGTGGCAACGAAAGTAAATGTGCTTCTGCCTTATGCTAAAGAGAAGCTACTAAGCAAATTAAAGCAAAATGTCCCGTTTTCATTAGGCATTTTTTTTTTCCTTTTAGAATTTACGTGTAATCCTGTTTGGGGAGGGGGGAGTTGGTCGGAGTTGGGGAGGGGGGGGGGAGTCATTGGCCAAGGGGCCAATGCTTCGAGTTCAATCTGGCAACCCTAGTTGAAGTGGGAGCGGCTTGAGCATCCGCCCTACAGCTCGGAGATGTTGCTCTGTGACTTCCATTTGTTTGGTACGCTAAAAACTGCTTCAACTCGGTCAGCGAACTGAAGGACTCAGTATAGAACCCACAATCTTCCTCCAAAAATTTTCGCAGCTCAGTACATACATAATGAAAAAAATTATGGGTCCAAAAGACCACCATTTGTCCAATACAAACTTGATTTAACCAACTAAATGTTAAAATGAGTGAGATTTGTTAAATTGGTAACTGTTGGTATTAAAAATACTTTCAATGTCTACACTGAAGCTTGTTGGTTTCTAGAAAAGGTAATGTACATTATAGAAAACCACTTGACCGCAAATAACACACTGTCCAGAACACAGTTTGAATATCTGAAACGCTCAAATATTGAGAAGGTTATTTACACCTACAGTGAGAATGTACTTTATTCATTAGATAATAAATTACAAGCAGCAGGTATTTTCTGTAATTTGATAGTGTGACCCACAACATCCTTTTAAGTAGATTAGAAATCTAAGGTGTCACTGGCAATGATGCAAAATGCCAGAAATCATACCTCGCTAACAGGAAACAAAGGGTGTCAGTGCAAGAGACTAGTGAATTAAGACATCCGTCATCATCAGATAAGAATTTACTTGTAGTGTCCCACAAGGATCCATCTAGGGGCCACTGCTTTTTATTGAGTACATCTCATCAGTTACACTGTCAGAAGCAGAGTTCGTCTTGTTTGCAGATGATACAGGTAAAACATAGCATGTCGAGTATTGTAAAAAGCCTGATAATGAGTTTTCGTGGACATTAATAAATGGTTTAAAGGCAACTCACTAGATTAAACTTCGAAAAGACTCACTATCTGCAGATCAGAACATGTAAGAGGTTTCCATCCAGCATATGCATAAAGTATGAAGAAGAGCTGCTGGAAGAGGTTGACAATGTGAAATACCTGGGATTAAAACTTGACAGTAAATTTAGTTTGGAGGAGCACACCACAGAACTGCAGAAACGATTTAACAAATCTGTATTTGGAATAGAGTGTTATCAGGCGACATAAAAATAAAAAAGCCTGCATACTTTGTTTATTTTCATTCCATAATGTCATATCGTCTAACGTTTTCAGAGTGCAAAAGTTTGTAATTTGTAGAATAAATTCACGTACATCCTGCAGAAGCCTCTTCAAAGAACTGGATATTCTAACTACTGCTCCTCGGTATATATATTACTTAAGAAATTTGTCGTTAATAATATAGCCCTGTTTCCAATAACCAGCTCAGTTCATACATGCAATACTAGAAACAAAAACGATCTACACAAGCACTTAAGAGCACATACATTAGTTCCATAAGGGATCCACTAATCAGGAACACACATTTTTAATAATTTACCATCAACCATAAGCTACAAATAAATTTCAGCTTAAGAAAAGCTTGAAAGAACTACTAGTGGCGACCTCCTTCTATTCCAGTGATGAATTTTTTAATAGAACCAATGCGGTATGTTGTCATACTATTACTATCATTATATCAGCCTCTAATCTAATGCATAAACAGTTTTCTACACAGTTTTTCTTAAATATTAAAAACTAGAAAATTCACATTTCTTTAAAATTACATTTCCAAGAATTCTATACTACCTTTTTTGTGATTTACAATGAGATTAGACTTCAGTTTTCAAAGAAAGTGTTCAAAGAAGAATCACACGATGATTCCATCAAGGAATCATTGTTGCATGATGATAGTTTTAGCTTGTTTAGATTGTCATCTACAATCGGCTTCTTATACATAACAATTCATACGAAATTCTGGAAAGTAACTACTAAAACAACAACCACTTTTAAGTAATATTACTGGAAAAAAAAGGTTTCACTGGGTCAAACATGAAAAAAACTAGTATATAAAATATTTAAATGAAACATTAGTTTATATCCAATATAAAGTGAAATAAAGAAGATACATCTTGATTGTAACATTTCTTTCTGGGTTGAATAAATATAGTGTAAGTAATAAATCTTATAAAACACAGTTTCAGATTGTTTCAGTGCGTAATATATTTTAGTTTGATATCTTGATGACGTTCGGCGACCCACGTGAATGGATAACGGCAAAGTTTGGTGACCACTGATCTAGAGTAATAGTAATAGCATTAAACTTTTACACGAATTTTCATGCGGTTATCACGGGAAAATTGAGCGAAGTTTGAGTCAACGTATAGGAATGATTTCATCAAAATGAGATCATGAAAAAAAGTTATTTTTCGTGTTTTCAGTAACCATTCTGTCTGTCTGTTCACCAATTAGAAACCTCTTGTCTCTGAAAACTAGAATTTGCATGGGGTTTTTACAGGTAAGTTGAGCCTCTCTTAAGGAAACAGATAGGCCTTAGTTCATAAAAATCGTATCACGAAAAAAAATTTAAAAAAAAATATTGTATGATCTTCATGTCTGTCTCTTTGAAAGAGTTAATGTCCACAATTACGAGGCGAATTTTCGTAGGTTTTTCACACACACACAGGTTATGTTATTAATAAGGTTGAAGTTACAGATATGAATGTAGCAGGGATGATTAACAAGAACTAATCGATGGGAACAATTGCAGTAGGGTGTCCATAATGATGAAATAAAAAATAAAATAAATAAAATAAACTGGGAATGAACGCCAGAGATGAAGCAGATGAAGCAAACAGGGAACGTATTATACACATGGGAGAAACAAGGGCACCAAAAGACTTATGGGCTCGTCAGCAGATGGGAGAAAGCACCTGGACTTGGTCAAGGATTATTTTGAAGTAACAGGTTTAACATCAGACGAGGCATGAATGTTAGCATTGAATAGCGGATCGTGGAAGAGTGAAATAAGGGGGACTATGTTCCAGACTGAATGCTGAAAGATATTGTGACATTACAGATCATTACAGATACAGGGAGAAGCAAATTGTTTCCATGTGAAATGAGGGTTTTGTCAGGCTGTTGTGTTCCCCAACCGGCCTGCTAACCGTTTGGACCTAGTGAATGGAATACAGGTAGTTAGGGTTTTCCTAATCTGCTCGGAAACAGGAAACAGCGGTATGAAACTTCCTGGCAGATTAAAGGAAACAGCGGTCTTGGCTGAGCGAGGGCGGCTCTCCTAGATTGCAACTGAAATACAATATAGCGACACACATTATTCTAAAAATCCATATAAAATCAGGGAATCATCATACGGCAAATATAATTATATGAATGGATTCAGGAGACTTGGGAGAATCAAACGCCATAATTACAATTTCAATATCCCTTACAGATAAAAAGACGATAAATTTCAGTACTATAATAATATTATTATAAGACTTATATTTACAATTATTGATACGTAGTGTTTATAAGTAACAGTTTAAGAGGACAATGGGCAGAATTGCACCGTGCTACCTATGTTAAAAGACGCACCACGTTATTTCCGTATTCTTTCAATAAGCTATGTTTTACTGTCTTGTTCTGATTTTCGTTGAGGTAATAATATTCTTGTGTCAGAACATAGATTCCACCATAGAAACACAAAACATGAACTCAGCAAAGCGCATTATATTTATATATGTATTTTATTATATTTAATAATATTCTTAGTAATACTGGTTTTTTATGTTCTAGACTGGCACTTAAATATTTCATGGCCGACTAAAATAGTATATATGCAGCAGATAATTATACATAAACAATTATATGTATTAATTGTGGAGAAGAACTGAATATATTTGCATAAAAAGCCATGATAAATTAAATATTAATTGTGCAACTGTATTTCGACGGCGGCAGTATATTTGAACAGTGATATGTCACGCTTAATAGCTACCTGAGCAAAGAGCATCAGATTCAACCGATTTTAGTAGTGTTAAATATGTATTTGTTTGTTAAATGTAAACAACATTTGTAGGGAGGTGGTCAAAGCATTTAATTCTGTTATATTCAAATGTATAATATTTTGGAAGGGAAATTGTATTTTTAAGATGAGGCATTAGGATGCGTGGAGGGATACATTTTTGGGGGCAGGGAGAGCACGCTTTCGAACGCTTGAAAAGGTACTCAAAACTTGGATGCGGTGGTGAAAGGTTGTGACGCTGGGCGGTCTGAAGCCGCGTTACGAACTTGTGATTTGATGAGATAGGCATGTGTGGACTCAGAAAATTTACGGAACTGTGACTGCAGAACTTAGTCTCTGGGTGTAAAGTAGTAAACTATGGACGTTAGCAGGGCTATGGAATTGTGATGATTCAGCAATCGTGTACTCGAGTGATGAAAAAGTGTGTTTTATAACTAATTAATTAATCGCGGATTAATTTGGAACTGCAATGTTCGATGGACTTCATTAACTTACTTGTGATGATTTGGAACTTTTACTCTCGAGTGCGTGTGATACTTATTGTGGCTCTCATGAACAGTGGTTGGGGAAATATTTAGTTATTTACCGATGTATAGAGTAGGACCACCTCTGCATTTTCATGTCCAAAAAGAGTAATAAACGCCATTTATAAAGAATTACTTAGTGAGTGAATCACTTCTTTATCTTAGAATCTATTTTGTTGGTTATTCTGAGGTTTAGTTTATGTTTGTTTAAATATATTTTCTCGTCATCATATGCAGATTGATAGACTGGCTAAACTACAGTTTAATAATTGATTATGTTTAAACAGATTGGGTAGCTGTTTATGGCATAGAAGCTGACACACATAACTCACCCATATGAACAGAGATAACGAGCCATAAACCTTTTAACACCCTGTATTATGTATTGCGCAATTCTTATTGGTGAGTACCGATAGCAAGGTTGCAGCATAATGTCTTAAATGAAGATGGATTTTGTATGAACTAAAGAATATAACACATGGCTCTAACGATAGATATGCGTAATTCTTTTCTTTAGTTTTGGTTGTTATGGTTCTGGAAAAGTTCGCTCAAAAGTACTAACCGAATTTTCTTGATTTTTCACAGACACGTAGCGTTGCTTGGAGCAACAAACAGATAAAATTACTGGCAATAAAACAATATACAGTGATTTAAATATTTATCTATCAGTATTTTTTTTTCATTTTTAAAATTTTATTTATTTATTCATTTTTAATACGCAAATCTCCGACACTACAAGAAGAATCTGCATGAGGCTTACAATTGTGCTATACTTAGAAGTATAGCATATCTCATAGTACACCAACAATGTGAAATATGGACTGCTAATTTCGCTGATTACCATAGAAACAATGTATGCCGCTGTTCTAATCATTGGCAGAGGTGTTATCGGAAATTTACGTCATCGTGAGAATTAATCGTTAGAAACTTATATTTATGAATGGTAATAGCATTATATTTACTTGGCTAAGATACAATGATTTACTGATTTAGCTTTGTTTACTAAAAGCTTTAAGATAAATTTTTATTTTTCTACTTCTTTCGATAGGTTTTATTTGACTTCTCAGCAAGGGAAAAACAATTTTATTGACTTCATGAACCTACAGGAATTCCGTTTTTACCGAATGAGGTAGTTCCAAGTAGCTATGAGCTTTTGAAATGAAAATGGGTCTATGAATTGCCTGTATATTGATTCCAATTTGTATCTCGGACACTTCGAAAGTAAAATCAAACCGGTTTTTGCAACTTAGTTATCATGAAAGCAGAGAAATGTGTCTAAATTTGTACACGTGACTAGCATTTAGAACTATCTAATGGTCAAAGTAACCAAACAACACGTATCGATTGAAGTGTGAGTTCAAAAATGCTAATGAAGCGAAAGAATCACATGATTAACAAACAAGTAAGTTTAAGCCGCAACATTTTTTACGCCTATGAATATTAAATAGATAAGTGAACACTTAAAATCAATACCTTACTATTAAAATACGTCCTAAACGGACTTATTTATCGTACGGTTTTACTACGACAATATATACAATTAAATGTAAATGTCCAAACATTGTTACTTCCTTTTATGTTCTGTCTTTCCACAGTTGCTTTTTCAAACTATAAAGTGGATATTTATGCAGACCGTCTATGCAACTGAATTATGAAGGTTTTATATTGCCATATGCATTTCGCCTTTATTTCGAAGGTATCATCAGTGGCAATATTTGATTGATAGTGGTTTACATTTAGTGCTGCTTGGTGACTTCAGGTCGTTTTCTTTCTCTCTTGGCGTTTTTCTGTTTTTCCACTTCACCACTAGCACCACTAGGAACATGGCATATGGCGAAGTGGTAAAAAATGAAAAACTCCAAGGGAGAAAGAAAACGACCTGAAGTCATCAAACAGCACTAAAAGTAAATTGCCACTGATGATGCCTTCCAAATAAAGGCGAAATGCATATGGCAATGTGGCAATATAAAAGCCGGCCGCGGTGACCGAGGTGACTGAGGCGCTTCAGTCACGGTTTGCACGGCCACTACGGTCGAGGGTTCGAATCCCCCCTCGGGCATGGATATTTGTGCCGTCCTAGTTCGTAAGTAGTTAATAAGTAGTTTGTAAGTTTAGGGACTGATGACCCCGTAGTTAAGTTCCATAAGGTTTACAAACATTTGAACATTTTGCAATATAAAACCTTCATAATAGACGGTCTACATAAATATCCACTTTCTAATTGCAAATGTCCAAATTTGACAACCAGTTCAGCGCACTTGGAGTCACTTGAGGCAAACTCTCAAAGTCACCGCTAAATGCTCGTAGCGGATACTGTTTGACGATGTGTTCTAATGTGTTCTATGGTTTGTTCCTCCGCTCCGCAGTCACATACAGAAGATGGAAGGAAACGCCACTTCTTCATGGTGTAAGCACACTTCCCTTGAGCAGTCCTGATGCGGTTCAGCCTTGATCAGGTTTGGCGTAGCAGGTGGAATCCCTCAACCTTCTTTGATGGATCTTGCACCAGGTGGGCGTTGTGCGGTGGATGTTCATTCCAGCGTTCTTGCCACTTGGAGGTCACACCGAAGTATCTGGTACTGTCTGTGTCACACCAGGGAGGCTTCCGCGGTTTGAAAGAACATGTCAGGGGATCCTTTAGAGCAGCATACAAGGGAGAGTTCTTGTGAGCCTTAATGTTCTTAATCAATTTGACCTTAGCTGCTTTCCTCCTTAGATCTTGCTGAATAATATTAGCCAGGACAGGTAACCATTGAATGGGCGTAGGTCTGACAGCGCCAGTAATAATTCTCATGACTTCATTACGTTGGACGTCGATCTTTGTTGTGTGTGCGCTGTTTTCCCACACTGGCGAGCAGTATTCCCCAGCAGAACACACAAGAGCGAGAGAGCAGCAGAGCGTAGAATATTGGCGTCCACACCCCAACTGCTGCCAGTAATCTTCCGAAGCAAATTTCTTGCCATATTTGAGCCAAATTTCTTCTCACGTCTTAAGCACTGTTCTTTGAGTGTCAAAGACCGATCCATTGTAATACCTAGGTATACGGCGTTGTAGTTCTGTGGCACTTCGCTTCTGACAAAAGTAACATGTAGCTTCCTTTGGGTTTCTTTAATATTCCGGTGGAATGCAGTACCCTCAGTTTTATTTGGATTAGGTTGAAGTCTCCATTTATGGAAGTAATCAATTTAATCAGGTCGCTCGTCAGTGCCAGCCAGCAGTGCTTGAGGTCTCTAAAGGTACTGAATTATGGCAGCAAAGAAACGGAAGAGCCAGTACCAACGTCGGCAATTGTGAAACTCTGTACACCACAGTACAAACTTTGAAATAAAATTCATAGCTCTATAGTAGTCGATTATGGTGAAGCCTATAAAGTATTTGCAGTAGGTGTCCCCTTTACGAAATGAGAAAAAAGAGAAACAACTTGCTGAAAGTATTTTTTTCCAGTTGAAAGCCATGTATTTGTCAGTAGCAGGCAGCATGTGTGTGACTAATTGAGGGAGTTGAGATATTAAATTTTCATGACGGTGTTCCGACTAACGACGTGGAACGAGGAAAAAACACGAAGGTGAAGGCGGCGACCTATATTGAAGTTCCTGCGAACGCATGCACTCACGTACGTCCGCACCGACCACACTTGGCGAAGTAACGGACTTAAGAAACCTAATCACATATCACGACGGCTTATAACCTGTAGAAAAGGAGTTAGAAATTTATAAATTACCTATATTTTACCTCGATTCTCAACTTCTGAGTCTTTCCATACTGGAGGTAACAGTTCAAATTTTCGTTCAAATTCCAGATATAAATTTACTACTTCGAAGTAGAAAAAGAAAGGGAAAAAACGTGGAGAGACGAGTGCATAATTTTTTCTATGTCTGAAACAAAGACCTTGTAAGAATAACTAGACTCCCTGACGGCGCTGCTGTCGCGGGATAATTTGAACCTTCGCCCGGCCGCCATGGTAGTGGCAAGCGCCACAAAAATACGAGTGTTGTTAGCAGGTGAATCGTGTATTAAATAGCTACTGCGGGATATATACACAATTGATAGTCTCGTCTGTACTGTTTGACTATTGCAGTGTACATGAAGCACGATGGTGAAGAGTTCCTCAGCGTTTAAATGCATAAGTCAATTTAAGAAAGGAATAAAAAGAATACCGTCTTCCGATTTGCATTTCTCAGGAATACAAGTAGCCCTACTACTTGTGTTCAAAGATAGTTACTCTTGCTTAACAGGCTGTCAGTCAAGACAATATACGATTGAATGAAATAAATAACTGGCTTTTACAATACCGGTAGCTCTTAAAAAGGAGCTATTGTAGGCAGTACTGGTGAACAGGAAGTTCAAAAAGTTTCATTTTATGATTGTTTAAAGTAACTAGTGGGTTCACGAAATTAGTTGCCTCACTGCAGTTCGAATTTTTGTTTATGAAATTAATATTAGCAACGTGTAACGCAAAATTCAAAGTTAATCTGCTTTACATACAGGTATAACAACTGAAATGGGTTTGAAGACCTGTGTATAGTTCCATATATGAACAGTGGATGCACATTGTGAAGTTCAACCCTGTGACGATAGTTGCTGACTTTTGAGCAGTTCATTCTGCTATAAGGTATTTGGCTTACAACATTAAAAATGCCAATTTTCTTGCTAGATACCCTAATGCTAATGATAGATGACTTTGTTAAGAAAAAGTTATGGCATACTTCGTGTTCTGAAAAGAATTTGGTATTAGCTGATTGCTTTATTCACAACGTAAGAAGCTATTTTTCAATTATGTATCTGATGGCATATTTCACTTTCACAATCGATTTTTAACAATAGTTATTTCAGTCAGCCCTGTGTGATTTCTTGATGCTATGAATATAAATATTGAAGAATACAGCATTAAATCAGAGACGTAAAGTGTGAAACTCTTTCGAAATTAATGTTTGTACAAAAGTTTCACAATCGTAGAATATACTGAGAAAGTAAAAAAAATCGTGTCTGACGATCAATTCTGTTCATATGCTGCACTTAGAACGCAAAAAAAAACAACTTGTTATAGTTCGGTTTTGTTAGGAATAGGAAACGCTGTTGGTCAATTTCTACACCGTATGTGTAATAAATTTACATAAAATCGATAGTTGCGGTATATTCAAGGAATCTGAAGCTGTTTTTTAGTTATATATTTCAATTAGAGATAGTTTTCGCGACTTAACTCAAGTGAATACTCTCTCTAATCAAAAGAGCCTTACGCACATTTCAAGTTCGCATGGAAGTTTGCCACCACAATGGCCGCCGAGGCACTCTTCAATTTGTCAGCTGTTCGCAGTAGGCCGCTTACGCGATTATGGGGGCTTGATCTGAAAGCACATTTTTAAATGTACAAATGTTTGTAAATCTAAGGGACTTAACTGCTGCGGTTATCAGTCCCTAGGCTTACAAACTTATACTAAGGACGACACACACACACACACACACAGACACACACACACACACACACACACACACACACACACACACACACACACACACACACACACACACACACACACACACACGCCCGAGGGAGGACTTGAACTTCCGACGACGAGCAACGCGCGTTCCGCAGCAAGGCGCCTCGGCCACTCCGCCGCGGCTAGTAGATTTCCGAAGACTGGTTTTCAACATTATTCAGAAAAAAGCAACAATTCACCCACATTTGCGCAGTAATGCCGTTTAAGAATGAAAAATGAAAGAGATGAAGATAAAGTGATCGACTTTTTAAATTCTACCAAACACGCGATGAATTTGCGACCTGAGACTTCCATGAGTAGATCTGAAAACTGAAATGATAGATGATCACATTGGCAAACCATTGACTTTCATTGTCAGAAGTTATACTCCTACATTAACTTACTAACAAATGCAGTGGTGACAGTAGACCTATTGAGTTGGTCACTGTGCTAGAGGGAGCGTAGAGAGGCTCGTTTTTTGATGAAAGTGAGTGATATTATTATTATTATTATTATTACTATCTTCATTTTGCCTCAGGTAGACCCACTGTCTATATGTAGTCAGTAAATGGCATACTAATATTTATTCTTTAATTTTTACTGCACAATTATTTTTATACAGGTGTTCTTTAATAATCTAATCTAGTTTCGGCGTTACGCCATTCTCAAGTCTCGTTTTCTCGCACTTCAAGACATTATACTGTGACGGCAAACGAGACCTCAGAATGGCGAACCGCTGAAACAAATAAAAATAATTGTGCATTAAAAATTAAAGAATAAATATTTAATATGATATTATTATTATATCAGCAGTAAGATTAGGGGTAGTAGTAATACTAGTTGACATTTAAAAGAAAGTAAGGGGATTTTCGAATGTGGTACCTGGCCTACCCTGCATTTGGAGCCTTGATCCGCCACTGGGTGTTACAGACGAATGTCGACAATTACGTAGATTGAGGAGATTCTCCGTAGAACAAACACAGAATGAAACATACGGAAAATACGCACAAGGAGAAGGTACAGTCTGGTAGGATATGTATTAGGGAATAACTTCTACTGTATTCGAAATGGTAAGAACTATGTGGGAAGGCAGACATGAGTACACATCTGACGTATAAGTGAGGACGTTATGTGCAGATGCTGCCGATTCCTGAGATTGCTGAGTCTGTAGATACTCAACAGAATGAGTGCGGAACATCTTGCGTTGAGCGTTGCCTTTTTGATGGGCGCTTGTTGGTAAAGCTGTAGTATTACATTAAAAACTTTTCATTAGATAAATAATTTATTTACGATGCTTATCGCTGACCACAGCTTTCTCTGGCAGCTAATAACGTTCGTCTTATATTTTTGATGTTCATCTATCTTTTACGAGCTGCCCAGAACGCATTTTGTGCACTTGGTCTTTCATGTTTCCTACCTCATTGAGAACAGTCGCACGTCAGGGACTTCTTCATTATTCAATGTAAGTGTGTGTGAGAGCGTTTTTCTTGTGAAGTATGATGAAAATATAATTAGTTACGTATAAATCTTTTACTTATTTCCGCGCGATCGTTTCGAGTATTTGCTCCAGTAAATAATTACAAAAATCGTTGTTTTTAAGCTATATTTAATCGTTTGCAGTTGTTATAAATATAATATAAGTGTTGTTACATTAGTGGAAGTGTTAGTGTAGTGTTAAATAAGGAAAAACGGTGTAAAAAGTTTATTTTACCTGTCGCGCCTATAGCACGTAGTTGTAGGCCTAATTTAACTCGCGGGAATCGTTGTAAACAGTTACTAAAACTTATTTCTAATTACCGATTGTTCTATTTTTCACTCGCGGCGTACAGTAGTTAGGATTTATAAAGTCTGTCAGACGTAAATTTCGTGATTTATCAAAAGTGAATATAGTAATCTGTGTTTATAGGCCTAAATTTTATTTTCGTGAGCGTGTTTTTTTTAGGCCTAATTTTTGTTTTCGTGACCGAGTTTCTTTATATCCAGTGCCCTTTCAGTTAGTTATATTTGCGTGAACAGATTTTAGTGTCTCTTGGTGTAACTTTTACGTTTTAGTCAGTACTTAATCAAGTTTTTACGATTTCTATTTTTACCATGGGTGAGAAGTGCGTGACATGCCGTAGGATCGTTAGTTTCGGGGTGTGGTGTGATGGTTGTAGTGGTTTTTTTCATTGGGGCGAATGTAGTGGCGTGGGAAATGGGGATGTAAATGAGGCTCACCAGTGGTTTTGTAGGATCTGCAATAGAGATAGGAAAATAATGGAACAGGAGGGGAAAATTGCAGCTCTTCAAGCTGAATTAGATAAGGCAAGGGAGACTCTGAGCAGGTTAAGGAGGGAGAAGGGTGAACAGCGGTGGGAAGTGGCAACGGGTAAGAGGGGGAACAGACTTAGGACAGTTTCAGACAGCTTTGTCCTTAATGTGAAAAATAGATTTGACCTGTTGCCTCAGTCAGGATCGGATGAGCCTCTTGTAGCTGTAACTTTAGAAAGGACACAACAGACTTTCAAAAAGGACTTGAAAAAGGTAGGGAAAACTGAGAAAAGAAAGAAAGTCTTGTTGTTAGGTAGTTCACATGGTAGAGGTGTTGGCCAACTACTGCAGGAAGAGCTAGGACCAGGGTACCAGGTCACAAACGTTTTCAAACCAAATGCGGGCCTGGGTCAGGTAACAGAGGATATAGGTTCTTTATGTAAGGATTTCACACTGGAGGATACCGTGGTTATAGTGGGTGGTCCCGGAAACAGCATTGACAGAAACTGTGAATATTCTATAGAGTGTGACCTGGTGAAGATATCATCGGCAACGAGGCATACTAGTGTGGGATTTGTATCTGTCTTGAGTCGCCATGATCGGCATCATTTGAACTCTTCTGTCAGGAGAGTAAACTTGGAGTTGGAACGGCTACTCATGTCAGATATGGGGTCCCATATTGGTTTGATTCCTGTGGATGATATCTGTAGGTGGGACTATACTAGGCATGGCCTTCACCTCAACAGGAAAGGGAAGGGAAAATTGTCTGGGTTGATTGCAAGTAACTTACGGGGGGGCACTGTCACAAATGGTAAAATACCAGTGGTTACAGGTGTCAGAGGGATGCCTTTTTTAGGATAGGGAGGGGGGGGGGAAGAAAACCAGTTTTGAGAGAGCTTGTAAGACACCCTCAGTTTGGAAAAGCAGATAAACAGGAGATAGATTTTAGCAAACAATGTTTAACAGAAAGTAGTCAGAAACTTCCAGTAAATCTTACTCAAGCCATTAGTATGCAATATCAGTTATCTTTATTACATCAAAATATTCCAGGACTCAGAAATAAACTTGATGAACTACTCATTTGTATTGATGAAATAGATTCCTCTAGCCCAATCGACATAATTTGCCTCTCTGAACATCATGTGGCCACTGGTATAGATATGTTAAACATTCCAGGATTTAATTTAGCTTCACACTTCTGTAGAGTAGATATGGAGGGAGGAGGAATAGCCACATTCATTAAAAACTGCTATAAATTCAAGAATATTGATATAAATAAATTCTGTCTAGAGCAGCATTTAGAAGCTTGTGCAACAGAAGTAGAATTCCATAACAGATGCTATATAATAGTAACTATTTACCGAGCACCTGCAGGAAATTATAATCTATTCCTAAATCATCTAGAAGCTCTATTGGGTTATTTAACAGGAAGAAATAAAGAAATCCTGGTTGCTGGTGACTTTAATACAGATTTTCTTATGCAGTCCTCCAGTAAAAATTTATTGCAGTCAGTAACTTTGTCTTTCAATCTAACACACACCGTAAACTTTCCAACTAGGGTAACTAAAACCTCTAGGACAGCAATTGATAATATTTTTATAGACAAATCAAAGGAACAAAATCATATCATAAAACCAATAATAAATGGCCTGTCAGATCATGATATGCAGCTCCTTGTTTTAGGTATAGATTCTAAACAGATTATGAAGACTGCAAAATGTACATACAGGAGAGTAGTCAACCCACCAAAAATTGAAAATTTTAGAAAACTCCTCAAAGACATGAACTGGAAAGATGTATATAGTGCTAATGGCATGAATGAAAAATATAATGTATTCATTAATAATGTTAGTATCATGTTTGAAAACTGTTTTCCTCTAAAAGTAACGCGAATTAAACAGAAGTGTATAATAAAACCTTGGATTACACAAGGAATAAAGATTTCATGTAAGACAAAAAGGAGTATGTATCTATCAGCCAAGAGTAGTTGCAATGATGATGATTTAACTAAATATAAGGAATACTGTAAAATATTAAAAAAAGTTATTCAGGTATCTAAACAAATGCACTATGAAAAGAAGATAGCAACATCAGGAAACCAAATAAATACAATATGGGATATAGTGAAAGAAGAGACTGGTAGAACCAGAAAGGAACAAGAGCAGGTACGATTAAGAGTAGCTGAGACATTAGTAACTGATGGGCATAGTGTGGCAAATCTATTTAACAAGTACTTTATATCCGTTACTGATAGTATGGGATTGTCTGGGTCAGTAAATAATGCGCTTGAATATTTGAAACTAGCATTTACAAATAACTTCACACACATGAATATGTCAGTCACTTCACCACAAGAAATATCTTCCATAATAAAATCTTTAAAAACAAAGAATTCCAGTGGATATGATGAAATATCAACAAAGTTAATTAAAGCGTGTTCTTGTGAACTTAGCACAATCTTAAGTTATTTGTGTAACCAGTCTGTTATAACGGGAACATTTCCTGATTGGCTAAAATATGCAGATATTAAACCTCTCTTCAAGAAGGGGGATAAAGAGATACCATCAAACTACAGACCCATTTCACTTTTGCCAGCATTCTCAAAAATTATAGAAAAGGTAATGTACAAGCAGCTTCTCAACCACTTAACCGCAAATGGCATATTGTTTAGAACACAGTTTGGATTTCTGAAAGGTTCCGATATTGAGAAGGCTATTTACACTTTCAGTGAGAATGTACTTAATTCATTAGATAATAAATTGCAAGCAGCAGGTATTTTCTGTGATTTGTCAAAGGCATTTGATTGTGTGAACCATAACATCCTTTTAAGTAAATTAGAATTCTATGGGGTCACGGGAAATGCTGCAAAATGGTTCAAGTCGTACCTCACTAACAGGAAACAAAGGGAGTCAGTGCAAGTGACTAGTGAATTAGGCCAACAGTCATCATCGGGTTGGGAAGAAATTACATGTGGTGTCCCACAAGGATCCATCTTAGGGCCATTGCTTTTTCTTGTGTACATTAATGATCTCTCATCAGTTACACTACCAGAAGCAGAGTTCGTTTTGTTTGCAGATGATACAAGTATTGCAATAAAGAGTACGTCAAGTATATTGATAGAAAAGTCTGCTAATGATATTTTCATGAACATTAAAAAATGGTTTAAAGCCAACTCATTGTCATTAAACTTTGAAAAGACGCACTACATGCAGTTCAGAACATGCAAGAGATTTCCTGACAGCATATGCATTAAATATGAAGAAGAGCAGATAGAAGAGGTTGACAGAATTAAATTCCTGGGATTACAGCTTGATAATAAATTTAGTTGGGAGGAGCACACCACAGAACTGCAGAAACGACTCAACAAATCTGTATTTTCAATACGAGTGTTATCAGACATAGGAGACATAAAAATAACAAAGCTTGCATACTTTGCTTACTTTCATTCCTTAATGTCATATGGTATAATATTTTGGGGTAACTCTTCAAGTCAGTCAAAAGTCTTCAGAGTCCAAAAACGTGTAATACGTATTATTTGTGGAGTAAATTCACGGACGTCTTGTAGAAGCCTCTTCAAAGAACTGGGTATATTAACTACTGCCTCTCAGTATATTTATTCCTTAATGAAATTTGTCATAAATAATATATCCCTTTTCCCAACAAACAGCTCAGTTCATACATACAATACTAGAAATAAAAATGATCTACACAAGGATTTAAAAGCACTTACTTTAGTTCAAAAAGAGGTCCACTACTCAGGAACACACATTTTCAATAATTTACCATCAAGTATAAAAAATTTAGCTACAAATAAAGATCAGTTTAAGAGGAACCTAAAAGACTTTCTAGTGGCCAACTCCTTCTACTCCATTAGTGAATTTCTAAATTGTACCAAATGATGCATGCACTCATACTATATTAGTATTATTATATTATCAGAAAAAAAAAAAAAAAAAAAACCCTTAAAAAAATTATGTATCTGTATTTATAAGTGTATGTATTTGTATTTATATTATTAGTATTATTTGTTATTCAACTTGTAAATTTTGTTTCTTGACATGTTCCACATCCACGAGGATCCCCTCAATATGGATCTACGGAACAAATAAATAATCTAATCTAATCTAATCTAATCACCTTTAATAATTCATGAAGTGTTTCTATTTTTCCAACTGTAATCTTGATTATGTAACATGATGCTTTGAGCCATTGTTGGACTTGTATCTATAATTTACTAGATTTACTTCGAGATCTCATTATTTGTAATTTTCATGAATGTGACTTTCTAGTAATGCCTGCAAAGAAATCTTCGGAATTAAACGAAATCCGATCGATTTAAAGAGCCTTTTGTCACGAAAGTTAACTTGACATTTTTTTAAATGGTCATTCAGTTAGTACAATCTACTCCAAGCCAACCAAGCATCATTTTACACAATGCAGCAAGAGTTTTTACAGCTTCATCTGCTACATCCAGTCAACTTAACATAATAATCATGGTAAGAAAGGTCATCACGGAATCTGCTAGTTTCTTTGTGTAATATTGTGCTCAGGTGTTGCTTTCATTCCAAATTACTACTGCCGCTAAACTTTAAAGTTAGGTCCGCTTCCTTTTTTGAGTCTTCTAATTATAGATGTGTCAGATCCACCAATTTATTTTCTTGATTATTGTAGCGTTAGTGAACTTTAATAGCGGCTACGAACAGTAACTACTACTCCAACACCTGATCGGAAGAAAGAAAACGCAATATTACAAAGCGACACTATAACACAAACTATCCACCTGTACGTATTGATGTTTATCAAAATGTACTAATATTCATCATTGGGCGTTGTAGACTGCCGATGAGAATACTTCAGAACCTGGATATCTCAGCTGATCTAATTAGTTTGACCAGTGTAAAGAAATTATTTATTATTATTCTTTTTTTTTACAATGTAAGTACATTTTTTCAGTATACCTATATTAGATTACATTAAGTTATTAATTATTGTTTCCACTCTTCTCTGTCCTCCCATAAGTCCTCAGGAATTGCTGACTAAACTTCCTGCATCCATGTGGTAGGTGGTCGTCCCTTTTTTCTTCTTCCGTTCGGTGTCCAGTCGAGTATGCATTTTGGAAGCCTTTCTTGTCCCATTCGTCTGACGTGTCCATACCATTTTAGATGTTTGCGCTCCATCAATAATTGAATTTTTACATTTCATTTCTTATTCTTTCCCTTCTTGATATTCTTGATGAACGTCTCCAGAGTTCCATTTCTGTGGCTAATAATTTTGATTTCAGTTGCCATTTTGTTGTCCACACTTCTAAACCATGTGTGATAATGCTCCGAACTATTGTTTTATATATCCTTATTTTGTTACCTGTAGTTATGTGTTTGTCCCAGAGAATTCCATTCAACAAAGAAATTGTCGTATTCCTGCATTTATTCTTGATCTCTTTCTTTTTCCAGTTTCCCATCTTTGTAATTTTCATTCCTAAATATTTATATTCCTCTGTAGTTGTTATTGTTCCCATCCCTTCTTCTAATATTAAGTCTTTATTTATTCCACCAATTACCATGTATTTCGTTTTATTCATGTAAACATTTAGACCTGCTTTTTCATATTCCTGAATCAGCTTCCTGGTCATATACTTTATGTCCGCATAGTCTTGGGCTATAATCAGTTGGTCATTTGCAGATTGCAATGAATATACTGTTCTGTCATTTATTGGTATTCCCATAGTTTGACATTTTTTCTTCCAATTCTGTAACGTTACCTCTGTATATATTTTATACAATGTAGGTTACATGCTACATCCTTGACAAAATCCTTTTGTGACTTGGAATCCAGATGAAAGAAACTTCTATAATGACACGGTTTCCTTGCCCCGATATTATCAGAGAAAGTTTTGTATTTTTATATTATTTCGGCATGTTAAAATACTTATCTATAGAAGTCAGAGAAAGAAAATTTAGGAACAACACTTTCAATTTTTTTGTAAGAAACAAGACACTCTTGCTTTGTACTTCGTAGCGATAGCATCTTGCAGACTGGAGTTGTACTTTATTATTTTTATGTGGCCGCTATTATGTACATTCAGGTAAATATATGTGATGTGCGCGTATCTTAAATTTATAAATAAACCCCCACCTCTCACTTAAATTCGCACTTATGAATTTTTATTAATAATTTTGCCCTATCCTCCCTCCGCCCATAATGTCTCTTTCAGCCTTGTTGAATCACCGCAACAATGGATGGCATAGTATTTAATTAATATTGAATGGTGATATTTCGTGTAGCCTGCCACTCTTGTTTCAAAATTTATTCCATAATATTATCATTTACTGGCAATATAACCTGCAGTCGATTTTCTTGTAAATTTTTAGAAGTCCGATGTGTTTGACTTACGTAGTATTCCTATCCGATTTATATCATGTCAATTATCTTACTTTACTGTTTGCTACACGAGTCGTAGTTTGATATTGACGAACTGCCATCCACTGTTCGGCGAGTGGTTATCATATTATTAAAATTTCATCTACAGTCAATTTAACAATTCATCATTAAAATAAAAAAAAATTCTGCTTCTGATTTCTATTTAATGGCATTTAATATAACGCTGATGTCCTATGCAAAAACCGGCAATTCCACTTTATTTTAAGTAGAATGTTATTTGGATCTGTCTCTTTATTATCTGGAAGGTAGAAGGCATATGAGTAAAATCGATGGTTCCTTTCGAACTTAAAACTTTTTTCTCGTACGTGTAAATGAAGATTCATCACAGGCTTGTACCTCCAGTCATGTAGGAGATAAAGTCTCTTGAAAACGAATGAATTTGTTTGAATCACCCCGCATGACAATGCCACTGTTCAGCTACTAGTAGGAGCACACAAAGTTGCAGCCCTGAAAAGAAACAAAGTGTACTGCTGTGTGAATCGTGTAAATCGCGACGATTTGCATGCGGCGTCGAAGTCAAGTTGACGTTATGGGTGAGCAAGAAGCGGCCGCAGTGTGCAGGTTAATTGGCGTGGGTAACTGCATTACACGTGCCAGTCCAGGCCGACCGGCAGAACGGGTTCCCAGGCGCCTGGTCGTCCGCCAACTTACGTATGCGGCGGCGTAATGCCTCGCTCTGATTCACATTTCTCAGCCTCGTTCGCAGTGCCACTGAGCGCCGTCCGTGATAGTTTAATCTTTTCCGTACTCTATAATCAGGCTGTTTATTAATAAAGAACAGTCTAGAATGCACTAATTTATTTCATTCAACTAGTTTCAGTCTTCTGTAGACCATCTTCAGGAATTTTGTCTCTGAAATATATCACGGTTACATTTAGAGAAGTTTGGAGCAATATACATTACTGTCAAAGCTAACCTGAGTTAACAAATAGAACAAAATAAAATAAACGATGTTATACAAAATGTTCAAATGTTTGTATAGCTTATGGGACTTAACTACGGGGTCATCAGTGCCTAAACTTACAAACTACTTATGAACTAGCTAATCCTAAGGACGGCACAAATATCCATGCCCGAAGGGGGATTCGAATCCCCGACTGTAGGGGCCGTGCAGACCGTGACTGGAGCGCCTCAGTCCCCTCGGCCACCGCGGCCGGCCGATGTTATACCTATCGATGTTGTGGAGCTGGCAGGTAGCTGGGAGCCTTCCAGTGCGTCACTGCTGGCTAGAGCAAGGTTTGCTCGCCGGCCGCAGTGGCCGAGGGGACTGAGGCGCTTCAGTCACTGTCTGCACGGCCACAACGGTCGGGGGTTCGAATATCCCCACTCGGGCATGGATATTTGTGCCGTCCTTAGTCTTAGTTAGTTCATAAGTAATTTGTAAGTTTAGGGATTGATGACCCCGTAGTTAAGTCCCATAGGAAAAAAAAAAAAAAAAAAAAAAAAAAAAAAAAAAAAAAAGGAGGAAGGTTTGCTCCTCTTAAATAGCTGAGGCTCCGCCCCTTTGCCAGCTCCACCCATCTTTGATAGCCAATGAAAAGGTTAAATAGATGAATATTGCCAAAATATATAGAATTATAATTAGTCACACATTTCTTGGTTAATGTCTAAAATAAAATAATTATTGTCGTCTTAGTGGTATTTAAAATAAAGATTAAAACATTAAAATACTGACATGAATTGCATCACATTCTTTTCAATCTGCACTGGAAGGCTCCCAGCTACCTGCCAGCTCCACAACATCGATGGGTATAACATCGTTTATTTTATTTTGTTCTATTTCTCTTTATTAACTTAGGTTAGCTTTGACAGTAATGTATATTGCTCCAAACTCCTCTAAATGTAACGAAAATGTTTCCGAAAAAAAAAGGCTATTTGTTGTTGTTGAGGTCTTCAGTCCGGAGTCTGGTTTGATGCAGCTCTCCCGGCCGGGGTATGGTACATTTTTTGACGGGGCACGGTCCCTACCCTACGCACTTGAGCCGCGTAGGGTTAAGTGACAATGAGAACTGCACATATGGGGAACAGGGAACCCCCGAACACACACTCCTAAATTGCAACATATAAAGAACACAATCACATACCCTACTACAGGACAATATGGTTAGAGACAAGGAGAAATGGGACATTCTAAACCGTATCGCTGATGAGGTGTCCACACTCAAGCAAATCGAATACAATGAAACACGTAGACACCAGATCGGCCGACGCGTAACCCACAGGCCAGACAACTCCTCGCATGAAAGTGATCGAGACACATCAGACACAACGTCTACAAATGATGGCACACCCACCACGGATACCGACAGCGACTAAAACATTACAAACCTCAAGAAAAAAAAAATATAAAAAAATAAAAATAAAAATAAAAAAAAATAATAATAAAATAAAAAACGGAACAAAGCACCCAAATCAACAATTGAGTACAAAGTGTAAATTAATTCTATTACCTCTCAGTTGTAGAATTAAGTGTAGGATTGTAAACGTTAATTATTTTAAATGTTAAGTAAAATTCGCTATTTTAATGATATTATAGAAACCTAAAATGCATATATACTATCTAAAGTGCGGCTCCGTAAGACTGTGGTAGAGTGCCAGACTACAAATCCAAAGGTCGCGGGTTCGATCCCCGCCAGGTCCAAGGATTTTTATCTGTCACTTTCCACTTCTTTCACCTCTGGCAGTGTTGCTAATGTGAAAAATACGGAGTAGCAGCGTGGTTCGGAACCCACGTTAAACTGTAGGTCCCCCTATAACTGGCTGGGTAAGTCAGTTCGAAGGTCGGAGGAAGGCAACGGCATACCACCTCCAAACAGGACCATACCTAGTAAAGCACTGTGGTGTTCAAACCAATCTTCGGATTGTTGACTGCTTTACCTTTTACTATCTATAGCCATTCTTGATTGGTCTGGCGCAGCAACAGTAAATCCATTTTTGTATTAATAACAGTCTCTGTTACAAATTAATACTGTTTATTAACGCGTTTCGCGATTTTGGCACATCATCAGAATACTAAAGGTCAGCAAGATTGCATTCTTTAGTAAAATACACGATGGTAAACACCATTAGTCATAAATAAAACTTAAAGGCATGGGCATAACCCGCTGATCAAACGGCCACATGAAAGGAAATCCACATAAACAGCACTGCACTGGATAGGTCCGCGTTCACATTACAGGCACTGCGTTAGCCAGATAGGTGCTGGTGCGCGGACGGCTGGAGGCAAAGTAATCCATGTAATACAAAAGTAGAATATAAATATAATAGATAACCGTCAGTGACCTACCAGGGTCACAGGGCTCTGATCCTGGCTGGTCGCAGCACAGCCTACCCCCTCTCTACAACCATCAACTTTCCTATCTTTCTTTTTGCAACCTTCTTAAATACCAAATTCCTCAATTTCATTTTCAATTATTTTAATGATATCCATTTTCTCCAACCTCCCCCTTTTTTTCTTTCTTTAAGCATAATATAGTGTAACTCAAAAATGTTGGTAAAATCAACCATGTAAAAATTTAAATGCTTAAGAAAATGATTAACTAAACTATCCCAATCATCATAATAATAATTGTTAAACTCAACTGTCTATGTAAATTGAGCAGCTTTATACCCAAAGGCAGCTGGTCCGAAGTAAGGAATTAAATAAATAAATTTGTTCATAGTAACTTAAAGAAAATATAAATAAATAAAGGAAAAAAAACCTCTCCACCCACTGTATCCTGAGCAAGCCTCTTCCTCTCCAGATAAGAACTTCAACCCACATCCATTTGAATCTCTTTACTGTATTCGTCTCTTGGTATCCCTCTGTGATTTTTATTCTACGCACTTCCCTCCAATGTTAAATGCACAATACTTTGATGTCTAATAATGCGTCCTACCAATTGGTTCCTTCTTATAGTCAAGGCATGCCAGAAATTCCTTTTCTTCCCTGTTCAAAATGTTCAAAAGTTTGTAATTCTATGGGACTAAACTACTTAAACTAACAAGGGATCTCGATTTTCCTAGAAATCAAGGCCCATTGAAATAAATCATTTTGGATTTATTTCAATGGGCCTTGATTTCTAAGAAAATCGAGATCAAATTCGCAGCAAATTACCACGCGTAACGTGTCTACTTATACATGGCGGTTACCGCTCAGCGAGATAGCGTGGTGTAATCGGCAAGGTGCTATGCTCCCATACAGGTTACTCTGATTCGATACCTAGCGGCAGAACAATTTTTAAAAATTGTAATTGCTACTTTTTATATTAAAAAAAATAAAAAAAACAATTAAGCAAAGAAAAAGATATGAAGAAAGAAAAAATAATGAAAAGTCAAACGATTAAAAAAATAACCAAGAAAATAAAAAATCTTCCCCTTCGGGTCATTTATTTTTCACTTTTCTATCTTAGCGCATTTGTTCTCCACGTTGCACTACTTGCACGCATGAACGACACCCTATGAACGAATAACCGACTGGACGTAGCATAATAGTCCACTGGGACGCGTCACGTGAGTACACACGTCATAGGAGGAGATAAAAACAGCACAGCCAGGAACTGTAAACATTAACAAAAGACTGTTTACTGATTTCGAAATATGCAACAATCGCCATAAAAGTGTGCTTCGAAAAAACAAAATGAATAAAATAATCGTCGCGCAATACATAAAATATTGAGCGATTGTTATATGTTTTTATCCTGACCATTTACTGCAAACGTTTACATAAGAATGGTTATAAAATACATAATTATGCCCAATCATCGGACAGGTGTGAAAAGTAATTGACCCTGCATGGCAACTTCGCATCTTACCGATTACACCACGCTATCTCGCTGAGCGGTAACCTCCATCTATAAGTAGACACGTTACGCGTGGTAATTTGCTGCGAATTTGATCTCGATTTTCTTAGAAATCAAGGCCCATTGATACAAATCCTTTTAGCTTGATGGTATGGGGGAATTCCCTCACAATATACCTAATCAGAGCTCGAACGGAGAAATTTAGGTGTTCTTTCTTCCCGCGCGCTATTCGAGAATGGAATGGGAGATAAGTAGTATCATGGTGGTTCGATGTACCCTGTGCCAGGCACTTAAATGTGATTTGCAGAGTATCCCATGTAGATGTACGACCCATCAAATCACTTTGGTACCATACTTGGTGTTCCCTTTGTAAGTGAAACTAACCTAAGGACAACACACACATCCATGGCCGAGGGAGGATTCGAACCTCCGACGCGGGAGGCCGGGCGATCCGTAACGTGGCGCTCCAGACCGCTTGGCTACTCCCACGCGGCTTCTTCCCTATTCCGTTCAGTACCTCTTCATTGATTACGCGATCTACCCACCTAATCTTCAGCATTCTTCTGTAGCACCACATTTCAGAAACCTCTACCCTCTTCCTGTCTGAACTATTTATCGTCCATATTTCACTCCAGTACGAGGCAAAATTTCACACATGCCTTCAGAACAGACTTCCTTACACTTAAATTAAGATTCGATGTCAGCAAACTTCTCTTTTTCAGAAACGCTACTCTTTCCATTGCCATTCTGCAACGTATATCATTTGTACTGCGACCATGAAATGTTATTTTACTGCCAAAGTAACAAAACTCACCTACCACCTTCATTGTTTCGTTATCTAATCTATTTCCTTCAGCATAGTCAGATTTTCTTAGCTGCATTCCATTGCCGTTGTTTTGCTCTTGTTAATGTTCTCCGTATACGCT
This sequence comes from Locusta migratoria, assembly GCA_026315105.1. Lineage (NCBI taxonomy): Eukaryota > Metazoa > Arthropoda > Insecta > Orthoptera > Acrididae > Locusta > Locusta migratoria. The sequence continues at coordinate 115,537,353 of CM048750.1, read as the reverse complement.
CAACACACTGCCCATTCCGTTCAGTTGCTGTTCTGCGTCATTTGCCGTCTCTGACATAATTCCAATGTTATCAGCAGAACGCTATGTTTTTATTTCTTCATACTGAACTTTAGCGCCTTCTCCAAATTTCTCCTTGCTTTCCATCACAGATTACTCAATGTTTAAATTGAATAACATTGGCGAAAGGCTACAACCCTGTCTTATTTCCTAACGAATGCTTCTCTTACATGTCTTTCGACTGGAATAATTGCTGTCTGGTTTTTGTACAAGTTAAATATAGCCTTACGCACCTATATTTTACCACTGCTACCTTCAGAATTTGAAAGAGTGTATTCCAGTCAACATTGTCAAAAGATCTCTAAATCTAAAAAAGCTAGAAATGTAGGTTTGCCGTTCCTTAATCTACATTCTATATTTTTCTTGATAAGCTTAAGTATTGTGGTATGAGTGAGACAGTGCACAAATGGTTTATGTCATACTTAACTGGAAGAGAGCAGAATGTTGAAATAAGCAGTTCACATGATATAGATGAAACAATTAATTCCTCTAACAGGGGAGTTATCAAAAATGGGGTCCCACAAGGTTCGGTCTTGGGTCCTTTGCTGTTCTTAATATATATTAATGACTTGCCATTCTACATTCACGAAGATGTTAAGCTAGTTCTTCTTGCTGACGATACAAGTATTGATATCACACCTGACAAACAGGAATTAACTGACTAAATTGTAAATGATAGCTTTCAGAAAGTTATTAAGTGGTTCTCTACAAATGGACTCTCATTAAACTTTGATAAAACCCAGTATATACAGTTTCATACAGTAAATGGCAAGACACCATTAATAAATTTAGACTTTGAACATAAATCTGTAGCTAAGGTAGACTATTCAAAATTTTTAGGTGTTTTCGTTGACGAGGGATTGAATTGGAAGATACATATTGAAGATCTCCCGAAACGTTTGAGTTGAGCTACTTAAGCTTGCTGGGTCATTGAAAAAATTGATGATATACATCTCAGTAAATTAGCTTACTATGCCTATTTTCATTCACTGCTGTCATATGGGATCATGACATTTATTTAGGGATCTAGGAATCTTCACTGTAGCTTCACAAGATATATTTACACTCATTAAATTTGTCATTAACAATCCGACCCAATTCAAAAGGAATAGCAGTGTACATAGCTACAATACTAGGAGAACGGGTGATATTCACTATTCAAGGTTAAATCTAACTTTGGAAAAGAAAGAGGTGAATTATGCTGCCACGAAAGAAAAGTGTGAAGTAATCACATGACCACTAAAAGAAATCCGCTGAACTTCAATTACGCGATATATCAGTCAAACCTTAAGGTCGTAAATTCTACCAAATACCTAGGAGTTACAATTAGGAGCAACTTTGATTGGAGAGAACACATAGAAAATATTGTGGGGAAGGCGAACCAAAGGTTACGTTTCATTGGCAGAACGCTTCGAAGATGCACCAGCTCCACCAAAGAGATTGCCTACATCACACTTTTACGTCCTGTCATGGAGTACTGTTGCCCCATGTGGGACCCTCACCAGGTGGGACTGACAGAAGACATTGAGAAGGTTCAGAGAAGGGCAACTCGTTTTGTTCTATCACTTTCCGGGGCGGAAAGCGTCAAGGAAATGTGGCACGAATTGGGGTGGAAATCATTAAAAGAAAGACGTAATTCATTGCGGCGTGATCTGTTTGCGATGTTTCAGTCACCGACTTTTACTTCTGAATGTGAAAATATTTTGCCTACTTAGGGAGACATGACCATCCCAATAAAATAAGAGAAATCAGATTGAAAACGGAACGATTTAGGTGTTCTTTCTTCCCGCGCGCTATTAGAGAATGGAACCGTAGAGAAAAGTTATGAAAGTGGTTAATGAACGCTCTGCCAGGCACTTAAATGTGATTTGCAGAGTATCTATGTAGATTTAGATGTAGATGTAAAATTGCAACAGGAGTCATTGCGCTCTCCAGAGACATGCTTTGGCTACGTAACAAACGTCTGCTTCCTTCAGAAAGATTTTAGATGAATCCATTCAAATTACAAGCAGAGACCAGAAAATGACACCCTTGAGTGTCGAAACAGGTCGTCTCGCGTAAAAAATAAAAACAAAGTACTGACATTTTCTCATTATATTACTGTAATAAGATCGCTCCCTACGACGAGAAAATTAATTTGAAAAATCAATGTCTTTAGTTCTGAAGTCCGGATTAGTATCATCAAAATAACGACACAATTTAAACGAAACCATGGAACTGTTCGGAAGGGCTCGTGCGCAAATTACACATTGAGCTGTAGCTTCATCTGTGTCGATTTCTCAGTATCTTTCGTTGTACTAACGCTCTTTTGTTATTCCACTTCCACAGCGTGCTGCAACTAATGGACCACTTTCAGTGTCTTTTATATAAATCCGTGTGACGCTCCATGTGACTGTACTTCGTCCTTCCTCATTAATCCCCATCGGGAGCTTCCCTTGTAGTGAAAGTGATGCTGAAATTGCTCGATTCCACAGTGATCCCGACTTTAGCCAGCGATCCAATTTTGGAAATAATTTACAGGTGAAAAAGCTAGTGTTGAAAGAGGTAAAGTAATAACGAAGGCAGATTAGGACGTTTAACAGTGAGTGATATCTCGGATCGCATATCTGGCAGCGAGCGCTGTGATAGGTCGACTGAGCTCCCACCATTCTGGAATACCCTGTGCAAAAGGCTATACTGCACATTAAGCGCCGTAGCGGACGCGACCCCTGGATTCTTGTAGAGCAGTGGAGCAGAACGGCCGCATCCAGCTGGCCTGGACTAAGTAAACTACGATACGTACAGGTCCTCACTTGGAAACCGCTAGCCGGCCGCGGTGGCCGAGGAGACTAAGGCGCTCCAGTCACGGTCTGCACGGCCACTACGGTCGGGGGTTCGAATCCCCCCTCGGGCATGGATATTTGTGCCGTCCTAGTTCGTAAGTAGTTCATAAGTAGTTTGTAAGTTTAGGGACTGATGACCCCGTAGTTAAGTCCCATAAGCTTAACAAACATTTGAACATTTGGAAACCGCTATCACTGCTTGGGAACACGGTCTGATATACACGTAAACGTTGTTTTCAAGTGAAGAAAGTAGAGATGAATTTGATTTTCGCAAGATTTGGTGAAAGGTCACTGCGGACACCTTGAAAGATACGGCAGACCCCTAAGAGGGGTCCGCCGGAGCACACTTTGGCAAGCCCTGCCCTAATTGTTTTGAGCAATGACAAACTGTCAAGGAGGGCCTCCACAGGTAATGTAGGAAAACTGAAAATAATCCAGTAAAATACGATATATATATTCATACCGGGTGATCAAGAAGTCAGTATAAATATGAGAACTTAATAAATCACGGAATAATGTTGATGGAGAGGTAAAAATTGACACAAATCCTTCGAATGACATGGGGTTTTATTAGAATAATAAATAAATAAATAAATAAATAAAAATAAAAGTTCAAAGATGTCCGACAGATGGCGCTTCACCTGATCAGAAAAGCAATAATTAGTATAACAAATTAAGACAAAGCAAAGATGATGTTCTTCATAGGAAATGCTCAATAAGTTCACCATCATTCCTGAACAGTAGCTGGAGTCGAGGATTAATGTTGTGAACAGCACTCTGAAGCATGTCCGGAGTTATGGTGAGGAATTGGCGTCGGATGTTGTCTTTCAGCATCCCTAGAGATGTCGGTCGATCACAATACACTTGCGACTTCAGGTAACACCAAAGCCAATAATCGCACGGACTGATGTCTCGGAACCTGGGAGGCCAAGCATGACGATAGTGGCGGCTGAGCACACTGTCGTCACCAAACGACGCGCGCAAGAGACCTTTCACGCGTCTAGCAATATGGGGTGGAGCGCCATCTTGGATAAAAATCGTGCGTTCCAGCAGGTGTTTATCAGCCAGGCTGGGGATGATGCGATTCTGTAACATATTGACGTACCACTCACCCGTCACGGTAGCAGTTACAAAAGCAGAATCACGCGCCATCTGTCGGACCGGTTTTGAACTGGTTTATTTATTTATTTATTGTTCTAAAAAAAATCCCATGTCATTCCAAGAATGTGTGTAAATTTTTACCTCTCTATTTACGTCATTCCGTGATTTATTAAGTTTTCAAATTTATACTGACTTTTTAATCACCCACTATATAACAAACTTTTATAAAAATCTAATTAATAACACTGTACAAAGTAAAATATTCCTGTTGTTCAGTTAAATGAATAAAGAGACCCACTAAAGATGCTACAACTGTATTGAAACGTTTACGGGTATGAAAGTAAAAACCAGTGTTTTGCTCAAGGCAGATCCTTATAGAGAAGAAACGAAAGAGGGTTGTTTTTTCGTCTACTAGACACTGCCACAAATTACTCCAAAGTCGTAACACAGAACATATATACTGTATTAATCCATATTATTGTTTTGTTTGTTTGTATAGCTTATGGGACTTAACTACGGGGTCATCAGTCCCTAAACTTACAAACTACTTATGAACTAGCTAACACTAAGAACGGCACTAATATCCACGCCCGAGGGGGTATTCGAACCCCTGGCCGTAGTGGCCATGCAGACCATGACTGGAGCGCCGTAGTCCCTAATCCATATGAACTTTGAAAGAAGGTGTGGTAGTAAATAGGGAAGCAGTAACAGTAAACTTGCTGTTTCATTGGCTCACACGTAAGCCTTGCCATTAACGACTCTGTTAACGTTTGCGGCCTTAATAGCTCGCCGAGACGGCGCAGTAATCGGTGGCTGTACAAGGTGTAAAGGTCTGCAGCGCGACGATACATTAGGACTGCGCTCGATTAAAGCGCGAACGCGGAGGCGGAAAAACGAAAAGTAAGCGGCTGGGTTTACACTTGGGCGCCTCATCTCGGCCTTGAGGCGCCTGGGTTCGCAGACGGGGGCCGGCTGGCGTTTTGGGGGGACGACGGGCCGTTAGGTACGCGGAAGCGATGGTTGCCCGCGGCTGCATACTCGTTGGGAGTAGAAGCAGATAGCATCTGCCGACGCGAATAGTTGCGGCGGCGTTGCCAGAATCGCTATTGCCGCCCACTCCGCCGGCACTGGCCTCCTGGGCCGCAGCTCCACAGGGAGGGGAACTTTACTGTCCGTCATCATCTACATCAGAACTTTCCAAACTGGGTGTCGCGAATCCCTGGGGTGTCGCGTAGTAGTATCAAGGGTATCGCCACACCAACAAATTCAGACTCGAAAAAAAAAAACCTTGTCATAAAATAACACAAAACATACTTCTCTACGTCTCGGCCCCGTTGCTCTCCCTTTCGTGGAGATAACGAAATTCTTGGGACTCATGTTGGATCGTAAACTTTGCTGGTCCCCACACGTGTCTTACCTGGCTGCCCGTTGTGCCCGATCCCTAAATGTTCTCCGTGTTCTCAGTGGCACATCATCACATCATGGGGAGCGGATCGTACTGTCCTGCTTCACCTTTACCAGGCCATTGTTCAGTCGAAGCTCGACTACGGAAGCCTTGTATACTCTTCTGCACGGCCGTCGATTCTCCGCCGTCTCAACTCTATTCACCATCGGGGATTACGCCTGGCGACCGGTGCATTTTATACCAGCCCTGTTGAAAGTCTGTATGCCGAAGCTGCTGTATTACATACTCTTGAGTCGGTACGCATGCCGTCTGCGGTCGATGCCCAACCATCCATCTTACCCATTATTCTTTGACGACGCACTCGATCGCCAGTATCAGTTGTCTGCGATAGCCTTGCTTCCACCTGGAGTTCGGTTTCGCCGCCTGCTGCAGCGGCTCGATTTTACGCTTCCTTCCACCTCTCGATTGAGCGAGTGCCCATTGCCACCGTGGCATCAGGCACAGGTTCACACTCACCTTGAACTTAGTTCGGTGCCCAAGGAGAGCACCCCGGATTTGGTATACCGCTCGAGGCTTGTCGAACTCCGTTCGCGGTTCGATAATGCCATATTTATCTACACTGATGGTTCCAAGAAGGCTGACGGGGTCGGATCTGCCTTCGTCGTCGGGGACAACCGTTTCCAATACAAGCTCCCTGACCGGTGCTCGATTTTCACGGCTGAGCTTTTTGCCCGCCATCAGGCTGTTTTATATACCTGCCGCCGCCGCCATCCTTTTCATGCCATCTGTTCGGACTCCCTTAGTGCCTTGCAGAGTCTTAAGGACCCTTTCTCGACCCATCCTCTCGTGTATGGAATCCAACGTTCCCTCCAGTTGCTAGTAGATGACAGCTGTCACGTTTCTTTTCTGTGGGTCCCTGGCCACGTGGGTGTGCCCGGGAATGAGACCGCCGACATAGCAGCCAAGGCCGCAGCTCTTTTGCCTCGCATGGCTACTTTTTGCGTCCCATCAGACGATGTTCAACGGGCTCTTCGCCGAAGTATTGTGTCGTCCTGGCACAGCGCGTGGTTCTCACTCCACGACAATAAGTTCAGAACTGTAAAACCGATCCCGACCGCTTGGAGGACCTCATCACGCCCCTCTCGGCGAGGGGAGACCATCCTGGCCCGGTTGCGGATCGGTCACTGCCGATTCAGACACCGTCATTTGCTAACCGGCGACCCTGCACCGCTGTGCTCCTTCGGTGAATTGCTGACGGTGCGACATGTTTTACTGTCTTGTGTTAATTTTAATCATCTCCGTGTAGCCCTTCACTTTCCGCCTACTCTGGAGCAACTTTTTGTTCATATATATGTTCATATGTTTGTTAAGCTTATGGGACTTAACTACGGGGTCATCAGTCCCTAAACTTACAAACTACTTACGAACTAGCTACAACTACGGACGGCACAAATATCCATGCCCGAGGGGGGATTCGAACCCCCGACCGTAGTGGCCGTGCAGACCGTGACTGAAGCACCTCAGTCTCCTCGGCCACCGCGGCCGGCGCAACTTTTTGCTGATGACACATGAGCAGCTACTAGACATACAAACTAGTTAAACTAATTGAAACTAACCTATGGAGAAGACACGTACCCATGCCCAAGGGAGGACTCGAATCTCAGATGGCGAACAAACGCGCTGTGTGTTCCACATCTCCTCCTAAACTACTGACCTGATTTCGAACGAACTTGCACACATATTCCTTAGGACCAGACAACTGCTGAACACCAACGACATATAGTAAAGAATATATTACCTCTATAGCAGGGCAAACTTAAGAATGAGAGTACATAGCGACTCAAAATGTTGCAATGTTTGTTAAGTTTAAGGAAGTTAACTGCGGGGTCTTCAATCCCTAAACTTACAAACTACTTATGAACTACCTTATACTAAAGACGACACAAACATCCATGCCCGAGGAGGAATTCGAACCCCCGACCGTAGCGACTCACAAGAAACTTTGTACGTAATTCAAAATCTTTATGAAACTTTTCACTTGGACGTCCTCAGCAAAATCATTAATGAAAAGCAGTTTCTCACAACCTTTCCGTTGTTCGTGCCGTAAAACTACCGCATTCTGCACGTCGCTACGATTTAACCCTTTCATGCATAGTGTAGCTGATCTGCTACACACCTTATTTTTCCCATTATCTCTCAAACTGATCAAAATTTTACCACAAATTCATTTGTGGCTGCTTCTATATATACTGTTATATATGCTGGTAGCTCGTCCTAAATATTATAAATTTCAGAGTGCTATTGAATCAGTTCGAAAGTCAGTTGCATTGAGTTACTTCTAACATGTGCGTTTGTTTACTTTAGTATTACTCCTTTGCCGTGTAAAAGTAGTCAATCCCATACTATTGTTGCAATATGAGTTTCTTTCTAGAAAGATTAAAGGCATAATAGTGACATTTACTTTGTCGGGTACATCATAGCTGACCAGCTATGAACGTTTTGTTGCTAGTAGTGCATAATAATTTTAAGGATTTTTTTTTCAATATTGTTCTCAGTATATACGCACTATACATTATTGCATCAAATAAAAAGTTATGCATTAAAGGGTTAAAGTAGTGAAGCTACTGATTCGATTGCCATTATCTGATTCTACTCTATCGTTTGGTGAAGATTGTCATAGCTACTGTGTCTGCCAGATTTTTAAAATGTCGTTCTATAACATCCTAAACAGACTTGGAATTCAAATTGAAAATAATATCACGTGTGTGGATTTCCGTGAAGGGTGGTGCAAAAGTTACTTGGCCTGACGTGATTATGACTTACTTGCTTCGTGATATGCACTCGTAGAGTGACGCAGTTTGGCTCCAATAGTTTCCGCTGCCTTAAACTTTCTTTTCGCTGTCCACCAAGCAGTGACGGCAAGGCCCTTTGTCTTACTATCTGTATCTACACTTGATCACAGGAATACTTTCCACCCTGTCTCTACCATTATGTTTGACATTGTGAGACTACATTGCAGCACGAATTACTTGTCGCGTTTAATTAATGTTTGAGATGAGAGGAGGGGGGATTAATTATTCTTCGTGCTTGAGCTCAACATGCTAGAGGTCTTATTTTCCTTTCATGTTCCTACGTCTGCATACCTAACTGAGAGAACAGTATGTTTCTATTGTTCACGATGACGACTTTCTTTTTCTAAAGAAACTGACATCAGTATTGTTCCTTTTCATGGTGCCGCATACGACTATTGTAGTATCTTAAAGACAACCGTTTTTCTTAACTCTTAACGTGACATCGCACTAATTAGGCTGTCTTAGGAGAATGATGGTATTGTCATCGTTACCTTTAACAACAATGTATCCTAATCTAGCGTTTTCTGACTGATAACCTTTGTTGTTTAGTCTCTTTCAAAATCAAACCAACCTCTAGCGTTTTCTGCTTTTGTACAGTCTGTACATTAAGTTTATCGAACAAGGTTGTAACAAATACCACAATGAGTGCAGAAAGTTAATTGAAGACTTACATTACTGAACTGCCGAATTCTGTGATGTATTTTGTCAATGAAGGAAAGGCTGAGAAGGAAAACCTATGACTTCGAACTGCAGGAAAACATACACAGAATTACATTCGATAAAAAAGAGGTCTGTGTCATTTCGATTCAAAACAATGCATTCTCCCACAGGTAACCTTTTATTTGTGTGAAACGAAGTAACAAGATATCGGTACCAAATCAAATGTTTGTACAGCTTATGGGACTTAACTACGGGGTCATCAGTCCCTAAACTTACAAACTACTTATGAACTACTTACGAACTAGGACGGCACAAATATCCATGCCTGAGGGGGGATTCGAACCCCCGACCGTCGTGGCCGTGCAGACCGCGACTGGAGCGCCCCAGTCTCCTTGGCCACCGCGGCCGGCGATATCGGTACCATTCCAGTGTAACTATATGTATTTCAATGATGACAGTGTACTATTATATTTCAATGAACAGTGCCGATAACCAATTGCATAAACATAATAGAACAAAACTCACAAATATTGCACAACTGATGGTGCTTTTTCAGGATTTCGATGAAGTGGTTAAAACAAAGTGGAAGAGAATCAGGGTCTTTATGTCATCATATGTAATTTGCAATCAATTTTCTGCACCAAAGTATAAGACCTTGTTTCAATATACTTATCGAAGGCAGGTTATGATATTGACATACCCCGGCCGCGGTGGCCTAGGGGACTGAGGCGCTCCAGTCACGGTCTGCACGGCCACTACGGTCGGGAGTTCGAATCCCCCCTCGGGCATGGATATTTGTGCCGTCCTTAGTATTAGCTAGTTCATAAGTAGTTTGTAAGTTTAGGGACTGATGACCCCGTAGTTAAGTCCTATAAGCTATACAAACATTTGAACATTTGATATTGGCATACCCATTTCATCTTAATTTTAAAAACGTAATTAGTGTGGGTATTGATACTGGACTGCTTGAATGCGAAAGTGATTTGCTATGTGTAAACGTAGTATCATTGAGGTGTTTACTTAGTTCAATTCCACTCTATTTTAACCACTTTATCGCATTCTCACATCAGAGTATTGAGAACTGATATATGCACACAGTTTGCGTATCCACGCTGTTCAATGACAATCTCTGTAAACTCAGGATTGGGCATCATTTGGGAATGTTAAAATGTTGAAACTTTTATAAAACTATGGGACCAAACTGCAGATGTTATCGGTCTATAGACTTACAAACCATTTAAACTAAATATCAACAATAATTCAGTTCCTTGGGACAAACCTTGTCACGTTTAAATGTAAGGAGAGGCACTGAATTAAAATTTGTGCTGTGGTCTGGGTTCGAACCCGGAATCTCCTGCTTCCTAGGCTGTGTTAGCTGAGCGGCCTAAAGGGCCTGCCTAGTAAGCAAAAGGTCCTGGGTTTGAATCCCAGTCACAGCACAAGTTTTAATTCAAGACATCTCGTTATATTTAATACGTTTGGTATAACGAGACAACGTTTGTCTCAAGAAACTGAATTATTGTTGATATTTATATCACCTTTGCCTGATGAACAAGGTGGGATTGTTCCCATTCACATTCTTTGCTGGTGCTATTCCAATACAGCAGAGCCTTGGTAATTTGATACGTATTTCACAGGGAACATTGTGGCTTGAAGGCAGTCCGTGTAGTAACTTTGTTCGTATACTGTGTGTTTGTGGTAGCGTTTGCCTAGTAAGCAAGAGGCCCTGGGTTCGTATCCTGGGCACAGCACAAATTATAATAGAGTGCCTCTCCTTATATTTGATACACTTAAACTAATTTGCGCTTAGGACAACCCGCACACCCAAATCCGAGGGATGTCTCGAACCTTCGGCGGGAGTGGCCGTGCAATCCGTAGCAGGCGCCTTAGACCGTGCGGCCATTCCCGCGTAGCCATTCGGTAATGCATTAGTCTGACCACTAATCAATCGCCGATCGTTTCCAAAGTTTTGCTTCACTCTATCGACAACACCGCCAGTCCGAAAACTGGGCGCGCTGTTAAACGAAAACATTTTGAGCTACATTTTTGAAATTCTCGACACCATTTACGAACTTAAATATAGTGACAATTTTCTATGGAACACAGAAGCCGAATTAAAATTTGTGATTTGGAGGGACGTCGTACTTAGACTATTCCGAGGCACCTTATTCGTTAGAGGTGCGTTGGTCTAACGGTAAGACGTCTGTCTAGTAAGCATGGAGGTCTAGCTTCGATTCCAGGCCGCACGACGAATTTTAATTCTTTGCTTCACGTTCATCTATCATTTACGAACTTGTTTGTCTCTCTTTATTCCAGGTCCATGCAACAGACGTAACTCAGGTTTCAACTGCTGAAATCCTTTTTCTAGCAAACGTCTAACCCTACCGTAAACGTCACAACTGGCGGTGGCGAGGCCAACGAGAAAGACAGGCCGCGCACGTCATATCACGTGATCAAGTGAGGCCTGAGACAGCGCGATCGCTAGTGGACTGGCTAGCCGCAATGAGACAGTGGGCTGTGCGCCAGCGGCCTGCCAATCCGCTAGCAATCGCGCGGCATAGGCCTCACTTGATCACGTGATATGACGTGCGCGCCGCGGGCTGTCTTTCTCGTAGGCCCCGAACTTGCTTACGTGACGTTACGTGCGTGCTGACCCAAAAACAAAAGAGCACGACTCATAGCTCAGGAGATATGACGTCATAAATAATGAGAGACCACCGCGTGAGAATACCCAGATTTATGCGTCAATTATTAGAACATGGGAGTATTTAAGGACCTGCAACAAAGTTTGCATGTAATTTCGGACGTTTATGAAGCGTTTTGTAACTGACCTCCCCCCCCCCCCCCCCCACACACACACACAATGATGAAACGAAAACAAGTCTACCGCTTACAACAGTTTCGCTATAGATGCCGTAAAATTGTCGCATCAGGCATGACCTAGTATAAAAGAAAGGTAGCATTACAGATTTGCTTGTTACTATTTGTCTGCAAGTCTTCCTTAATTATCTTGCATCCAAAATCAAGCAATCTATTTTCTTAATCTCTATCCATATAAAAGCGAAATGACACTCACTCACACACTGACTAAACACGAAATCTCGAAAACTACTTCACCTATGAATCTGAAATTTGGCAGGAATGTAGTTTATAGGCAAAAACGTCAGCTAAGAAAGTAGTTTGTGATAGGTGCATGGCGGAACATACTTCTTTTACAGATTCACGAAATCTACAGTTTCATTCTGATCTTCACGAAATTTCGCACGCTTGACCTTAAAACAAGAGGAAGGTCACCGTCTACCTTAAGTTTAAATACGTTGGTCGCGCCATAACTTGAGAACGGCTCGACCGATTTCACATACACTTTTTTTTTGTTGTTTTCGTTATTCTCAGGGCAAGGATTGTATGAAATAAAACTGGAATATTTGAGAACGAGAAGGTGCTTTTTTCAGTGTGACCCTACGTTTCTATTGTATAGAAATCTATAGTTTTGTTCAGATATTGATAAAAGTTTGCACACTCTACAAGAAATGTCACTGTCTGTGTAAAATTTCGTTTGGTGCATGGTGGAGCGTACTTAACTTACGGAATTTTATAAAATGCACATCTTTGCTCCAATCTTTGTGAATTTTTGCACACATGACCTTTAACCCTTGAGGAAAATCACTGGGTACATAAATGTTTTATGGTACATGACAGAGAAAGTTTTGCCGAGAGAGGGAAAGGTGGAAACGAACAGAGTGATGGGAGAGAAAGAGGTGGATGCAGAGAGAGAGGGGGGAAGGGGATGTGGACTACGAGAGTATAAGATAAACAAAAACCCAGGCAACGCCGGGTTTACAACTAGTTAATTTATATAGACCTCTGTGACGAATTTTTAGCGCGTATTGTGTAGCTCTTCGATTTTAGATGGTTAATTTTGTTTTTAAACATTGTGGATCATACTTCACGGGCCATGTTTGCAGGTTAATCCACGATGATACTGACGTCCGCTTGTAATGCATACATGCATTTTATGGTATTTTTTTTACCTGTAAAGGTTTCAGTTTAATGCTTAATTATTTGTTTTTGATCTTGTCTATTGGAAAAAAGTTTTGTAGAAAGTATTCAAAAGTTATCATCGACTCATTTCCATTCATGACGTTATTATTTTAATTGGTACTGTCACATAATATGGTACAACAGTTCCGTTGCTCGCAAATGTTGTGCTACTACTACTACTACTATTTCGTGACTACTGGCAGTCGTCACGAAATATTCTGATTGGTTATGACATTCCGTGAGTGCACTATGGGCCAAACCTCCTAGTAGAGTGCGCGAACAGTAATTAAAACGGAGGTGGTGAATTTGTATGACACTTGCCACAGAAAGGAGGCTTACAGTATCTACGTGGCAAATTTAAATATTAAAAATATTATTAACAGTAACCAGTGACGCCGACTTTTGAAAATCTGTGTGGGTGCACTATATCACGGTTCACAAATGTTCGAAACCAACCCTCCTAAAAATCATGTTCATGCATTTTTGAATGAGCAATACTTGATGAAAGTAAAGAGGCAGTTGTCAGGCCTTTTAAAGATAGAAGGAAAAAAGAGGAGGAAGAAAAGGAAAGCATTGCTTCATTAGGACACTACAATAAAGCTATTTAATTGGCCAAAGTGGATATTTCGATATAAGTAACACCCCAAAACTTCTACACGACCAAGGAAATAATTTTTCCCTGTACACTAATCAAACACTTTTTGTGCGAAGCTATTCTTTCTGACAAAAGCGTCTGGTAGAACACCGTCACCAAGGTTTAAATAAATCTTTGAAGTATTTTGAGATTTTGAAGTCCGACATCAATTTTTTTTTGTCAGTTCCAAGCAAAATCTGCATACTTCATCGAAACTCTCATCACTTCCAGATAACATCATGACATCTGTGACAGTATTAATATAGTCCAAGGTTTTTTTAAGCCTGAGAGAAATGCGTTACAAATTTCAACTTAATCTATAATTTTAATAACAAGGGAAGTGACAAAGATAAATGAAAAACGATTAACTTTAGCATCAGATTCTTCAAGCTAAATTCCTGAAACAACACAATTGAATGTTCATAAATACGTACACCTGAAACGTCAAAAGGACCGACGTGCTTCAGGAAGAATATAGCTAGCATAGTGGGTGAAACACTTGGGGACCCGCGTACAAAAGTGATCATCTCTTTCACGTATGAAATATCGTCTCTCGCAATGGTCACGTTTTGCATTGCGTCTTCAGTCACAAGGTAGGTTTTGATTTTTCCCGATTTTTTTTTAATTTATATAATTCTATTTTCCACCTCAATTTTATTTGGGTGCTCAGTACCCCCAAAAATATCTTGGGGGTGCACGAGCTCCAGAGCACCCACGGAGTCGGCGCCCCTGACAGTAACAGTTAAAATTTTTTCATCGTTTCACACAGTTTTATATTTTTGTTTTTGTTTTTGCATGCCCATACATGTTTCACTACGGTTGTAGGATCTTCAGTGGGTCCCTTTTTATTGCTTTAAGGTAAACAACAGAATATACAGGGTGATTCTTATAACAAATAAGACACCAACCAACCACTTTTGATTATGGTATTTATTTACTAACTAGCGCCGTTACCGGTTTCGAACGTTTAAGTTCATTATCAGACGGCTGTTCACATCCACATAAATCCTTTTACATTTTCGTTATACATATAATTTTTCTTGTGGCGAAAAGCCTTTGGTTGTGTGGTGCCCTACAATACAAAACATGATTTGTATTGTTGTCAGAACAAGGATATCAACACATCAACAAGTCTTTCTTGTGGCCATTGTCATTGTACTGGAAGTTTGCCGACTACTGGCGCCACACAGTGTAGAAACATGGAAGTAAAACGCGTTACGCACGTTACCACAGTCCATCCACAAAGGTGTGATCCTGGACCGAACTTCCTAGCGTGAATCACAAAGAAATAAAGCGAGGAAAACCAGAAACGCACAACTGTGCGTGCAGGGCCTGAAAGGGATATTCGAAAAGATTGAAAAACACTGCTCTAAGTTATCGCAATTTCTCCATTTTAGTCCCTGTTTAGACGGGACCGGTTTCACCCCTTAAACATGTTTTAATGTCGCTAAAAAAAAGGTGTCCCTTATTTTTTCATGTATTATAACACAATCAAATTTCAGAAAAATCGGAGAGTGACACTTAAGTAGTTTTACTTGTCGAATACTGTACTGTTGTTGATATTATAATACTTGTTGTTATTTTAGTTACAATTGGAAAAATTAATGCTATTTCTACATCAAAAATTACTGCAGTTAAGAAAAACTGAATTGATGTTTGTAAATGTTTGTATAGTCAATGGGACTTAACTACGGGGTCATCAGTCCCTAAACTTACAAACTATTTATGAACTACTTACGAACTAGGACGGCACAAATATCCATGCCCGAGGGGGGATTCGAACCCCCGACCGTAGTGGCCGTGAAGACCGTGACTGGAGCGCCTTAGTCCCTGAATTGATAATTGTATTCGTGCGCAGTGCAACAAGATTCAGTATACCGCGTGGTGTTCGTATTATTTTGTTCGTTCTGCATCTACATGGGATACTCTGTAAACCACATTTAAGTGCCTGGCAGAGGGTTCATCGAACCAACTTTATACTATTTATCTCCCATTGCATTCTCGAATAGCGCACGGGAAGAAAGAGCACCTGAATCTATCCGTTCGAGCTCTGATTTCTCGTATTTTGATGATCATTTCTACCTATGTAAGTGGGCGTCAACAATATATTTTCGCATTCGGAGGAGAATGTTGGCAATTGGAGTTTCGTTAGTAGACCACGCCGCAGCGATAATCGCCGTTGTTGTAATGACTCGCATACCAGGTCCTGTATCATTTCCGTGACAGCTGTCTCCCCTGTATCGTGACGATATAAAACGAGCTGCCCTTCTTTGGACTTTTTCTATGTCTTCAGTCAATCCCACCTGATAAGGATCCCACACTGGATAGCAATACTCCAAATGAGGAAGGACAAGCATAGTGTATGCAGTCTCTTAAATAGTTCTGTTGCATCTTTTAAGTGTTCTGCCAATAAAATGAAGTCTCTGATTCGCGTTTCCTACGAAATTATCTACGTGTTCTTTCCAGTTTAAGTCGGATGTAATAGTAATTCCTAGGTATTTTGTGGAGTTTACGGCCTTCACATTCAATTGACTTATCTTGTAAAAGAAGTTTAACGGATTTCTTGTCGTACTCATGTGGACGACCTCACACTTCTCATTATTTATAGACAATTGCCAATTTTTAATCGTTCTGTAGTTGGTTTTGATCTTCAGATGATTTTACTGGACGATAAATGACGGCGTCATCTGCAAACAAGCTAAGAGAGGTGCTCAGATTTTCTCCTAATTCTTTTATGTAGATAAGGAACAGCAGTGGACTAATAACACTACCCTGTGAAATGCCCGATAGCACCTCTGTTTTAGTCGATGCCTTAGCATCGATTACAACAAGTTGTGTCATCTCTGACAGGAAGTCCCCTATCCAGTCACAAATCTGGGGGGATATTCCATAACCACGCAATTTGATAAAAAGCCGTTTGTGAGGTACGGTGTCAAAAGCCTTCTGGAAATCTAGAGATACGGAATCAATTTGAGAACGCTTGTCGATAGCACTCATCACTTCGTGTGAGTAAAGAGCTAGTTGTGTTTCACATCGCGATGTCCCTCTCCCTTTTTGCTCTTCTTTTTCCAACATATATCTTTTTGTCCTCTACAGAGACGTAGGATTGGACAATTAAGTATCTACTGGATGGCTGTTATGGAGAGGAGTCCACTCAGTTAATGTTAAACAAACGTCAAATAAAATCTTGTACTTATCTTTTATCTTGGCCGGTTGCGTTGCTTGCTGCGATGTTCTTGCGTTGTGTACCATTAGCTGTCTTGTTATTTCACCGTAAACATTTTTCAGGAAATATTTGTTGAAATGAAAACGTGTAGTAGAGTTTATACTTTTTATTAACTATTACTGCACTTCTTCTCTTGCGCAAACTTTCACAAATATAAATAACACAACATCGATATTACGGCCTCAGAGCAAGAGTCAGTGTGTCGCTGCCAGTGTCCTGCGAGAGTGAGAGTGCCCCAGCGTCTGCGAGTTCGATGCTTTTATTCCCACTCTGAGGTTCACAAATATGTCTTCATCCACTTAAAATTTTAAAGCAAGGTAAATGTTATTTACCTATTACGTAAAAGTAGTAAACAATATACATATTTCATTTCTTTAAATTAATGGTGTTTGTGTTTTGCTAGTTATTTGTAAGATACTTTCAAAATGTACGTCTAATAAAGTAGTTGTCATGACTTTGAAAAATGAGTTATTGAGTCTATAAACATAATATTCGTTATCAGTGAGCATTAAAGTTTCATGTGTGCTAATAGGTTTAGCTGTTATAAATTTATTTATACTTTCCAATTATTGCATCATGTGTCACCCAACACTATTTGCTTCTACTTCTATTTATTAACAGAAAACGGGTATATCTTTTTTTTTTTTTTTTTTTTTTTTTTTTTTTACACGAAGATATATTTTGGCCAAGGCCTACTATTATGTACTTTTTGCTGTATTGTAGCTAATCAATTTTTGGAGTTAGGGTAAGATTATGGATGGTCCACTTATGTATTGTTATTCTGGCATTTAGTTGTAATTACAATCAATTAGAATACATTATATAGTTTTTTTAACTAATGCTGTCTCCCGAAGGTAACACTTATTGGTATAATTTCATAAAGATATTGGGTCTGACGCTAATGGGTAGTGATATAGGGTGTGTATATATATAAATGTTACAACAGGAACGATATTTTCTAAATCCGTGTTGACCCCGGGTCAGCAGATCATTCTCTTCCAGATAATTCATAATATTTGAATAGAGGATATGTCCCAAACCCCTGCTGTAAATTGACGTCAGTGAAATAGGCCTGTATTTTAGTGGGTTACTCCTACTGCCTTTCTCCTGTATGTATGCTGACGACCGTTCATGGTTTCACACGGTCGTACCCAGTGGAACGCAGCAGTGAACTCCTGACCGTATCCAGCACGAGGGACGGGCCTCACTTGTCAGGTATGGAGAGGCAGCTGACAGCGACGTTTGCTCGACGCACTGTTCAAGGTTTTCCAGCGGGACGACCTCACACTTCTCATTATTTAGAGTAAAAAAAAATGTTCAAATGTTTGTAGAGCTTATGGGACTTAACTACGGAGCCATCAGTCCCTAAACTTACAAACTACTTATGAACTACCTTATACTAAGGACGGCACAAATATCCATGCCCAAGGGGGGATTCGAACCCCCGACCGTAGTGGCCGTGCTGACCGTGACTGGAGCGCCTTAGTCCCCTCGGCAAACGCGGCCGGCTATTTAGAGTCAATTGCCATTTTACACCATACTGGTATCTTATTTAAATCGTTCTGCAGTTGGTTTTGATATTCATATGACTTTACTAGACGGTAAATGACGGCGTCATCTGCAAAAACCTAAGAGAGCTGCTCAGATTTTCTCCTAAATCGTTTATGTATATAAGGAACAGCAGAGGACCAATAACACTACCTTGGGCAACACCCGATATCACCTCTGTTTTAGTTGATTTCTTACCATCGATTCTCTCTGACAGGAAATCCCCTATTCCTTCACAAATCTGTGGGGATATGCCATAACCACGCAATTTGATTAAAAACCGTTTGTGAGGTGCGGTGTCAAAAGCCTTCTGGAAATCTAGAAATACGGAATCAATTTCCGAACCCTTGTCGATAGCACCCATCACTTCGTGTGAGTAAAGAGCTAATTGTGTTTCACATGAACGATATTTTCTAAATCCGTGTTGACCCCGGGTCAACAGATCATTCTGTTCGAGATAATTCATAGTATTTGAATACAGGATATGTTTCAAACCCCTGCTGCAAATAGACGTCAATGAAATAGGCCTGTAGTTTAGTGGGTTGATTTGATTTCATTGATTTGATTTTTCCAGGGAAGCCAAAACAGTCTTGGTCCAACCCGCCACTGCCCGCACCGAAACTAAGTTTATTGAACGGTATCGTTCCCTTGAACAGTGCAAGGACTCCCTTTACCAGTTCTTTATTAGACAAAATTTCTTCCGGTCTGGTTGTCCCAAATGTTCTGTGCCTTTTACTCTCCAATGCAATGAATTCGAAGATTAGATGTGATGCAGTTTCATCACCCCGTCATCACAGATCCTACATTTAGGGTCCTCTTCTGTTATTCCCATTGTATGTAGGTGTTTTTTGAAATTCCAATGGCCTGTCAGCAATCCAATCATGAGTCTAATCTCTCTCCTGTTCAGGCCCAGGATTGCAGAGCTTCTTTTAAAACATGGCTTTGGCATCATTACATTGCCATGTTTTTGATGGTAGACTTTGGTCCAATATTCTACGTGCTGTCTTCTGAGCCAGTTACGTAGCTCCAATTTGATCTTTGCCTTGGTGATTGTCAGGACAGGTGCCGGTCCAATAAATGGAGTCTCTGCCCCCATCCTGGCTAATCTGTCGGCATGTTCGTTGCCAACTGATCCCCGAGTGGCCAGGGACCCACAATAGGTTTACTCTATTGCTTTCCCCTAGCTCCACCAGAACCCTGTGACATTCTGCAACAATTTTAGACCTTGTTGCAGGAGCTGCCAGTGATCTCAGGGCTGCCTGGCTGCCTGAATAGATATAGATGCTATGATCTTTGTAGCACCTACGCAAATTCTTCTCCACACACGCCGTGATGGCAGTGATATCGGCCTGGAATGCTGAGGCCAGTTGCCCTAGAGAGATGACGCCCTCCAGTCTTGGCTGCACCCCGTATACCCCGGCCCAGTTTAGTGGGTTACTCCTAATGCCTTTCCCCTGTATGTATGCTGACGATCATTCATGGTTTCACGCGGCTATACCCAGTGGAACGTAGTAGTGAACTCCTGACCGTACCCAGCACGAGGGACGGGTCGCTTGTCAGTTATGGAGAGGCAGCTGACAGCGGCGTTTGTTCGACGCACGGCTCAAGGTTTTGCAGCGGGCGCGGCGTCCGCACATTCCTGCGCGTGTGTCGATCCCTGCCGTCTGCCCGCCGGTGTCGTGTTGGCGTTTCAGCCACGGCAAGCCATCTGCCACAGCGACGCAGTGTGCTGACGGTAAGGCACCAGAGTCCAACGACCGCCGGAGCATCATTTGCCTGTTTCTGGTACCAGTAACAGCTCACAGGAAACAACTCGGAGACGAGTGTATCGTCAGGCGTGCCCCAGGGGAGTGTGATAGGACCGCTATTATTTTCTATCTATATAAATGATCTGATGGACAGAGTAAGTTGTAATTTGCGGCTGTTTGCTGATGATGCTGTGGTGTATGGGAGGGTGTCGTCTTTAAATGACTGTAATAGCATACAGGGTGACTTAGACAAAATTTCTAGTTGTTGTGAAGAATGGCAGCTGGCTCTCAATGTAGAAAAATGTAAGGTGATGCGCATGAGTAGGAAAAACAATCCCATAATGTTCGAATACAGCATTAGTAATGAGCTTCTTGATGCTGTGGCGTCGTTCAAATATCTAGGCGTAAAATTGCAGAGCGATATGAAATGGAACGAACATGTAAGGTCAGTTGTAAGGCGGACAGCCGATTTCGGTTTATTGGGAGAATTTCGAGACGATGTACTTCATCTGTAAAGGGGACCGCGTATAAAAAGCTTGTACGACCACGTCTTGAGTATTGCTCAAGTGTTTGGATCAGTTTAAAGCAGATCAGTTTAAAGAAGACATAAAGGCAGTTCAGAGGCGAGCAGCTAGGTTTGTTACTGGTAGGTTCGACCAATGCGCGAGTGTCACTGAAATGCTCCGGCAACTCAGTTGGGGATCGCTGGAGGAAAGACGACGTTCTTCTCGTGAATTTCTGTTGAGGAAATTTAGAGGACCTGAATTTGAAGTTGAGTGTAGTACGATCTTGCTGCCGCCTACTTATATTTCGCGTACTGACCACAAAGACCACATCCTTTAAAATCATGACATATTCGTAAAAATCATAACATTCGCTCACAACAATTTAAGCTGTACTCTTAGGTTCCTGCCTAACCACAACCCTTAAAATCATGACATATTTGTAAAAATAATAATATTCGTCGATGTACCCTTGTACAGTCAGTAATTGAATTATCGTACACGCCATAGGCCACTCGAAATGTACTACGTTGCCAACCTAACACTTCTACGAACGCACCGCGACGCTACCTATGCCGCTGATCGAGACTTTAGCCGAAATAAACTAAGGAAATGCCAGGTACCTGCCATCAGCTGTCTTTAAATTCACATTTATGGTTCCAGCGTGTATATGGTGCTGCTACATGTTGTGTAAAGTAAAGTAAACCAGGATCATATTAATATGTTGACCACAGAAAAGGTTTTACTTTTCTATAAAGTCTCGTATCCGTGCGACGATGCAGTAAATTTTCGATGTGTGCTCAATTACGGAACTTGAGAACCTGTTTTGCGAAACTAAATATACAGTCATATGACGATGACACGTTTCTCAGGCATGTATGACAATTTAAAATTGTTATGTGGCACATAAAAATGGACTTTTCAACAGAAATCTTAACCGTGCATTACAAATAGTTGACGGGAATCTAATGTCCTTAAAAATATATATTTGAGTAATCCTCTACAAATGAAAATGTCCAGCAGACACCTATTTTGCTACAAGGGGTAATATAAATGTCAATGGTACTGTACTCGTTTCACTGACAATAACTGAAGTTGTTTTCTAATGTTTACGCCTGATAACCGCACTCGGAAATCGGCACATACTCGGTTATAAACTGCCAACTGTTTGCGAAAAGGCAGAATTTAAATGTCACTTGCAGGTTTCAGCTGCAGTGATTTAAACTTTCTTCTTAGGTTCCTACCTTAATAGAAACTCGGAAATCGCAACATATTCCGAAATAGATCGCCAGCAACGTCTTTGTGAGAAGGAAGAATGTAAATAACATTCTTTTCAGTCGCACAAATTTAACCTGCACTGTTAGGTTCCTGCAGAACGAGACACTTTGATGTCGCAAAGTATTCGAAAAGTAAATAAATAAATGAAAGAAAAAAAAACTGCCGAATACTATATAGCATACTTGTAATACATTAAGATTATGTTCCCAGATTCTGTTACGAAATAAATAACAGTTTTCACAGGACTCGAACCATAACTTTTAACGTAGATTGCAACCTAACGTATCTAACCACAAGACCAGACTGATCCCATATCCACAGTTGGAGATTTCTAGTCATATGTCTTGGTGTCGGTTTCATCGTTATTGCATCACTGATAGATATTGGTTCTTCATTGACATTTAATGAACTAAGGTGAAGCGTGTGTGATAAATCAATGTACTATCGCCTTAAAATGGTATATTGTCATGATTTGTATTTCACATTTCCTTTGCAAAGACACTACTGCTCCAAGTGACTACAGAGACAATACAACGGAGCTCCGGCATACTACTTCCGGCGGCACTCTAGGTATTTAGCGTCCACTCAGGAAACAGAGGGTGTCAGTCCAAGGGACTAGTGAATTAAGCCATCAGTAATCATCAGACGAGGAAGAAATTACATGTGGTGTCAGACAAGTATCCATCTTAGCGCCACTGCTTTTTCTTGTGCACATTAATGACCTCTCATCAGTTATACTGCCAGAAGCCGAGTTCGTTTTGTTTGCAAGTTTTGCAGTAAATAGCATGACGAGCATAGTTCTAGAAAGGTCTGCTAATGAGATTTTCATGAACGTTAATAAAGGGTTTAAAGCGAACTCATCGACGTTAACCTTTGAAAAGACTCACTACATGCAGTTCAGAACATGTAAGAGTTTTCCACCCAGCATATGCATAATATGAACAACAGCAGATAGAAGAGGTTGATGGTATTAAATACCTGCGATTACAGCTTGATAATAAATTCAGTTGCTAGGAGTACACCACAGAACTGCAGAAAAGAATTCACAAATCTGTATTAGCAATACGAGTGGTATCAGACATAGGAGGCATAAAAATAAAAAAAGCTTGCATACTTTGCTTACTTTCATTCCATAATGTCACATGGTATAACATTTTGGGGTCACTCTGCAAGTCAAACAAAAGTTTGGCGTGGCGTAAATTCACCGACATACTGTTCAAAGAACTGGGTGTATTAACTACCCCTCTCAGTATATTTAATCCTCAATGAAAATTGTCATAAATAATAAATCCCTCTTCCCAACAAACAGCTCAGTTCATACATACAATATTAGGAGCAAAAATAATCTACACAAGGACTTAAAAGCACTGACTTTAGTTGAAGCAGTGGTCCCCTACTCAGGAACACCTATTTTCGATAATTTACCAGCAACCATACAAAAATTTAGCTACAAATAAAGATCAGTTTAAGAGGAGCCTAAAAGACTTTCTAGTGGCCAACTCCTTCTACTCCACTGACGAATTTTTAAATAGAACCGAATAATGTATGTATCTGTATTCATATCCTTAGTATTATTATATCACCAGCTTGTAAATAAAAAGAATTACATGTACAAATCCAAAAAGGCTCGTCAATGGAAATATATGAAACGAACAACTAATCTAATCTAATCTCGGAGGAATGTTCAATATTTAGGATATTATAGACGAAAATGGTTGACAGTATTACTTTCCTGGTATTACAAATCGATAATAATTTCAGTACTCGGCACAATTGCACGACTTAACAAATCTGTTATAGCAATTTCAGACACCATAAAAATAAAAATGCTTACATACTTTGCTTAATTTCATTCCATAATATAATGTGGTATAATATTTTGGGGTAACTATTCATGGCCGAGGGGACTGAGGCGCTCCAGTCACGGTCTGCACGACCACTACGGTGGGGGGTTCGAATCCCCCCTCGGGCATGGATATTTGTGCCGTCCTTAGTGTAAGGTAGATGATAAGTAGTTTGTAAGTTTAGGGACTGATGACCCCAAAGTTAAGTCCCATAAGCTTAACAAACGTTTGAACGTTTGGTAACTATTCAACCCAAGCAAAAGCGTATGAAACGTATTATTTGTGGAGTAGATCACGAACATTCTGTAGAAGCCTCTTCATGGATCTGTTTATACTAACTACTACCTCTCAGTATATTTATTCCTTATTTAAAGTTTCAAAAATAATACTGCGGTTAGAACTTAAACACTGGCACCTACGTATTCACAACCGATACAAAAGAGTTACATTTTTGCATCTGTTACTGTCCTTCAAAGTAGTCATCAGTGTTGTGTAGAACCCGTTTGCACGATGTGAAAGGCGTAGCGTAGCGTTAGCAGAACCTGTTCTGTTGATGATGCGAATGGAGCGGTGTAGCCTGTCGGATCTCTGGAACAGTTCTGAAGCGAATGCCACGAAGTGGTTCCTTTATCTTAGGAATCAAAGTCACAAGGACTTAAGTCCGGGGAGTGTTGTGGATGGTACAGTACTTCCCAGCCTCATCGACCGAACAGAGCAGCCACAGCTTGCGCTGTATGCGCCCGCGCATTGTCGAGCAAAATGATGTGTGGGTTGCGCAGAAAGTGGTGCCGCTTCTTTCGCAAAACTGGTCGCAGGGGATGCTGCAAAAACGAACAGTAATACTGTGCATTGACGGTCTGTCGTGGAGGAACGTAATGCGTTAGGATAACATCGCAGTCGTACACGATAATCACAATAAATTTCACCATACTGGAGCTCTGATGCACTTTCGATTTTCACGACCTTCGATGCCATTCGTTGGATTGGCGTTTCAATTTTGGCTCGTACTATGGTCTTATACAGTGTTACGGTTTCCTTCGCGCTCATAGTGCCCCAAGTGCGTATGAATAGCGTCGTAACGCATCCATTTCTGAATTTCCGTCAGTTCATGCGGAACCCATCGTGATGCAATTTTTCACATGCCCAGGCGTTCCTTCAGGATGCGAAGCACAGTCGTATGCACTAATCCGGTTTCGTGGGCGAGCTCAAGAATCATGTGGCGTCGATCATTGTCCACTAACGCATCTACAGTATGCACTTCTTCAGAGACGCTATGACGTCTTATCCGATGCATGTCTGCCACAGTTTGCAGACCTGCGTTGAACGTGCCACTATTCTGTACGACAAGTCTCTTGAAAACCTTGAAGACACTGTTATGCTGTACGATCTCTGGCATATTCAATCTTGATCCAACTTCGTTGTTCCTGTTTCGAAAACATAGTGACACCGTTACGTTAGACCGCTCGCTCACAAGTGACTGTTTCCCTCGATTGTGCGCACGCCGGTGACGTGGGACGGGCGAGTCCATTTGCACGGAGGTAAGGTAGGTATGTCAGCAACTTATGCTCTCTGCAATAACAGTAGCTTCCATTGCATAGTGTCTCCACTATTTAATTTCCAACTCTCGTATATCCCTTTCTCCAACAAACAGCTCAGTTCATACATGCAGTACTAAGAAAAAAAAAAAAAAAAAAAAAAAAAAAAACGATCTACAGGAGTACTTAATTTAGTTAAAAAAGGAGTCAGCTACTCAGGAACACACATTGTGAGTAATTTATCTGCAACCATAAAAAATTTAGCTACAAATAAAGATCTGTTTAAGAGGAGTCTGTCGAAGTTTTGAATAGAACTGAATGATGAATGTATTAATATTATTATATTAGGTTGTAGTAATAATACATACATTATTCGGTTCTATTCAAATTAGTATTATTATATCAGCTCAGGGGCAGACATAGACTCTGACCATGTCTTAGTGGTCATGAATTATAGACTAAAACTGAAAAAAAAAACTGCAGAAAGGTAGGCAAATAAGGAGATGGGACATGGATAAACTGAAGGAACAGGAAGTTGTATGAATATAAATGACTCAGCAAAGAAGGGAAAGTTGAAACGTGGAAAGAGCAGTGGCGTAACTAGGACTTGGATTTGGGGGGGGGGGGGGGGAATAGATCTGCTTGACGAGCAAAATTTTAGTCAGTTTCCAGACAGACTACCATCTTCCACTCCCGTTGATGAAACTAATTGACTCCCATCCAATCAAAGCTTATGGTAAAAAAAAAAAAAAACCAAGTTCCCAATCTTTACCTTTACCAGATTGCTGCCATAAGATTTCTTTCTTCTTTTTTTTTCCTTTCTTTTTTTTCTTTTGTCTTTCTTTTTTCGGGTTCTGCGGGGGGGGGGGGGTTCTATCCCCCTCATCCCCCCTTAGTTACGCCACTGGGAAAGAGAATATAGAGGGGCTCTACAAAGGAAATAAACTTAGTGACAATATTGTAGGAAGGGAAGAGGAAGTAGATTAAGATGAAATAGGAGATACTATACTGAGAGAAGATTTAGAGATACTATACTGAGAGAAGATTTAGACAGAACACTAGAAAGACGTAAGTCGAAACAAGGCCTCTAAAGTAGATGACATTCCCTCAGAACTACTGGTCTCTGGGAGAGCCAACGACGAAAAAACTATTTTACCTGGTGCGTAACATGTATGAGATAGAGGACCAGGCGCAGACCAGGCGCAGACAGATGTGAAAATACAGAACCATTAATAAGTCATGTATATGACGTATGTATATGACGTTAACACGCGGCTCCCTCGCTCACCACTTGGAGCACTAGTGTCATCGATGCTGACAAGCGGCAATAGAATTTACACCAGTGACTGTCGCCACTGGAATGTAAGACTACAGTTCTACGCTGACCGGAATTTCGTCTTCCACGCGGAACGCAATTGTAAGGGCATTTGATTACATTATGTATGACTGGATCGTATGACAGGATGACGAAGTAGTGGGTTGTTGCTTTGATTTTGCTGTAGTGTAGGCAGCTTCTTTAGTAGAACTAAGTGTTCTAAGTGTTCTGCCAGTGAAACGTAGTCTTTGGTTCACCTTTCCTACAATATTTTCTACGTGTTCTTTCCAATTTAAGTTGTTCGCAATTGTTACTCCTAGGTATTTAGTAGTATTGACGGCCTGTAGGTTTGACAGATTTATCGTGTAAATGAAGTTTAACGGATTTCTTATAGTGATCACATGGGTGACCTCACACTTATCATTATTACCCATCAATAGCCAAGTTTTGCACCATACAGATATCTTATCTATATCATTTTGAAGTTGCTTTCGATCTTCTGGCGACTTTACTAATCGATAAATGACAGCATCGTCCGCGAACAGTCTAAGAGAGCTTAGAAAAAGAAGGAACTTGTAGGGGTCCTATAACACTTCCCTGGGGTAAGCCAGATATCACTTCAGTTCTACTCGATGACTTTCCATCAATTACAACGTACTTTATGTTTCTACTCGATGACTTTCGATCAATTACAACGTACTTTGTGTCATTTCTGACAGGAAATCACGGACCTAATCGTACAACTGTGGCGATATTCCATAAGCACGCAAACCTCTTGTCAGGTACAGTGTCAAAAGCCTTCCGGAAATCTAGAATACGGAATATATTTGGCATCCATTGTCGATAGCACTAATCACATCATGTGAGTGAAGAGCCTAGCTGTGTTTCACAAGAATGATACTTTCGGAATCCGTGTTGACTTTGGGACAATAGGTCGTTCTCTTCGCGTTAGTTCATAATATTTGAGGAACGAATATGTTCTAAAATCCTGCTGCAAAGCGACGTCAGTTATGTAGGCCTGTAATTTTGCGGACCACTCCTGTTGCCTTTCTTGAATATTGGACTGATCTGTGCAAGTTTCCACTCTTTGGATGCAAAATGTTCGCTAAGCGAGCGGTTGTATAGGATAGATAAGGAGCTATTGCATCAGCATACTCTGAAAGAAACCTAATTAGTATGCAGTATATATATACTCGAGGGATATCGGCGCGGCGGAGCGGCCGAGCGCATTGAGGCGCTATGCTGCGATGCGCGAGGCCGTTCCCCGTCGGGGGTTCGAATCCCCCCTCGGGCATGGCTGTTTGTGTCGTCTTTAGTATAAGGTAGTTCATAAGTAGTTTGTAAGTTTAGGTACTGATGACCCTGCAGTTAAGTCCCTTAACCTTGACAAACATTTGAACATTTCAGGGATATCTACTTCTAAATTAGGCATGCTGGAAGCTGTTCTTGATACCAATTCTGGAGTATTTGCTTCGTATTATCTATTGAAGGAATTTTGGAAAGCGGTGTTAAGGCAATTCTGCTTTAGCGGAACTGTCTTTAGTGTCATCACCATTTCTATCGTATTGTTTGTATTTTGTCGCTAGTATAATTTACATATAACCAAAATTTCTTAGGATTCTTTAGCGAATTACGTGACGGGGCTTCGTTGTGCTAACGATTGGAAGCTTCTCTCAATGAAATTCGAGTTAAATTTCCAGTTTCTGTAAAATATTGCCAGTCTTGGGAATTTTTTGTGCGTTTCAATTTGGCATGCTTTTTTCTTTGCTTTTGTAACAGTGATCTAACCTGTTTTGTGTACAACGGCGGGTCATCTACTCTTGTTAATTTGTTTGGTATGAATCTGTCATTGGTTGTCGATATTATTTCTTTGAATGTAAGTCAAATGTTCAAATATTTGTAAATCTATCGGACCAAACTGCGTGGTCATCAGTCCGTAGCTTACAAACTACTTAAACCTAGGTAAACTAACCTAAGGACAACACACACACCCATGCCCTAGGGAGGACTCGAACATCCACGGCGAGCAACCGCGCGCTCCGCAGCGAGACGCTTTAGACCGCTCGGCTACTCCACCGCGGCTTGAATGTGAGTCACATCTGGTCTACACTCAAATTGTTAGTTTCGAAAGACTGGAAATTTTCACACAGGAAAGCGTTAATCAATTTTTAGTCTGCGTTTTTGAATAAATATAATTTTCTTTTAATTTTGGTGGATTTGGAACGTGCGATATTCAGTCTCCCTACGACAACTCTGTGCTCACTAATACCTGTTCCTATTTTGATGTTCTTTATCATTTTCGTGTTATTTGTTGTTAGGAGGTCAACCATTTCCTATTCTAGTGGATTCTTGAACTAATTGCTCGAGATAATTTTCGGAGAATGCGTTCAGTACAATTTCGGATGATTTTTTTTATGCTTGCCTCCAATTTTGAAAATGTATTTTTGCCAACATATAGAGGGTAAATTAAAAGTCGCCACTAATTAAAATTGTATGCTTTGGGTACCTTTTTGGAAATTTGATCCAAGCTTTCTTTGAACATTTCTACAATCGAATCGTCTGAGTCAGGGGGCGATAAAAGAACCAATTGTTAATTTATTTTGGTTGTCAGGTACAACCTGAAGATAAATGACAACGAACGATGAACATTAACGACGATTGTGGCTGGACAACATGAAACTACCACGACTAAAGCGAATGCAAAGCTCGACAGTCACTTGAATAATATTCTTTGAGATAAAAACAGTACGGCTTGGGCTTAATATTCATAAAAGAGCTGCCCTAGCCAAACCCTTAATAACGGAAGCCAACGAAAATCTGAGAAAGAAGTGATGTTTGCTTGCTTCAGTGAAAGAGATGTAGTTATTGACAAGACAGGAAGATTAGGCTTTAAAGTCCTGACGATAGCGTGGTCGTTAGAGACGGGAGTGATAATACTCTGGTAATATTAATACATGACTGAAGAAATGGAGAATATGAAAACTTACATATCATTTCCACCTTGGCCCAAACTGTATATAATTATCGGCATAACAACAAAATTCCACCAAATAATTCTTTCTTTTGTAAAACAAGTTATGCATATTGTTATGATTAGTAGTGGCTGCATTTGTATTAATTATTTCGTAATCATTACTGTTATAAAGTAGATGCTATTACATAGTCCAAAATTTATCTGAATCTAAAAATTTGTGAACGCTAGTCGACACTGATGATATCTTCAAAACGTTATAGTAAAAGGAACTAACAACACATTTCAGCTTCAATAAGCCCGCAGTTAGCTTTTAAGGCAAAAAAGAGAAAGACTTAAGAAATGAATAGCCGCAGCGGAGTGGCCAAGCGCATTGAGGCGCCATGCTCCGATGCGCGAGGCCCCCGGGCATGGATGTTTGTGCTGTCTTTAGTATACGGTAGTTCATAAATCGTTAGTAAGTTTAGGGACTGATGACGCGCTGTTAAGCTTCACGAAAAAATAGATGCTGAAGGAGTACCTCTTTCACTGCGGCTGCAACGAGGACGATCGTGAGGAAGAAACCAGCCATCGCGTGATGAATCATTGTCCCACTTGTGCGGAACGACATAGCACGCCAGCGGAAACACAAATGAAGAGTGTGAGCATCAGTATCCGAGCCACGTTTCTGTCAACCGTCACTTGCGCATGTTAACTTGAGGAGAGTCCCACTAATCTTGCGGCAGGAATGCAACAGCTGACTCAGCGGGTTTGCTTCGACGATGACGCAAAACATCGTCACACGAACACTTTCGCTGACACACTACACTCAGACTGCTTGTCGAAGATTAATGTGAGCAGAAACTCTATGCCAGCTTGGAGATAGACGCCGGTGCTACGTGTTACCAAATTAAACTATAAATTTACACTTCAAGGTCGGAAATTAAGGAGATATAATCTAGACAGATTGCAGGAAACAGAGGTGGATGAGAGTTTTAGACGGAGCATTAGCCAAGGATTGTCTGAAATGGGGGGGGGGGGGGGATAATACAGTAGAAGTAGAATGGGTAGCTCTGAGAGTAGTGAAGGCCGAAGAGGATCATCTAGGCAGAAGAACAATGTCTAATAGAAATCGTTGGATAACTCAGGAGATACTGAAAATTGACGAAAGAAGAAAATATAAAAATGCATCAAGTAAAGCAGTCAAAAGAGACTACAGACGTCTAAAAAATGAGGTTGACAGGAAGTGCAGAATGGCTAAGCAGAATTGGCTTGAGGAGAAATGCAAGACCGTAGAAGAATGTATAACTAGGGGAAAGATAGATACCGCCTACAGGAAAATATAAGAGACATTTGAAGACGAGAAAAGCAACTATGAACTCAGATGGAAAACCAGTACTAAGCAAAGGAGGGAAAACTGAAAGGTGGAAGGAATATATAGCAGGCCTGTACAAAGAAAATAATCTTAAGGCCCTATTCTAGAAATGGAAGACGAAGTAGAGGAAGATAGGAGATACTATACTGCGAGAGGAATTTGACAGAACGCTAAAAGATTCGATTAGAAACGAGGTCCCTGGAGTAATGATGTTCCGTCTGAACTGCTATTATTGTTTGGAGAGGCAACCATGAAGAAATTGTTCCACCTGGTATGCAAGATGTATGAGATACGGGATACCCTGCGACTTCAAGAAGAATATAGTGATCCCAATTCCGAAGAAAGCAACTACAGAAAAATGTGAAAATTACAGAACTATCAGTTCCATAAGTCATGGTTGCAAAATATTAACACGATTTTTTACAGACGAATGGAAAAACTTGTGGAATCCGACCTTGGGGAACATCAGTTTGGATTTAGGAGAAATGTAGGAACACGCGAGGCAATACTCACAATACGACTTACCTTAGTTTAAGGAAAGGGAAACCTACGTTTTTAGCATTTGTAGATCTGGAGAAAGCTTTTGACAATGTTCACTGGAATATACTCTGCGGACAGAAGACCACAACAACAACATAGTATAATTTGTCTCATATACGTATGTTACTTTTCAGTTAATATTTTTCGGTGATGGAATCAGAAAGGCTTTATAAAAACATAAAATGAATGCTCTATTGGTTTCTAATTGCCAACATAGTCGTAAGTACCACTTCCGGTTGTCATGTCTGCAACTGTGTCGAAATAAATTTCGGAAACATAAAATTGCAGGGCTAGAGGTTCGGATCCGAACCTATAACACTGCAATTTTATGTTTCCGAAATTTATTTCGACACAGTTGCAGATGACATGTAAATTTACACTCAGTGCTTGTTTGAAGACGCATTGAAGATGATCACTATGTGATCGAAATCGATCTGCTGTTTTAAAAATAAAATATTAACTACCAATACTGCTTATTACATCAGGTGTGTTCATCATTGTGTGGTCGTTGAGCACCATCCTAGATAATGAATCAAATCTAAAAAAAGTTTTTATTAATGTAAATGTAACTCCGTGAGTAATACGTATAACATGTCTAGTTTCAATAAAATGTTTAGTTTTCTGTGAATTACCACTTTATTTTTGGCTAATTCTTCTAGTAAAAAAGACTGTTAGGCGATAATATTACTTCAATGACTTCATGCTTCTGTCGCCTTTACATACATTTAAAGATCGACTACAACAAACACAAAATTTTTCACACAAATGATTGGTACAACAAGCAATTCTCTTTACTTTTAAGTAGGTTTGGTTCTAATCCAGTTGTAGTAGTTCGTCTGTTTCTCATGCACATATTCATGGCTGCCAGAGAAAGATTAGAAGTGCTTATCTGAACGTAAGGTAATTCACACTCATATCTAAACTACACGTAAATAAGATAGTCGAAGAGTAAAGAGAAATTTTGGTACACAGTGTAATTATTGTTTGTCAGGCCGCAGCAAGTTGTGAATGACGAAAACAAACGTTAGTGCTTGTACATTCATTAGGTTCGTATTACCTGAAGAGAAAGAGAGATATCGTTCTGTACGAAGAATCATTTGTTTTCATGATAAACCGAGAAATTTAGTTGCCTGACTGAACGCTTATTTTTAATCTGTTGGCATAGTCATATCAAATAATTTCTAGCTTTATGGATTTTGGCAACGTTCTTCTATCTAATTAGAATTCTTACGGATGAAAAGTTCCCGTGAAATTGTAATGGTGCTGAATAGAGCTACTGTGTAAATATTTTTAGTAGTCCCTCAATGCTTATTCTTTTAAAAGTTCGCTAATTCCACGAATGGTACACCAGGAAAGTTTTCTCGCAAATATCGGCTAAAACACATTCACAAACCATTGTTTCTTCGTGACTTGTCTTCCAGAAATCGCTTTGGACGAATATTGTTATCAGACACGTAGAGTGTTGTGTTTACATACCTGTACCAAGAATACATATAAGAACAGAGGGAAGAGACGCCGGATAAACAAGATAATGCATATCACGTTTTATGGCCACTTTGACGCAGTCAGCTTTCCCAGAAAACAAGGCAAGTCGTGTTTACTGCACATTATTGACAGCGCAACTGCCATTCACACCTTTGCAAAACCATGCCGACGATGGGTATCAAAGCTACGATCATGACACGCGCTGTTAGTGTTTTTATACTACCATAGGTATCGGAAACAGAAGAGAGGGAAAATATGCACTAGTTCGCTCCTTGTGCAAAGGGGTGAAAATTTTTTATTTCTTTCAAATTGCAGTGTAGTTGTTGTCTAAGGTTCTAGTTAATCGCAGTGCTGCAGCTATAGCAACACTACACTGTACACATTCATCATCATTTTCCATCTCCAGTTTCCTGGGTGTGGCTAACAAGCGCTCTCCATCTTATCCGATCTTGATATACTATTTGGTCTTGGACATCATCCCAGTTAAAACCGTTCTTCCCTACGTTTGATTTTACTGCCTCTATCCATCGTCTCCTTGGCATTCTCCTTCCTCCCACTTCCATTCTCATTACGTGACTATACCACTGCAGTCTTCGTTTCCCCAAGATGCTGGCTATAGGGACCCTGATCCCTGCTGTTTCTCTGTGTACCTCATTTCTAATCTTGTCTCTCCTGGTACTTTGATTCATAGTCCTGATAAACCTCATTTCTGGATGCTTGGATTTTGCTTTAATCCTTTCTTAACAATGTACAAGTTTCCATGTCATATATAAGGATTGGAGTAAAGTAAGTGTAATACAAATTTAACTTTGCTGCTTAGGGTACTTTTTTGTCCCAGAGTAGATTCCGAACTTGCATGTAGAAATTTGATGCTTTTTGTGTACTGTTGAGGATTTCTTGCCGGATGGTGTTGTCCTTGGAGAAAATACTTCCAAGGTACTGAAAGTGGGAAACTGATTTAATTATTGTTCCCTCCAAGAAGATGTTTGAACTTGTTCACTCTCTGTTTATGGTCATCTCAACCGTCTTGGTCTTGCTGATTTTCAGGTTAAATTCTTTAAATTTATTGTTCCAGACAGCCAGGCTCTTCTGTACTTCTTTTTCTGTTTCTCCCCATATTACAACATCATCTGCAAATACCAGTGATCTCGACTCATTTGCAGTTTCCTTAATAGATTTTAGCATTCTGTCCATTACAATAATAAACAAGAGTGGTGATAGAGCACTTCCCTGCTGGATGCCCCTCTTCGTCTCAAACCATTCAGAGAGACCATTTCCTATTTCGACACTACTATTGCAAGTTTGATACAGCATCTTTACTCTGTCAATCATGTAATTGGGCACTTTTAGATCTCCCAGTCATTTCCATATTTTATAACGAGAGACACTATCATACGCCTTTTCAAGGCCTAAGAACACCATCACTAAGTTATTTCCATGTTCCCAGTATTTCTCTGCCAAAATCCTTACCGCAAAAATGAGATCTATAGTACTTCGCTCTTTCCTGAAACCATGCTGTTCTTCTTCTAATAAGGGTTCAACTATCGTCCTAAGTCTGGTTTCTATAATTTTTTCCAACAGCTTTAGGGTATGTGAAAGTAGGGTTATAACTCTATAGTTTCCACACTTCTTACGGTCTCCTTTTTTAAACAGCGGAATGATGATTCATTTTGTCCAGTCATCTGGAATCTTGTTGTTTGTACAGATAACTGACAGGACTCTGTAGATCCATTGTAGGCTAGGTGTTCCGGTTGCCTTCATCGTATCTGAGCTTAGCTCATCAAACCCTGGAGACTTTCCATTTCGCATATTTTTCAGAGCAGACAGTACACATTGAGGTAACAAAATTCATGGAACACCCCCTAAAATCGTATCAAACCTTCATTTCACCTGCGAAGTTAAGCAAATTCACGTGACATGAACTCAAGTAGTTACTAGTCTCCTACAGGAATGCACTGGTCAAAACAATTAGAGGACAAGTTGAGAGATCTAGTTTCTGAAGTATTGTCATCGTCAGAATGAACTACAATGATTAGTCGTCTTTTTCTATCTGTTCTGCGGGGTGGAGACAACATTTCGACAACAGAGGTAGTGATAATAACAGGGCCGAGCGGTCTGCGGCGCGTCAGACACGGTCTGCATGGCCACTACAGTCGGGGGTTCGAATCCCCCCTCGGGCACGGATATTTGTGCCGTCCTTAGTATTAGCTAAGGGGGTTTGGTGTCGTGTTTACCAAACGGATTACACAAGCAGTTCAGATAGTGCATTGCGCAGGTAGTGCAACGCAACGACAACGTAACTTAACCGAAGCGACGACATGGAGAGCGATAGGACGGTTGGAAACGTGATAGACACAGAGGGAGGTGGTTGCAGCTATTGGAGTGTACTAATGTGTAATTCACAGAACCTGGCCGCGGTTCAGACAACAGGAACCGTTAAAAGAAGTCAAGGCCAAGGTCTGCAGAAAAAATTTCAGCCATCCGTTGTAAATATTTGGGTTATTCAGATCTAGATTTCGATCACTGCGTGTTTTGAGCACTGATAATGTTCCGAACACTGGTCGAAATCTAGATCTGAATAAATATTTACGACTGAGTGCTGAAAAATATTCTACAAATCGAATAAACAGTCGTTGAGCACGAGTGCCAGTATGGAATCTAGCCTGATAAGGCTAAGGCCGTCCACGGGTTACATCACCAAAAGATGACCGTTATCTCCGGTTAACAGCCCGTCGAGACAGGCGGCTGAATGTAACTCAGCTTCAACGCACCTTCCAGGCAGTGACAGGACGCGAAATATCAACACGAAGGGTCGGAAATCGCCTTCGGGAATGTGGCCTGTACGCACGGAGGCCTATGGTCCGTGACCCATTACAACCACGACACGTTTATCCCGCAGACACTGGGCGGAGAAACATCACGATTCGACCGTTTCAGGGCGTTGAACTAAATCCAATGGCAAAGATTTCTGCTGTGCCGGGATTCGAAACCGGTTTTCCGCTCTGGGCCAGCGGTCGCCTTAAGCAATTATGCTATCCAGGCACGCTTCCCTGCCAACCCAAATTCTCACCTTGTAGCACAGTACAATTGTAGTGCCCCCTGATCATTGGTTTCTCTTGCTCACAGCCTATACTGGATTGCTGCGAGGGATCGAGCGTATTTCAAATCAAATGTTTGTAAATCTATCGGACCAAACTATGTGGTCATCAGACCGTAGCTTACAAACTAATTAAACTAAGGTAAAATAACCTAAGGACAACACACACACACACACATACACACACACATACACACACACACACACACACACATGTCCCAGGGAGGACTCGAACCTCTGACGGCGAGCAACCGCGCGCTCCGCAGCGAGGCGCCTTAGACCGCTCGGCTACTCCACGTATTTCAAATGTTTGTTAAGCTTATGGGGGGTCATCAGTCCCTAAACGTACAAACTACTTATGAACTACCTTATACTAAAGACGGCACAAACATACATGCCCAAGGGGGGATTCTCTCCAAGGCTTTTGATTGTATAAATCATGGAATTCTTCTAGGTAAACTAAAGTATTGTGGTATGAATGGATCAGTGTACAAATGGTTTAAATCATACCTAACACGAAGAGTGCAGAAAATTGACATTAGTAGTTCTCAAAATATGCAAAACACAGCTGATTCCTCAAACTGGGGAGCAATCAGAACTGGGGTGGCACAAGGTACGGTCTTGGACCCTTTGCTGTTCTTACTATATATTAATGGCTTGCCATTCTATATTCATGAAGATGCAAAGCTGGTTCTTTTTGCTGATGATACACGTATAGTTATCACACCTGACAGACAAGAACTAACTGATGAAATTGTAAACGACGTCTTTCAGAAAATCATTAAGTGGTTCCCTGTAAATGGACTGTCATTACATTTTGATAAAATACAGTACATACAGTTCCATACAATAAATATAGACTTTGGTCAGAAATCTATAGCTAAGGTAGAATATTCAAAATTTTTAGGTGTAAGCATTGATGAGGGGTTGAACTGGAAAAAACACATTGAAGATCTGTTGAAACGTTTGAGTTCAGCAACTTATGCTATTAGGGTAATTGCAAATTATGGTGATATACGTCTCAGTAAATTAGCTTACTATGCCTATTTTCATTCTCTAGTTTCGTATGGCATCATTTTCTGGGGTAATTCATCATTCATAAAAAAGTATTTATTGCACAAAAGCGTGTGATGAGAATAATTGCCGGAGCCCATCCAAGATCATCCTGCAGACACTTATTTAAAGAGCTAGGGATCTTCACAGTAGCTTCTCAATATATATATTCACTTATGAACTTTGGTATTGCCAATCCCACCGAATTCAAAAGAAATAGCAGTGTACATAACTACAACACTAGGAGTGTTCACTATTCAAGGTTAAATCTAGCTTTGGCACAGAAAGGGGTGACTTATGCTGCCACAAAAGTCTGGTCACCTACCAAACAGCATCAAAAGCCTGACAGATCGCCAACATGCATTTAAAAATAAACTAAAAGAATTTCTGCATGGCAACTCCTTCTATACTATAGATGAATTTTTAGATATAAATTTGTAAATTTCCAGAAAAAAAAATAAAAAAAAAAATTGTGTCATGTAACATTTACTAAAAAGTAATATTTTTTAAAGACACCTTTCATTAACTTGATACATTCCACATCATTACGAAGTGTCGTATTTATAACCTATGGAACAAGTACTAATCTAATCTAATCTAACGGCCCCGCGCATCGTAACATAGCGCCTCAATCCACTGGGCCGCTCTGCCGCGGCTCGAGCGTATTAATGCTCTAGCATTGAAACTGTAAATTGCCTATTGGGGCAGATATACTGTTATTTATATGGTGTCTGTTCTTTTCGGACATGTCGGGATTCGAATACGTTCCTTCTGCTTACGATGCAAGCACTACGCTACCGTGACCTGAAGGATACAACGATTGAACTGTCTTAAAGCACGCCTCCGTCCACAACAGAAACTTCAATTTTGCCTCATGTTGCCCTATATAAATACGTATTTGGACGATTTATTATTCAATGAAAAATATTTGAAGATTTAGGAGTGGCCGTGTTTCAAGGCGAAATTAGGGTAAGAGATACAGACAATAAAAAAAAAAGTTCACTTTTTGTAAATCTATCGGACCAAACTGCGTCATCAGCCCGTAGCTTAGAAACTATTTAAACTAAGGTAAACTAACCTAAGGGCAAGACACACACCCATGCCCCAGGGAGGACAATGAAAGTAAAAGCTGATGTAAGCCATGAAATCATTTATTAACGAATGCACACACGAAACAGCTGCAGTGTGAAGTAAACCATTTGAAACTATATTTCTCATTAATAAGATAAAGAGACAAAACCATAAATTTTGTTGGTTTTACCGCCGCGGCAGAATAGCAGTGCGCGCTAAGAGGCCTTGTTGCGGTGCGCGCGGCCGTTCGTCGTCGGAGTTTAATCGGGGATGGGCGGGTGTGTTATTCTTACGATAAGTTAGTTTAAGTAGTTCGTAAGTTTAGCGATCGATGAGCACTGCACTAACGTCCCATAACTTTACAAACATTTGAACATTTTTGGTTTCATCACACAAACAATTAGCAACACATTCGAGTCCGTATATACAGGAAACCGTCATAAGCATCAGCTGCGATGGAGTTGCCGAGCGCTCTAAGGCGCCTTGCTGTGGAGCGTGCTGTAGTTTGCCGTCGGAGGGTCGAGTCCTCCCTCTGACGTGTGTGTGTTGTCATTAGCATAATTTAGTTTAGGCAGTTTGTAAGCCTAGGGAGTCGCCTCCGTTAAGTCCTTTAGATTTCCAAGTAACCGGCCGCAGTTGCCGAGAGGTCTGCGGCGCGCCAGTCACGGTCTGTACGGCCACTACGATCGGGGTTTCGAATCCCCCCCCCCCTCGGGCATGGATATTTGTGCCGTCTTTAGTATAAGGTAGTTCATAAGTAGTTTGTAAGTTTAGGGACTGATGACCCCGTAGTTAAGTCCAATAAGCTCTACCAGCATTTGAACATTTCCAAGTATTTGAACATTTTTGAACCTAAGCACCTCTCATTAAAATCAATGAAACCAACATCTACCACACAAACAAGTAAGAGTTACAACGACGCTGCTTATATTAAACAGAATACTCGTAAACAAACATCACTCCTCACAGGAGTTAAAAATAGTTTTTAAAAAAGTAGCAGTGGGGAATGATTATGATACACCACAAAGAAACTAAACTACAAAACACACAAAGGCAGTGCCGTGACACATGCTCATGTAAGTTGCAAAACAAAACAGGAAAATTAATAAAAATACACCTTCTTCAGGTTGTTAAGCAAAGATTGCGAATAAAAATATTTATTTCCCTTAATCGGTTTCGATGAGTTACATCATCATCTTCAGAAGGGTTTTAAACACCTTCACTTAGAAGAGCATGTAAATTGAAGGATAAACAAGTACTACGTCACCAAAATAAATCGTCATATCAGAATAAAAGATTTTTAAACCATTCTGAAGACGATGATATAAACCGGTAAAGAGAAACATATATATTTCATTGGTAATCTTTGCTTAAAAACCTGAAGAGGGTGTATTTTTATTAATTTTATAAACATATCGCTCTCCACAAGCGTAACATGGCAGCTAACTAAAACAGGAAAATGTTTGTAAAGCTATGAAAGCAAACGCCAGTATTTATCACTCCCCAGACTTACAAATCACTTAAAATAACTAAGGACATGGCACGCACCCATGCCCGAGGGAGGACTCAAACTTCCGCCGGGGAGGAGCCACGCACTTCGCAGCAAAGCGTCTTACCGCACGGCCATTCCCGCGATACAAACAATGATGACACTTACTGTGACGCATTTGTTCCAAAGGAACAGACAACTGTAATGATCCGCAGCCCTTTATATCTACATCTACATATACACTCCGCAATCCACCGCAAGGTGCGAGGCGGAAGGTACACTGTACCTCTACTAGGCAATTCCTTTCCTATAACACTTCCAAATAGAACGAGGGAAAAAAGAATGCCTCTATACGGGCCCTCTCTTGTCTTTGTGATCTTTACGCGAGATTTAAGTAGGCAGCAGAAATATCGTTCTATAGCCAGTTTCAAAATCCGACCCTCTAAATTTGCTCAACATAATTTCTCGAAGAGAACGTTGTCTTTCCTCCGACGATACTCATTTCAGTTCCCGCATTATTTCTATGACACTCGCGCCTTTGTCGAACCTACTAGTAACAAACCTAGCTGATCGCCTCAGAACTGCTGCCATGTTTTCCCATAAACTAATCTGCTGTGGGTCCCAAACACTTGAGCAATACCCAAGACGTGGTCGTATAAGAGTTTTATAAGCGGTCTCCTTTACAGATGAAGTACAACTCCCCAAAATTCTGCCAATAAACCGAAGCCTGATGATGTCCATACTCACAACTGTCCTTACATGTTCATTCCATTTCATATCGCTCTACAGAGTTACGCCTAGATATTTGAACGACGCGACTGCATCAAGAAGCTCACTACTAATATAAAATTAGTTATTCATTCTCAGTTTGTGAACTGTGCTGACTTTAGCTGCAATTCTAGAGGTTGTCTATTATTTTGTGTCATATGAAAATTTATGCCAGACCAGGATTCGAACTCTCGTCACCCTCATTTTGCGAGCGGCCACCCGAACATGCTCCCCGACCATATCCAAACTTCCATTTCTCACACTTGCCTGTCTCCCCTATTGCTCGCAGTCATTCGGTGCGATTCTAGCGATGGGGAGAGGCACTTGTTTACCATCAATGACCCTTCTTGGCATGTCATTTACCATGAAACATGTTCCAGAGGAACAGGCATTCGTGATTGTCTGCAGCCAAATATATGAAATAGAATATTCAGTTAGTCATAAGTCCCGGTCCGGAAGAAATTTTCATTTGTCATCTCTAGAAATGCAGCTTTAGTTTGCAGAAATTGCAAATGAATTACTGATTATTTAATGATGGCACTCATGGAACAGCAGAGCAAGACTCCAAATATAAAACAAAATGACATATCTTATGCAATTATGCACCTCTAATCCCCAAACGTCTGATATATTCTGCGCTTGTTTATATTCCGACCGTCAGTTGCAGTTTTGCTGTTATAATCCGCCATAACTGTTGCAAAAGATGAATTGCACTCCTTGTTAACGAGCATCGTTGTTAGACGAATGGATGTTGGCAGTGAAGCGTTCAAAACAAACAACACCATGATGATTCGCAGTCATAATTTATCAGTGTAGGCCAAACACATACTGCACGGCCACTTCAAATAAAAGTAATTTGACAGAGCAAGTTTACTCTTGAAAAAATTATGTGAAGTCAAATGTCAAACGACTAATACGGAACTCAAGGAAGTAAGCCCAATGTCCAAAGACAAGTGAAAACGATTTCGTCTCAATTGGAGCGTATATAAATTACATTCTGGAAATATGTGCTAATGCACAACCTTCTCTAACTCTGCTCTAACGTAACAATCGACAGTTTCACTGTCATCGCACTTCTTTAGCTGACGACACGAAGTAAAGCCTGACTTTCGTCTTTTTCCTTTGACTTCACATGTTTCAATACCTTTGAAGTGATAACCGTAACAAATTGGTAAATTATATTTGTTCCATGGCTTAATCGTCATGCTGATGACAACCGAATAGTTCTAAGACAAGAATCCACAAATTGTGGCTAAATATTTTCCCATTTATCATGGTGGATTGCAGACAGACGCCAAACTTGCAGAGACGGATCAAAGTTCGAGATTTATCAGATGTTTATAACGTAGCGAAGTTTTCCCAGAAATGATATCGATCCAAAGCAAACATATTC
Organism: Locusta migratoria; assembly: GCA_026315105.1. Classification (NCBI taxonomy): domain Eukaryota; kingdom Metazoa; phylum Arthropoda; class Insecta; order Orthoptera; family Acrididae; genus Locusta; species Locusta migratoria. Next base: position 115,495,563 of record CM048750.1, on the reverse strand, counting down.
GATAGAACTACGTTCCTGGTAAATTTTGTCTTGATTGTTTCGGCTTCAGCTCGCTTAATCAGCTAAGAAAGTGCAATGACAGTATCCCTGTCGAGCGCTATCTTAAAACAGAGTTGAAGAAAGTTGTTAGCACATCTCTTCAAACTGCAAGTTTACTCTTTTCTGCGATTGTGGTGAAACATCCATTGACATCTAAAACATTCCATAACTTCGATAGTCCCCAGAGTAGTAGAGGGTTTCGGCCCTCTTTAGGTTACGCCAGTAAACACTAAAAGTGGGACTTTGCTATCGCCTTTTGATAACTCGAAATTTAAATGAAAATAACGGCTTAATCGTTCATGACAGGGAAATTTAATAAACGAAATTATAGGGGAGAAAATTCTCTAACTTTGTTCTCTGAATTTTGTTTCACATTTCGCTTCGTTTATGAGATATTTGCATAAATAACAGCGATCTGACGATTTTACATAAACCGTAGAGGCAATGCGAATGCCACGGCGGAGTGGCCGAGCGCATTGAGACTCTATGCTCCGTTGCGCGAGGCCGTTCTCCGTCGGCGGTTCGAATCCTCTCTCGGGCATGGATGTTTGTGTTGTCTTTAGTATAAGGGAGTTTATAAGTAGTTTGTAAGTTTAGGGATTGATGACCCCGGAGTTAAGTACCATAAGCTTTACAAACATTTGAACATTTTGAGCAAAGAAAATACACCTGAAAAAGAGGACAAACTAGCACGGCAAGACAGGTGATAATATTTTAACGGAAGATTATAATGACAATATGGGAGAAAGATTAAAATAATAGTTTCAAGAGGTAAAAGTCGAAAAAAAATGTATGTTTGTCAAAGCTAAACTCAAATATCAAATAATTTTGGCTGTTTGTTAAAATACGGCCAGAGAGAATATTACATGTTGAATTGTTGTATGCAAGGAGGGTAAAATAAAGGGAGATGAGGTTATCTACGCCGAACACATATGACAGTTGAAGCTTGTCTGCCATTTTGGTAAGTTGTGGAATGCTATTTCTCCGTTAAAAGTATGCGTTAAATTGATCCTCTTGCGGTTAATACACTGAACTGACAGTCAGTGCAATGTACTTTAAAAGAATACGATATCTGCTATGAGTAACCACTAAATTTCGACCGGTCTAAATTAGCAAGCAGCTATTGGTCCAACTTCGGGAACTCGACGCCATATAACTAAAGCTAACGTAGCACGAACACACAACACTAAACTCTAGTTTTGCGGTATTGAATTATTAGCTAACGATAGGTACTTAAAGAACTACAGAGCTGATGATTTCGTTTACTTACTTTTACACCAGAGGAAAGTTTATGATCTGTAACAGAAAATTTGTAGCGACAACGAAGAAAACGTAATAATGGATACTGCTCTCACTCCAATGACTATTGTCGATTGCCGACTGAGTCACGTGACCTGGAGAATATTTATAGCCTATTGAGCCAACTGAAAACCGCCGTAAGCCTCGACGTACCTCGCAGCAATGTTCACTGACATCATGCGAACGGGACATTACCCCCAGCCCCGGAAACATGCTGAAGAAGTACCAGTTCCTAAACCAGGGAAGGACCATCGCCTACCTAGCAACTATCGGCCCATATAGATATTAGCAAAGTGTTTGAGCGAGTATATCTGACACGTCTCATGGTCAACATCCGGCGAGAAAACATCCTTCCGGACGAACAATGCGGCTTCCGACCTGCTCCGCTTAGTGGAAGAGGCCCTCGATGCGACCGAATGGCGGGAATACTTTGGGGCGGTATTCCTTGACGTTTCGCCAGCGTTCGACTCCGTCTGGCATGACGGTCTACTCTTCAAGTTGCTGGACCTTGGCTTGCCACTGCCGCACGTCCGAGTAATTCGGTCGTATCTCCAAGACAGGACGTTCCAGGTGCGCGCAGAGGAACTATCGACAAGACGACACATTCGTGCTGGAGTCCCCAAGGCTTTGTCTTGGGGCCGATTCTGTATATACTGTACACCACAGACATGCCACGGATCGACAGAGTGCACCTCGCACTCTACGCGGATGATACGGCGCTCTTCCCCCGCAGCATGAACGCCCGCACACTAGGAACTCGGCTACAACGAGCATCGCAGAGCTGAGTCGATGGGCCACTAAATGGAGGCTCAGTTTTAATGGGGCGAAGACGCAGGCGCTCATCATCGTCAGGAAACGTGTGTTCCAGTCGACCTGCCACGACTCTCAGAACGGGGCACAGCTGTTCCATGGGGCAAGACGGCTAAGTACCTGGGAGTAACGCTTTATAGGCGGCTTACCTCGCAACAACACGTGGACGACGTCATCGGCAGATCCCGGGACCGTCTGAGGGACCTCTACCCGTTTCTCAACCCGACCTCCACTCTACCGCCTCAGTTTGGTATGGCCATCACGCATCCGTCCCACCTTCGAGTATGCGGCAGTCGTCTGGGGGAATGTTGTGCAGATGCATCTCAAAAGGCTCCAGGGTCTCCAAAACAGGATTCTGCGTCTCGCACTGCATCTACCACGAGATTTTCCGACCGAAGATCTCGTCCGAGTAACGAACATTCCACCGATCCAAGCCAGAATCCGGCAGGATGCGAAGCTCTTCTATCAGAAAGCTGCTCGGTCGCCGAACGCCTTCATCCGTGCACTTGGCCACAGAGTGCAGAGATTGAATGCCACCAGGTGGCCCCACCTGCTCCGCTCCGATTAGGAGCCGTATGCACAAATAGGATTACCAAGACGACGCAAACCGCAAGGACAATCGACAAGCCAGGATACAGAATACCAGCACCCAGTTATTTTGGAGGCGTAGCTCACCAGCTTGGACTCCACCGACCATCGAAAACTCATATGTTTCCGTCATTGCACGAGCGGCGAAAACCTTAAGTTACCAACACACAGTGAAATACGTAGATGGTCCAACTCAGGCAACGCTCTGTCTTCGGCAACTCTCCCCTAATTAGCTTTAAAAGCCAATGTTTTGAAGATTATTGCCCTTCGTGGTTCAGATGTAGCAACAATTACGGAATTGTTTTCTTCTTTGTTGGTAAACAATTTTATTGCTTTTGCCGACGCCTGAATCTCCCAGATACTTGCAAAAAATCATAAAATTACAGAAAACGTAAAGTGGACCGTAAAACTCAGCAGCGCCATCTTTTTCATTGTCCTGCTATACAGGGTGTTACAAAAAAGTTACGGCCAAACTTTCAGGAAACATTCCTCACATACAAAGAAAGAAAATATGTTATGTGGACATGTGTCCGGAAACGCTTAATTTCCAAGTAAGAGCTCATTTTAGTATTTCTCTTTAAATGTAAATAGAAATAATTCGCAGACAATTGTCAAAATACCCTATTGTTTCGTTAGTATCTACGCAATTGTGCTATCACGTCATCAACACAGATTTTCCGTGAACGTTTGGGCAGGAATTGTTGGTGATGTCTTGATTGGGCCTCATGTTCTTCCACCTACGCTCACTGGAGCACTGTTACAACATGTGCCTTTACAAGTACGACACAACATGTGGTTCATGCACGATGGAGCTCCTGCACATTTCAGTCGACATGTTCGTACGCTTCTCAACAACAGATTCGGTGACCGATGGATTGGTAGAGGCGGACCAATTCCATGGCCTCCACACTCTCCTGACCTCGACCCTCTTGACTTTCATTTATGGGGGCATTTGAAAGCTCTTGTCTACGCAACCCCGGTACCAAATGTAGAGACTCTTCGTGCTCGTATTGTGGAGGGCTGTGATACAATACGCCATTCTCCACGGCTGCATCAGCGCATCAGGGATTCCATGCGACGGAGGGAGGATGCATGTATCATCGATAACGGAGGACATTTCCTGTAACAATGTGTTTGAAATCACGCTGGTACGTTCTGTTGCTGTGTGTTTCCATTCCATGATTAATGTGATTTGAAGAGAAGTAATAAAATGAGCTCTAACATGGAAATTAAGCGTTTCCGGACACATGTCCATATAACATTTTCTTTCTTTGTGTGTGAGGAATGTTTCCTGAAAGTTTGGCCGTACCTTTTTGTAACACCGTGTATACAAGGAAAAGTTAACTTTCGCGTCCGCGAAGGAAAATCGAACAGGTCTGCTGTTCAGCAAGTACGTAATTGCGCGTCTGGTATTTAGTCTGATAGGGCCTATCACACAGCACGGCGCGGCGGGTGGAAAGTAGGCCATCTGGAAAGTGGGGCCACGGGCGATAAGCAGAGACTCGGCCGCCGGTATCTTCAGCGACGCGTGTTTGGTTTCGCAGATACTGGCGCGCATTCCTTTGTTTTTCTTCGGTTTGTTTACATATTTTCCGAGACGGTTATCTCGGATATCGGCGGCGGTTAAATGTAGGCTGCGACGCAGAGCCCGGAGCTCCGATAGCAGTGCGGAAGGTCACTCCGAGACACGTGTCCGCAAGTCTGCGGTCGCTTCCTGTCCGGCAGCGTCGCTGGGGGCAACGTGTCTGACGTATCACGCGGTTGGCGAGCGGTCACAACTACCGATTATCGCCTTGTGAAACCTCACAGTCGCTGCACGGTAATTGGGCCCACGAGCTAGTACTGGTCTTGTAAATGGTTGCAAATTTCATCATCTCCAGTAGCTCTGTATAACCAAAACAGACACGTTGACCAACGATGCAGGCTCGGATTCAGGGGGGGGGGGGGGTGGGGGGAAGGGGGGGGTGCAAAACGGAGCATGTGCCCCGAGCGGCACTCGCAGAGGGGAGCCAAAAATGTTCAAACGTTTGTAAATGTATCGGATTAAACTGCATGGTCATCAGTCCGTAGCTTACAAACTACTTAAACCTAGGTAAACTAACCTACGGACAAACACACACACCCATGCCCCAGGGAGGACTTGAACCTCCACGGCGAGCAACTGCGCGCTCCGCAGCGAGACGCTTTAGACCGCTCGGTTACTCCACCGCGGCTAGGGGGGGGGGGGCAAATGAGCCCAAGAAATCGCACTGGTGTAGTTCTATGACTTTTGCAAATACCGAATGATCAAAAAGTCAGTATAAATTTGAAAACTTAATAAATCACGGAATAATGTAGAGCCGCGGTGGAGTAGCCGAACGGTCTAAAGCACCTCGCCGCGGAGTGCGCGGCTGCTCGCCGTGGAGGTTCGAGTCCTCCCTGGGGCATGGGTGTGTGTGTTTGTCCGTAGGTTAGTTTACCTAGTTTTAAGTAGTTTGTAAGCTACGGACTGATGACCACACAGTTTGGTCCGATAGATTTACAGACATTTGATTTTGAATAATGTAGATAGAGACGTAAAAAATGACACACATGCTTGGAATGACATCGGGTTTTATTAGAACAAGGGGGAAAAAAGTTAAATCAAATGTTCAAATAGCTTATGGGACTTAACTACGGGGTCATCAGTCCCAAAACTCACAAACTACTTATGATCTACCTTATACTAAGGACGGCACAAATATCCATGTCCTAGGGGGGATTCGAACCCCTACCGTAGTGTCCGTGCAGACCGTGGCTGGAGCGCCTCAGTCCCCTCGGCCACCGCGGCCGGAAAAAAAAAAAAAAGGCTCCACCATATCCTTTCTTCCAGGAGTGCTAGTCTTGCATGCTTCGCAGGAGAGCTTCTGTGAAGTTTGTAAAGTAGGAGGCGAGGTGCTGGCGGAAGTAAACTTGTGAGGCGGCATCGTGAGTCGTGTCGGGATCGCACAGTCGGTAGTGCGCTTGCCGCGAAAGGCAAAGGTCCCAGGTTCGAGTCCCGGTTCTGGCACACAATTTTAATCTGCCAGGAAGTTTCAAAGATGATGTTATTTAAAGGAAATGCTCAATTTGTTCATCATCATTCTTCAACAATACCTGTAGTCGAGGAATAATGTTGTGAACAGCACTGTATGCCATGTCCGGAGGTATGGTGAGGCATTGGCGTCGGATGTTGCCTTTCAGCATTGCTAGAGATGTCGATCGATCACGATACACTTGCGACTTCAGGTAACCCCAAAGCCAATAATCGCACGGACTGAGCTCTGGTGACCTGGGAGGCCAAGCATGACGAAAGTGGCGGCTGAGCACATGATCATCACCAAACGAGGCGGGCAAGAAATCTTTCACGCGTCTAGCAATATGGGATGGAGCGCCATCCTGCATACAAATCGTATGATCCAGCGGGTATTTATCAGCCAGCTGGGGATGATGCGTTTCTGTAACATATCGGCGTACCTCTCACCCGTCACGCTAGCAGTTACAAAACCAGAATCACGCAGTTCGGTTTTTTTTTTATTTTGTTCTAATAAAACCCCATATCTTTTTCTTTTCCTAATAAAACCTCTGTCATTCCAAGCATGTGTGTCAATTTTTACCTATGTACATTGTTCCGTGATTTATTAAGTTTTCAAATTTATACTGACTTTTTGATCACCCGGTATCCTTGACAAAAAAATTTAAAAATACAAATAATACAAAATTAAATATATAAAAAATAATGTGTAATATTTAAAAAATAATAATTACAGGCAGCAGAGAACCTGGAAGAGCAGTTGATCAAAATGGTCGGTGTGTTGAAAAATCGTTTACGACGAACTTCAACAACAACACAATAAGGGTAACTGAATGCTGTAAATGCGAGACTAAGTCGCGATAGATGCAGACAACCATACTGAGAATAATTGGTAGTGCTGCGGGTATCCTGAATAGGTCACAAAACATTTTCAATAGAAATTATTCTTTAATGACGCGTTTTGGAGATTCCACCATGAGATTTGTATCTGTTGGTGACTTGAGCCACTGTCCTATTTCATTATATTGACTCAAATGTATCCATCAGGCAGTCACTATGGCCGCGGTGGAGCGGCCGAGCGCATTGAGGCGTTATGATGCGATGCGCGAGGATGTTCGAATCCTCCGTCGGGCATGGATGTTTGTGCTGTCTTTAGTATAAGGTAGTTCATCATTAGTTTGTAAGTTTAGGGACTGATGACCCCGAAATTAAGTCCCGTAAGCTTAACAAACATTTGAATTTTTTATTTTCAGTCACTATGAATGTAGTCGCAGAGACATGCATAATTGAAGTTCCGGATCTTCGACACTACCCAACCTGTTAACTTTCATACATTTAAAGCGACTGTTATCTGAGTACATATTTGATACAGTATACTTTTGTGTACAGTTGCAGACTTTCATATTGCTGGACTCTGATTTATTAATGCAAAATCTCATTCGATGAGTTACATATCAGGATAACACCCAAAAACTTTATAAGCACTGAAATTGTCAGTTGTATTAGCTCACTGGAAATGCAGAAGATGTTTCCAATAGTGATGTTCCCAAGTTAAGATCTGTAGCGGCGATTTTTATGATGACTATATACGAAAATTGTTTCTGTAGGTTCCACATAATTAAATATCATACGAAAATTCTGTAGCACCAGATGTTTCAAATTACAAGGAAACCTATATCTCGTAAAAATGAAAATTAGAAGTTACTCAGGGAAAATCACAGAAACAAAAAATGAAAATTAGAAGTTATTAAGAAGCAAAATGCTTTTGAGTAAAATAATAGAGTACACTTTTTCTGCTTGCACATCCATAGGTAAAGCAGGTAACCTTTTTTCTTTTTAGATAAAGTAGCACTTACGACTCGTAATGCAATGAAAACACATTCTTCACCACAAATGATATTGGCTCCGTAATATGGCGACCATGGCTTCACTTCTGTGGCGTTAACGGCATTCGCCCTATTCTAACCTCCTTGGTAGTAAGTGACAGGTACGTTGATCGATCTTCTGCTTTTGCAGATCTGCAAGATCAGTCGAAACCGGTAATTGTGGTAGATAAAAAGGCGAAAACAGTAACAAGGTTCAACAGAAAAAGAGATCGCGCCTAGCAACATGTGTAAATTGTTTAAAAGGTGTACTTCGACATTCGACTCATCCTGCTTTTTAGGAGACACTGTACTGGAAAAATGACGTCATAATAACTGAACGTCTTGAACACGAAACTAGAGGCTGAAAATCGCTACAAATACAGACGAAGGTTCAGAGAATGGGACAGAAGGCGATGTGTTCAAAGGGGAGGACCAACATAAGAATGAAAAATATGCGTACCCTGGCATTTACTCTCAGAATGAGACGTCAGTGAAATTAAAGGTTCTGTCAGCTTTTCTCAATGAATCCCACGCCCAAATAAAATAAGTAAATGTCGCATTAATTCTCGGCGATCTCCTGCTCACGCAGCAAAGCGTGTGGAGAGCGAGCGTGGAACACGTGGAGGAGAGACGGTCCCGGGTAGAGAGAATCCTCTCTCGGATTTATGGTCGCCGGGTCAGCTTAACAGCCAGCCAGGCTGTGTCTCCCACGACCTGTTAGGAAAATCATTAACCCGCGGGGCCACGTACCGCCGGCCCATCCAAACACAGCCCTATCCAGGAGAGGCAGACACCGATGCCGAAGGAAAAAGCGTCACCCAGAATTTCCGCCGTAAACAACTGTACATCGGAAAAAGAATTCTGGATATCCGCAAACCTTTCTGGACAAGAAGAATAGTTGATTATAGCGAACTCTGCACTGCGTGCTAAAATAGCTGTTAGGCCTACGAAAAGTTCTCTTCATTTCCTTCTACTTAAAATATTCATTCATTTTAAGAGCCTCGAGTGTAATGCATTTGATCAGTAGACCTTAAAACTGCTTTACCGTATATTTTATAATAGAGGGCTAACACGTGCTATACACTTATGGAAGAGGATATTTTAACTACCCTTAGAGTTTATATGAAGATATCGTACAATCAGCATTGCCTAAACTGTAATACTGTACATAGTATTCCTCATGTTACAAAGAGTAATCGAATTTATATAAATATTAAACTAACATATTGCACTGCTGGTTGTAGGCCAAAATTGTAATTTAAACGAGAGGCAAATGCAAGCTGATGGTGGCTGCTCTTCCTTCTCAGAACTTTTATGTATGTCCCCCCTTCCATCGACCCGCCCCCATACTTTTCCTCACCTGAATACTGTATAGATACCATGGTTTTGGTGACTGCCAGCAATGTGTCTTTCCTAACGATGTCGCGGTGGCCGAGGGGACTGAGGCGCTTCAGTCACGGTCTGCACGGCCACTACGGTCGGGGGTTCGAATCTCCCCCCCCCCCCGGGCATGGATATTTGTGCCGTCCTTAGTTGTAGGTAGTTCATAAGTAGTTTGTAAGTTTAGGGACTGATGACCTCGTAGTTAAGTCCCTTAAGCTTAACAAACTATTGAACTATCCTAACGATGTCAAAATATAGTATAGCAAAAAATATTGGTGTAGCACTCATATAATTGTATAATGTAAAAGAAAATTTTAGTACACAATGATTGTAAAAGTTTTATAGTTGTAAGTTTATAATTGTATAACTCAACAGTAATAAAATATTGTGCAGCTTTAAGGTATTATATAATAATAATAATAATTAAAAAGATCCCAGAGGGAGTGAGTGCGCATATGTGAGTGAGAGAGAAGTAGAATGACAACATCGCCATCTGGCGGATTCTCCACTTAATAACTGACCGCTTTGCTAAACTTAGTATGCACTTGACCATCCTACAGGGATGTTCTGGGGGGGGGGGGAATTTTAAATTTATTTCATGTTTGACATATGCCTTTGACTGTGATTATTTTGAAAGGAATGTTTTAGTTTCACTTTTTAATAAGTTTTAAAAGATATGGTGAGTGTGATGATTGTGTTCTCATTTATGTTTTATCAAAATGTTTGATGAATATTAATTCCATTGTCTTGCTGTAGCCTTCGATAATGACGGAACGTCGAAACGCGTAAGGCCTAAATAAATTGAAAATAGTGGTCAAGACACTAAAGTTTATTTCAAGTGCATCGAAATGGCCACGTCTCACAAATGTCTAATGGAGACAGCAAGGAATAAAAAGTTCCTTTAATACGCATCTTGGCTCGGGGAAGTGTAGTGGTAAAGTCAGGGCTACTGCAGACAATTTCATGGAGGATATTAGATACCTGGCAGACGATAATAACCACACGCTTTGTGCAGATCATGCAGTTATATCTTTCGTGGAACTATCTTAAAATCTCACACACATATCCATTCATATATCATTAATTCCGATACTGTCAGTTTAATAACTCAAGTTTGCTAATTAATAACATTGATTATTTACGGGAGAATTGGAAAATAAGCAGTAGCCGACCTCGGGCAATGTTATTTTAGATTGCAGAGAAATGGGTGAACACACGAAGCAAAACTGACTTATTTTAGAACATGCAGGGGGGAGTAATGAAGAAAATACGTGTAGGGGATCGATAAATTAATTTAATAAAGATAATGTTCAGAGAACACAGTTGTTGAATTAGAACACCACTGGGAAAAACTAAATACTTCGAAATACCACAAGTTCTTAGACAAGGACGTATTCTGTTTATGTGTAGTATCCGGGAATTAATCGCTTCTGGAACCGCAGCACAACGGCACGAGGGTTTTTCGCGCACGACAAATTTTCTGCCCCCCCCCTCCCCCCCTCCTAAATTGGAACGCCGTAGGCAAAGCCTAGTTTATATATATATATATATAATCTTTGACGAATTACAGCGTTCAAATGAATGAAATAAATCGCAATTTGCGATGTTATGGCTTCACTGTATTAGGTTTAGATGGAATACCAAACTGTGGCGAATGAAAACTTGTGCCCGTCCGGGATTCGAACCCGGGATCTCCTGCTTACTAGGCAGACGCGTTGACCACTCCGCCACCGAGGACACAGTGACCAGCACGACTGCAGAGGACTATTCCCTGCACGTCTCCCGCCACACACAAATCTCCATTCGCCACGCTGTCTCTTTCCTATACCACAGCCTGTTTATTCTATAATGCTCGCAGTCACAATACTGTATTCCCGCATCAGGGAGAACAGACCATGAGGTATCGAGACACAATTAATTGTCGTCAGGAGCCCAGCCTCGGCTTGTATACAATTATATATATATATCTTCGACGAATTACAGCGTTCAAATGAATGAAATAAATGGCAATTTGCGATGTTATGGCTTCGCTGTATTAGGTTTAGATGGAATACCAAACTGTGGAATGGAGATTTGTGTGTGGCGGGAGACGTGCAGGGAATAGTCCTCTGCAGTCGGGCTGGTCACTGTGTCCTCGGTGGCGGAGTGGTCAACGCGTCTGCCTATTAAGCAGGAGATGCCGAGTTCGAATCCCGGCCGGGCACAAGTTTTCATTCTCCACAGTTTGGTATTCCATCTAAACCTAATACAGCGAAGCCATAACATCGCAAATTGCGATTTATTTCAATGCTTAGTTTGCCTATATGGACGGGCCGGTCCTGCCAATGAGGCGAGTTAGCGGAAGCATCTGTGACGAAAACGGTTGCAGTAGGGCACCTGTATATAGACGGGCATCAATTTATGATGTAGTAGCAGCTCCCGCCGTCATTTTTGTTCCAAGCCGTGACAGGAGGAGTTTTATCGTTGTTATTGCTTTGAAATATCGCTTGCTTCATTTCAAAATGTACAAATCAAATGGCAAATAAAGATGAGGATTAAAAATTAATCTAGTCGTAGTAAATTATTTTAAAATGGTTCCAAAAATAATTACATATAGTTTCTGGAACTTACCCACCGGGATGCATTTTCAAAGGTTCTAATGTTTGTAAAGCTATTGGTCCTTAGACTTACAAACTAACAAACTTCCGCTAAGGACAGCCCACGCAACCACGCCCGAGGCACGACTCGAACCTCCGACTGGCAGCAGCCGCGTGGTTAGGTATTCTGAGCAAGTTTTTCGAATCCGTCCGCTCAGTTTGAGTTGGTGCTAGATGCGCTACCAAAGCTCCACTCACCAGCGATAACTCTCCGTTTTCGAATGCGATCATATATATTATCAATACTGACCTCAAGTCTTCGAATTTTATTTTGCGACTCTTCATAGACTTCAGAAACATGACTTCTTTTTATTGGTCATTGAACGGTTAACTTTGGTGCAGGATTAGGGAACACTGAACGTGGTTGATATTGCTGACAACTACAAACGTTTTCAACTATCAACTATTTCGCTCAAACTGACTTTTCAGAATGAAGCTAAAACTGGTGTATCAATAAATTAATAACGAAGAACATAGATTTGAAGAAGGTTTTCATTTACAGTATTATATAAACTACGGCTTATGATAAAAAGCGTCTAAGTAGTTTACTTTAAACCCGATTCCCTGCAATAGCCGAATAAAAAACTCGTAATGGGGACGTAAGACACTTTGCAAGTAAACTACCAGAATGCTGAGTCGCAACGTGCCTTTATTCGTAGAACCGTTTTGAAATGGTACAGCGGCTCTCGCGTCAGGTGTATCGTGTAATACGGCCTAATAACAGATAGTCGCAGAAATCGGAAAAGTACTTTTGACAAGCTAGACTGTACATGTTATCGCTGCTTGTTCACTCGCAGCAATTTAAGCTGTACTCTTATGTTCCTGCTTAACCACATCCTTTAAAATCATGGTATTCACAATACACATCTACAGTGTAGCTTGTCAACAGAACTTTGCCGTTTTCAGCGAATATCTGATATTAGACCGTATTACACGAAAAACCTGAAGCAAGAACCGATGCACCACTCATAAATGGTTCTAATAATAAAGGCTTGTTTTTCGTAGGCTCAGGAAGTTGGTGGTTTTTAACATCCCATTAGCTTTTAACATAGTCTACACGTACGTGCCACTATAATTAGTAAAAATAGTATGCATTATTTGAAAGTAATTAGTATTGTTACTGTCTATATGTAGATATTGTTTGTTGTCGCAAACACATGTATAAATAAAAGTCCGTAACGAAAGGTCATAGCTTCGAATTCTTCACTAAAAAGCACCTGTTGAAACCTCTCATTTACAACGTGATGAAATTGTGTATAACTACAAATGATTTAACCTACTTCGCATAGTTTTGAAGACCTTGTCGATGTCCTTTTATTTTATGACGACAGTTTATTACCCATGTTTTATGCTTTCCAAGATCCACCGGAAACGGAAAAACACGGAAACCGTTTTCTGTACGTTTAGAACAATTCGCAAATGCACAACCAACTATGCTGAAAGTGTATTGACTGCTCTATGCTGCGCTGTCGCGTCGACGCGAAGGAACAAAACTGGCGGATGCGCATGGCCGTCTATATCCAGGTGTCCTAGGTTGCAGTGTTTAACTTCATACTAGTGACAAGGTCATTGGTAATGGCAGTGTACATAAAACAAGGTTAAAATAGTGGGCGAAACACGAAGTTAAGAACCGATGAGCACTGAGAAACGATTGTGGACAGACAGTACGAACTACCGCAAGAGCGGCTGCGAATTTTAACCATCGCATGATTAATAATATTTCGGAAAATATAGTACGGTCGGAGAGATAGATTTATGAAAGAGCTGCAGTTACTGAACCCCTAATAACTAAAGCCAATGAACAGCAGCGAGGGAAGTGGAGCTACGATCATTCAACAAGGACACTTGACGTCTGGAAGTATGTTGTACGCTCCAACGGATCATTGTTTACGCTGCTTCCTGCAAAAAATCGGGTTTATGTATTGAAAGACACAAAAGAAGCTTCCGATATAACACTCCTGTTTCCTGCTGTCAGGTATGTGGAAAATTCCGATTTGGGCATCTATTCAACTATTTCTAACATTACCCCTACTGGTCCGATTACTGTGAATAGATCTCACCACCCACTGGCGCAAACTGTTTGCCACGACCAAACACATTGCTAACAAACACTGCCATAATTCAAAATGATAATGCGCCTACACACTTACATCCAAAAAGGTTCAGGTGTGCTTTGTACAGCATCAGATATCAAACATCTCTCCTGCACAGCAAGATCACCACATCCCAACGTAATTGAATCGTAATAGAGGGTTTTGGAAGGACCAAATTTACAGCTCCAACGTCGTTGTGATAGTTGGCAGACGTTTTGGTACAAAAAATTAGATGACGTTCTGTTGGAAACTATCAAGATACTTCGCGAATCTGTTCCTCGAAGAGTTTCAGTTGTTTGCAAACACAATGATGGGACAAATCCTTAGTAATAAATTAATATTGTATCATGGTTAGATGTTCATATTATTTTGTGCGTCCCCTGTAGGCTAAGGAAAGGTAAACAAATTTTTATAGTTTTTGTAGATGAGAATGTTAACTGGCATAACACTAAAATTCTTAGGGTAGCACGAGTCAAATGCATAGAGCTGAAGGTCACACACAACTTGCACAATCGAGGGGTCTGAAAGAGAAGCACCCTAATTGAGATCGAATTGAGAAAGCGATAAAGCAAACAAAAAAAGAATTTTCAGAAGAATTGAAGTTCAGGGAGAAGAAAGAAAACCTTTGATGTTTCCGATGAGAGGCAGGAAATGAAGAAGCAATTCAGTGGCCTGGAAACTGCGGTAAAAGGATTATATAAAATTTAGAAAACTAAAACAATGTCAATGGTATACAGTAGAAGCAAATCATACGATAGTGGAGCAACTGACTAATGAAATAATATACTAAAAGTAGATGAGTTTTTGTATTTGGGCAGTAAAATAACTTATGACGGGCAAGGTAGAGAGGATATAAAATCTAGAATAGCGTACGTTTTTGAGATGTTAAAAGACGGAGTTTAAGTCGGGGGAACAGAAGTTATGAATAATGGGAAGTTGGTTTATCGTTTGATCGCTAGAGACACGCTTAGCGAAGTGTTCTGGAGTCACTTGGAACGTCGCATATAGTCCATACTATCCACCAGGGCGGGTTGCTAGTAATACATAAAATATCTCCAAGCAACCTGAAAAACTTCCAAAATCTGTGCATATTATCAACAGATTCAGGCCTGACTGCAAAGTCGGAGAGATACCGATCACAATTTGTTGAAAGTAATAGTGTTGTCAAGCCATGTAGTCGTGACTTGGCCAGATATTGCCTAAGGCGATGAATGGAAGTTGCGTGAAGCGTCTAGAGAAGGTATGATGAGATATCTCATCTTCTTTGATCGCGGACAGATGACCGGCCCAGATGCACGGCCAGCAAGTCGTGCCTCCTCTACGCTTTCACAGGTCATCGGGTGAAGGATCCGCAGCCTTTACTTTCATTCGGTAGGGTCAACAATCGTGCTTAGCACCGATTCCGGCTTGCACCGAGTACATTACATAAAGGGTTTTTCGTTTGAGGCTACAAACTTTCGAGAAAGGTGAGGGAGGGTAACTAAGGAGGGTAACTTTGTCAAATTTAGATAAGGGGCCCAAGTCTAGAAATGACCAAGTCGATAGTTACAATCGAGAGCCGATTCCTCTTACAGTGTAACACATGTACCGGTACTGCTTCTGGAAGATGGGAAGATGTTCCACTCGTTATTCGCCAACGGATGTTCCAACATTAAGGAGCTCCAGCTGCCACTTAACTGAGGTCTCGTGGACATCTGGATCAGGTAACGCCACTCTAGCCAGCAGCAGACTGACATGTAGAAACGGGCCGCCTTGGGTTAGCCGAGCGGTCTAAGGCGCCTCGCTGCGGAGGTTAGAGTCCTCCCTGGGGCTGGGTTGGAACACTTGCCGGGAGTGACAGGGAGTGACAATTGCGGGGAACCCGGGGCCCTTGGGGCGGCTAATGGCTTTTCCTGGGTACAGGCACACCAAGAAGTCTAACACTGCTGTTGTCAAGTTTCCACACTGTCAACATAACACGAAACTCAGTGAAATTGCACAACCCTTTGCAAGCTGAAGAGCAATATAGTAACTTGTTCTAACTACATATTAATTCGTTGAGTGTTCCTCCTGGAAACAAAAAGGTATTTTAATAGTGATAATGTTTGGATAGTTATTAAGACATTCTCTGCTACTACAAGACGATGACTTTCCACAGTCATACCTCCTAAAAGCATATTATTCAGAACACTAAGCATTTCAAGACACCTGTGCAAGCAATAAATATATTAGGCATCTTGCACAGATACGTCGATGTAATTGACCGCTATGTAGTAACTCCACTATCACGCAACTTACATCTCTTTAAAAATAACTACTATGCTTTTTAATAGGAGACGCAACCTTAAACCTTCAATTAAAAAACGTTAATAATAAGTCAATGAGTATTTTACACACTTGGAGCGTTCATTCGTAGACCCCAAATCGATTTGGCTGTATTCGAATTACTGTATGTTGTAGAAGTCTACGCCGAACCTAATTATAATCATACCTCTGAGGAGAGAACGTTGTTTGCACTTCTGCGTTTCCAGTCGGCTGTGCTGTGCTACGTAACATCGTACCGTTCCATTTTACCGAGAGCTATATATGTATTGGTGTGATGTCTGTTCTTTCGAAATAAGACTTCACATCAATATATGTATCATTTAGACGCAAAGATTCTGGGGTCTGTTTTCATCGCTACCGTGATTAACAACGTTAGACCTCGTGTGTAAACAGTTAAAGGTTATGAGTGTCACTGGAAAAATGCATAAGTAACACCTGTTGTTTGAGACTTGAAGGTGACCTGAAATTAGCCGAAATCGATATCTCATAATGAACATAAGCTGTAGCTGTCTATATTTCATAATGCAATACCTAACATATTTAAAAGCTGCTCATAACCACCTACAAAAAACCTTTATAATTGAGATTGTATATAATTCCATGATCAAATTGTGTTTTAGTTATTTGTAGTAATACACTCAAAGATCTGCCCTTGCTTTTAGTGCCTTGATCAGCTGTTTATTTTTAGAGGTATTACTAGGGACAGGAAAAATTCGCATTTGCGATAGATGCGAATATAGATGCGAATTCTGACTCAAAATGCGGTAAATCCGAAATTGTCATAAATGGTATTTTGGTGTGAAACACTATTTTATCAGAAATATTGCGAGATAACTTTGTTTTCTGCTCTTAAATATGTACAAAGTAAACAGTAGGTACCGAAAAAATTCGAATTTTTCAATGAATGCGAAATACAGGCTCATGCTAATTTTGGGCCGGGCACAGGTAGCGGCTGGAGGGCGTGGAGTAGGGGTGGTGCATCCCTACTTCTGGAACACCCTGTTCACTACCTGCAGCGTCCGGGTTTCCCCGCAAGTGTCTACACATTCCCTTTCCCCGCAAGTGTCACTCCTCGCAAGTGTCACAAACTCCCCTGGGGCATGTGCGTGTGCAGTGACGTAGCCAGGATATTGTCAAAAAAAAAAAAAAAAAAAAAAAAAAAAAAAAGGGGGGGGGGGCGGCGGGTCCGAATGATTAAAGAGAAATTTACAAGGGCTCATGTTTTCCATTTATTCTAAAAACAAATTTTGGGTTAACATATTTTTTTTGTATTTTATGCACTTAGTTTGCGTTTGTAAGACCCTCTTACAAATACTGCAATATTTTATATGCAAAATTGAAATCGAGGAAAACATTTCTTATAAATTGTTTCAATATACGCCAGCAGAACCTTCAGTTGTTATTCCAAACGAAGTCAGATTATCAGAATGAGAAGTGTTTCCTTGTGTTTGAACACTGGCAACGACACGGTTGCATGTCACCAAGCTCGCTGCCTTACAGCCACGACTGTAGCTTAGTGTTTGGCAAAATCTGCATTAATTTTCGCATCAGTATAAATACCTTGCATATTGATTTAGGAACCGTAAGTCTATGCTCTTATTTCCAAGATTATTGGCACTTTTAGTCTTGTTGACATTGCAACATATCCATCCTCTAGATAAAATATTAGACCTACTCTTAAACCTAACTTTAAAAAGTATTACACGTACTGAGTGAGGTGCCTTATGATGTACTGAAATATTACCACTCCAAATAACGACTCCACTGCTGTAACTGGATAAATAAGCTATTATAGTAGTACATTTTTTAACGTACCATAACGCTAGTGGACAAATGAAAGTAGGTTTTTCTCTTTCTTCTTGTTATGAACTTATTCATAATTGGAAACTATCTAAACAACACGAAAGAAATAAACGGCAGTGACAGCATTCCACCGTATTGCTCAAGCAATAATGGAGTAAGGCCAACAATGGACAACGGCTAAAGGAGGACTGGACAATAGCCGATGCTGTTATCCATATATCGATAATTAAAAACTATAGATGGCTTTGTTGATTGTCGATAGTGCGTATCCCTTTTCGGCGTATGACTGATAACAATATCATCGTTTCACTACACGGTAGCTAGGTCGTGTCTTATTTCATTTAGTCCCTTCGGAGGTTCGAGCCCACCATCGAGAATGTGTGTGTGTGTGTGTGTGTGTGTGTTGTTGTTAGCATAAGTTTGAGTAGTATTTTATCGTTTAGGTGATACGGGGTGGGGTCCGGACCCCCAAGACCCCCCTTTGACTACGTCCTTGGCGTGTGTGTTGTCCTGAGGTTAGTATTAGTTTAAGGAGTTTGTAAGTCTAGGGACTAATAACCAAAGCAGTTAACTCCCATACATTTACACCCATCCCCACGTATCACCAAGTTTAAAAAGGCTCCTTCATTTTTTTCCAGATCTTCTTATCGTTCCCGTTTCACTCCCGTACAGAGCTCACTCAAATACTTAAAAATAATAATAATAATAATAAAATAAAAAATTAAAAAAATAAATAAAAATAAAACGGCCACGGGTGAATGTCTGCGTGGTTTAAGGCCCCATGATACGGATTGCGCGGCCGCTTCCGCCGAAGGCTCCGAGTCCTTCCTCGGACATAGGTATGTGTATTGTCTTTATTGTGTTACTTTAGGTAGTTTGTAAATCTGCGGACCGATGACCCTTGCCGTTTGGTCCCATGGATTCACAAATGTTTCAACATTTACATTTCAAAAATGTCCCCCTAACATGTCCTATGTCAACAAATGGATCTTCTTCAAAAAACTCTTTACTTCCCATAAACATTTCATTTTTTTTCACTTCGGCTATCATTTGCAACCAAAATAACAAAACTGTTTCATGCCCAGCTTTAGGAAGCTACCCTTTCACTACAGTTTGGGAGCTATGGATGAAAGGCAGCAGGCAGACTGCTTGTCTCTTTATTTTCCAATGAAGGTACGAGCCCTTGGAATAGGCACTCAAATATGTAAGTGGCTCGAAGACCATGTAATTGACAGAACCCAGTACGTTATCCTCGATGGCGAGTGTTCACCAGAGACTAGGGAATCGTCAGGAATGTCCAACGGAAGTATGGGCAGTACCGTTATTATCTTCTATCTATATGAACGAGCTGACGACAGAGTTGCAATCTGCGACTTTTTGCTGATGATGCTGTGGTGTACAGAAAGGTTTCGTCATTGCAAGACTGTAGTAAGATGCAGAATGAGTTGGACCAGATTTATAGGTGGTATGTGGAATGGCAGCTAGCTCTAAATGTAGAAAAAAGTAAGGTAATGCAAATGAGTAAGAGCAAGAACGCCGTAATCTTCTAATACAGCATTTGTATTATGCTGCTTGACAGAGTAGCGTCAACAAAATAACTAGGCGTGACGCTGCACAGCGATATGAAATGGAACGAGCATATAATCACTGTCTTGGGGAAGGCGAATTGTCGACTTCGGTTCATTGGGAGAATTTTGGGAAGATGTGCGACCCCGTCTTGAGTATTGCTTAAATGTTTGGGATCCCAACCAGATCGCTTTAAATGAAGACATAGAAGCATTTCACAGGCGGGCGTCTATGTTCGTTACTAGTAGGTTCGATCAATGCGCCAGCGTTACTGAATGCTTCAGGAACTCTAATGGCAGTCGCTGGAGGGAAGGCGACGATCTTTTCGAGAAGCATCGTTGAAGAAATTTAGAGGGCCGGAATTTGAAGCGGAGTGAAGAAAGATTCTACTGCCGCCAAACTACATTTCGCCTAAAGACCACACATATTAGATCAGAGACATTAGGACTCGTACAGATGCATACAAGTATTCGTTTATTCCTCGTTCTAGAGGTCTGCGCGGAAAAGAAAAGTTTTATCCGCACCGCATCAGCAAGGCCCATATCCGAACCGCAACCGCTTCCGCGGCAATTTATCCGCGTTCGCAAGTTCGTTATCCACATCCGCAGATATTAAAGTTTCGAGTGGATAATAGTAATAGTAATAGCAATAGTGCGCCTCGGTTGCACAGTGGTATAGTGCCAGACTACAAATCCAAAGGTCGCAGGTTCGATCCCCGCCAGGTCCTAGGATTTCTATCTGTCTTTCCACTTCTTTCACCTCTGGCAGTATTGCTCATGTGAAAAATACCGAGTTGCACCGTGCTTCGGAACCCACATTAAACGGTAGGTCCCACTATAACTGGCTGGGTAAGCCAGTTCGAAGGACGAAGGAAGGCAACGGCATACCATCCCCAAACAGGACCGTACCTGTGGTTAGGAGATGAGGACAACAGACTTCCGCTCTAACTGGCCCTTGCAAGGATTCCAAGAATGTTCGACAGTCATACTGCGCAGATATCTCGCGGATATCCGCGGATGTATGGGAGTGGAACAGGAAAGCAAGTAAGCAGTAGTGATATTAGGTACCCTCCGCCACACACCTTCGGATTGATTGCAGAGTATGTATGTAGATGTAGATGTTATTCCTCATTCAGTTGTTCTTCTCGCCCTTTGCTGTCTCTAACAATTACAATATCATCGGCAAACTGCATAGGTATTTTTTTTTTCTTTCGTTTCCAAATTTCTCCTTCCTTTCTTTCATAGCTTCCTCAGTATACACATTGAGTAACTTGGAGGAAAGAATACAACCCTGTCTTGCTCGCCAAACATTGCATCCATTACAGGCCCAACTACTGCAACACAGAAAGCAATTGAAATAGATGCAACTTGCAGTACTTTTGTATGAACAACGAAGCTTTGAAGGATAGACTAGTTGACAGAGGCGTATCGAATCAATCTCCGGACTGAAGATTTTGCTCTCTACCTTCACCGACACTCCGGTATGTCATCCATTGTCAACACTGACATAGCGACGAGAATGCCCTTTCTTATCATTAACTGCAGCAGACGTGTTTTTCAGCGTCACTGATAATGTCACGTTCATCTGCAGGAACTTGTCGCTAAGAAACCGTATGTTATCTGCACGAGGAAAATTACACGGAAACCAAAACATTTCTTCAAGAGGAACAGACAGCTGCGCTCGCTCGGTGTATGATATTCCAGCGTGTTTGAAATGACACTTTCAGTAATACAGGGATCACTAGACTAGTAATACACAGGCAAAGGCGGACCTGTTACAGTAGCCAGTCGCCACCATCTTACCTCACCAAACGTCAAGAAGTACGCATATGATACTATTATGATGTAATATAAATACAACTGTTTTTTAGTATTCGCTAGATGACCCGGTGAACTTCGTATCACTTACCTCTTAATATAAACCATATTAATTTAAATCATATGTGTTTTAGACACAGTAGCTTTGTAAAGGCATCATCAGGTAGTCGAAGTATCGGTGAACGTGAAATGTGCAAAACTTTATCGCAATCGTACGAATGGTACTGATATCCCAAAGAAAAGAGCTCTTTCAGTTTTCCACAAATTTTCCTATTTTCTGGCCAACTATTCCAAACTTCTGCCTCACTCTAACCTTTCTCTGGCTTTGAACGCCGAAAGTGCAAAATTTTTTCGCAATCACATGAATTGATATTTCATAGAAATGGTATTGATATTTCATAGAAAAATCTCTTTCTATTTTTTCTGAATTTTCCAATTTCCGGGAAACTTTTACAAATTTTTATTTCATAAGAACGTTCCTCTTGCTTTGAACGTCAAATATGCAAAATATTATGTGAATCAGACGAATGATATTGATATCGCATTGAAGAAAGCTCTTTCAGTTTCTCGCGAATTTTCAAATTTTCCAGGCAACTTTCCCAAATTTTTAGTTAATAAGAACGTTCATCTTTCGTTGAACGTCAAATGATCAAAATTTTATCGCATCGGATGAACGTTTCTCACTTATTGTGTTGAGTACATTTAGAAACACATTGAAAAAGGAACTTGGTTGGAAATTTGCGACTTTCCTTTTTAACTGTCCCTATTTTTTTGTACTGAAAACTTTCCCAAGACCATAATTAACAATAAAAAGCAGCAATTATCCTTCTCCGTCGTGCGAATAGTCAGTTATGGTGTTGAATAGAATCAAGAAAACATTGAAAAACGCACTTTCAATTTTTCTCAAATGTTCCAATTTGCCGGTAGATTTTCCAAAAAAAATAATTGCATACAAACCTTGTCTATAAAGCCGTACTCATGTGATGCTCTTACAACCATGTGGCAATTGATTTTTATTCATAGAAAAAAATCGCTTTCGGTTTTTCCTAAATTTTCCTACTTTCCCAGCGACTATTCCAAATTTTAATTTGATGGGAACCTTCCTCTTGCTTTCAACGTTTCCATATTTTATCACCATTTAGACCTATCCTGGACTTACACGAATATTTCAAGACTAATATTAGCCAATCGGTTCAGCCGTTCTCGAGTTTTAGCGAGACTAACGAACAGCAATTCATTTATATATATAGATTACTAGCTCAAAACCCGCCGTCGCCGTTCCAATAGATGTGTGGCCAGCTTGTTACATGATCTGAAACATTAGAAGTACAAGCCTCGCGGCTACGCATTCACTAATGGGAATAGTAAGGAAAAAACAAAAGTTGACATATTGGTCTGTCTCGGCTGTGCACTTCGAAGCGCATGAATGATTTGGCTGATTGGTTGAATATAACTTAACTTAGTCTAATTTTTTCCCACACTTTCATTTATTCACATATTTATGCATCGCACTCACACACACACACACACACACATGAGGAATACAAATGGTACAGAATGATCTATTGACCCAAGGTCAACATGGATTTAGAAAATATCATTCATGCGAAACACAACTAGCTCTTTACTCACAGGAAATGATGAGTGCTATCGACAAGGGTTCGCAAATCGATTCCGTATTTCTTGATTTCCAGAAGGCTTTTGACACCGTACCTCACAAACGGCTTTTAATCAAATTGCGTGGTTATGATATTTCGATCGCCTGGATAGGGGATTTCCTGTGAGATAGGACACAGTTTGTAGGAATGGTAAAGCATCGACTAAAACAGAGGTGATATCGGGCGTTCCACAGGGTAGTGTTATTGGCCCTATGCTGTTCCTTATTTACATAAAAGATTTGGGAGAAAATCTAAGTAGCTCTCTTGTTTGCAGATGACGTCGTCATTTACCGTCTAGTAAAATCATCTGAAGATCAAAACCAACTGCAGAACGATCTGAATAAGATATCAGTATGGTGTAAAAATTGGCAATTGACTCTAAATAATGAGAAATGTGAAGTCGTCCACATGAATACGAAAAGAAATCCGTTAAACTTTGTTTACAAGATAAATCAATCAAAAGTGAAGGCCATAAATTCCACAAATTACTATTACTTCAGACTTAAACTAGAAGGAACACGTAGATATTGTCGTGGGAAAGGCGAACCAGAGACTGCGTTTTATTGGCAGAACCCTTAAAAGATGCAACAGAACCACAAAAGAAACTGCATACACTACGCTTGTCTGTCCTTTTTTGGAGTATTGCTGCCCAGTGTGGAATCCTTATCAGGTGGGTTTGACGGAGGACATCTACATCGAAAGAGTCCAAAGAAGGGCAGCTCGTTTTGTACTGTCACGATACAGGGGAGACAGCGTTACGGAAATGATATAGGATCTGGGATGGGAATCATTACAACAACGGCGCTTATCGCTGCGGCGTGGGCTACTTACGAAACTCCAATCGCCAACATTCTCCTCCGAATGCGAAATATATTGTTGACTCCCTCTTACATCATCAGAACAAAATACGAGAAATCACAGCTAAAACGGAGAGAT
This sequence comes from Locusta migratoria, assembly GCA_026315105.1. Taxonomy (NCBI): domain Eukaryota; kingdom Metazoa; phylum Arthropoda; class Insecta; order Orthoptera; family Acrididae; genus Locusta; species Locusta migratoria. Next base: position 115,471,735 of record CM048750.1, on the reverse strand, counting down.
TCAAGTGTACTTTCTTTCCGCGCGCTATTCGAGAATGGAATGGGAGATAAATAGTATAAAGGTGGTTCGATGAACCCTCTGTCAGGCAGTAAAATATGTTTTGCAGAGTATCCCATGTAGCTGTAAATGTAACTCAATGTATAGTTGTCATAAACCATGTTGAAGTGAGCTAACACAATTACAATGTAATATATTGATTTACAAGGTATATATAGATATGTATGTACATCTTGTTGGTGATTGTTTGCACCGTCTTAAGTAGTTTTTACAGAAAAGGTTAATTACATTTGCTATTTATTTTTATTTATTTATTTATAATTTATTTTTTACATGAGAATGTTTAAACAGTACGCATTAGGCATTTGTTATGCTCCTACATAGTCTGGCCACCGTGTGGTGGTCAGTCTGTAGGCTCGTTGCCAAAGGTCTCGGACTAGTGGGTTTCTGGTTGTTGCAGCTTCTCATAAAAAGTTCTTGCCGAGTGGCGGACTCGATCCTTCAGGTAGGGGACACCTGCAAGGCGGTGCAGTTCATCTGTTGGGAACCTGAAAGGTAGATGCAGTGCCTTCTTTAGTACTCGATTCTGAGGTCGTTGCAGTTGTGGAAGGTTTGAGTTTGCTGTGTTACCAGGGTAAGGTAAACGGTAACCGAGTGTTTGCGGCAATGTGGACGATGGATTTAATAGTGGTTACAACAAGTTGAGTCTTCTTTGTAATATTCTTGGGTTTGCAGCCGGATACTTCAACTTGATACACTATTTCAGCTGCGCAATTGCCCGGCATCCTCAGTTGAGCGTGCTGGTACACAATCTCGCCGGAACTGAGTTCCCAGTGCAATCGGCGGCTCCTTTGTACATCCGGAAGACCCATAGCGCGTGCGCAAAAAGTGACAGTGACTGCCCTCTGGTGCACAAGACATACAGCGCTCCGGTGGCACAATCCGGTGAAATTGATAATCGATGATGAAGAAAATTTTCATTCAGACTGCTGATAACACAGGGTTCCAAGATCTACCAAGAAGTTAGCTACACAGATAAGCAGATCCGCTGTGCGTTTCACTTTGGTCCTTCACCTGAACCATTAAATGAGACCCACAAATCAGTTGCTTTCCTACCTTTTGCCGGGAGTATTTCATCGAAGATAGGAAGAATTTAAAAAAAGCATGTCAATAAGAGAGTTTTTCGTCCGCCAGTAAAGACGAGAGCACTTCTCGGATCTGTGAAGGATGATTTGGGTCAGGATATATAAGATTCCCTGGCAATGTGGTATAACGTATATTGGTCAGACGATCCGTAACATTCAGGACAGGTGTGTTGAACATCAACGCCACACACGTTTGCTCCAGCCCGAGAAGTTGTCGGTAGATGAGCATTGTTTCGATGACGCACATAGAATGTTGTATAATGAAACTCACATGGTTGCTTCAGCGTCTCGTTACTGGGACTGTGTTTTAAAGGAATCCATAGAGATCCGATTATCTGACAATCTGATTAACAGAGACCAAGGCTGCCTTCTAGTAAATCTTGGAAACCTGTGTTATCACATGTTAAAAAAACAACGATTGGTACTTCAGCAATCTGAATAATAATTTTCTTCATCAGCGATTATCGATTTCGCCGGATTCTACTACCGCAGCGCTGTACGTCTTGTGCACCAGAGGGCAGTTACTGTCAATTCTTGTGCACGCTCTATAGGTCTTCCGCGATGTATAAAGGAGCCGCCGATTGCACTGGGAACTCAGTTCCGGCGAGATTGTGTACCAGCACGCTCACCTGATGTTGGCGGGCAGTTGCGCCGCTGAAATATTGTGTCAAGTTGACTTTAGTATCCCGCTGCAAACCCGAGAAGATTACAAGCAGTTATTACGCCGGGAAAACCTTTGTGGTCACAAGTTGAGTCTTCTGTTGGCTTTCTTGCGGAGTTTCTCAATGTATAGGTGCATGTCCAGTACTTAGGCCTAGGTATTTTGCTGTTCTTCCCAGGAGTTTCTGGCATATCCTGACTTAGATAAGGGATATACTGATGGGACATATTCTGAAACATCGAGGAATTGTCAACTTAGCGTTAGAAGGAAGTGTGTGGGGTAAAAATCGTAGAGGGAGTCCAAGGGACGACTACAGTAAACAGATTCAAAAGGATGTAGATTGCCGAACGTATTCTCAGATGAAGAGACTTGCAAGGCATAGGGTAGCGTGGAGAGCTGCATCAAACCAGTCTGCGGACTGAAGACCACAACAACAACCCCAGCTGTAAACTCGTCGTTGACTAGGTATTCATTGAGATAGATTCATTTCTAAATTCTGCTGCACTATCTCATCCACCTTCCAATTGCCAGCTTTTCTTAATAATATTTTTTTAAACAGGGTCGCTTGTATTTTTTTCTTCTAAGGTGATCGCATATTCGAAGAAGTTGAAAAACCTGCAGTATACTACCTGCTCGCCCGGATTTCCTCAGAAAAGTGTCTTCTGAAAGGCGTTCTAATCCCAGTGGGCCGTATGAATAAAACGGAGTATCTACTTTCCACTCTGCATTCCAGAGCACATACTTAGGTTCGCATAAAAAGTCGGAGAATATACTTCAACCGAGTATGTCCTCCGCTTGAGTAAAAGGGTGGCAGAGAACGGCAACAGAGAACGTTCTCCTATTTCATATGAATAAAACTAGAGACGTTTCTCACGAGCGGAGAACATTCTCCGATTTCTGAAGTGAGCTCTCCAGCATACTTCGTGCTGAGTAACTTCTATTAAGGTTACGTTTTATTGTGGTTACAATAAAAATGACAAAATTTGTGGCGCTTAGAAGGGTAGTCTGAAGAAACACGAGAGGAACTAAAAGGTTTAATCAAATAAAAACATTTTGCTGTCGAGTCGCTTCCTTCTCAATAGTTTATTACTTGGTTCATAAAACCTTCCAATTTTTTGCGGACAAGCGATCATACGTTGGCATGCATAATTTTTTTTTTAATAGGATATGTACCTTTGCGATTCAATACTCTTTCCTCCCCCACTATGTTCACCTTATTAAGTCGCCAAGTATGTTACTTCTAGAGTTGTATACAATTTTGTTCAAAATTGTTAGTAACATTTTCTTCCTTCCCCTATCTTCACTTGTTCTCACTTCCTCGCCCCCCCCCCCCCCCTTTCCCATTATTTACCCTGTATTATACTCCTTTAATTTTAGACACAATACGGGCATTTACCTGGTTATCCGTTTAATTATTTTATCGCCAACTTAACTATAATTAGCTGACATTATTTAAGGACATATAATAATCCGTTACAATGTTGACTTGTAATGTAAGGTGAGCAGTTATGTGACTGTCACGCACAATGGTCTAGCATGTTGACTCTTTGATATTTAGCCACGACCAATCCCATCCTTCTGCCCTCCTACTCCTCCCTTTCGTACGCCCAATCACAGTATATGTTTTAATGTACTTATAATATGGTATCTGACATTTTTATACGACTTAACACATCTTGTAGTCATGTTTTCATAGCTTCTATGTCAGCAAGCAGTACAGAGTGACCAAGATGATGTTATTGTAATTTTATTCAAATAACATTTCATTTTAACCCTGCGCCATTTGGCGGCTATTGGGCCTACTTTACCTGTTACGGTGTTCCCTCCTCTCACTACAGTTTGGCGTGTGAATCTAGTTGAACACATTCACTAGACATCCACGATGGTGGTTTATGTTATAATTATGCATCTCCACTAAGTTTTATTTTAATTCCCTCGTTAAAAAAATGTCTGTAAGTATACGTGCATATGATGTGTTGTTCTCCTTGTGAATATTGTATTATGAACTGTAAACATCCGAAATGTAATGTTCTGTTATTTACGCCACAGATGTTATGATGATGTTATCGAAACGCGTAATGGTAAAATAAAGTATATTGCGACCAAGACATTTCAAATAAAAAAATTAAAAAAAAAAATGCGAGTGTAACACTTCAAGCACTTTATGTACTGACGAGAGTGATATCGGAGAAGTTTTTTTAACCAACATCGAAATGAATCACAAGTGGATTCAGCTTCGTGTTTTACACGTTTGTTAGGAGTGTATGTTTACAGTTATAAATAGCAAAATAAGATTGTACGATTTTAAAAAGGTTCCATTAATAAGGCCTTATGACGTTAATTCCAAATAAAGGGCATCCCAGGATTTCAGTCTGTATTACACAATAAATATTTATGCAATACAAGGTACGAACTGAAGTATTTTTGAACTGATCTTATTCATACTACCCAAATCGGTTGGCCTATTTAAGATGTTTTTTCTGCCTTCGTAATCGTAACTTTTGTTATGTTAGATGTAAGTATACACAACAGTATAATTAATAACTGCTTAATTACATACCTAGCAGTCCGTTTCTTGTAAGAAAATCGCATGGCCTATCGCTTATGAGCAGACCATTGTGTGTCATATTTAACAAACAGTATCTTGTGCTAGAAAGCTCTGACAGCGTTCCACGTTGAAACAGATGGAAATGTAATGCATTCTTAAAATTTCGTTCGCAAATTGTGCTAACCCAACTTCAATAACAAAGTTTCTCATATGACGAAAATTTTGTAACATCGTCAGAAGAATAAATTTTCGTTAAAAAGTCAATATTTAGTCTTAATAATATGCTGCTCCACAAGAATCTAATATATAAACTTAGTACAGTTCTTCCCAACACGTAGATGCCTATTCCGTTTTTGTGAACTGGATTATTTGCCTTATTGGGCTAGTTAAAAGAAATACACGATTGAACAGCTGTTCTGTGCCGTACATGACGCAACTTACCCAAGAAGTAGGGGAGGTAGCGAGAATGAACTTCCTATTCAGAGCATATTCATACGAAATTGAGAACTTACTCAGTGAACGTCATTTAGCTCTGGGAATCTTCTCTGGAGCATGTGCCCTTTCTTATTCATACGGTCCAAGGTGAACCGCCGGCTCTGCCTCTGGGGCTTCCACATCTAGAAGCTGTAGAGATTTGGAGGCCCAACCAGTTTTACAAGGAGATCACATGGGTATCGGACTTTAGAGTTTCTTTATATTTATGGTACTTGGAGTTCAGAACGTAAATAACAATCAGCCAAAGCCATTCAACGCAAATCCCAAATTCTCGAGAAAATCGACTTTTGAAGTTTTGCAAGTGCACGTAAGTACTAATAATTTAAACAGTTGCAAAATCTACCGGTGTAGGTAAAAAGAAAAAAAAATGTGGTAGCGTTCTAGCCTCGCAACCATAACGTAAGGGGTTCGCGTCTCGCTGCGACTAATTTTTTTTTCTCGTTGTTTTCGAATTTAGCTATATAGAATATTTTGGGATCTCTGGTTATACGTGTGTAAGTTTTTTTTTTATGTGGTGTAGTCGAGCTGAATTCTTTGTAGTCTCGCAAAACGATGGTTGACTATGTTAGTTGCTTGGAAAGTCATTAGTAACTATAGAGATGACTTTCGAAAAACAGCGTCGTAGCTCTTCACAAACTGAACAATAAAAAGGCTACCGTCGTCAACTAATAATGAAGCCGCAACTGTAAAAATGTAACTGATGTTTTTTATTGAAACCATTACACCATTATTGAAACCATTACACACACACACACACACAAACCGTCACAGTACGATTCGAACCATCGAATATATATTTATTTTCTTTTTCTTGTTTTGTTCTTCAGATAGATCTATTCATTGCGTCACTGGTTCAGTTTGTTCTTGGTTGTTCGTCGAATATTCGGCTCACTTTTTTCATTACAAAGGGCGTTTAGCCCCCTGAGCCACGGCGCCCGGCATAAGCTACACTGACAGATGGTGCAACTGATTTATTATTGGTACATTGTAATTCTGTCAAAGACAGCAAAGGACCTGGAAGAGCAGTTGAATGGAATGGACAGTGTGTTGAAGAGAGCGTGTAAAATGAACATTAACAAGAGCAAAACAAAGATAATGGAATGCAGTCTTAGAAAATCAGGCGATGCTGAAGGAATTAGATTAGGTAACGAAACAATATAGGTGGTAGATGAGATTTGTTACTTGCGTAGTAAAATAACATATGACGGTCGTAGTACAGAGGATATGAAATGCAGAATGGAAATGGGAAGAAAAACATTTTTGAAAAAGAAATTTGCTAACATCGAATATTAATTTAAGAGTAAGGAAGTCTTTTCTGAAGGAATTTGTGTGGAGTGTTGCCTTGTATGGGAGTGAAACATGGACGATAAACAGTGCGGACAGCAAGAGAATAGAGGCTTTTGAAACTTGGTGCTACAGAAGAATGCTGAAGATTAGGAGGGTAAATCACATAACTAATGAAGAGGTACTGAACAGAATTGGTGAGAAAAGGAATTTTTTTAGCATACCTTGAATAAAAGAAGGGATCGCTTGGTAGGACACATTATTAAGACATCAAGGAATCGTAAATTTAGTATTGGAAGGAAGTGTGTGGGGTAAAAATCGCAGAGGGAGGCCAAGAGACGCATATAGTAAGCAGATTCAAATGGATGTGGGTTGCCGTTCTTATGAGGAGATGAAGAGGCTTGCTCAGGATAGATTAGGGTGGAGAGCTGCATCAAACCAGGCTCTGGACTGAAGGCCATAACACAACACACAACTTACGTGTACTTGCAAAACTTCAAAATGTTCAAATGTTTGTATAGTCTATGGGACTTAACTACGGGGTCATCTGTCCCTAAACTTACAAACTACTTATGAACTACGTAAGACTAAGGACGGCACAAATATCCATGCCCGAGGGGGGAATCAAACCCCCGACCGTAGTGGCCGTGCAGACCGTGACTGAAGCGCCTTAGTCCCCTCGGCCACCGCGGCCGGCTGCAAAACTTCAAAGTCGATTTTCTCGATAATTTTTCAGCGTCGAATGGCCATGGCTGATATCTATTTGAGTTCTGTACTTCACATACCATAGATATCAAAAAATTCTAAAATCCGACACCCATGTGGTCTCGTTGTTGGTGCTGGAGTACTTGGTGCACTGCGGCAGTTTGGGGAAGGGGACGCTTGTACCGGAGGCGACAGACAGCTGAGCCGGGGGAGGGGGGCAGCGCAGATAGCGGTGAGTCAGAGCAGCGGCGTCCTAGGCGAGGCTAGCTAGCTAGATACCAGGGTCGGGCAGAGCACGTGGCCGGAAGCTAGCGCGGTGGCGTGGCGTGCTGCGCCAGAGCGCCGCCTATGCCAGCTAGGAATGCGTCCGGCCTTGGGCCGTGGGGAAGCGACGCAGACTGCCTAATGAGCCGGTCTCTGCCACCACTCCATACCCTTCATCATAGAGGCTGATATTGCCTTACAGAGTTCAGTAGGTAGGCTAGTCCCCCTTATAGAACTCCTCCTCTGTTCGACCGGTGATAATGGTTATCTGTTGGCTGGCCGCGGTGGCCGAGGAGACTGAGGCGCTCCAGTCATGGCCTGCACGGCCACTACGCTCGGGGGTTCGAATCCCCCCTCGGGCATGGATATTTGTGCCGTCCTAGTTCGTAAGTAGTTCATAAGTAGTTTGTAAGTTTAGGGACTGATGACCCCGTAGTTAAGTCCCATAAGCTTAACAAACATTTGAATTTTTGTTATCTGTCGCTGTTGTTACTCGCGGACGACCTTGCCTTCTCTTAATGGTTTCCGTTGTCTCAAATCACGTCCAGGACCTAGAAACTACACTTTGGGACACTCCAATAGCTGCAGCCACCTCCCTCTATGTCTGTCCCGCTTCCAACCGAGTTTGTGATGGTTGTCCAGAGTGACAACCAGAGACGGAAAGTGTTGACACGTACCCAGTATCCCGAACACTGCAGGTAGTGGACAGTGTGTTCCATAAGTAGCGTACACCGGCCTGTCCACCACAGGTAGCTTCGTCGTACACTTATATCTCTATCTATATAAAAGCGAAAGGACACTCACTCACTCAGTGACTAAACACGAAATCTCGAAAACTACTTCACCTATGAAGCTGAAATTTGGCAGGAATGTAGTTCATCCGTAGAAGACGTCAGCTAAGAAAGGATTTTGCGATAGGGCTGACAGTGAAGGAGATATGATGTCATAAACAATGAAAATTTTCCCGTATTGCGGCAAGTGATAGTGTGACTTTATCAGTCCACTATTTGAAAAGGAGAGCACTTAACGACTTGCAACAAACTTCAAACATAATTTAAAACCTTTAGGAAACTTTTTCTCGCTGACAACCCCTGCAAAATGATGATATGAAAAAAGTTTGTCGCTTACTACTTTTTCGGCGTTCATGAAGTAAAATTATGGCATTTGGCATGACGTTAGAATTTATTACTCGTACACTATTAATTTTATTCACGAGAAATATTACAGACGGTATACACACATACCACTGAACGTAAGTTCGAAATTTTATCGTAGTACGACACACAGTTCATGAGATATGGAGTAATAAACAACTACGATAATGAAAAACCGCCACATCACGCATGACGTGTTGATTTGTTACGTCTTTCCTACTAACTCTATTCGCGACGTATTTTCCTAACGTTGTACATATGCACCACTGGATGTACCTTCGAAATAATATCGTATTAAGATATATAGTTCAGGTGCTATGACGTCAAAGATATTGAAATACATGAAACTTCCCCCTATAAAGCACGAGTTTGTAATTTACTACGTCTTTACTACCAAATCAATTTACATTTCTCAGGCAGTTTCCTAATATTCCTCTCTACGAACCTGGTAAATAATGTCTTTGTAGGACCCATTAATCAGCAGATATATATATATATATATATATATATATATATATATATATATATATATAAAACCTAAAGGTCACTCACTGGTTCACTGACGATACACGAATCTCTAAAACTACTACACCTATGAAGCAGAAATTTTGCCGGTATATAGTTTAAAGATAGAAGATGTTAGCTAACAAAGTATTTACGATAGGATGGAATGAAGGTGCATGGTGAAGGATACTTTTCCTAGAGACTGACGAAATCTACAATTTCATTCCGCCCTTCATGAAACTTTGCACGCTTGAGCTTCAAAAGGAAGGTCACCGTTCACCTAATGTTTCATATGGTGCATGGGGGAGAGTATCTTGCAAGATAAAAATGAATCCATAAGTATAACAAAGTGCGTTTTTTAATGTGGCTCTGTGTTTCTATTGCATACAAATCTATAGTTTCGTTCCGATATTTATGAAATTTTGCACACTTCACCATAAAAACAAGAGGAATGTCACTGTCCGTATAAAATTTCGTTCGGTGTACGGTACTTAACATACGAACTTTGACAAAATGAATAGGTTTTCTCAGATCTTGATGAATTTTTGCACACACGACACTTATACCAAGAGGAAGGTCACGACATACATACCATGTTCGTATGGTACATGACAGAGGGTGCCTTGCAAAAAACATTGCCGAGAAAGAAAGAGATGAATGCAGATAGTGGAGGGAGGGGGAGGTGGACTACGAAAGTGTAGAATAAATACAGCTAGTTCACTATATACAGCAAATAGTTTAAAGGGAGACTACTCCAACCAAAAATTTAACTGTTCTTCTAATTTGCCAATAGCAACTTAATTTTGAAACGCTGTCTATTATGTAAATATGCAAAAATAACCAAGGTTTTAAGAACATAACTTCACTGTTTTCGAGCAATGAATTTTTAATATGCTCTTGATGGTATTCCAGTAAACCAACTTTTGGTTCTCACGCCAATTTACACACGGAAGATTTTGTAGGTATATTCACAAGACATTTCAACGGTTCTGTGCTTTCATTTTATGAGAAATATTAATCACTTGCTTTTTGTGTTTATTTCGAATTTCAACCTTAAATTTTCTTTAATTATTGGTACTTAAATGTGACGATAAATGTTCGATAGTTTTAATGCGTAAAGATATGCAAACACATCAAGACTACTTCCTGCAAAAATTTCATTCAGATTGGTTAATACTGATGAGAAAAAGTTGGCACTGAATTATTGCAAATACATACATCCATTAAAATTTACCTTGGCAATAAGATTTTCCCTACTTGCTTGTACGAGGTTTTTGTAATTCAACACCAGGGTAGCCATTTCTGAATAAAAATCCAATCACACACTTCTAGAGGAGGAGCAGTGGTACAGATATCTCAGTGAGAGCCACTGCATAGTTCTTTGGAGTTCTTTCATTGTACTGCACAAGTGTTCAATTTATTCCACAAAACATATTTACACAGTAAACAGGCAAAGTAATTGATATCCAACGAATGGCTGCCAACTGTTTCGTCAGTTTTGCTGGAAATCATTCTACTTGTTTCTCCCTGTTTGAGTTTATGCAAAGTTCGGAGTAAAAACTGTTGTATTTGATCGTGATAGAAATCAGCAGATATCTTTGGCTTCTTTCTTACACAGTCAATATTTCAAATATTTCTTAGATAGGTTTGTAGCTAGCTGAAAACCTGGAGTTACCTGGATTTTTATATATTTATTCAAGCCTTAAGTTTGTCCGATTTATTGATTAAAAAAAATCAAATGTTTGTAAAGCTTTGTGACCAAATTGCAGTAGTCATCAGTCCCTAGACTGACAAACTACTTACACTAACTTATGCTAAGGGTAACACGCAGCCGCGGCGGAGTGGCCGAGCGCATGGAGGCGCTATGCTTCGATGCATGTGGCCGTTCCTCGTCGGAGGTGCGAATCCTCCGTCGGGCATGGATGTTTGTGTTGTTTTTAGTATAAGTTAGTTTATAAGTAGTTTGTAAGTTTAGGGACTGATGACCCTGCAGTTAAGTCACATGTTGTTGTTGTTGTTGTGGTCTTCAGTCCTGAGACTGGTTTGATGCAGCTCTCCACAATACCCTATCCTGAGCAAGCCTCTTCATCTCCACATAAGAACGGCAACCTACATCTGTCTGCATCTGTTTACTGTACCCATCTCTTGGTCTTCCTCTGCGATTTTTACCCCACACACTTCCCTCCAATGCTAAATTCACAATTCCTTCATGTCTAAGAATGTGTCCTACCAATCTATCCCTTCTTTTAGTCAAGGTATGCCAGAAATTTCTTTTCTCTCCAATTCTGTTCAGTACCTCCTCATTAGTTACGCGATCCACCCACCTAATCTTCAGCATTCTTCTGTAGCACCATATTTCAAAAGCCTCAATCCTCTTCCTGTCCGCACTGTTTATCGTCCATGTCTCACTCCCATACAAGGCAACACTCCATACAAATGCCTTCAGAAAGGACTTCCTTAGGCTTAAATCAATATTCGATGTTAACAAATTTCTGTTTTTCAAAAATGATTTTCTACCCATTGCCATTCTGCATTTTATATCCTCTGTACTGCGACCATCACTTGTTATTTTACTGCCTAAGTAACAAAACTCATCTACCTCCTTTATGGCTTCGTTACCTAATCTAATTCCTCCAGCATCACCTGATGTTCTTAGACTGCACTCCATTACCCTAGTTTTGCTCTTGTTAATGTTCATCTTATATGCACCTTTCAGGACACTGTCCATTCCGTTCAATTGCTCTTCCAGGTCCTTTGCTGTATCTGACAAAATTACTATGTCGTCGGCAAAACGCAATGTTTTTAACTCTTCCCCCTGAACTTTAATTCCTTCACCAAATTTCTCCTTGCTTTCCTTTATGGCTTGCTCAATGTACAAATTGAATAACATTGGAGAAAGGCTACAACCCTGTCTTACTCCCTTTCCAACCACTGCATCCCTTTCATGCCCTTCAACTCTGACAACCGCTGTCTGGTTTTTGTACAAGTTGAAAATAACCTTACGATCCCTATATTTTACTCCTGCTTGCTTCAGAACTTGAAAGAGTTTATTCCAATCAACATTGTCAAAAGCCTTCTCCAGATCTACAAAAGCTAGAAATGTAGGTTTGCCTTTTCTTAATCTATCTTCTAGGATAAGCCGTAAAGTGAGTATTGCCTCCCGTGTTCCTACATTTCTCCTGAACCCAAACTGATCTTCCCCGAGGTCGGCTTCTACCAGCTTTTCCATCCTTCTGTATATAATTCGTGTTAATATTTTGCAACCATGACTTATTAAACTGATGGTTCTGTAGTTTTCACACCTGTCTGCACCTGCTTTCTTTGGAATGGGGATTATAACATTTTTCTTAAAGTCTGAGGGTATTTCGCCTGTCTCATACATCTTACACACCAGGTGAAACAGGTTTGTCTTGGCTGGTTCTCCCAGAGACTTCAGTAGCTCTGAGGGAATATCATCTACTCCAGGGGCCTTGTTTCGACTTAGGTCTTTCAGGGCTCTGTCAAATTCTTCTCTCAGTACAGTATCTCCTATTTCATCTTCATCTACATCATCTTTCCTTCCTACAATATTGTCTCTGTGGTGTCGCACAAGTACAAAGTGCGCGCCACCTACTTTCGCCGCGCGCCGCCATGCACGCACGGCGCGGCGTTCTCACGACGACAGCCACGAGCGCCCTCTGCTGCAACCCCGCTCGTGGCCACCACGGAAAGACATCGGTCACTTGGGACTGAGTTAGCAACCAGTTAGGACCTTCGTAATCAGATAGGCACCAGTGAAGACTTTGCTATCGTACAGGCACTAGGCAGGCCTCTAACAACTATGTATCAACATTCTGCAGTACTATGTAGAAGTTAAGTATTGTTACATTCTGTGCAATATATATCTCTTTCTAATTTACTCGACTGTTTATAGTTTCTGGCTGCTCCCCTCCGTACCTGCACCAGCGTGCTGTCTTTGTTCCTGTGTCGGTCTCGTTCCACTCGGCCACCGACACCTACGACGAGGCTGGGACACCAAAAGCGGCGACGAAGTTGGGACACAAAAGTCTCGAAGTTCATTTCCTTTGTAGAGCCCCTCTATATACTCTTTCCACCTTTCAGCTTTCCCTTGTTTGCTGAGAACTGGTTTTCCATCAGTGTCCTTGATATTCATAGAGCTGTTTTTCTTATCTCCAAATGTTTCTTTTATTTTCCTGTAGGCTGTATCTATTTTTCCCCTATTTATACATTCTTCTACATCCTTGCATTTGCCTTCTAGCCACTCCTGCTTAGCCATTTTGCACTTCCTGTCAATCTCATTTCTTAGTCGCCTGTTTCATTTACTGCATTTTTATATTTTCTCCTTTCATCGATTAAATTTAGTATCTCCTGTGATATCCAAGGATTTTTTGTAGGTCTTACCTTCCTACCTATTTTGTCCTCTGCTACCTTCACTATTTCATCTCTCAATTTTACCCATTCCTCCTCTACTGTTTTATTTTCCCCTGTTTCTGTCAATTGTTGCCCAAAGCATAACAAATATTCGAACTATTATTATTATTTTGACAAAACATACACCCCATCCCGAGCCTGCGGTTAGTACTTTTCTTACCCCTTCTCTCTTTGTCCATCCCCCTATTTTCTGAAAAATCTTATATTTATGGTAGAATATATAAAAAATAAGGCTGTGCTGCATAATGTACGAAATTATAAGCAAAGGAAGGTGGCAATCAAAAAACAATAATATTTAACATTCATACATTCATGTAATTCAAAATTTGACTATAAACAATATTTCTCCTTACTTGTTCAGGATCTAGCATGAATAAATTCTTTGGTAATCTCAAATCAAATGTTCAAATGTTTGTTAAGCTTATGGGACTTAACTACGGGGTCATCAGTCCCTAAACTTACAAACTACTTATGAACTACTTACGAACTAGGACGGCACAAATATCCATGCCCGAGGGGGGGATTCGAACCCCCGACCGTAGTGGCCGTGCTGACCGTGACTGAGCGCCTCAGTCACCTCGGCCACCGCGGCCGGCTGGTAATCTCACCCCTGAGCAAGCGACATAACATTGAACGTGTCAGGAGATATCAAATCCACTCCGCAGTATTTAACAGAATGTCCTCTGATTTATTAATCATAACAGAAAGTGCGTCTCACTGGAAACTGCAGTCTCTTGAAGTTAAAAGGTAGATTTGTCGGAAATATTGGCTACTCGTTGGATGTACACTATTCCATTCTCTTCCTTTCCTTGTAGATCTATATCGTTAGTAGTTAAGAAGTAATATATTGAAACCTGATGCGAGACAGGGTGGTTTTCCACGAACTACCTAATACTAAAGACATAACAAACATCCATGTCCGAGGGTGGATTCGAACCCCCAACGGGGAACATCCTCGCGCATCGCAGCATGGCGCCTCAATGCTCTCGGCCGCTCCACCGCGGCAGCTATGTGTCGTACTGTGATACAATTTCGAAGATACAATCAGTTGCATGTGTGTATAGTGTCTGTAAAATTTCATCAAAGTACGGAATGTATTGTAGAAATTATAAAATGGGCGTCATACCAAATGCCGTAGTTTTACTCCATGAATAGCGGAAAAGTTGTAAGTGAGAAAAAGTTTAATAAAGCTTGAAATTATGTTTAAACTTTGTTGCAAGTCGCTAATATTCTTACTCTCATATAGTTTATTTTGAAAGTCTCGTCGCATCATGCCGCAGTTTCTTGGAACTTCTATTACTTACGTTATATCTCCTCAACCATGTGTCGTATGTGGTTCTTACCCAGACAGCTCATGTTAGCTCACGATAAGGAATATGTGTACCAAATTTGGTTGAAATCGGTCCAATGGTTAGGAGGAAATGTGCAATATTGTCGCATGATGCAGCAGTTTTTCACGGATGTCATTGTTTGTGACGTCATATCTGCTGAACTATCAGTTGTACGTGATTATTACACTTTCGGCGACCGTCCTCTGGGTCCGAAGGTCATGTGTGAAAAATTTCAGTAAGATTGGACAAAACTATAGACTTGTATGCAGTACGTACAGACAAACAAACAAACACACGGACACACTGCTTTATATATATAAAGAAGAAGAAGAAGATTCGAATACAGGCATCGTTTTGGGACCTAAGATTGAACACTCAAAATATGTGAAACAGTCTACTGTTTTTAATTGGAGCTTTAGGATGGAAATGAAAACTAGCTGTTTTAAAGAGTTGAAAGTAGCATGATGGTTGTGTAACTATAAAGTGTTCAGACATTTCTGTTCCGTACATCTAATATACTTATTATGTGCAAAGGAGTCTTGATATGCTTAGTGTTATAAATAAAAAGCTTTTTAGAGGTATGACGGAAGAAAGTCATAATTATATATGATAGCAGTGAATTAAACGTATCAATAATTTTCCAAACATTTTCACTGTGAAAATACATTTTTGTTTTCATGAGGAACGCTCATCGAACTAAAACTTTTATCCATTATGGACGCAAAATTTTTTTATTACGTTTCTTCCATAACCGGTTTCAATATGCCTAGCCTATCAGATGGTGAATCGTTCATTTTGCATAAAAGGCGACTGGTTGCTGTCATTCAAGATAGCTCAGCGAAGTATTCTGTAGTAAGGTCGAATTACTATGTTGCTCTTCAGCTTGCATAAGGTTGTACACTTACAGCGTGAAGTTGGCGCAATTAGTTTCATTGCAAAATGAATTTCTTAGACTTAACTTTTACTATATGAATTTGCAGCTACGATAATGTTGATGTTTAGATTTGCATGTACATGCTGCTTTTTTTACGCAAAGTACTAAATTCACTTATAGAAGCTCACTGGCAGATTTCAACTTAAAGAGATTGTCTTCGAATCAGCATTTCTGGAGTAGTGGTACCAGACATTGATACTTTAGTGAAATGAAAAACAATATGAATTGATATTCTGTGTGTTTTTAAGTTTGATATTTAAATAAAATTACAATGAAATATAAATTAATCACTTTAAACGGCAATTTTACTAAGGCTGTAACAGTAGTAAGAAATACGATGTTACGTTCTTGGCTGCTCCCCTGTCTGTGCGTGATCAAAATTACTACAACAGTCTTAAAAATAAATTTGCAGCGAAACGAGTTAGTGAGCCACCTCGAAGAGATATACGGTCACTCAAATGGAGCAGTGTGAGCGCCAGCCAGTACGCCGGAGCGGCTGTGCTGAACTGCTGGACTTCTTAGGCCGTGTCCTACGTGGGCGACAAAGCGAGCGACAGCGCGACAGCTTCAAGCGACAAATCTCAACCGCATGTATGGTTACGGCTCTGTCCTACGTGAGCGACATCTGCAGCGCCGCGCATCAGAAGCGACACGATCGACGTTTGAATCTCAAACCTGCTCGAATCTCGTCACTGTCGCACGCGCGAAAAAGTGTCAAGTTCGTTGATAATCGTCTGCTTGCCGATATTATAAAGGACGTCGCACGAATTCTGCAATCTAATAATCCCTGAAGTTTATGAAACTGCAACTGTTTCTGAAATAACAGAACACAGAATTGCAGTTGAACATATAATTAAGATATTATGGCATCACTGTATTAGGTTTAGATGGAATACCAAACTGTGGCGAATGAAAATTTGTGCCCGGCCGGGATTCGAACCCGTCAAAAATATCATTGTATACAAGCCGAGGCTGGGCTCCTGACGACATTTAACTGTGTCTCGATACCTCATGGTCTGTTCTCCCTGATGCGGGAATACAGTATTGTGGGTGCGAGCATTATAGAATAAATAGGCTGTGGTATAGGAAAGAGACAGCGTGGCGAATGGAGATTTGTGTGTGGCGGGAGACGTGCAGGGAATAGTCCTCTGCAGTCAGGCTGGTCACTGTGTCCTCGGTGGCGGAGTGGTCAACGCGTCTGCCTAGTAAGCAGGAGATCCCGCGTTCGAATCCCGGCCGGTTACAAATTTTCATACGCCACAGTTTGGTATTCCATCTAAACCTAATACAGTGATGCCATAACATCGCAAACTGCGATTTATTTCATTCATTTGAATGTTGTAATTCGTCAAAAATATATATCATTATATAATCAAGAAGTTTGATTGGGATAAGAAGTGTCCAACAATAACTATCTCGTAAATTTTCTTTTGGACATTAAAGACGACTTAAGTTCAATTTTTAAATTGTTTCTAATATGACAGTATTTTGTGTTTACTCTTAGTGGTTCAAATGTTTGTAGAGTCTATGGGACTTAACTACGGGTTCATCAGTCCATAAACTTACAAACTACTTATGAACTACTTACGAACTAGGACGGCACAAATATCCATGCACGAGGGGGGGGATTCTAACCCCCGGCTCGGCCACCGCGGCCGGCTCTTAGTGGTAGTTTGATTTACACAATGATGAACGTGTTTTGAACAATTACATTTGTGTTCTTTTTCAGAATTTGCAGTAACAACAAACTTACTCCAGAGAGAGAGATAACACGATGTCAGACGAGAAGTGTGAAAATTACGTTTCTGAATAAAATATCTTGATATAATGTTTCAGTAGGAATTTAATGTGTTTGGTAGGCCTTCAGTGGGATACGTTTATTTGCAATAAAGATACATATATTGGTACAGCCCGCATCACTAGCACTATACAACGTCCACTGCTAGCAAGTCCGTCCAGAATTAAATGATTTACTGTCTTCTTACAATAAGATTTATTTTGTTCGTGTTCAGTTGTTGATGGTTTGTAGTCACTCGAAAGTATCTGTACTTGTCGTTATATTTGGCTGGTGATCTTCACTGTCTACTTTCGTATTTCAAGTTATGAATGAAATAGTCCACGTACATTCATCACTTTGTAAATTTAATGCACACCACTCTTTTTACGTCTTATTTCCTAATGTAAATAAAACTTTACTGCCTTACTCTGGAGCTATCGTTGTTCTACGGTTTACGGGTGCCAAATATTAGAAACAGCTGATCGGTTCTAGCGGCCATCTTGTAGCGAGAAGTTGTCGCCCACGTAGGACACGGCCTTAGTGCGCCTGTACCTGTGGGAAGCCGGTTATCCCGACAGAAGCCCCGGTCTCTGGACAAGTGTCACTCTGGGCAACTGTTCCAACCCTCTTCCAACATTCGTATGGCTCACCATGTCATAGCTTCGTGTGTAAAAGCTGTGTGTATGTTGTGGATGTAGAACCTATCGTTAAATCAGACAACAAATTGTTCATTAACACAGCAATTTGGTTTAATTATGGCCCTGATATTGATGTATATACTATTAAATAAGAAACAGTGCATTAAACTGATTATGTGCGCAACGGATATTTTAAACACAAAACAACTGTGGCAAGTCACCACTTGAAACAGACACTGACTATACTCAAAAATTTTGACTGCGAGAAAGATATTAAAAAACCACAAACCACTTTCTTAATGTTTGACTGTGAGAATTTTATGCAGATCAGTTTCTGATTATTGAAATTTAGTATCATAGTCAATTAAGGATCATTTACTATGGCACCAATAACGAAATCTGTTCAACAATATTATCAAAATCACTACTGCACTTTAAATCAACTAATAACTGATTATCAAATGAAGGAAGTAGGTCAATCTTCTAACTGCGTAAATGAAACAGGAAAGAAAGGTCAACTTTGTTACTTATTATTAATAATCAGCATTACATTACCTACATAATACAACTTCTTCCTAATGACATCAAATGCAATTACCTTCATTCCAGCGGTGTTACAGTACAATACAACATATATTTCAAATACAATCAAATCGAGTTGCTGGCACAGCAGCCTCTGCTCTATATCAGAGCCTTACATACAACTCAACCGCTCTCTAAGCGAGCTGAACCACAAGTACTACTCTCTCTCAGCGCGAGTTACAATGCTATGCAATACATCATCTTTGCCAAAGATGAAACTTCACAGAGTTAAGAACACATATCGATACACACAGTAAAAGCGATATTATACATTTTCTTGCAAGCAAGTTACTCGACACAAAACAGGAGGTACAATATTAGACATTTTCTTACAAAAATATTTTTTTTATGGACACGTTTCAAGTTATGTCGTTGTTGCATTGTACTACCTGCTCACCACACTATCTGAACACAGCTTCTAGTTTAATTCGTTCGGTAGAGTAAACACAAGCCAACACCGACCCATCTACAGCATTTTTGTTTTGTTTTTACCACTATCTCTGTTGCCATAATGTTGTTGGCTCCGCTCTGTAGAACCAACAGGAACAGGTCGAAACTGTTCTGTTAATTCTGCCGATGACAGTACTTCAGAGCCTAGGTATCTCAGTTGAACTCCTAATTGTTTTCACCAGTGTACATTTCTTTCGATGATAGTTATCAAAAGAAATAAAAGGTAAAGCTTTCAAAATGACAAGCCAAGATCGCACACTAACAGTTTATTAAACGACGAGCGGTTTCGGTGCACTGTGTCACCATCACCTGGTCACTTATGTGTTATAATCTGGTCATCTTGTTAAAAAAAATAGGTTATAAAATAACAAGTGCAATATTGCACTTAGTCGCTATATAAAAAATACACAAGTTAAAAACATGAAAGCTTATTTTGTAAGCAGTCATGTTTTTAACTTATGTATTTTTTTTTTATATAGTGACTAAGTGCAATGTTGCACTTGTTATTGTATACCCATTTTTTAACAAGATGACCAGATTATAAAATATAAGTGACCAGATGATGGTGACACAGTGCACCAAAACCGGTCGTCATTTAATAAACTGTTAGTGTGCGATCTTGGCTTGTCATTTTGAAAACTACAAAACGATTAGATCGCCTCCAGACCCGACTATGTCAAGTAATCTTAAAAGGTAAAGCAGTCAAAAATCCGAAGATTGGTTTGAACACCACGGTGCTTTACTAGGCATGGTCCTGTTTGGAGGTGGTAAGCCGTTGCCTTCCTCCGATCTTCGAACTGACTTACCCAGGCAGTTATAGGGGGACCTACAGCTTAACGTGGGTTCCGAACCACGGTGCTACTCGGTATTTTTCACGTCAGCAGTACTGCTAGAGACACATAAAAATCCTAGAAGAAATAATTAATAGTATTTATGGACTCTTCTGTCGGTTCTTGATGGAACATAGACATATTAAATAACTCTGTACACTATGTTCCACAATAATATTTATTTTCTTGTAAACTAGCTTTCGGCTTCTTAGGCTATCTTCAGTCAACATAATACTGCACGTTATGCACATCACACCAGCTGCTGTGTTTCGAGTACCAGTGGCGGACTAGGGCTGTTGCAGATCCGGGGCCTTTTATAGTATTACTATAAGAAAGTAACTTCTGAGACTTGGAGGCCCCCCAGGACGAGAGGCACTAACAGTCTAAAAAAATTGCTCTCGATATTTGAAAAAAGAAAAGCTTCTTTTTGAGATATTTTGAGCCACCCCCACCCCCGCCCCCAAGACAGGACGCCCCCTCCGCCCCCGCCCTTAGTCTGCCACTCTAGAGTACAAAGATTTTACAAAGATATGTGTCAGTCATAGACCATGTAACCTTTAAATATTTTGTAACAAACAGAGACGCCCAACCAATTAAAACAAAACTGTTGCTAAGAAATAACTATGAATTAATTTTTAATAAACATATGGGCCATTGAGTGTACCAGTTAGTACAATTGTATATTAAACTGGCTGAAGAGTCGGCATTGCCCGGTTACTTATTTTTTTATTCCTGCCTTGAGTTAGTACTTGTAAGAATACTCTAAAAAAGTTGGGAAAACAGACAACTTTTTGAAAGTCGCCAGGTTTATAAGAATACTAGCTTAAACCCGCGGCTCCGCTCGCATGTTGGTTGATTATGATAGATATTGCGCGAAACGTCAAATCGATTTTTTTTAAAGAGATGTATTAAAAGAAATTTCTTTTTTACTGCTTTATTTATTTATTCTTATATTTACTTATTCGTATGCTTATGCTTACAGAGAAAGAGCTGAAGACATTGTAGCACGCAAAAGATATGGTCTCTGGCATCACATTTCGCTGTATGTAACCTCCTTGCTGTAGAGTCGCAAACGTCGTCGCTGGCCATCAGTCCAAACTTTTTTATAATTGGACGACTTTCAACCACCATATCTTCCACCCCCTTATGGCTATCGACATGGAGCTGAGATGGTGTACAACGGGAAACTTCGGACAACAATTACACACGGACCATTCGTTTGCGTCCTGTAGTTTTCGCTGCAGAGCGAAATATTAACACACACTTAGAATTTTAATACACCACAACTTTCCATCCCAATATACTCCACCCTTTTATCATTATCAACCCGCAAGCAACAACGCAACCAATAAAACCATTTTCAAAGAGTAAATATAATTTCCAAAGTGTAATTATTGTTCCGCATTTCGCGTTATATTATTCAAATTACTAAATATCTATCGGATCACTATAAAACCGTGCCTAAAACCTTCCTCAGGTATAAATTAGTAACGGTACAAATATTTAAGTCTCTGCGTCTTGTCGTTCGGATAAGCGTACACCGAACAGAGATTCACATTTATAGATATAGATATTCTATAATATTGTCTTCTTAGTTTATATTATTTATTTACTTTGCCAGCTAGCTCAGTAAATGGATGAAACATGAACCTTCTCAGGAACGTGATTATTCAGGTTAAATTTTAGTTGAAGGTCTTCAACTGGTGCGAGTATTCTTACAAAGTAGTCCCACATTAAATGCTACAGAATGCAACCCTTGTTAATATTTCCTATTGAGGTCAATGTGGAGCCTATCCTTTATATTAAAATTCTGAATATTATTCTCAGTTACGTATATCATTGAAACTTTAATTGAATGTCCAACTTGAAGTAAGTCGCAAAGTCTGAATTCACTGGAGCTAAATGAACACGGTCTTTTAACTTTTTAAGATATGGCTATCAGGAAATTATTTAATGAAATATTATTCACTTCTCACTCAGAATAATAATAATAGTCACTTTGAATAATTATGCACTTCGTAATTTATAGATCTTTGTAATATACCATATTTTACTATACATTACCACAGAAGTTGGCGTAATTTTATATAAGTCCAGTTTGGTTTTGCAGAGCTGAAACAGAAAATTATTATTTTTTATTAAGCCTTATTTGCCACCCGTCCTTGCTTTATCAGTTAGGAGTTCTACATTTGCCACGTAACGGCGGGTGATGCAATCCATGTCGTTAGCATCTTGCTGAAACAAATGCTAATTTCAGATAAATGATCAGGGTATTTCTAACTAATTAAAGTTGTACACTCCTTTCATTTAATACACATATTTTAATCTTTAAAAATGTTCAAACACATTTACAGACCTCATTAAATGTTTCCTTCATTTTCATCAGAAACAATCTCGTCACGATAAATGAATCGACCAGAGCAGACAAGAGACATGATACAACCATATACAACAAGATTACTTTTTAACATTACATACATTTATATATTTTAATTGTACAAAGATAATAAAACACATTAAAATAATTACTCTCTTTTACGAGTGTATACACAGACACCTTTTGTTACATGATGCGTCTATATTGGTGATACCACTAAACTTTTCAATCGACGATTTCGGTAAAAATTGGGACATTACATACTTCTCCTATCCCTTCTCTCTCTGTCTATCTCCTTTTTCTACAAACATGTTATATTTCTCGGAGGTATATAAGAAATAAGGCTATCTTGCGTAATGTACAAAATTATATTTGCAGTAGCCTATCCAAACAAAGAAAGATATATATGCAATCAAAATAGCATATAAAATTCGCACGATCTCATGTTTATTGAGTTATATGTTGTACAATTGTATAATTTTTCAGGTATATATTCATTTCTAGGGAAGAAGAACAACCGAGGCAATATTTGCACTAACTTAACTTGTGGAAAGGCACAGATAAATACAAGCCGAACTGCATATGGCCTTTTTAGATCTTGAGAAGGCATATGATAGAGTTCCGAGGCAAGAGATATGGAGAAGTCTGAGAAGTAAATACGTGCCCATATCAGGGTAGTAGAAGAGATGTATGAAGGTGCAATGATACAAGTCAAGGGCAACAGTGGCATTTACAGTGACAGTAGGACTACATCAGCGATCTGCTCTCATTACATATCTCTTTGACCTTGTCGTGGATGTACTAGTCAGAGGAAGACATAGAAGCAGTTCAGAGGCGAGCAGCTAGGTTTCTTACTGGTAGGTTCGACCAATGCGCGAGTGTCACGGAAATGCTCCAGGAACTCAGTTGGGGATCACTGCTGGAAAGACGACGTCCTTTTCGTGAATTTCTGTTGAGGAAATTTAGAGGGCCGGAGTTTGAAGCCGAGTGTAGTACGAACTTCCTGCCGCCTATTTACATTTCGCGTAGTGATCATAAAGATAAGAGAAATTAGGGCTCGTACGGAGGCATATAGGCATTCTCTTTTTCCTCGTTCTATTTGGGAGCGGAATAGGAAAGGAAATGCCTAGTACCCTCGGAGTATGCGTGTAGATGTAGATGTAGAAGATGTGAAGAAAGAGGCACCTTGCAGCATGATGTTTGCCGATGATGTTGTAATCTGTGAACCCACCCACGAGGCACTTCAAGACAAGCTTGAACAGTGGAGAAAGGCTAAAGAGGAAGGGAGAATAAGAATTAGCAGGGTGAACATGGAGTATATGTGTACAAAGGATGCCAAAGGTCTATGTATTAACCTGCAAGAAGAACAACTCACGTTGGTCAAGAAATTTACATACCTGGGCTCTTACATGCAAAGTGATGGAGGACTGGAGGAATAGTTGATGGATGAATTGGAGGAAACTGAGCGAGAACTGTGTGATAAGAAGGTTAGCTGCAGAATGAAAGGAAAACTTTACAAGTCTCGGGTGAGGCCTGCGATGCTGTATAATACAGAAACTTAGCCAATTACAAAAGCCCAAGAGAAAAAAATGGAAGTGGCAGAAATGAGAATGTTAAGGTGGATGAGTGGGGACGCACGAAGGGCAGAATAAGGAATGAGTACATCAGGGGAACAGTGAAAGTGGGGCTCTTAGGGAAGAAGATCCAAGAAAGTAGGCTAAGATGGTATGGACATGTGCAGACAAGAAGGGAGTAACATGTGGGAAGAAGAAGATCTGAAAATCGAAGGATGAAGAAGAAGAGGAAGACCAGAACCTGAAATGGAAGACAAGGTAACAGGGGGTCTACGGGAGGAAGGATGTCTCAGAAAAGAAGCTCTGGACAGACATTTGTGGAAGAGAAGGGTCCAGCTAAAGTAACGTCGATTCACATGACATGGGAAAAGGCTGAGATGACGATGATGATGGAGTTATATAAGTGTTGTATTTCTGTCAAATCTGTTGCGAATACAATTAGTAGTAATTAAGTAAGAGACTAAAACTGGGTGCGTGATAGGGCGGTTTTCTATGAAAGTTACTGTTTATGTGCTCATACCTCATGAACTATGTGTTGTACTGTGAAACAATTTCGAAGGTACATTCAGCTATATGTCCGTATACTGTCTGTAAAAATTTCCTGCGGCTAAAATTTGTAGTGTAGAAATTATAAATTATTAGTTGTAACGTCATACCGAATGCCGTAGTTGTCCCTGAAAAGCGGAAAAGTAGTATGCGGGAAACTTTTTTCCTTTCATAATTTTGCTCTGGTTGTCAGCGAGAAAACAACAAAGGTTTGAAATTTTGTTTAAAGTTTTTTGCAAGTCACTAAGTACTGTCAATCTCATACAATATATGGATTTTCGTCGCATTATGTGGCAGTTTCTTGCAACTACATTGTTTATGACGTTGTATCTCCTGAACCACGTGTCGTGTGTGGTTCTTACCCCGACGGCATTGTTACCTCACGGCAAGGAATATGTGTACCAAATTTGATTGAAATCGGTCCAGTGGTTTAGGAGGAAATGTGCAACACTGTCGTTTGATGCAGCAGTTTTTCGCGCATCTCATTGTTTATGACGTCATATGTTGCGAACAATGTGTTGTACATGATCCTAACACTTACGGCGATAGTTCTCATGGATTGAAGCTTACGTGTACAAAATTTCATAAAGATTGGAAGAAAACTGTAGATTTGTATGCAACACGTACACACAAACATACGGATACTCTGCTTTATACATAAAGGAGCCTGTTACTTCAAAATCATTCTTGACCGAATCCAAGTTCTTTCTCCTTGAACTACCTCGACTCCTCCGACCCTCTGTTGACGAACCACAGCGTCTGTTGAAAGTTGTCTAATATATCTCTGTTTGCGTGTGTTGTTGAAAGAAAATTTAGTGTGTTGTTGCATCCGACTGCGTGTGTGAATGAACATTGATTGACTCCTATACTGATGCAATGAAAAATAAAAATATTGCATAAATTATGTGGAGCCACCTGGGGATCTTTAGCAATCACCTTTCGCTCGTCACCGTTGGGTTTCGTGTTCTCAAGTGCTGAGTATTGTGCATCTGTATGGATGAACAGCCACCAAAGCTTGTTGGCACTCAACTGACTGCTACCATGCGCATAATATCTGGCGCGATCAGGTCTACTCCGGTTTACTGACTTCCGCTGCTGACAGGTATAATGCCATCTGATTTGCGCATATCTACGTCCCTTATGATGGAGTTCCAAAGTGTCTCCAAGGAACCTAATCTACCTATTTATAGGACCAACCAATTCTTGACCGACTAACGCGTACGTTATTCAACTTTGCGTGATGCTGCTAATATGGTTACTGCAGATTTTAAACGAAGAACGGAAGTGTCGGTGGAAAATGGCAACAGATGTGCACCTGTAGAACATCTTATCAGTCGCTAAACTACCAACTGGAAATCAACTAGCGAGCAAGACCTGGAGAGCACAGAATAGAATTAGAATGTAGAATGCCAGTTGTAACGATGCACTTCAAAAATGGACCAACCAATTCTTGACCGACTAACGCGTACGTTATTCAACTTTGCGTGATGCTGCTAATATGATTACTGCAGATTTTAAACGAAGAACGGAAGTGTCGGTGGAAAATGGCAACAGATGTGCACCTGTAGAACATCTTATCAGTCGCTAAACTACCAACTGGAAATCAACTAGCGATCAAGACCTGGAGAGCACAGAATATAATTAGAATGTAGAATGCCAGTTGTAACGATGCACTTCAAAAATGGACCAACCAATTCTTGACCGACTAACGCGTACGTTATTCAACTTTGCGTGATGCTGCTAATATGGTTACTGCAGATTTTAAACGAAGAACGGAAGTGTCGGTGGAAAATGGCAACAGATATGCACCTGTAGAACATCTTATCAGGCGCTAAACTACCAACTGGAAATCAACTAGCGAGCAAGACCTGGAGAGCACAGAATAGAATTAGAATGTAGAATGCCAGTTGTAACGATGCACTTCAAAAATGGAACAAGTCGTCAAATCCTCATTGTGACTGCGGAGGTCCACGCCAGACGATACATGACATTGTCAGAGACTGTGTGCTTTGGATCTGTGATGGAAGATATTTCCTGCTGGCAACCCCAGAGGCTGTGCGTTGGATTCAAGGACTGAACATCGAGTTATTAAACTTATGTTACCATGCAAAATTCATTGTTTCCTTTCTGTCTAAATGTATATATTTGTATTGTATGTATCAGCCGTAAGCTAAATAAAATAAATAAATAAATAAATAACAAATAACAAATAAATTCTTGGATACATCTACACAGTAAAATTGTCCTAAAATGTCTGGCTAAATTAGTATCAGGTGTTGTTTCTGTTTCGTGTATCTGTAGGTGCTCCTCATTGAAGGCATAAATAAGAATTGCTAAGCAATTGAAATTTAAACAAATAAAATTCAAATCAATCTCCCGGAATTGTGTTGACTCTGACAGTTAATAACTGTTACACAACTAAGACATTTCTTCGTAAATTAATTGATCATCCGATTACATAAGTTCATTTGATTACTGCAATAAAAAATGATGAACATTGTGCAGTTGAAATACTGCTGAGATAATCTTAAGCCCACAGATTATACTTTTTCTGAAATACATGCAAGCTGCCAACTTGTATTTTCGCGCACAGAAATTTACTTCAGCATCCAGAAATAAAGCTTGATTTCACTAATTTTTTAACTGTTATGTACGCTACACCATCTAGACTATACCACATGCATGAGACTAAATACCAAATTTTTAATGTGCCGTGTTAGACTTCAGAATCCGAAAGTCGTCGGCACGTCAACAAGAAAAAAAAATTTCAATTAATATAATGTTCTTGTATTGTGAAATTTCAATGACAGATCCTTGCGCAGATAGAATAAGCATATGATCCTAGATTTGCACTTCTTTAAAACTGTCACTTTGAAATAAATGTTTTAAAGTTCCCTTGAAGTCATGTTTACTGATGATCGATTGATGTAAATTGATTGTTAAAATACTAAAATTGATAAGTCTTCTTGCTTAATCTGTCAAACAAAATAACTTTCAATAAATGTCTTCTTTCAAATCGTAAAATGGTTTGACAGTAAATAATTCTTCCACTCCTGTCAATATATTTCTTGTAAAATTTCTATAAATATCAAAATAATTATCGTTGACACTTGGTTAACTTTCGAGACACAATGACATTTATTACTCTCACAATACAGATCATGACTTAAGGACTGTTACACAAAGACTGATTTTATGGTCGTTTTTTTATTTTCCACGAAAGTTTCTATAATAATGTCAAAATCCGCGACCAGCATCTTCTTGCCTCGTGGCCGTTGACCCGCCACTTGAAGTGGCCAGATGTTTACTCTTTGATCTCGGCGTCGAAGATGTTGCTCTCGTACGTTGAATCGCGGTCACAGCACATGAAACATACGAAAACTCTTTTATGAATCACATAACATAAAACATTTACACAAAAATCATTTAAAAACATAAAATATAAACTATCTTCGGCGAAACTGAGCTGACATAAAGTGGTAGTGGAGACAATAATCCGTCCCACTACACACAATATTTTTTATTGTAATTATTGTAAGTACATGAATAAAACACCTCACTTGATATGCTTGTTATTACACAACCATCTTCATATATGAAAGTTAAATTGCACTATTAACAAATACGAAGACTGATCAGAACAGAAGGACATTGTGTTGTGAAAATACCCTAAAATGACTTAAGCCTTAAAAAAATAAAAAATAAAATAAAGTAAATAAAAAAGGTAGTAATCAAGGTCATTACTCGATTGTAACTGCCCGATCAGCTGGGCTGCGCCAAAGATTCTCTCAAACAGGCATTTCTAAGCGTTTATGTTGTATACCGAACAGATACCTATCATTCTTAGCTAACCTTATTTGTCACAGGCCTACAACATGGCCACACCATCTGTTCCCAATAACTGCTTCGTTTGAGGTGTTAAATCCAGCTTTTTAATTGATTCCCTCATTATGGACTCCCTCCTGCCATTGTCCCCATCTTTTAGTACGCCCTACTTTAATATCTGTAACTTCACCCATATTAATAAGCTAAACTGTATCCACCCAGCTTTCACCCCCATATAACAAAGATGGTCGAAAGATAGAACGGTGCACTGTTTGTTTTGGAGATGCCTATCTTCTTACCATAACACTTACATCTATGACCTAGCTTTGAAATATTAGATTGCAATATTTCATTGGAATGTGCCATCGCCGCAACTCATCCGCATATGCGACACTGCTAATTTTTTCTCGCCTATTTAAATGTCCCCCTGCCAGGCTATCAACATATCATGGATGTATAATATGAAGAACAGTAGTGACAGGTTACAGCCTTGTCTTACCCCTGAATCTACGAGTCTCAAAAATGGACTCAAATTCACCGTCAACTATAAACTGCTGCCTCTCAATTTACGTAAACAGAGTGAAGGCTTTCACGACCGGTTGACATTGTAGGTATTATATCTTCTGGGTTGTAAGGCTGTGTTCTTGTTGTGTTCTTGGAATCTTGTTGCTTCCGATGCTGCGTCGGACTTCTTCGGAGGTTGTCCGTCTGTTGTCTTGCCGACTGACGAGTCGAGGGTCCGAGACTTCTTAAATACCGTCTGAAAGGGGACGTGGCTAAATCCACGTGATAAGCAGACATGATCCTTGTCAAAGATAAAGCTATACTATGAAGCATGTCAAAGATAAAAACAGTCATCGATTCTGCAGAGCCAAAGTCTACATAATGTTGAGTTTCATAGTCTTCTTTTCGATTGAAATTATCATTATGTTTATATATTTCAATCGCTTCTCTATACAACCTTGGTCAGACAGTAAATCGTCATGGAAGATAAAATTTCTGTCTCAGAGAATTTTACTATATGATTTCCCGATTGTAAGCTGTGTTCCGCCACAGCCGATTTTTCAGTTTTTCCAAGTCGGCACAGCTGAACCCAGAAGATATAATACCTACAATTTACGCAAACACCTTTAATTGCGTGCAGAAAGTTGTTTTCTATTCCATAATCTCGAAGAACCGACAATAACTTCCTCCTTGGAATAGGCTCATAAACCTTTTCTAGATTTGTAAAACAAAGATTTTTCTGATCGACTCATACCACTTCTTCATTATCTGCCGTAAGCTAAAGATCTTACCCCCTGAGAGCTGAATCATTTTATAATGCCTTATGTGGAATTTATTTACATAATAACTTTCAAATATTTTGTGAGATGACTACCTTGGAGTTGCGGAAAATCTAAATATGGACGGCTGGAGGTGGATTTGAACCACCATCCAGCCGAGTAACAGTCTGGTATGTTAGCACCTCTCCCGACCGTACCATGAAGGGGCTGCCCTTTTTACTACAGAGGTCGTAACGAAAGAATATGGAGGACACCAAGGTAAGCATGTGGAGAGTAACTTGCACAGTCCACTCAAAATGAAAATGGTTGCACAGTGAGTTCTACTGGATCAGCAGCGACAGAATAAATCCATTATTTTAATTGAATAAGTCGCTCACCGATTGAATAATATACAACTGTAATTGTTTCGGAATCTAGAATTCCATCATCTGGCTTAGAATGGATATCAGGAACATTTTCCTATAAAGGATGGCCTCCCTCCTATCACAACAGATAAACTGTTAATGGTAAACCATTCAGTTAGTAATAAAAAACCATACAGGTCCCTAAAATTATATTTACTTATAAATGCGTTATGGCATCTGATAATGTTGAAACGCAGTAATAAATAGATACAATTTCAGCGTTCTATACGGTTTTTTACTCTTATTGAAGAAAATGAAGATCGCAGACTCGTACAGGAAATTCGTTTCCATTATGAAAAAAAACAACAACATACAATTAGTAATACTTAACATAAAACCAAAACTTCATTCCGACAAATTAGTATTTATACCTTTTCTTTCGAAGTTGTTAAATGCGTCATGAATGGCCTTCGTTAGCCTAGTTTTGGATTCAATCACTTGCTTGCCTGGGATATTTTTGATGCTTTTAGATTTGTAGTGTTCTCTTTGCTTTTGAGCCACGGTGAATCTTCCCCATATTTGTGTACAGCTGCCGACTAGGAAGCTATCTTTGACCAACGTCATCTCTCTCGATTACAGGTAATCGATTGTCATATCTTTGGTTGAAAATAGAGCGCCAAATCTTATCTAATTTCAAACCTTCTTCATTCATGTTAAAATTATTGTGGTGTTTCTGTATTTCTATAGCTTCTATGTACATGCGTGTGTAATAATGCGAGGTCTTGGCTAGCACGCTCGTTTCACTGAATTTTATTTCATGATCACCCTGTGTAAAAATATCCTCTTCCACAGCTGACTTGTCTGTGTGACCCAGACAATTCCTTTTATGTTCCAACATTCGAGTATTAACACTTATTTTCGTTGTTCCTGCATACACCATGCCACAGCTGCAGGGAATTTTATACACCCCAGGCGTTGCTGTACATAAAATTATCTTGCATCATAAAGAATTTTCACTCAATGTTTGAAATGTCAAAATCTGGAAAACTGTAGCGTCCACTAGCAATGGCACTTAGGCTTAATTTTTGTTCAATTTGTGTGAAGGGAGTCTTTTTTACATGAGGAACATCTGGAAATACACTTGATCAATCCATGAAGTAAACATTCTTCGTGTACTGAACTAAGAACAGGCTGACCACCATATTTATATCTACGTTTGCCCTTCACCCAGTAATTTAACGTTGTATAGGGCACACCGTGATACTCAGATGCTTTACGAATACTCAACTTCTCGTTCTTCACTTCTTGAACGGCATTTTCCAGATATACTGGATTGTTCCTTTTTACCTCCCTTCCCACGTATGTTCGCGGCATGATCGACTTCACCCTACAAAATACGACAATTCAATTTTTAGATCACTACTCGTCCACACAACAAACTTCTGCTATTGCAAATACATAAATCAAATGACAATGAGTTCACTTACCGACTAACAGTCCGGAAACAGCAGAATTATATGATTATAAGGTCGCATTGTGACAGGTTTACTCTTGCTTCATTCACAGGCCACCAAAATGCATTTCTTTATATCCCACAAACCCGCTGAACGGATACTCAGAGAGAAAATTCTACAGGTAAAGACTACTCTGCAACTCATTGGCTTCTAACAAGTATGTGTAGCGTGAAGTAGTGTATATTACAATGCTGTACCGAGGGGACTAAGGCGCTCCGGTCTGCACGGCCACTACGGTCGGGGGTTCGAATCCCCCCTCGGGCATGGATATTTGTGCCGTCCTTGTTCGTAAGTAGTTCATAAGTAGTTTGTAAGTTTAGGGACTGATGACCCCGTAGTTAAGTCCCATAGACTATACAAACATTTGAACATTTTGACAACGCTGTATTGCCGGTCGACTTCCCCCCACCTGATCGACTTCACCCCTAACTGCGTGGTCATCAGTCCGTAGCTTGATTTGATTGATTTGATTCTTTCAGGGAAGCCAAAACAGTCTTGGTCCAACCCGCCACTGCCCGCACCGAAACTAAGTTTATTGTGCGGTATCGCTCCCTGTATGTCTAGTAAAGCCAACCAATGCCCTTGAACAGTGCAAGGAGTCCCTTTACCAGTTCTTTATTAGACACAATTTCTTCGGGTCTGGTTGTCCCAAATGTTCTGTGCCTTTTACTCTCCAATGCAATGCATTCGAAGATCAGATGTGATGCAGTTTCATCACTGTCATCACAGATCCTACATTTAGGGTCCTCTTCTGTTATTCCCAGTCCGTAGCCTACAAACTACTTAAACCTAGGTAAACTAACCTAAGGACAAATACACGCACCCATGCCCCAGGGAGGACTCGAACACGGCGAGCAAACGCGAGACGCTTTAGACCGCTCGGCTACTCCACCGCGGCCCCCTTCTGACGGCATGGCACGTATTCCCTCATGGAAAATAGTACCTAAGTTACACAGTTTTTGAAGATGTAAATGGTTGCCGTGTGGTGTTCGTGTACGTAAACTTATACTGCTACAGTCGCTGCCTTGCACACGGTTCAGATTGATATTACAAGAGTTTGACTGTGTGAATCGTGTGGCCTCCGTTTCGACTCCGAAAACAGTAGCGCAAGGGGGGGGGGGGGAGCGCGGCTGTTTACGGCTGGAAGTATCTCGAGCGCGCGGCCAATCGCGAAAACACGCGCGGGCTAGTGGGCTGGCTAGTGGCTACTGCGCAGCAGGCGGCGGCAGATGAGCCGCGCAGCGCGAGGCGAGCGCTCGGGTTTCTCGCGAGGGGCCCCGCGGGGGTTCCCCGGTGACGTCAGCGGGCGCGCCGCGCATGCGCCGTGCGGCCGCGACCTGCCACAACTTCCGGCACGTGGAGGCCCCTTCCGGCCGGCAGCGCCGCCGCGCCGCGGCGACCCAGTGCGGCGAGCGACCTTGGGCGCGTCCTTCTATCACCGCCCGTCACGGGTTCTCGCCGGACGGTGCGACCCGGCGAGTGGTCCCCAGAATACTGTGGTATGCCACAGAGCGCCTCGGTTGCACAGTGGTAGAGTGCCAGACTACAAATCCAAAGGCTGCGGGTAGGGTTGCCAGATTGAACTCGAGGCAGGCCCGGAGACCAGACGTGCCCCCTGCCCCTTGGCCAACGACTCCCTCCCCCCAATTGCGACCAACTCCCCCCCCACCCAGGATTACACGTGAATTCTAAAAAAAAAAAAAAAAAAAAAAAAAAAAAAAAAAAAAAAAAAAAAAAATCATCTCATCCCTCCCAACAAGTATTGTAAGAATGGTGGTGTTTCACACCATGGTAAGTAAAAGTTAATTCCGTTGCAGTGACTTTGTCGTCTTCTGCAGAAAATTGTTCCGGCAAGAATTTAAGAAGTGACTGATTCTTCTTTTGTGTGGTAATATTGGCTTTGTGTCTTTCTGATTGTAAATGTTTATTCACAGCTTTCACTCCATCGTACTTAACTGTAAATGAGATATTGCATATTCTGCACATACACTCAACAGTATCGACTTTTTGTAGCCACTCTTTATAATTTTCACCCTGCAACCGTTCTTCACTGAACGAACTTAGATATCGTCTCTTCATTTCACTGTTATTTCTCACTATTCTGAGTTAATGTAAGCTTGTCTGTTCACACACGATCTGAGTATTGCAAAAATTGCCGGTAAACTGATAACAAACAATGAACGAACGAACACAAATAATTGACGTCGCCAGTTGACACGTTGCCGCAACAGTGTTTGCTTAATAATGCGCTAGCCGATTACTACCGATGCAACAATGAAATGTTTTCAGAGGAAGAATAGAAAAGTAGCGTTTTGTTGCAATAAGAAATTGACATTTATATAAAGTTATGCATAATTACTAGAGAGGAGCCGGCCGGGAATGGCCGAACGCACTGAGGCGTCTTGCCACGGTGCGCGAGGCTGCTCCCGCCAGAGGTTCGAATCCCCCCCTATGTCATGGATGTTGTGTTCGTCCTTAGTTTAAGTTACGTTAAGTTCGATGTAGGTCGTCGCTACATGAGCATACTACTTAAAAAGCGTAGTAAAAAAAAAAAAAAATAAAAAAAAAGGTTAAGATGAAGGTTACATTCAAGCCCGGAGATGAGAGTGATTGGCCCGTAGACCCGGAGAATTCATTCCAAACCCGGGCACTCCGGGCGGCGCCCGGAGATCTGGAAACCCTAGCTGCGGGTCCTAGGATTTTTATCTGTCACTTTCCACTTCTTTCACCTCTGGCAGTGTTGCACATGTGAAAAATACCGAGTAGCACCGTGGTTCGGAACCCACGTTAAACTGTAGGTCCCCCTATAACTGGCTGGGTAAGTCATTTCGAAGGTCGGAGGAAGGCAACGGCATACCACCTCCAAACAGAACCATGCCTTGTAAAGCACTGTGGCGTTCAAACCAATCCTCGGATTGTCGACTGCTCTGTTACAACAGAGTAACATATTTGTCTGTGGGTATACTCACTTTTCTGCCCACCAAACGTATGGTGCAGCTGCTATCCTACTGGTACACTACGTTTACATGCAACACATCTTCCGGAAGACAAAAACCGATTTTCGCCGCCGTGTTTACATGGTATAGCCTGAATCAGATTTCCTAGTCCACTTAATATGGAGGCTGAAAAACAGCTGATTCCTCTTCCTGATTTAGTCAGCACAATCGCTATTTTTCTTTATTTCAATACATAGATTCAGGTTCACTCTAATATTTATACTTTTATTTCACATTAGAAAATATCACTCTGTCCATATGTGCCGAAAATTCTTACCAAAAAAACACAATCTGACAAGCCAAGAACGCTTCAAAAACGGTTGCGTTTACATGGGCAATAAAACCGATCGTGGAACTGGAAAACCGCTTTAGAGAAGTGGATTTCCAGAATCGATTTTGGAGTGTTTACATGACCAACCAAAAGCGGAATCGGGAAATCGGTTCACGAAATCCGGTTTTGGGAGCTCATGTAAACGGGGTGAATGAGTGGTCCCCAGTACACTGTGGTATACCACAGAGCGCCTCCGTTGCACAGTGGTAGAGTGCCAGACTACAAATCCATAGGTTGCGGGATTTACCTCAATGTAAAATACACTTGCATTTTTTTTATTCAGATACAAAATCACAACATATACATTACATAAACAAATTTCCCCATTCAAATGGGGCACATCATACACATTTATATAACAATGTTACTTTTTCATCGTTTTATATTCTCTTTTTAAAAAGGTTTACAATAATTGATAATATAATAAGCTTCGTTATACAAAGAGTTAAACCATTTTCATTTTTCTTGCCTTGGCTTTTTCAAAATCTGAAAGTTATCTTCTTTAAATAGATTGTGTCTGCTGTTTCTCGCCCAGTTGACAAAGTTTCCAACCTCACGAGTCTTTCTTGCGTCATTGTGGATCGCAGATATGTTTTTATGAGTTTTAATTTCGAGAAGCTGCGCTCACCAATGGCTACAGAAACCGGAAGTGTATTTTGTACAGACAGCCAAATACACGATTTAGATTATCAATGTGATGGAAAAGATGAAATGAGCGTATGGCTTTCTTGGCCGGGAGAACCCTTGCGGGTTTGTTCGGCCGCCTTAGTGTAAGTCTTTTTATTTGATGCCGCATGGGCCACTTACGTGCCAATGGTGATGAGATGATGATGATTAGAACAACACACAGTCCCCCGCCAGGTCCTAGGATATTTATCTGTGACTTTCCACTTCTGTCACCTCTGGCAGTATTGCTCATGTGAAAAATACCGAGTAGCACCGTGGTTCGGAACCCACGTTAAACTGTAGGTCCCCCTATAACTGTCTGGGTAAGTCAGTTCGAAGGTCGGAGGAAGGCAACGGCATACCACCTCCAAACAGGACTATGCCTAGTAAAGCAGTGTGCTGTTCAAACCAATCCTCGGATTGTTGACTGCTTTACCTTACCACAGAGTAACATATTTGTCTGTGGGTATACTCACTTTTCTGCCCACCAAACATATGGTGCAGCTGCTATCCTACTGGTGCACTACGTTTACATGATACACATCTTCCGGAAGACGAAAACAGATTTTCGTAAACCGTTTTACGCTGTCGTGTTTACATGGTATAGCCTGAATCGGATTTCCTAGCCCACTTAAAATGGATGCTGAAAAACAACTGATTTCAATTCCTGATTTAGTCAGCACAATCGCTATTTTTCTTTATTTCAATACATAGATTCAGGTTCACTCTAATATTTATACTTTTATTTCACATTAGAAAACATCACTCTTTCCATATGTGTAGAAAATTCTTAACAAGAAACCACAATCTGACAAGCCAAGAACGCTTCAAAAACGGTTGCGTTTACATGGGCACGAAAATCGATTGTGGAACTGGAAAACCGCTTTAGAGAAGCGGATTTCCAGAATCGATTTTGGAGTTTTTACATGAGCAACCAAAAGCGGAACTGGGAAATCGATTTACGAAATCCGGTTTAGGGAGTCCATGTAAACGGGGTGGTAGACACAACGCCACTGTGTTCCTAACTCTGTTGTCTGCTATGCTGATGACACAAGGCGCAGCATGAGAATATATTAGACCTGCAAGATATGACGCAAAATGGCATGGAAAGAGCACTAAACTGGTTCTCGTCAAATACTCTGGTTTGCAACCCAGAGAAAAACCAGCACATCATAGGAGGTTTGTCAAATGAAGTGGAGGTTAAAGCAGTGAAAATACTCGGAATGTATGTAGACTCTAAATTAATTTGGGAGACACACATCAATCACACCTGTTCAAAATTATCTCAAGTTTCTTACTTAATGTGGAAGCTGAGGGGCCTAATAACCAGAGAATTCTTAAGAGTAATTTATTTTGGACTCTTGCAGTCACAAATAGAGTATGGACTGTTGATACGGGGACATTCTCCTCACATTAGTGACATTATGAAAATACAGAAGAAGGTGGTACGCTCAATGAGCAATGTGGGTTGATTGGAACACTGTCGGTCACTATTCATTATATTAACAGTTGTAAACCTATACATCTGTCTCTCACCAGATCAATAGCAACAAAAGAAATGGAAATTCAAATTTTTTGTAAACTCGTACAGTTTTGGGATTGGCTCATATTAGTGAGTTTGCTAAATTTCAGGCAAAAAATTCCTATCAACAATAACTCCGTAACAAAATATTTGCGGACCTATGTTTATAAGACCTTTTTCTTTTAGTTTTACTTGTGGAATAACATATTAAAATATTTGCATTTCTTCGTGTATCACTCTATTTACGGGGTAGACAAAATAATATGAATATCTAATACAGAAACAATTCTAGAAGGGATAAAAAAGAGAGTTAACTCAAGTCTGAGAAAAGCAACAAGCAGGATTTAGAAAAGGTTGTTTCTGTATAGACCAGATCAACAGACTGCGCATAATTAGAGAACAATCCGCGAAGCTGCACTCGTCATTGTATCTACTCTTTGTAGACTATGAAAAGGCGTTTGACAGTGTACTAAGGAAGAAGAGAGAGTTTGGGACCCCTAAGAAAATTATAAAGATAACCCATGAAATGTACGAAAACTATACATGTCAAGTTTTGCATCAGGGAATTCTGTCGGAGCCCATCCCAGTAGACACAGGAGTTAAACAAGGATGTTTGCTGTCACCTCTTCTGTTTCTGATGGCGCTGGATCTTATGATGCAGAAGACAATGAATCGCTAAAGAGGAATTATTGGGGGTTGACAGGCAGGTTGGAGGATTGGATTTTGCAGATGACCTGTGTTAGCTAGCCAGCAGTTTCAAGGATATGGAAACAAAGCTGAATGATTTAAAAATCGTTGCATCAGAGGTGGGATTAAAGATAAATGAAAAGAAAACTAAGGAGATGCGCTATAATAACCGAAAAAAACAACACTAAAGAGATCGAACATATCAAGCAGTTTTACTAACTGGGAAGTACAGTCACCCGAAAGGGAGGAACTATA
Source organism: Locusta migratoria (assembly GCA_026315105.1). Classification (NCBI taxonomy): domain Eukaryota; kingdom Metazoa; phylum Arthropoda; class Insecta; order Orthoptera; family Acrididae; genus Locusta; species Locusta migratoria. The sequence continues at coordinate 115,434,085 of CM048750.1, read as the reverse complement.
GAGGATATAGGAAACAGAATAAATAAGGCAAAAGGGGGGGGGGCATTTGCAATGCTGAGACCAATCTCGAAATCAAGGGAACTTAACACCTATACAGAAGTCACATCTTCAATACAAATGTCAAGTCAGTACTGCTCTATGGGTGTGAATCATAAAAAAACTAACAAACAGCTAGTTAGCAGACTTCAAACATTTGTGCAGTTTGAGGAATATATTGAAGATATGGTGGCCACAAGTAATTTCCAATGAAGAACTAAGGAGAAGAACCCATCAAACACCAATTGATATTGAGATACGCCGTAGGAAACGGAAGTAGCCTGGGTATACATTACGGCGTGATGAAGACAACGTGGCAAGACAAGCCCTGGAATGGAACCCACAAGGTAGCAGGAGAAGAGGCAGACCAAGGAATACATGGAGAAGGAGTGTAGTAGCAGAAGGGACCGAGAAAGGAAGGAAGTCCTGAAATGAGATCAAGACACTGGCGCAGAACAGAGTCCGGTGGCGGAAGTTCATTGATGCCATATGTCCCACTTAGGAGATATAGGAATACGTAAGTCAGCATAGAAACAATGTTTACTTATTAGTAAGGAACTGATCTATTGTTGGCTTTGAGAACACCTAATAACGTCACTTTACCGAAAATGTATGTTAATTAAAACTGCAAAGAAAACTACAAAAAATAACGATAGATAACTATGATTTGTGTAAACATTAAGTAATTAACTTTATCACTGAAGGCGTATGATACGCTTGACAGTGTCATGGTTAGAAATTATCTTCTTATTAAGTGTAGCTGTATTGTATTGCAGAAAAAAACGAGCGTGAACAGTGGCGTTTATATTGATTTTAACGTACTTTTTTACAATTTTGCCCGTATGTAAGCGCCATAAAAACCGGTAATAAGTACAAAATAAGTACACATTTGTCTTTGTTAAGTTTCCTAAGGTATGAAACGGTACATTAAATGACGGTTTATTTACGATTCTATTTTATCCAGTAGCTGTTTAGTGAAGAATTTCGTTAACGACAAAAATGGCTAGTAAACATTAGAAGAGTTGTTGTTGTTGTTGTTTGGATGTTTTAGGGGGACAAAACTGCACTGGTCATCATCCCCGTTTAGAATAGTTGAAATTTAGCAGAAAAACGTTGCTTTTCTATCCAGGAATGTTAAGGCTTGTTAACTACAATTCCAGTCAAATCAGAGTTGTTTTCAAAATGAAAAGCCAAGATCGCACATTAATAATTTATTAAATGACGACCGGTTTCGGTGCACTGTGTCACCATCATCTGGTGACATATAAGTTATAAGCTGGTCATCTTGTTAAAAAAATTGGGTATAAAATAACAAGTGCAACATTGCACTTAGTCACTATATGAAAAATACACAAGTTAAAAACATGACAGATTACAAAAGACAGTATTTTGTAAGCAATGTTGCACTTGTTATTTTATATCCAATTTATTTTAACAAGATGACCAGCTTGTAACATATATGTGACCAGATGATGGTGACACAGTGCACCGAAACCGGTCGTCATTTAATAAATTATTAATGTGCGATCTTGGTTTTTCATTTTGAAAACTATAAAACGATCAGATCGCCTTCAAACCCGACTATGTCAGGTAATCTTACCAAATCAGTGAGAGTGAAACACAAAAAAATTGATTTAATGCAATACATACATTATTAGCAAATTTATTTAATGTAGCAAGTCAGCCACCACAGTTGTTGCTGAAGGGAAAATCTAAGAGATGTGGCAAGCAAATTTCACAAGCAATAATACTCCCACTATTGTTGCTATATCTGCCATAGAAAGGGCAAGAATTTTCAAGAAATTTGCTATTTGAGCAAAAGTAATTACATTCAAAAGTATATGCATGTATACGAAACACTAGTGAAATGTAATAGCCCTACTGTGATAATCGTTAGATTGTATACAGAATTGTTACGCGTCAAAGAAAATGCATATCATAGTAAAAACAAAACATAACAGGAATTTATATTTCCCATATGTTTATATCCTGATTCTTTCAGTGGAGTAAGCTGCAAATATACACGTACTCCTAAGTTGTTTTTTATATCACTATTTTTGTATTTATTTAACGATTATTCATGTGTCTTGATATTATTCTAACGCTTGGAACCCAAACATTATAGCAACTATTTCGTAATTACGTAGAAAATTAAATATAAACGAACATGAATCTTATGACGACGCCTTGTCCACTGCTACGATTGCTTGAGTCGTTTCAACAGTCAGTTGGTAACAAATATCACACTAGTGAAAGTCGTATATGTATAATGTTAGACTGTGATAGAACCGAAGCGTGTCTGCATATATTTCGCACTTAATTTTTCATTGGTTGCCATTTTGTAATTTGGCAAACCTATTTATACAGCAGTTTGTACGTGGCAAATAATCTTTGCTTACTACATCTTTTGAACTTAATGTCAATATGCTTTGTAATAGGCTGATATACGAGTAGAATCGAAACTTATTTCCATTTCGAGTTCTGGTAATATTTTGTAGCAGCCATATCGTAATTAGACAAGAAACGAAATGTGATCTATGGATGGATCGCTTAGACGGCTTTAGTTCATCTCCAGGTAGAATAGAGAGAGAGAGAGAGAGAGAGAGAGAGAGAGAGAGAGAGAGAGAGAGAGAGACATTGTAATCTGCGATTCTTCCCACTCCTCGTTTGTGCTGAAGATACTGACTGTTAAGGGGCATGTCACGACTATACTGTTTATTTTATTGTTTCATTCGAAGGATTTGCATATGCATTAATCGTACTAAAGACAATAAAACATAACAACACGCCACAAACAAACAAGCAGCAACACCACAGCTCAAAACAGGCTGTCAAAACTTGTCATTCCACGATTAATGCACATGCAAATCCTGCGAATAACACAATAAAATAATCACCAGAAACCCATGGAAGATGGCACAATAAGTGCCGAAACTAGTTTAAATATTAAAACAAAAAAAGTGTCTTGCATAAAGCGGAATCAACCGCAAATCTATATAAATTCATTTATAAGAATATTAAAAACTGCGGACGTAAAAACGTGCGCGTATTCAAGGACAACATTGTATCAAAATTTCAAAGCATTCGGTCAAGTACTTTCGGAGATACAAGATTTTGAACATAGAGGAAACTGACAGAGAGAGGGAAGGAGGAGAATGTGGTGAGGAGATGGATAGGGAACGGGAGAAGATTCACGGGAAAGGGGGGAATGGAGGAGCAGGTGAACAAAGAGAGAGGAAAAAAAGAGAGCAGATAGGCAGGGGGAGACGTGAGAGGTTAGGGGATAAGATGATCTCATCAACAAAGTTTGGGTATTATAACAAAAAAAGTGTCTTGCATAAGGCGGAATCAACCACAAATCTATATAAATTCATTTATGAGAATATTAAAAACTGCGCAAGTAAAAACGTGCGCGTATTCAAGGGCAACATTGTATCAAAATTTCAAAGCATTCGGTCAAGTACTTTCGGAGATACAAGATTTTGAACATAGAGGAAACTGACAGAGAGAGGGAAGGAGGAAAATGTGGAGGGAGCGGGAGAAGATTCACGGGAAAGGGGGAATGGAGGAGCAGGTGAACAAAGAGAGAGGAAGAAAAAGAGAGCACATAAGCCGGGGGAGAGGTGAGAGATAAGACGATCTCATCAACAAAGAATTGTGAAATTCAGCTTATTAGAAATGTGTGATTTCAAAGCATTGGGTGAAGTACTTTCGGAGATACAAGATTTTGAACATAGAGGAAACTGACAGAGAGAGGATAGGAGGAGAATGTGGTGAGGAGATGGATAGGGAGCGGGAGAAGACTCACGGGAAAGGGGAAATGGAGGAGCAGGTGAACAAAGAGAGGGGGAAAAAAAGAGAGCACATAAGCCGGGGGAGAGGTGAGAGATAAAACGATCAACAAAGAATTGTGAAATTCAGTTTAATAGAAATGTGTGATTTCTTTTTTCTTTTTCACATAATCTCATTGAAGCCACAACAACACATAGCCGTGTACAGCTAGAATATATGCAAAAAAAACCTTTTTGCAACTTCCTTACAGGTTACAGTAACCTGTGATTTCTTGCGTCTACTGTGCACTGTTATTGCTCGAGGGATCTACGGTGTGTTATTACGTACAGTGTAATGTAGGGGATAATGTACTCGTCTGATCGGCGACTACGACCATTTCTTTTATTTAGTTTTTTAGTTGAATTATTGGCAGTTCCTCTAGTGCGCCATGCCTACGTGCCTGCAGGAGCTTGCCAATGGCCGGCTGCGGGTAGAAATTGCTTCGCCGAAGCAGCCGGCAGCGGAGCCGCTTCGTTCTCGGAAGTGTCGGCTTGACCTGGCTAACTGCGGAATTCGGGGGCGTGCGCGCTCACACGTGGAGTGGAAGCAGGCGGCGAGATGCCAGAAGCAGGGCCGGCGCAAGGCACGTGCGAAACGTGCGGCCGCACGGGGCGGCACTTTCCGAGGGGCGGCAAATCTGACGCCCCCTTTTTTCTATTTTTTTAGGACGAACTCCACATTCATACCCAAGAGGGGATTCGAAACCAAACCTCAAACGTAGTGGCTACGGGAATTGTGGCATGGCGCTTCGACTACCTGCCGGCCGCCCCTGTTGAACAAGGTGAGGGAGGAGGACTAATATCTTCCTCGCCACTGTGCAGCACCGTCGTGTTTACGCCGGAGGAACAGAAAGGAAGGGATCCGTCTGGCGTGTACGCCAGTATTCTTATCAGTGGAGCGCTGCCAGCCTGTTACGCGCCGTGCGTTTACTCACAGCTAATTTTGCAGAAGACGAAATCAAATTTGGAAATTCGGATACAATGTTCGATACTGCAATTATGTGTTAAGCCTGAAGCAGTTTTGGTAAGCCGTTCAATAGCAGTTTGCGAGTATTCCATTCTTCCCGTATTATGGAAAAAAATCGTTGAACATTACTACAGTCAAACTTCTAAAAAGGCTAGAAGTATTCCGAATGGGTAAATACGCTGTGAGTGAATATAAGGGATAAAGATATTGGAAGCCTGGCATAAGTTGGGTTTCGACGTATTTTTTAAAATTTTTGCTATCCGTGTCTGAGAGATAGTCGGACGTTTGATTTTGAGTCACGAAACACCTCTCTCCACCTGCATGAACAATTAAACTCCCACCGGCACTTTTGTTTGACAATACTACTCGCACACTATCACTTTGCCAACATTTATTTACTGTATACTGTTTTCCTTTGAATACATTATCTGTTCACAACCATTGAAAAATGCCGAGCGGGATTAGCAGAGCGATCTAAGGCGCTGCAGTCGTGGACTGTGCGGCTGGTTGATTAGTGTGTAAGCTTAGGGACTGAGGAAATTAGCAGTAAAGTTCCATAAGATTTCACACACTTTGAACGTTTTTGTAAGTTGGCAAGGCTTATTAAAATTAGCTAGATTTATCAGTCAGGTTTGACTCTTATTTTTTAGCTGGTGCCCAGCGACTGTTATGTGAGAAACTGTTTTTGTTTTTATTTTCCAGATCTACATAGATTTTGGGCACAGTGTGGATATTCTCAATGCTCTTAGTTATGTTTACATCTGTACCGTCATGTTGAAGGTAACTGTCAACATGGCGGTGTAGATGCAAGGGCATATTAATGAGATTATTTTTGACATTTCCTAAAGATCTGATTAAATAAAATTCCCCAAACACTATGTATATATATATATATATATATATATATATATATATATATATATATATATATATATATATATATTTGCGCCGGTCCTCGCCAGAAGCCATTTGTGACAGCACTTAACAGTGTCCCACCTTGCACACTTATCGAACAATACATTTTCCAAAGTAGAAGCTACAATGTTAGCGATTGAAACTGTAGCACTGTAGCATGCACGTAACATCAGATTAGGGATCCGAGACGTCCCCTCTTAAGCCCGTTTTAAACGATCAACGAACTTGTAATAGATTGATAAGTTGCGTTAATGGCAGCCGTCAGTCGTTTGAACGACTCGACTAGTATAATTCATAATACTTGAATACACGGGATATGTTCCAAAGCCTTGCTCCAAATTGTCGTGAATAAAATAGGCCTGTAGTTTAATGTGTTAGTCCTACTGTCTTTCTTGAATATTGGTGTGACGTGTGCAACTTTCCTGTCTTTAGGTACAGATACTCCGTTGAGAATGTCACAATTTGAGGCACAAATTCCGCAAATTTCCAACAGGAAATTGCGTTGAGCTAATGAAGGGATAAAAAAAAAAAAAAAAAAAAAAAAAAAAAAAAAAACATTAAAAAGCGGTACACGCGAGACACACAGGCGGGACACGGGACATAGGTTTCAAAATCAGTACTCAAATGTTGTTTGTTAATCTATGGGATTTAACTACTGAGATTATCACTCTCTAGGCTTACAGGCTCCTTAACCCTTTAGTGACCAATGAGAACTATAGTCACTCATTTGTTTTCACTATAAGTTCAGTGGTACTCCGTGTTCCCACTTCTAACTTGTACCATCTCTATTAGAATGCGGTAACTACATATAGAGTGTCAACAGGTGCGCAAAAGTGGTTGTTTTTCTACATTGTTAGTCAATTCAGAAGCGCTGTTTCATCGGGAAAACAAGCCACTGTTTCGAGCGTAACAGCATTTTTTTGTATAGCTGGATAATCGTAGCGATAACGAAATAGGGCCAGTTCCAAATTCGGTACTAGTGGGTTCACTGCGCATGCGCGAGCTAGTAGCTGTCAGCTGCAGTCATCGCTCCAATTGGTCCGCCATTTTCCGTCGTATTTACGTATATTTTGCACTATGTCGAAGTTTATGATCAGAATGTATTCCAAAATGTAGTTCTAATGACGGCATTCACAGTTTCCGTCACCAGACCGTCACCTAACGTCACCGTCACGTTAAGCTTTCTCGAGAAGATTGTTTTGATTGAACGGTCGTCTGCTGACATCGAAAGTTAACCTATTTTCGTCACGGGATTTTCAGATTGTAATCGACAATTACATGGTTTGCACGCAAATTTGTGTTATTACTTTGGTTTAGCGGTAAATTGCAAATGTTTCATGAGGACTTCAATATTTATCTCACTTATTGTCCACCGAAAAGCGATAACGTACATCTGAAACCGAAAAATGGTGTATGTTTTGCAATATTGTAGCAGAAAAGACTGAAGCCAATTTGCTTATTTGAATAAGATTGTAATTTGATTATGCAATTTTCATTAAATAGCATTTTAAATGACAAAGTCAGTCCAAATGAAGGACAAAAATTCAGTTGTGCATGACGTTATTAACAATGTTAGTGGGCAAATCGTAGTAGATAAAGTAAAGAAGGTCCATTTATACTCTTATAAATATTGTTTGACGTGTTCATAAGTTTATTTTTTTCCCTTGAAAATAGATGTGAATGTTTTTAAATGTTGTTTCACTTCCCAGAACTTTACCACACTAAGTTGACCAAAAACATAGATTGCAAGGTTTTCTTTGGCCGTCAATAACATTTAGCATTGTTTCCTCAATTTCAGTATCAAACTATGACTTCCTACATAACAAATCGCCTGTCATAACCTCACTTTCAACATCGAGTATTACTGTTCGATTACGTTTAGCGTCTAAACACACTGCCACAAGACCTTGCATGAGATTGTAGTTCAGGACTAGTACGCTAGGAGCGCTTCAGCAGACTATTATCTAACTTGTTCACTTTCGTTCGCCGTTTAAAAAGGGCTTTAGCGGGACAGTACCCATTTTGCCGCTGTGGAATGGCCGAGCGCTCTAAGGCGCCGTGTTACGGAGCTCACGATTGCTCCCCGTCGAGGTTCGAGTCCTCCCTCGGGCATCTGTGTGTGTTGTTAGTTTAAGTTGGTTTAACCCTTTAGTGACCAAATTATTTCAAGTTGTAGACTTTTTATGAATACCTTATTGGGCTAAGTAGCCACACATAAAATCATAGTTTAAATCTTGAAATTGAGAGTTTAGCCTATGGGTATAAAAAAAATTACTGAGAACTATTGTTCCCACCGAACTTAGGAGTAACTGGACTATAATTTAAAAAAAAAGTATATCCTTTATCTTTTAGTACAAAAGCGTATTAAACATTTGATTTACTTTTATATTAGTTCATATTCATTGAGTTGACTAAGGTGACGTACTATGGAACCTAGAGAAGCATGGTGCTACAACAAAAGTACACTACGGCTGCTACACATAATTTTTGGCCTATTTTCTTTGTTTTTGGTGCTCATTAGCCGCACCTTCTGTTTATATTACTTTTTGTGGCAAATGAGTTCCAACTTTCGCCAGACGAACTTCATCTGGAACTCCAGACACGCTTCTTTTTTGGTGTCTGAAAATGAACGGGCCTTCCTCTACGCTCGACTTGAGAAGCCGGATATGATCTTCTGTAACTTCCACATAATTCTAATGTATGCACTGACAACTGCCAAATCTACCAGAAAGAAAAATAGTGTGTGCCACCACTTCCACGAACGACGACCTACAGCATACCGTTCGCGCAGCTGGTAGATACGAACACTATCTCCCTTGCAAATATAAAAGTAGGCAAATACGACACAAGTCACTTCATGAGCAAAAGGAAAGCACGCCCCGAGGAGGGGGTGATTCGAACCCCCGACGGGGAACCAGTGGCGGCGCTAGGCGTCGGCGACGTCGGCCACCGCCGACGGCCTCGCGCCTGTGGGGGCCTCGCGAAACATTGTTAAAATTTTAGTTTTTTTGTTTCTTTTTTTATATTTGATGTTTAACGGCGCTTTCCGACTGCTAAGTTATGTAGCGACGACGACCTACATCTAACTTACACTAGCTTAACCAGAGGACGAACACAACATCTGTACCCAAGGGCGGGACTCGACCTCCGACGAGTGCCACCTCGCGCACCGTGGTATGACGTCTTAGTGCGCTCGGCCATTCCCGGCCGGCAGCTATTTAGTTGTCCGTATTTATTTCCGTATGAGTGCAGCAGAGATGCAATTTTTAATTAGATACCTGCAAAACAATTTCTTCAGTACATTTTAGAAAAAGATTTGGAAGAAGTACACCCAAATGTTTATATAACAAGCAGAATCATGCTCAGTTCCGGTCAGTACAGCTTCGGCCGAGAGAAGCTCCATAAAGTTAAAATTAATTAAGAGTAACTTGAAAAGCACAGTGAGCCAAGAAAGACTATCTGCTTTGTCAGTACTGTCAACTGAAGCCGGAAAAAAAAGTTCAAATGTTTGTATAGTCTATGGGACTTAACTACGGGGTCATCAGTCCCTAAACTTACAAACTACTTATGTACTACTTACGAACTAGGACGGCACAAATATCCATGCCCGAGGGGGGATTCGAACCCCCGACCGTAGTGGCCGAAATAACAGCTAGTATTAAGATGTGATCTTAAAAAAATTCTGTGAGACGAAAAGCTGAAAAGTTTCTCGAATTTGTGTTTGTTTATTGTAATTTTTGTCATTGCAATAATACTCGTATATTATACTAACAGAGTTTTAGTATAACGGTTATTGCTGTATAACAGCTCATTTAACATTTTCTTCATTAATGAAAAAATGAAAGGGGCCTCGCAAAGACGAGTTCGCCGACGCCCAGTTTTCGTCTAGCGCCGCCACTGCGGGGAACGGCCTCAAGCATAGCATAGCGCCTCAACGCGCTCGCCCGCTTCGCCGCGGCTTTGATAAATCATCTTGTTGTTCTGTTGAATGGCATATCTTGAACTTTATCCACAGCTTTGCACGTTACATTACCTGTCGAAGGTAACCTACGCAGGAAGACTGCTCATTGTGTTTTACCGTGGCAAGAACGCGAGACTATCGCAAGACGAAGTCACTGGTATGTGACGAAATGTCACAACTTTCGTAAAAGCTCGAAGTAAATGTCGTAATTATCTTCACATTCAGAAGAAAAGATAAAGCAGAAATGTCAAGTACTCATTAAAAAATACTTACAATTTTATGACACAGTTGCTACCTTCATTTTATGTGCTAGTAACAGCGCAGTAAAACGATGTCAACGAGCGCAAATACTTTCGGTAATTGCCAGAAGTGAATAAGACGAGTACCTACCAGTACACGTCACTCGCAGAGAAGCAGTCTTTTGAGCCTCGCTGAACCAAGTTGCGGTTGTGACTCTGGTGACTGTAGTATGAGAGTGCCCAGTTAGCCCTGCGGTTTAAGGGCTCGTTTTCCGCGTGGACGGGGGGAGGGGGGGGGGGGGGAAGATCCGGACATGTTTGAATTCGCGCGGTTGATTAAATACGTGGATCAGTGTGCTGGATTTAAAGAAGGATTCCTATTTTCTTCGGCGAGCGCAGGCCTCACTTACACAATTACTGCACTTCTTCAGAAATGCTTTCCTTCCCATAGCCATTCTGCATTTTATATATTGTTTTCTTTTGCCATCATAATTTATTTTGCTATCATCTGATTTTATTGCCTCATTACCAAATCTAATGTCTTCAGCATCACCTGACTTTCTTAACACTGACAGAATATATGACTTCAACTGCGAATGGGCCAAGCTGTAAATGTGAACCCAGCCGGGATTCGAACCCGGATCTCCTGCTTTCTAGACAGTTGCGCTGACCCTTACACCACTGAGGACACAGTGCTCACCGCACCTGCAAGGACTACGTCAGATACAAATTCCCAGCTTCACCCTGCCCACAGTACTCAAACTCGTAGCTGTGAAACTAATTCCCGTAAGAGTAAGGGCCACAAACTCGCCCACCCCTCCCCACTAACGAAAGACTCATTGCCCGTCATCTGAACATTATATATATAGTGTCTGTTCCGAAAGAACAAACGCCACTTTCTGATCCTGCAGTTGTTTCATATTAACAGAATATATGACTTCAACTTCGAATGGGCAAAGCTGTGGGCAGGATAAAGCTGGGAATTTGTATCTGACGGGAGGCGTGCTTAGGTAGTCCTTGCAGGTGGGGTGATCATTGTGTCCCCAGTGGTGTAGGGGTTTGTATTTCTTCTTCTTGAACTTTATTTTCTGGTCAAAAATTTATCCTTGCGTTCTTTCACAGCTTTCTCAATATACAGATTGAATAACATTAGGGAAAAGGCTGCAACGCTGTCTTAATCCCTTCCCAACCATTGCATCCCTTTCATGCCCTTCGACTCTTACAACTACAGTCTGGTCTTTGTAAAAGCTCTTTGCAACTTTTCGTTTCCCTATATTTTATCCCTGCTACCTTCATAATTTGAAAGAGTGTGTCCTGTTCAAAGTTGTCAAAAGCTTTCTACAAAACTGCAAATGCCATAATTACAGATCTGAGTTTCCTTAAGCTACCTTCATAAATAGTCTTGTGTAGTTCACGATCGAACTAGTTCGGAAGAGCGCTCCCACAGGCGAACTAAGCGAACTAGTTCTCAGATCCCGCACCTCTTAGTTCGTCCGCTCCTCTTCCGAAGACTGACGGGTAACAGCGAGAGCGCGCAGAATAGCTTGATTCCCTTCATCCAGTTGCCGTCATTTCGAGCTGAGATGCAGCTCAGCTGTAGTTTTAGTAGCGGCAGCAAAAGACAAAACGAGCGGACGAACTAAAAAGAGCGACCTACTTCGCGGCCGAGCTGCGAACTAATAATAGGAGAGCTACTGGTCGCGAACTAAAATATGCGCGATAAGTAGCGAACTAAAATATGCGCGATATGTCGCGAACAGAATTAAAAAATCACGTGTTTGCCTTCTGCTGATGAGAGCCAATCTAGCGTCTACCTGCTAGATTACATAGTTCAGTGCTACAAAATTTCTGCTTTCAAGTATTCTGCACTCTGCAATATCTGACTAATAAATTCCATCATGCCAAGATATAGAGATAACTCTAAATTTAACGCGAGAAATTATCCACAAACTGTTTCTTTTGGTTTGCGTGATATCGTTAGCGGCTC